>JARUPZ010000019.1:4629895-5229895 GCA_031213475.1 Nereocystis luetkeana
GATTCCTCTTGGAAAATACGTTTTTCGACTGTCTGATGGAAAAAGTACCGCGGAGGGGAGATCATATAACATATATAGTATAATATATAATATACCAGGTATATATATATAATATATATACACTTGGTTGCATATACACCCGCACGGAATGGTGAAAATACACAGCCATTCCAGGCAAGAAGACACAAAAACCTCTCTTCTACGTATCCGCGTCTTTTTCGGGGGCGTGTGTGTCTTAGCCCCTTTTTAGAAAAACAATACCCCGTTGTGGGGATAGCTTACTCGGATTTAGGCTCAGAATTAGGTTAACCCCTTTAGTACCGCAGTCCCCATTTGGGGACAAACCTCAATAATTCCAAGTGGTTTGTCCCCAAAACGGGACTGGGGTCCTAAAACAGGTGCAGCAAAAAAAAAAAAAACCCGCTCGCGTGTCTTGACCCTTTTGGGGAAAAAACTGCAGTGGTCCCGTTTTGGGGGACGAACCGCTCTAATTCTGAGTAGTTTGTCTCCCAGAACGGGACTGCAGTTTTGCCCTAAAGGGGTAATTAACGCACGTCCTATACGTGAGGTAGGCGGTGCTGGCTACATTATCAGAAGGGGGCATTGTTGCAACACCTTGGGTGAAATCCCGAGGCCCAGGTTTCACGGCCAGACCGGTCCCAGGTTGTGCGTTTTTTCGTTTCAAGAGATATATGCCCGGTGCGCACCTCAAGCCACTTCTGAGTCAGCTTGTAGTAACAGTCAGACCGTGTACGTCTGAACCCAAAGCAGTCCGGGCCTCAAAGAGATGTAGCGAGCACGGATCTGAGTACTCACCGATTACGTGCGAGTACTAGAGGCAGGCGCCCAGTAGTAGCAGCAACGATACCATGCCAGGGCTCCGGTGCCACCAAGATAGCCCCCGGCACCCGGCGCCCCCCACACGAAGCGAGATTATAAACCACGTTACCATACAAACATGCATTCCCGTACCGGGTACGTCACGTATAAATACATGCCTTGGAGCCTGCATGCTCACATATCAGGTACCAGGTACTTGGCGCGCATGCTTATCAACCTGTGATGCTACTTATGATCACCAACATGCATCCTCACGCCCTGGGACCGCAGAAAGAAAGAAAAAAAAAACTCGTATCATACCAGGTATGCACCATTTAATACCTGGTACCTGGTACACCGGTATACCAGTAGTTGTTAAGAGAGATAGCAGAAATAGCATCCCTCCCCCGCGTGCTGCATTGAAGAAAGCTTGCGCGTAAAGCACACGAGTTCCTGACCGAAACAGAAGAGAAAAAAAAAAGAGGCATTTTCGTAGTCCTGTTGTAGTACAGAGGTAGTGCACTCCGATTTGCCAACCAGCTTACCTGGACAAGTCCAAGACCCAAGCACCGGCGATGGATGCGTGTCCGCCAGGCATCAGGTTCTCTTGCTGCACCATCGTAAAAAAAAAATCCCCCCCCCTTGGTGTGATGTGCTCCCTTCAGCAAGCGGTGTGGCCTGGTTGTTGTCGATAGTGTGGTTAATGTGGATGTGGGCGTGAGGCGGGGGGGGGAGGGGGGTGAAAGGAGGGGGTGCTCCTTTTTTTGCCAGTAGTAGTGGTTTACAACTAGTGGCAGAAGTTGTTGTGGTTGGAGTAGTAGTAGTAGTAGTAGTAGTAGTAGGATTGGCAGCAGGAGCAGCTGTAGTAGTGGAAGCTAGGGTATCGGAGTAGGAGGGGGCACGGGGAGAAGGAATAGAAGAAGTAGTGGTAGAAGTGGGTAGTGGTTGCAGCAGTGGTAGTGGTGGTCGTAAAGATGACGGTGCCGGTTTTCCGAAAACTCGAAAATCAGGCTCTTGTCTGCCAGGTACTTCGCGCGCGGCAGACGGTTAAGCCCTTGGGACGGGTTGTTGCTGTGGCGTTCAGTAAAACGTGGAAACCGGAAACTGGAATGGTGTGTACCAGCACCAGGCAGCACATGCACACCTACGGGTCTCTCCAGACAGTAGCAGTCAGCTGTTGTCTACACACACGCGATGCCTCCTACTCAAAAGTAAATATCACATGGTATCAGATGTACTACTACGGGGGGCCATAGTAAATAGGACCAAATGTTGTCGGTAAAAACAGGGAAGTATATATATATTTTTGTGTACCGTAGGTCCTACCAGGTATTTACTATGGTCCCCCGTAATATTAATGCCGGAGTATATTATCACACTCAGGTGATAAGTTAGCACACCCCCTCGGACGATTCTCGAAGCAGCTGTTCTCGATAACGAGGAGAGGGCAAACGCCGAGCAACACGTCTATGGAAAGGTCTAGAGGATGTCTCCCCAAAGCTGCCATTTCGTTGAGTGCGCTTTTAGGACTGCAGCCCCATTTTGAGGGACAAACTTGCCCAGAATTCGAGTGGTCTGTCCCCCCAAATCGGGACTGCAGTCCTACGGGGGAAGGGTTAAGGCACGGTTTTGAGGAAGTTCGGGTCTGAAATCCATCCCACGCACAGAGTGCGTTATCTCGCGTATTGCGAGGTATACGGCGGCCATCACAGCACACAACGTCGTGTGAACACACACTCACGCACATCATTGTAACAGCAGTTATCATAACACAAATATACACAAGGTATCTGGTATTTTAAAAACAAATGGTGAAATACCTGGTATAATACGATATACAATACAAGCTTTAAAAAAAAAAGGTCTTTCTACATACGCGAGTGCTGTAGTTTATGAAGTTGAAGTTTGGTGAACCCTTGGGCTCGGAATGCGACAACATTAACTGCATCTACTACCGGTGTTGGTGTTCGCCGAGCAGCCTACTATTTCGGGGGACCATAGTTAATAGGACCTACGGTAGACACAAAAACCTATATATTTCACCTTTTTTGCGAACAATATTTGGTCCTATTAACTATGGTCCCCCGTAATAACAGTCCATCATGATGATACACCCGTCTACCCGATACAAGAGAACAGACTCTCAGATGAATGCGATCAAGCGTATCCATCGCCGAGGGGAGCGAGAACATTGGGACAGCAGTCGCAGCAGTCGACCACCACCGCAAGACTGCTGCTGTACCGGAAGAGTTCTAACTTTCTTAAGCTTCCAGCCGTTCACGAGGATAAGATAACCCTCGTCAAAGCGCACTACACCTGTCTGTACGTACGTATACGAAATATCAGGTATGTATGTATTATATGTACATGTATGTATACCCTGCTGGCATACAGTCCGCCAAAGAGAAACGCCTCGCAACCTGAGCAAGGCTTGAAAAATGAAGAAGAAAAATAATATTGTTTCGACACCAACCTCGGGGTAAATAAAGCCTTGAGCATATAGATGCCTTGTTGATAGGCCATTCTATAGGATATCGCGTACGAAGTGTTACGACCTGAGATAACTTTTGCGCAATAACCTAATCTGAGGTCGGCAACAAACATCAATGGCAACATCAACGACAACAGCAACTACAGCAACTACAACTACAACAACAACAACTACAACAACAACAACTACAACGACAACAACAACAACAACAACAACAGCTGCTTTGCTGTGCCTCTGTGCCGTAGTTTACCATCCTGTCCTACTGGTCACCCAAACATATCGCGATAACACATGTGTACATCACCTATCAATAGCGCCGGCTCGAAAACATTGAGCACAGCAGCAACATATCAAATAGCACAGAGTGGTAGTTTGTTCTTTGTGTCTCCGAGAGGAGGCGACGCCGATGAGAACAACGAAAGTCAACAACGGACAGAACGAATCGAACTCTCGGAAATCTGAAACGAGAGATGGAGCATTTTATCAGAACGGAAACGAAACGGAACAGGGATGCAACGCACCAGACACTTGGGGGCTCCCTTTTATTCTGGAACAGCCAGTAACGCCCTGTGCCCCATCACCGCCACCACAATCACCATGCACACATATTCGTGCGACAGGCGGCACCATCATCGCCGTACACTATTACGGGGGACCTTGATTAACCCTTTTAGCACTGCAGTCTCGTTTTGGGGACAATTGGGGACATATTACTTGGAATTTGAGTTGTTTGCCCCCAAAACGGGACTGGAGTTCTAAAAGGGTCAAGCAGGACCTACGGTACACACAAAAAACTACATATAGATTTCGCTATTTTTACTAGCAATACTTGGGTCCTATTTATCATGGTCCCCCCGTAAGAGTGGTGCCGGTCCCTCTATGTATAGTGTCGGTGTATATGCGCCAGCCCACAATGCCGGCATGATTTATAGCGGCAATCGGCACTAATTACTCCGCACACAGTACACTGGTTACTATTAGTCCCGTCTGTGCCAAGCGATCCCACAGGCACTACTACTGTCACGTATAATATATACATACTTCACTTACTTCTTTCACTACTGCTGTACGTATAATATATATATATATATATATATATTATATCTATCTTCCCAAAGAACTACTCCTTAAGTATTGTACCTGGTAACTGTTACAGCGCTTCACCATTGAGTTCGAAATGGATCAATGTGGTTTCCACTATCCTTTGAACACCAAGACAATATTTTTTAAAGCTAGAAAAAAGTTCAAGTCCTCGATCTATTACTACGGGGGACCATAGTTAATAGGACCTATGGTATACATAAAAGCCTATATATTTCATCATTTTTACTAACATTATTTGGTCCTATTAACTATGGTCCCCCGTAATAGTACATCTCAGCTTAATAAATTGCTATACTTCTACTTGATGCCTATTTGCATATATAGATATACCAGGGTATATATTAATAATATATACCAGGTACACAATTAATATATATATATACACTTCAAAATATATCCGGAATGAGGCCATACAAAAACCCGAGCACGCGCGATCAAGGCAAAGCCAGTATCACACACGGCTTGCGAAGATAGATGACACTCGACGAAAATCCTCGATCTCAGCTCACGGCCGTTATTTTTCAATCCTGTAAATATAGCGGGCAGCCGGCACTATACATACATAGAGGGACTACTTACTGCTGTACCACGTCAAGCCTAAAAGTGCCGGCAGTACTTACGCTGCCACTAAAAACACTGCGTAAAAGGTCCACGACCAAAGACAAAAACGCAACAACAAGAATAGAAGAAGCTAAGGCTCACTTTCTAGGGGGCGCTCACTCTTGACAAATTTGGACGAAGACTGTCCCTATATACAAGAACCGTTCGCATATTAAAATGTAATCCAAACGTACACTATATTTACGGACATATCGAGATACACGAATCCCCTCGCAACGGCCTGCGCTGCGTTCAATCAAGGGTGTAAGCTAACCTCGGTGTCCAGCCCGAAGGGCCAAAAGGGGGGAGACGAAACAGCGTCTGTAGAAAGGGGGCGCGGGGGGGGGGAAAGGTATCAGAGTCTGTAGATTTTACAGTTACCCTTTTTAGGACCGCAGTCCCGTTTTTGGGGGACAAATTACTTGGAGTTTGACCGGTTTGTCCCCAGAATGGGACTGCAGTTCTTGAAAGAGTAGAAAGAGCGTTGGGTCCGCACAGGGGTGCGGTCGTTTCTCAGCGCTCGTTTTCCCGCCGACAACAGCGAGAAAAAGAAAGGCGTGCTCTTTTAAAGAGTCGAACGTTCTTAATTTTTCGGAAGGCTCTTTCTTTCGACCAGACGTTTCCGGAAACGTCTTTTGCTGTTGTTCGGTAGTGTAGCGGCAGCCTTAACCTTCCCGTTCTGGAAAAGAAACGAGCGCCGAAAAAACGATCGCACCCCCCTTGTGCGAGCTCAACGCTCTCTTAACTCCCTTTTAGTACCGCAGTCCCGTTTTGGGGACAAACTACTTGAAATTTGAGTGGATTGTCCCCAAAAACGGGACTGCGGTTCTACTGTAAAAGGGATAAACCCCAAGGGTGTAAGAACGCCCTGTGGCGTCTGGGGGACACCCTCCGGCATGTCCACGGGTTTATTACTGTACCGACACGTAGACTTGCATTTTCTTAATTGAACCGTAACATGTAACCGACGTGCGTTCGTAGACCCTCGGAAACGTACGTTGCCGACTACGACGCAAAACAATACCGCCCTATTTTCTTCTTTTTTTCGTTCACCGCAACGCAAACAATACCCCTCTGTTTCCTTTCTTTGGTTCGTTGTTGAACTTGGCCCACCATCCACCTTGCGAGGCGGCTGTTGAAGTTGTGCTGGCCCCGGGCTCCTGCTGACTTCAGAGGGGTGTGGGTGACTCGCTCTCCTCGCGAGGACGGACACACACACACACCACACCCCGCCCGTGAGCATTTTTTTTTCTCTACAAAAGTGTGTTAACCCCGGCCGCAGCAGCACGCGACCAAAAAACAGACGCCTTACTTCGCCACCCAACCACCGTATTAAGTAGCAGCCGAGCCGAGGCAACGCCTCACTCACGGCCTTGCAGCAGTGTGCCGTCAAGAGCGTTAGGGATCGCACAGGGTTTGCTTGTGTGCGATCGTTTTACAGCGCTCGTATTTTTATTTTATTTTTGTCGACAACGGCAAAGGAAGTGCTATACTTCGATTTATATATAAAAAAGGTTGAATATTATGCTTTCGGAAAGGCTCTCGACCATTGCCCCCCCCCCCCCCCCCCCGAAAATTACTTCGTTTTTTTTTCCCCCCGGTATATTCGCACACCCTTACCATCGTACCGTTGCCCAAAAAAAGGAGCGCCGAAAAACGATCGCACGCAAACTCCCTGTGCGCGACCCTTGACGCTCTTTCTACGGCATGCCAGGTAAAAAAAAATAAACGGTAGGGCGATCAAAAAGACAGACGCCGGGTGTGGTCTCATCAAACCGTCGCTGGGAGGCGCGCAGGAAAAGTACCGAACGAACGAACCACCCTAAAACACGCATGACAACACAAACGAGGCGTTCTACGATATAGAGGGTTCACCCCAATTTTAGTGAGGCTCCTATGTCCCTCCCAAGGTATATATAGCGCAGATTTAAACGGGGACAGGCGAGCATATAAATGCGACTGGTGCTATACGCATCTCGTACGTGTACGCACGTATTATGCCCAACAATGTATAGAGCACAAGATCGTACACACTCCTCCTTTAAACTGGCGCCCGTCAAGGACGCCGTGGGTGGCTCAGTCAGATTCCCCCCCCCCCTCCCCCCCGCCAAAATGTGATACCTCTATCGTAAAACGCCTCGATCCCCTCCGCCTCGGAGGATTTTTTTTTTTCGGAGCCGGTTTTCTCGACAACGGGCAAGGTGCGAACGAACGCCGAGCTCTCTCTCGAGCGACGGTGCATTCACGTAAGGAAAATATAAACCTTGTCGAGATATTTTCCGAAAACAGCCCCTTATAGCACTCTGTACCAAAAAATTAAGGATCGTTTGTACACCATCATTACATACAAACGGCCTTTATATTGTGGGATACCTGGTAGATTGGTATCAGTATATATAGGATGGGTTGGCGTCGGTTGGCAATGACACTGTTAAACACGCCGCCCGCTACGTCAGCTAGACAGCCCGGGTACCGTTGGGTTTTTTTTTCGTTTTTTTTTTTTCGTTAGCGGTCGGTCACGGCTGGCGATCGAGTTATAGATCATCATTGGTGCGGGGTGGGAGATCTTTAATCCGCACAAGGGGAATGATCGCATCACGTAGTGTTTACGGTAAGGCACCCACCCACGAGGCAGTTACATACTGTAGTACCCCAACTGCTGTCGCTGGAAGTGGCCACGCCGAAAAATAAAATAACTCACTGAAGCTGTCATCCACGTGCAAGAAAACCCGCCTCAAAAGCGTTCTTTACTGTAGTGGGATGCAGCTCACCCTTCGTGCGACTCGCCCAACACCACCTCACGTTCCGCTTCGCGCTTGGCGCAAGCAATCAATGTCTGCCTGGTCGGTGGAAACCCGACGTGCTCCGTCCCGGCATTGTAGGGAGGCGACAGTCTATGGTCATACGCCTGCGCCCACGCATTGTATCGAGTGCACCCCCCGTTCCCCCTCGTTCCCTCCCCCCCTCCGTGGGTTTTTGAGAAACTCCGCCTCGGAAAGCCCGTCCAAGGGGGTGTGCTATCTCTTAAGTGTTTCCACTCCGAGCATAAATTTAGGCATGTTTTAGACGTGAATATGAAGACGAAGCGGTTCTTCTATTTCCGAACACACATGCGGCGTGTACTGCGTGCGTGCGTGGGTGCGTGCGTGCGTGCGTGCGTGTGCGGAATACCTCCCCGCACTGTATGTACCACTATGGACGAAAATATAAACAACGTTAGCCTATAAATAGGGAAACCTAAACAGCCACTATATTTTCCGTCAAGAGAGTGGCATGGTACTGTAGTCGATCAGTTAAAACCTTCCGCCTCTGTAGCTCCGCCGGGGGGGGGGGGGTTGTTCCGCTTCGATCAATCCTGATATCACCGTACAACCACGGTAGTGCCGGACACCTATTAACCCTTTTAGAACCGCAGCCCCGTTCTGGGGACAAACCAGTCGAATTTCAAGTAGTTTTGTCCCCAAACGGGACTGCGGTTCTAAAGGGGTTAAGGGGGACCATAGTATGTAGGACCAAATTTTGTTCGTAAAAATAGGGAAATATACAGGTTTTCGTCTGCATCGCAGGTCCTACTTACTAAGGCCCCCCCACAAGAGCAAGAAAGCAGGGGATCTGAGAACGGGGGTGCGCTCTACACTAACGTCAGTACAACGACCCCTGAATTTTTTTATTTTTTTTTTGTTTATATACGTGAATCTTAGCCCTGCCTTTCTTTGTCGGGTAATTTTCGTATTAGATTGCCCGTACCTTACTGCTTGTATTTTTCCGACCCTTGTTCCAACAGGGGTTTTCGTACAGCAGTAGTACTAATACGGGGGACCATAGTAAATAGGACCCAAATATCGTTAGTGAAAATAGTTAAATATATAGGTTTTTTGTCTTTGCCGTAGGTCCTATTTACTAGGGTCCCCCGTTTCACAGGTAACGACGTGGGCACCCGATCCAGCGTCGGCGCCTGAGAGATACGACGTAGGGTGCAGAAGTTTGTCCAAAAAATCAAACTGATCGGGGTTTAAGTTCACTCTTTTTTTTTTCCTTGTTTTTTTTTGTGTTTTGTTCCCCCGAATTTTACTAAAGCTCTAACTTTACCCCCAAAGGCCTGCTGGTGAAAAAAGTACCACGGGAATGAACCAAAGTTGAGAAAAAAAGGAAATTTGGGAGTTCGGGAATTTGGAAAGAACAAAAAAAAAAACAGTGAACGCGGCTTGACTTGCACGATAACAGCGTCGGGATTTCTTATGTTACGACTTCCCCATAAACCCCGGCCTGGCTTTTCTTCATGTAAAAGCACGTGACTCTGTGTACACCAGGTATTCCAGTAGCCTGTATGTACCTCATCACAGAATTATTATCTTGGGTACAGTATGGAAATCGGGGAATACTTTATGATTGCTGTAGGGTTACTACTATTACTCGTAATAGTTGTGTCTCAAGTACCGTTTGGGGCATTTTCCGAAGTTTTATTTTTATAGCACCGGGACCACACGCGGGGGCTACACAAAAATTCCCCGCTTATGCACTTCAATATGTCCTGGCAGATAACAATTCATGGGTGCGGTATAGGCGGCTCCTTGTACGTGCGTGCATCATCATCACGTTTGCCGTCCCCCACTGTGAAGCGTAACCTTTGACGTCGATCACTCCCAAGCAGCTATGTTTGTTTTATAAATAGATAGACCACTGGTGCTATGATGCTCAGTCAGCGCTGACCAAGTCGTAGTTCGGTGGCTTAGCCTTTACAAAACGAAGCGTAAAGAAGCATCTTTGGGCTCGACGCGTCCTTCCCACCGAGAACCCCCTCGGGGAGGAGATCAAGCCCCTAATCGGCGCCTGATTTTTCCTTCATATGATCCCCTTCCCTCACGAGTTGTGCTTCTTCTCTCTATCTCACGCGGTCCTCTCCGCTTTCGGCCCTCTTGATCGAGCGTCCTTTCATCGTGGTTCTCTCCACTGCTTTCCCTTTTTTTTGTTATCTACCCCACAAAAACGCGGATAAAACGACTCTGGCGGGAATCGAACCCACAGGACTTCAAGCTACATCCCACACCTACTGTTCGGCTTGACATCAAGCCACTCCACGTGTTTGCCCTTTCTCCGCGCCCTCCTCGCATCACACGTTCGACGCATCCTACGATAGAGGTAGCACGTTTCCGCTAAAATGTTTTCTGAACGATGGGGATCCTCAACCCAAAATCGTCGGAATGCCAATATTGTTCCGAGAAATGGCACTTTTGTATACTTGGGCCGTGGGATTCTCCATCGAGATGCAATCTGTTTTTTGGGTGGAGTCAGTTTTCGGGGGAGGTAAGGAGCTCCTTAGGTGAGGAACCTCTGTCATAGAACACCTCGCTCACCCATGCTCGAGACCTACAATAGGTCCGTGCCCAGGTTACTCACCCCCACACGCCACGGGTGCGGGTCTTCCGTCGCAACCCGCTGTGTCACCCGTGATCAAATGCGACGGCCTGTAGGGGTGGTGGCTTATTATTTTTTGAAGCTCCTCGCTAGAGGAGCGGACTGTCTCGGGCCCAACACGATTCTACGGGCAACCAGACGGACGTTTTCTGTGCGCTATGACAGCCCCAGAAACAAATACCAGGTACCTGGTTATGGGCACAGCGGTAGGTACCCCGAGTCAAGAGCACGCCGCGACCGGCCTAAACATGCGCCCTTAACGGCGTATTGCTGTTATCTGCAAGTAAGGGAGTAATACATACCAGGTAACTTTTGGCATGGGTGGGGCAAGCCGTTTCGACCGACCGCTCTCATCTTAGGTGCTCTTACCCGGAGCGCGCCGTGACAAGCCGCGCCCTCTCAATGGCATACTGCTCTCATCTGTAGTGGGTAATACGAGCCTATGGTATAGGTGGGTTCGAGCCGTCTAGACCGCTCGTGCTGTGACTCCAGGAAGGCCCTTATACTGGGTGTCATTGAACCCTTGTAGGGCAGACTGCAGTCAGTCCCGTGTTGGGGACAAAAACCACTCAAATCCCAAGTAGATTGTCCCCAAAACGAGACTGCGGTCCTAAAAAGGTAAACTCGGGATACCCACTGTACAAATGGAGTGAAAATATTGTACCAACCTAGGGTACTTGCTCACTTCGGTGGCTCAGCCGGTCAGAAAATGCTGCGCCATAAAAGTGCAACTCCCTACCGCGGGTTGAGTCCCGTACGCAAGAAAGGACGCACGGGGTACCGAAGTCCGCCTCACCAACCAAGCGGGTTTCTTAGCAGGATGCAGCTCTCGCTCATCCTTCATGTGCGACTCGCCGACCTCCTCAGAAGCGAGTCGGGCCTGGTGCAAGCAAAAATCTAAGCGTGTTCGGTGAAAGACCAGACGTGGCGCGCCACGGCATAGCAGGGCTGCGATGGTCTACGGCCATACGACTACAGCCATGTGTGGCAATGGATATCCCCCCCCCCTCCCCCCCCCGTTGCCCTGCTGATTTGATAAACCAGTTTAAATTCGTACGTACTGCGAAAATGACCCAAACAGGTAGCTTGTGGGTGCGAGTGTGCAGGGGAAACTACTAGTACGTAGGCTGAAAATGTCGAACAACCCAATTGAGACCTAGAAAAACGACTTCCACCACATTCCCCCCCCCCCCCCCCCCACCCCTACTAAACCTGGCGTATACCTCCGATTACGTCAGGAACCCCGATGAGACTCTTGAGTATACATTCTTACCTCCGGCATTCTCGGTATCGGGCTCGGTATGAAAAATGATCACGTTGCTCTCATATTTCTCTCAGTGGGTGTTTCAAAATAAAGTGAGCTGAGTTTTTTCACAGATTCTTTGCCCATCTCATACGTATCTGTTTTTTTTTTTTTGGTCCTTGTAGTGTGACAAAGGCGATATTCGAACACGGAACACGGGACCTCCCCCTTCGCGATCTCACGCCCTGCTGACAACGCCACTGCTGTACGGGGGAAACTATGTCGCCTAAAAATCCCAAAGAAATAACGGAAGCTACGTATATAGCACCAACGAATGTAGGCTTCCATGAAAAAAAACTCGATTTCCAACACACAAGTCGTACGAAGGTCATGAAATGATGAAGGATATTCTCCCTCCCGCTTTGCTACGTATACAGCAGTACCCGGTATATCATATGTATGCGTATGAGGGATCGAGATTTGAACTCGACCCTGTCGGGGGTCAGCACACGAAAAAAATAACAGTAGGACGAGGTGGTGCCGGCAAGATGCACAACATTCCACCTTCGAGCCCTCGAGCAATAAGTACGTCGGATTACTCGACGTTAAACATATCAACGTGACCGCACCAACAAGATGAAGGCATCAGTGAAGTTTTCGTGAATCAGAAGCTGTATTTTCGTGAGATATGGGCAGTTACTTGAGCAGGTCTGCAAAGAAAACATTAGAAATTTTCAGGATTCTAGACGTCAATCAGTTTTTTTTGTTGTTGCCCGTTTGGTGACCATACGTACGACAGATACTGCTCAGGGATGTGTAATGCCGATACCAGTTTCTTAGCTGCTCTCAAAATGACATGCGGTTTGCACTTCTTTTTTGCGATTTCGATATTTTTGTGTTTGCTCCTCGTGGAAAACGCCTCCATATATATAGTGGAAACCGCTACGTTTTCGGGATTCTTGAGCTATGTGTATACTGTATTTGGACTGATTGCAATCACTGTGTAATCCGGTGGCTTGGTAGGTGGTCCGCGTGCCTACCAAGATAAATTTCGTGGGTTCGAGTCTTAATGAGTGCATACTCGTAGGGACTTTTTCTTGCGAAAAAATGACCATTAATAGCGGAAAGCGCGAGAGCATGAGTTATTAATAGTACGAGTAGCAACTTTCGATGAAACCGACGAGCAGTCGGAATGCTGCACCCTGTGCGCGATATAAATGAAGGCACGTACCGGGGGGGAGAAGGGGCGACACCTGTGACCACGGCTTGTTCAGAAAAAGACCGCTGAGGGTAAAACCTCCTACCAGGTACGAGTAAAGCTGGAAGTGACAGTGATGATTTAAAAAACAACACAAACAAAAAAAAACAGTGGTGTTTCGACTGTATCGCTTCAACGGGCGGGTGATAATAGGGGATGAAGCAGGTGGCGCACAGGGATGCGAATTGAGCAGCCTGCTCAACAGGGGGTGATAGCGATCCATCCCCTGGTTTATCGCCTCGGAAGGGTTTTTAGGCGGCGGTTCTTGTGAGCGGTTTCCACATGGCGTTTTTTTTGCGGTAATATCGGTGCGTCCTCACTAAATTCTGCGGTATTACGCATCCCTGGTAGCGCTTGATTCGTGATATTAAGGCACCAGCACGCTTAGTGATGATCTTAGTTGACGTTCGACGCGGTTGAGAAAACAAAAAGCATGCCAATGCGCGAATTGAGTTTTACAGTAGGGCTGTTTTCGGTTTATTTCGAGCCCGTTTTGGACAAAAATTGCCCATTCTCCTCCGATCGTGCCTGTTTTACTTCGATGTAGGACTATTCTTGGGACACAAAAATGCCGTGGTTGTTCTTGAAGACATTATGAAAAAAGTGAAGGCTGTTTTCTTGGTTCTCTTTTCTTTTTCGTGCATCAGTTATAGATGTCAAAGTTGCCGAAAACTCCCTACAAGTCGTTCAAATGCGCCTCAACAACGAAAACGTACAAATACAAACTCTCAGTTTTTTCACATCGCTTCGTATGACGAACGACCATGCCTATCTTTTTGTTTTCCAAAATCTCAAAGGTCAAAGACCATAGCGCAAAGTGTCGAAGCCAAAATGTTTCTCCTGCCACTGGAAGCAGCTCGTACAGCAGTATTACGGGGGACCAATAGGACCTATGGAGTGCATAAAAACCTACCAGGTATACATTTAACCATTTTTACTAGCAGTATTTGGTCCTATTAACCATGGTCCCCCGTAATAGGAATAATACAAAAAAAATATAAGAACAGGGTGGTACAGCTGTATACAACGTAGGAAGTGGAGACGGATACATGGATCGCTAGATGCCACTGCTGCTGTCTTGGCCACTACTGCTGCTGTCAGCATAAGGAAACCCCGTACTAGTACGTACTGCTGCAGAATATGCACGATGGCGTACTCTGAGGTCGTACCCTCATAGGGGGGGGGGGGGGGGGTGATAGGCCGCATACCCCCAGAGGGTGCGTGCCACATACGACGTACTACTCTGTCCCTGTAAATGAGGACCGTTTTGATTGAAAATTGGTATACAAATGGTGCCTATAGTTCGGGACAGAGTGGTTCAGGTTACGTAATCTCGGTGATCACCCTGGGGTCGCGGGCCGGGTGTGTCGATACAAGCTTTGCTCTACGAGCTCGCCAGGTCGCCCGCGACAATGCCTGTGGAACCGCTTGGCACGGATGGGACTATTCAAAACCAGTGTGGCTAGTGTGCGGAGTAGTGCCGATTGCCGCTAGAAATATTGCCGGTATTGTTGTCTGGAGCATACACGCCGGCAGTATGGAGGGACCACTGATGTACTTACAGCCCATGCCGTGGGTGCGTGGCATGTACTATAGATGCGGAGTACTTGAGACACACGACGATTACGCGACACGGTGAATGAAAAATAATACCAGCATGCACAATACTACCAGCATATAGGTTATATATACCCAAGCATGCGCACTATATTTAGTATGCCAGATCCCTGTTCTCCAAAACACCCTGCTCCGCCGCTTGGCGCCCCCACCCCGCGCCGACCCGAGAGACCCCACATCCGGATTGAAGCCCTAAAAACTGATCCTGGATACATAATTAGCCTCCGGCAGGGCCCACTCAGTGCCCTGATTCCACGCCATCGACCTCATATGTAACACTTTATTCAGACGAAGCAGTTATTTGTTGCCAAATCTCGATCTTGATGATTGTTTTGGGGTTAGAGTGTCAAGTGGGTCCTGCCGGCTGCAAACAATGAATTCAGGGTCGGTCTGGAGGGCTCAGGCCTGGGTGAGATCAGGCCGTCGTGGGGGTCAGGGTGCCCCGCTGGAGCAAGGGTGATGGGAAGACAAGTTAAGGGTGCAGTGGAACCTTAACCAGCAGGCAAGTACAACCAATTATTATGATTTCCCTTGCCATCCGACAATGTGCAGCATGGTCTTCAACATTGATCACTCATAACTTTCCCGAAAGAAGAAAACCTCGGAAACAAAAGGAAACCCATGCACCAAGTCTACCTCCCTTCTGTGCCAACTTTAGGCTTGTCTACTCCATTTAGCTGTCCTTGCTCCTTCCTTCTCATTACGTTCCATTCTTAAATCCAAAGCTGCATCCAAGCAATTCACCATTTTGAGGGGTACGGCTTATTTCCTCCCATTTCGTCTCCCCGAACTCGGAAAGTGAAAAACTACCTGGTAAGCAACAACAACAACAACAACAACAACCACAACAACAACCCCATCCACCTGATCGCACATAACATCTACCAGTACATAACATGTATGTTGGGTATGTTCGTGGTAGAGTGCGTTCACTGCACGGAAAACAACAAGTAGCTGTTAACCCTTTTAGGACCGCAGTCCCGGTTTGGGGACAAACTACTTGGAATTTGACTGGTTTGTCCCCAAAACCGGGACTGCGGTTATAAAAGGGTTAATAGCCTGGGTAACCCTGTATCGAAACGAACGTTTTTTTTCTTTTTTTCAACATCACTTTTACTTTCCAGCCTAGCTCGTAGGAGGTTTTACCCTCGGCGATCTTCTGGACAAGCCGTGGTCACAGGTGTCGTCCCTTCTCCCCCCCGGTATGTGCCTCTATTTTTTGTCGCGCATAGGGTTCAGCATTCCCATTGCCCGTCGATTTTCATCGAATGTAGCGAACTCACGCTCTCGCGCTTTCCGCTGATCATTATTTTTATGCAAGAAAAAGTCCCTACGAGCATGCACTCGGTGAGACTTGAACCCACGGAATTGATCTTGACAGGCACGCGGACCACCCACCACGCCACCGGGGTGTACTTCATAATACTCGTATGGGTACACGGACTTGTACTACAGTAAGTAGGTAAAACACAACAGTTCGTATTAACAGCGTTTTGTTGTTGTTATTGTTGTTGTGTTCACACATAATATTATGCCGTCCTTATCACCAAATATCGTCGTTGTGGAGAACTCCAGTGCCCGTACACACTGGGGGGGGGGGAAGCACCACCACTTGAAACGCGAAGAAAAAAAAACCTGGGTTCGTACTACGGTAGTACACATGCCCATAGGGCGTAGAAAAGAAGAAGCGAACGGTGTGCGCGGGCAACACGTGGGGAGACGACGTTGCAGAAGAAAGGCTGCCAGAAGAAGAACAGGCGTCAGAGCATAACACGTGGAAGAACCAGCAGAGCAAGCGGCACACAGCATATGTAGAACGGAGCGCGTGCTATGCATAGATGCGTTTCGTGAATGGTTCCGCGTTTCCACGTGATGAGCTATTGACAGCTGCTGCTTGCGTCAGTAAGCGCCTGGAAAAGACAGTCGTGTGCACATCGAATGATGCTTGCGAGAAGGACAAACGAACATTGTATGGACACCAGTGCGAAAGGTAGACGGAGAGAGAGCCCCACCATAAAGATGATGCACCGTTATCATCATCACCATGATCGACATCGTCATAAGTGTGTCTCTATCAGGAGTAGGAGCGGGTGCTCCGTCTCGAAAGGGACGAGTGAGCAATGGTTTAAATGGCGAACTGAGGCAAGCAACCCTCTGTTCTGCCATCGCAGCTGTATGTCTATCTACTGCGTCGTGCTGTTTAGCTTTTAACCCCTTTAGAACCGCAGCCCCGGTTTCGGGCACAAACCAGTCAAATTCCAAGTACTTTGTCCCCAAAACGGGACTGCGGTCCTAAAGGGGTTAAGTGGTGCGACATACATTAGGCACTCTGCGGCACTACCGGTATCATCAATGCTACATATACTACGTATACGGTCAATGTACTACTTGGCAGTAGTCTAATCAAATATTTGCAATCAAACAATCAAGACGAGCGCGTCGTGGGCGTAGTAAATATCTTGGTGCATTATTGAGCAGCAGGTAAGCCCATGCCACCAAGGGCAACATAGCAGAGGCAGTTAACAAATCGTATGCCAGGTCAAGTACTTGGGCCTGTATGCGAGTGCCACAAAGCACCTGATATGCATAAAATGGGCCTACAGCCCACAGACCACAGACAGGGTGCTGAATTGAAGGAGTACACAAAAAACGATAACCAAGGCACGAAGTACCTGCTGTGTGTTTTTTCCTTCCGGCTTCTCCTCTTCCTGGTGCCTACGGTGCGTATCGCATGACACGAGGCATCGAGTTTTGAGGTGAACATTGTGGAGGGCACAGCAACAAAACAAAGCCTGGTACATTTATGTGCGGATGGTGTGATCGGAACGAGCACCATGCATCGGCAGACATAAAAAATAATTGCAACGTTTATATATAGGTCAGGAGAACAAGAGGGGTGCCTTTCGAGTAGTATTATTTGCAGTTGTTGGTTGCTGGAGACATTGTTGGTCCACGCTTTTACTGTACGTAGTATTTATGGTCTTGGGATTTTGCTGTTCGTTCTTGATCTTATGTTACTGACACATTATAGTTGGCGTTTACGCTGCGCATACACACATACGTTGTCGGATGGCAAAATTAACTACTACTACTGGCGAAAATAAAAATAAAAAAAACGGTGCTGCCGCTATGACGAAGTTTTTCATATCATACGTACGTGCTGCTGTGTATATGTAGCCCAGCCCTTGAGGCTCAAAGCTGAGCGTTCGGCGTAATTTTTGTTCACCAGTCTGGTATTTCATACCACCCGACACCGCCGTGCATGCAGTGCGAGTACCACATTGTACACGAGGCACCCACAAGGTACAACACTTACATGCGCATATCACACGAAGTTCGTACAGCGGTACACCCACTTGAGGACCCCTCGGTTCAGAACTATCGGGTGGACAAAAACTAGGCACGTATATACCGGCTTGTCACGAGAAACAAAAACTACTTGCAATTGTCACAAACGGGATTATTTTTCTTCGGAGGGAAAATATGAAATGTGAGACCAAGCTACAGCAGCAGCGGAGATAAGATCGCCTAACTTGGCTGTCCCGAAGCGCTTTTTTAACCCTAACCCTTAGAACCGCAGTCCCGTTTTGGGGACAGACCAGTCAAATTCTAAGTAGTTTGTCCCCAAAACGGGACTGTGACCTCAGTCCTGAAAGGGTTCGCCCCTTTAGGATTGCAGACCCGTCTTGGGGACAAATTACCTACCGGTACCAGGTACATAGAAATTGACTGGTTTGTCCCCAAAACAGGGCTGCAGACCAAGCACACAAGAATTGACTGGTTTGTGCCCAAAACGGGACCGCAGACCCGTTTTCGGGAAAGATTGCCTAGAAATTGATCGGTTTGTCCCTAAAACGCCCCGTTCTGGGGGACAAATTACCTAGAAAATGACCGGTTTGTCCCCAAAACGGGACCGCAGTCCCAGAAGGGTGAATCAAAGTGGGTATACGACACTGGACACACACTACCCCTATGTATGTACGCACGCGGGGTCGACTCGCTTGCTGGTCTAACGTTGAACTGACAACTGTCACCTCCCAGTTCCCCTGTATGGTCCGAATCTCGGCTGGTGTACAGCTATCAATAGTATTCCACAGCAAGGCGTCTTTTTTCTTCTACGAACCAGGTATGAGTTTTTTTTAGTTCGTCGTGCCCGAAATGAATACAGAGTAGTAGCGCGAAAAAAAAAAGCAAAAGGTGGAAAAACGAATTAAAAAAAAATCGGAAATCGACGAGCAGAGGGAAGGCTGAATCAGCGCGATATTCCCAAGCACCCGGGGAGGGGGGGGGGGGTGGGGGGGGGCGGGGGGGGGGGAAGGGAGAAGGAAAGACACTTATACCTGCGGCCATGGCTTGACCAGAAATACTTTGAGGGTATAAAAAAAAGGCGCCCACGGGGGCCACGGGTTGAACTGGAAACAAGAAAAAAAAAAAAAACTCAACACTAGAAAATATTGGGTACCTCGTACATTACACACAGGGAGCAATAATAATATACATGTATACCAGAGTACCAGGGTATCAGGTATCCTGCTGTTTCCAGTGTGTGTGTTTCTTCACACTATTACGGTGGGCCATAGTAAATAGGACCTACGGTACACACAAAAACCTATACGTTTACTTATTTTTACTAACAACATTTGGTCCTATTTACTATTGTCCCCCGTAATAAAACATTCTTTCTATACACCCATCGACATCCAGCACACCCATTGTCCGCGCTGATTCTTGATCCCTGAGAAAAGTAGCAGTAAGCACACACAATCACCCTTTTCCTGCTGCACGCACACTTGCTGCGTTACCGCACCGGCCAATAAACACAAACGCTGCTGCTGCTGCTGCTGTGCCATTTCCTCGGGGCTGTAGGAAGAAAACGTGTTGTGCGACTCCTCCTGCCGGCTTGCGGGGCCGCGAGACACCACTCTTTTTTAAGTCATTTCTTGCCCGCATTTTTCTCCTTCACTATTTCACCAAAAAATTATTACCGACGGAAAAAAAGAAAGAGCGCCAAGAATTCGCTGGGCGGCTGTAAGCCTTCATTCGCCCAAGCCACACCGGGCCGCTCGTCGTGCGCTCTTACGTCTCTCGCCGGAACTTTGTTCTGGTGGTTGGTACATATACGGTGTTGCGTTCGGTTCGCTCCTATACTTCCTGCAGTCCTGCAGTAGTATTGATGGTACCACCAGGTATATCATATGCCATCCTATCAAACGCCTCTATCACAGAGGGTGCCCACTGAAAAAAAAAAAACTTTTTTTTTTTCCGGACAGATGAGATATTGAGTAACGGTGCTCACAGGGCCGGGGGCCATACCAAATCCCAGACACTACGCAATAAATAGTACCTGGTAAGCAGCCTGTCCTCTATGGCGACAACACTTAAAACGACAAACTGACCTTCGACGCCTACATGGTGTTTGGTGCTATTACGGGGGACCACATTAAATAGGACCTGCGGTACACACAAACACCTAGCATGGTATATGTTTCGCTTTTTTCACTATAACATTATTTGGTCCTATTTACTATGGTCCCCCGTATTAGCGGGAGCCTTCTGGAAAACAACGAGGGTGCAGGAGGCGCCGGCTCCTACACTCGTTTGCACAGGACAACATCATATTAAATGGTCGTACTACAAGTAGCATTTCTTATCATGTATGTGTACAGGGGACAGGAGTCGATCCCATGTGTCACAACATTATTGATCAGTAAGTATAGCTTCTGATTTTGTTCCCTCAGCAAGGGATACCACTTTTGGGCGGAAATGTACAGGCCGTTTATAAATGAATATGAAGACACAGGACAAGCCGGTCCTTGTATTCACGTCCAGCGTGGTATACACATACTTTGAGTATATACATATTACATACATATTTATCGTGCATGAGATTATAGTAGAAAGCCGGTCGCCCCGGTGGTTCAAGTGGTTAACCTCGAATTCTACTTGTTTGAGTCCTGGGTTCGAGCCCCAGGAGGGTCGGACTTTGACTTTATTTGCAAAAATAAAAAAAGGGATTCAATTGTTGAGAGCGCCTTGCAGCGTGGGTAGGCACAATTCGATGCGAGTCGACGAGGGAAGAAAAGGCTGAAATCTTCTCGCGATAAAAATGAAGGCACGTACCGTAGCGGGAAGGGGGGAGAAGAGCCTGCTACGTGTCCCCGGATCTAAGTTACGAGTCGGAAGGAGAGAGAGAAGAAGATGTGCGAAGATAATGAATGGGATGAGAAAAAAAAAAAAAAAAAAAAAAAAAAAAAAAAAAAAAGAAAGCCCGTAGTACACGCGATCGGAAGTTATGACACACGGCCCGCAAATATGAGCTTCGACGAAATCCTCGATCTCACAGCTCATAATTCCGAATGAAAAAACATACCAAAGTATATTATATACCAGGTATATATCATCAAGTCTATTAATAATATTACGGCGGACCATAGTAAATGGGACCAAATGTTGTCAGCAAAAATGCGTATATATAAAGGTTTTTGTGTCTATCGGAGGTCTTATATACTATGTATGGTCCCCGGTAATAGTATTAAACCAGGTACCTATGTACCAGGCACCAGGTAGACGAGGCATTCAAAATGCCCACGTAAGAAGCTCCAAAAAAATGCGCGAGGATGGATCGCAGGCACACAAGCTAGTCTGTACAAGACAGTAGACGACTACAGCCAGTCGGCCGGCAAGCTAAATCGTAGTGGTTGTTTTTCTGCAAGTTTGGGGAGCCAGGCTGCTGGGTAGCCCGAGATCGTAGAGAGGGCATACGGGCACGCACGAAGCGTAGGCGCCCCCGTGTCAGAGCGCGCACCCCACGCGTGGGGAGTGACCGAGCCGTGCGATTACAATGAGAGGAAGGGAGAACCTACATCGACCCTCGTACAGCAGCAGTATCTAGTATACGTACCCGACGGCGGTATACCCTCACCCGTATAGCAGTAATAAATGATACTGGTAAGACGGATAAAGCACTGACAATAGCAGGCGGGGGCTGGTGAGCCAGAGTACAAGTAAGACGAAACAGGTACTATGCCTCGCCTCTCGCTTACCGTGAGCAGTTCTTCCTGGCGTTGGCGGGGTCGGGTGCAATGTGACGTGTCTTGTCTCGTCCGTCTGCGACAAAAGCTCGGGCTTCTGGCGCGTGCGTATATGTGGGAGGAGATCTGGCTGGCTGACTGGGGCTGACCTGACCAGGGGAAGGCTGACGGACTGACTGAATGGCGGCACGGTTCGGGTTTGGCTCGCCAGAGAAAAAAACAGACACTAGGCCCACAAATAATCGTATCTATCTGAAGGGGTGTGAGACTTACAAACAGTAGGCTCTAGCCGTACACTTTTCCTGCATGCGACAAACCAACCAACCACGCAAAAAAAAAAGTTGGAACAACGGTTGCGCTGCCGCAACTACGATGGTTGGACGAAAGCTTTCACGTGCCCCTAGAAGAGCCGGCCGTTACTTGTTGACACCCAATACGTCACTCATGCGTCAGGAGTCAGAAGCAGTCGGAAGGCGACATGCCAAGCCGAAACAAAGCTACAAACGCTTCAAGTCATTTATTCACTACCGGTATAGTTCATTACTTCGTGCAGGTATATGTGTGTCTACCCATATGGCACGAGTACGTATTGTACCAGACACTTCCATTCCGGGTATTATAAATGTTGCCACCGGTGTGTTACATTCTGTTTTGTTTTTTTGCTGGCGCTGCTGCTTACATTTTTTTTTTTTTTTTCGCTCATTCCACATTTATTTATGATCTTCGCACATCTTCTTCTCTCTCTCCTTCCAACTCGTAACTCAGATCCGGGGTCACATAGCAGGCTCTTTTCTCCCCCCTTTCCGCTACGGTACGTGCCTTCATTTTTATCGCGAGAAGATTTCAGCCTTTTATTCCCTCGTTGACTCGCATCGAATTGAGCCTACTCACGCTGCAAGGCGCTCTCGACAATTGAATCATTCGTATTTTATTTTTGCAAATAAAGTCAAATGTCCGACCCACCTGGGGCTCGAACCCCGGACTCAAACACAAGTAGAATTCGAGGTTAACCACTTGAACCACTGGAGCGATAGACTGCATGTATGTATGTGAGGAACGTTACGGCTTTCTATGTGTGGTGAAGAAGCGACACTGCTTGCTATATAGATAAAGGAAGGGTTGTGTAACATGTTGTATCACAATCAATCACAACCATGCTGTGCATACGTGCGTACAATTTTTGTATGAATAGGCTTGGTGTTGTATCGCGATCATGTTATGAATACCTACGTGGAGATGTTGTACTACCAGGTATTATTTACGGGGGGCCATAAAAAAAAAGGATTCAATTGTTCAGAGCGCCTTGCAGCGTGGGTAGGCACAATTCGATGCGAGTCGACGAGGGAAGAAAATGCTGAAATCTTCTCGCGATAAAAAATGAAGGCACGTACCGTAGCGGGAAGGGGGGAGAAGAGCCTGCTATATGACCCCGGATCTGAGTTACGAGTTGGAAGGAGAGAGAGAAGATGTGCGAAGATAATGAATGGGATGAAAACAAAAAACAAACAAAAATAGTACTGGTTGTGCTGGATGTCGACGGGTAGAAAGAACGGTTTAATGTGAAGAACACACACAAACATAGTAAATAGCACCAAATATTGTTAGTAAAAAAAGGTAAATATATAGCGGTAGGTTCTTGTCTTTACCATAGGTCCTTTTTACTATGGTTGTCTTCACATCAATCGTCCTTTCTACCCAGCTTCATCAGTACCACCCAGTGTCCGTCCTGATTCCCTGTCCTAGAGAGATACTGATTCTGTGGTCACAGACTGACTGTGAGACAGAGGAAGACCAAAAATAAAAACTAAATCGCAAATTCAAGTGTCAAGCAAGTGAAGTGTCAGCGTACCGGGTACGAGAACACAACAACACAAGCAAGACCGGAAAAACAAGACAATAAAACAAAAAAAACAAAATCTGAAATGAAAAAAAGAAGAAAAGAAAAAAAAACAGAATGCAAACGACGCAAGGACTACAGAAAGGCTGCTAGGCGGACAGCATACGTACTCATGAAGGGCAGGTATCTGCTGCACGGACGAAGCAACGCGAAAGAGAGGGAGCTACAGGCAAAAAGTCTGTGAGAGCTAGTCGAACCGATACCTGGCCACCCGATATATCATTTCGTTTCTGCATTCGTCGACGGCTGTATCAGAACAGCTGCCCCTCCCCCCTCCCCCCCTCCCCTTGTCGCCGTTCTTGGCGTCCTCTGCTGCGTGGCGCAGCCGGCTTTTCTTTGCTTCGTCCCCCGTAATATATGTAATCATGATACCGAGTGAAAACATACTTCGTATAAATAAATGTGTCTTGCATGTCGTCGTGGTTGCAGAGGAGCAACGTAGTCACGTAATATGTATTCTACGTACGCAAGCCAGGCTATTCCCAACCAACAAACCTGCAAGATTCACGATTGATCGTTCTTAGATAAATGTACCTGGTAATATCTATCAGGCAATACCGATAACAACGGTAAAATCCCTACTCGCAGTAGTACGTTGACTTGGAATACTTCTGTACCTGGTAGAAAAGTATCAATGACAACCAAACTGCTCCTACTATAAACACGACGACCGATTGTGCGTTTATGCGGACGTACGTAAGCGCACAGATACTACGAGGTATATCATATTTATACATCTGAAAAAAAGCAACAGCCATGAGTGCGATATATCATCTTGTTATGGTACTGCTTTGAATGATGCCGAGGTATTAAATGAACAAGACACACTAGCTGATGCATAAATCAGAGCTTTTTCACCCCCCACCCCCCCCTCTCCGTCCCGTCTCGAAAGGTATGCGTGGTCAATGGTCAAATGACTAAGGCACGCAACAAATGAGTACGCCCCCCCCCCCCCCCTCTCCCTCGCGCTCATCGCCGGTGGGTGATTCGAGTAGTATGGCCGCTCGTTCCGCGGCGCAGGACTGCTGTACAGTATTACGGGGGGCCATAGTTAACAGGACCCAATATTGTCAGTAAAAATGGTGAAACATATAGGTTTTTATGTGTACCATAGGTCCTGTTAACTATGGTCCCCCGTAATAGTAGTTTTTTGTGTTCCATTTTCCTCAGCGATGCATCCCCCCCCCCCCCGCCCCCGTAATATTGAAAAAACGTAATGAGCGCCCAGATGTCGGATGTGTCTCTACTATTAATAGGAGTAGGAACGGTGCTCCGTCTCGAAAGGGGTTCGCGGTCAGCGGTCAAGTGACTAAGGCAAGCAATGATTGGGGAACTCCTCCCCCCACCCCCTATGGTCATACGACTACGGCCATGGATGACATCATGAAAACCACCCCCCCCCCCCCGATCGCTCGGGGGTGTAGCGCTAGTTTTCCGTTTTCCGAATGCCCCCCCCCCCCCCCCCCCCCTCCAGCTAAGGCTGTGGCGGGGTAGCTTCGGCATCTGACGTTTTTATAGCGTCTTAGGCTTCCTTGCCCTTACCCGTCCTGGCGTTTCTTCGCGAATCTTCGTAGCCTCGCAGGGTAGAAGCGTGGGAGTCGGTTGAGGGAAGCCGCATCTATCAGGTGCCTTAGATTGATGTTCTATTTTAATGGTCCGTGGAACCAGTGTTTCCTCGAATCTTCCAAAATTCTGGTGTGAAACCGGTGTTTCCCCGAATCTTAACACAATTCTGTTCATAGCGTTCGTTAGGGTGGGGCTACGTAGTGTTCTGGCATTCATTGCCTTGGAAAGCCTGTAGAGGCTATTACGGGGGGACCATAGCCGGCGTCCCCGGTGGCTTGGTAGGTGATCCGCGTGCCTATCAAGATCAACTTCGTGGGTTCAAGTCCCACCGAGTGCATGCTCGTAAAAAGGGCTTTTTCTTGCATGAAATAAATTGATTAGCGGAAAGCGCGAGAGCGTGAGTTAGCTACATTCGATGAAAATCGACGAGCAGCGGGAATGCTGAACCGTATGCGCAACAAAAAATAAAGGCACGTACCGGGGGGGAGAAGGGTAGACACCTGCGACCACGGCTTGTCCAGAAGGTCGTCGAGGGTAAAACCTCCTACGAGTTAGGCTGGAAAGTGGAAGTGATGATGAAAAAAAGAAAGTAAATAGGACCAAACATTGTCAGTAAAAATAGGGAAATATGTAGGCTTTTGTGTGTAGCCTAGGTCTTATTTACTATGGTCCCCCGAAATAGAGGCCTAGGATTTGGGAACACGAGAAAGGGATAGCGTACTACTTGGAAGATCTACGAGTTTACTTGTACGAGTAGAGAATGAGGGATCAGGGCGGGGCGAGGCAAAGCGGAGCCCCTGATCCGCCCGAGTCTGAGATACAGCAGAGCTCTTCTATAAGGAGGCACAAGTGAGAGGCAAAAGGGGCAAAGCAGGGCCTATTTTTGATGGGCGAATCTGGAAGAGGATACGTGTGTGTCCCAGGGACCATTTTTACCAAAAACCCGGTAGAATACCTACCGGTACACTATACATAAAAATACACACGATACATCGATAGCATACTCGCATATCTTAGGTAGTGCTCGGTTGATATTGGATTGAAATGCATTGCACGTATATACTTATTGTTTGGGAATGTTCGCCCGTCCGGGATGCAAGTGCAGCAGCGAAGGGGGACATTTTACGTATGTATGTATGTCTACACGGCGGTACTCAGACCTGCAAAATACACAACTCAAAACCTCCTCCGCCGCTCCTGCTGCTGCGCATGAACTTTTTTTTCTCTTTACGAGCACGTACTGCCTGTAACAACCACTCTGCACTATCTCCACCTCACGAACATCACCAACACAGCAACACAGCCTTTCATCTATCTTATCAATGAATCGTCTACGTACCCGGTACGTTGTACGTATGAAATTATGTTGTGTGTTTACTTTTACTACTGTTTTCATGTGTGCGCTCGGAGAACGTCCAGCTGTAACCTCGATCACTAATAAATATATACAGGTACGTACTGCTGTTGTGTGTGTGTTCTTCACATTAAACCGTTATTTCTACCCGTCGACATACCCGCATATATTCCCGGTGTACTGCTGTGTTGTAGTTTCATTTGTCTCCTAGGGTTTGTGACTGCAGATCTTGCATTATACCGGGGACTGCTGCACCTTGCTTGGTATCTGCCTAGGCTGTACAGCAGTAGTATTAATAGTAGGATAGCGGAATCGGCACGGAAGCTCTTGCATGCGCTGGATGGCGACCGGTAGAAAAAACAAATAAATAAATAATGAGCAGAATAACACACGCGCACAGCAGCAGCAGCAGCAGCAGCAGCAGCAGCAGCAGCGGGAAATCCTGACAACCAAGGGAAACAAATGGTTACTATTACTATTAATACTGCTGTTGTATTGCACAGCAGTAAAACCCTTTTATTTTGTCCTGCAGTGTCTGTTGTACATACCTGGTACACCCACAGCAGCAGCAGTAGTAGACCCTTATTCCAGGTGTTTTGTCCCCACGACGAGAGTAAGTGCAGCCCTAAAAGGGCATTACTATTACTAGTAATAAGTAGTGGCCAGCCCCTTTCGAGAGGCCCCGCGGAAAACGAGCACACATGGCGGAAGACCTCGAAAAATTCTGCTCGCCGTTCTTGCCTAATATTGGCGTCAACTTTTACGGGGGACCATAGTAAACAAGACCAAATAAATATTGTTGGTAAAAACGGGGAAACATAATAGGTTTTCATGTGTATCGCAGGTCCTATTCACTATGGTCCCCCGTACTAGGTTATCATAGATCATAGGGTACAGGTACCAAGCCCTGATATGGGACGTTGTTGGTATGTGAGGGACCTCCACTCCCGGAATTTGACTGCGGAACTTGAATTTGACTGGTTCGTCCCCGAAACGGGACTCCAGTCTAAAGCGGTTAAAGGGGCGCCCCTTCGAGCAGAAAACACTACAACGGCAGTCTTACGAATGAAAAATCATACCAGGTATCCGTTTTTTTTCAGTTGCAATACGTACTATTCCTGGCATAACTTCGACCTCTCACAACTCCCCGACGAAAAACACTTTTTTTTTCTCTTTCAGTTTTAATGCTCACACCATCTCTCTCTCTCTCGGCAGTTTCAGAGAGTCTGCAGCAGTAGCTGTCAATAGATGCTTTAGGGTCATTCTTATTATAGGCGATATTTTGGTTTCAGGTGCCGGACAGTAGTTCCGACGCCTTGACGAAAAAAACTCTTTTTTCTCTTTCAGTTCTAATGCTCACACCATCTCTCTCTCTCGGCAGTTTTGGAGAGCCTGCAGCAGTAGCTGTCAATAGATGCTTTAGGGTCATTCGTATAGGCGATATTTTGGTTTCAGGTGCCGGACAGTAGTTCCGACACCCTTTTTCATCACGAAAGGTGCGTTGTCCAAAATTGTCTCACAAAATTTAATTATTTCGTACTGGAAATAGAGGGTAATTATTTATATTCCGTCTTCGGGCACACGAAATAACAACCCCCTGTTATAAGGATTACCGAGGGCTGGGTAATCGATTGATACGTTTCCCCTAAAATTGTCTCACAAAATTTAATTATTTCGTACTGGAAATAGAGGGTAATTATTTATTTTCCGTCTTCGGGCACACGAAATAACAACCCCCTGTTATAAGGATTACCGAGGGCTGGGTAATCGACTGATACGATTCCCCTTCGTACTCGTATACGAAGCTCAGCAGGTAGCACCTTCACATTTGACGTCGTTGAGGACACGGGTTCGAATCTCACTTCGAACGTTTCTTTCGTGGAAACACTTGCGCGCGCGGTCCCTAAAGACGTACCTCCCTGGTTCCCCAGGTATTGAAACGAAGCGGGTATATCAGCGTACGGCCGTATACGGTACCGATGCCCCGAAGATCCCGCCGTTTAGAGGGGGGGTGCTATAAGGATTACCGTGGGCTGGGTAATCGATCGATATTTTACCCCTATAGCTCAGCAGGCGGCACCTTCACACACTTCTCATACCTCTGCAACCAATAGACGAATGTGAAAAATGGAGTTTCTCAGGCTGCTGATACAGTCTTGACTCAAATTTTCGACGACAACGCCAAGCACTATTTATTAGCAGGCTGACAAAACTTACCTTGGTCTCTATCACAGGGGACCATAGTTAATAGAACCTATGGTATACATTAAAACCTCTATGTTTAATCATTTTTACTAACAAAAATTGTCCTATTTACTATGGTGCCCCGTAATAGTTCGACAGTACGCAGCGTCCTACGCGGTCAAAGCAGAGGGAAAGCACCAAAACAGGAGCTCCGGAATGATCGACATTTTGCTGCTGAGCAAATCTCATTTCGTGACGCAAACACAGCTGCAGTGTCTGCCCGCTCTGTGGCTGGTCGAAGCACCCCAACACCTCCTAGATGCCCTAACGGACAAGCTATGCGTTCGTCGGGAGATGGTGCGAGCATTAGAACTGGAGCTACGCCGTTGTCGGCTAGTAGGAAGTCATGTCACGGCGTTATTGTACCAGAAAGAGTGTTTCTTCTGTAAAAAAGACAAAAAAAATGTCGTTTTTAGTTCAGTTTTTCAAAAGACTCCATCCCGCACTCTTTCTTGGTGCTGGCCGAAGGGGGCCCTTCGAAGGGGGCTACCTACTGCTGTCACATGACCCACATCATTTTTCTATACCTATTACCGCGTATCACGCCCTGCAGTATTCAGCCTTCACCGCGTCACTGAAGTGTTATCTAGGACGAAATATGGAAATCGAGGAATGTTTTTATTCTATGACTTTTGGTGTGGTCGACCAGGGTCGGGATGTGGGGTTATAGAGTGAACAGGGTTGGTGTCTTCGAGTAGTGTTTTGGGGCATTTTTCGATAAATCCTTTTCTCATGACGCTGGAACCACACGCGGGCCACACCATATCCCCTCCGATTTCCACACTTTATTTTTTATTTTTATCTTAGATGTCATCATAACTCATTTATACAAACACACGCCCTCCGACGAATTTCCGAGTTGATTTCCTCGCAATGCAGTAGGGAGAACGCAAACGCCCGACAGATACACAAGTGCAACGTCTATGCAATGAAATCTCGCGACGACATCCTTCCGAATCCATCGTTAATTATCGTTGTGTTTACCCCCCCCCCCCCCCGCCCGATGGTTTGGAGACACCCGGCTCGGAAATTTATTCTCTGGGGTGTGTTATCTTGATGAATGTATGGCATACCTCCAGCATGTACGTAACCCTTTTAGGACCGCACACCCGTTTTGCGGCCTATTGGGTACATAGTCGTATACCGTATTACACACAATATACGCAGGATAACACACCCCCTCTACTCGTAGGACGATTTTTCAAAGCTGGGTTTCCCGACAACGGGGATGGCGTGCTGAATACGACGAGCCATGCGTCTACTGTATGCAACCTTCGGGACGAGATCTTTCCAGGGCCACCATTTTCGTTGTGTTTGTGTTTTTGGACCCCAGTCCCGTTTTGGGGACAAACTACCTATAATTTGAGTGTTTTGTCCCTACTTGTGGGAGTGCGGTGCTAAGGGGGTTAAGGCATGTGTTGGAGGAAACCGGGTCCGAAATTCGTGCCCAGGGGGTGTGTTATCTTTATTATAGTATACGGTATTGCTTGGAATTAGACTGCAGACACAAGTTTCTGTACAGCAGTGCAGTACTAAAACGGGTTAAAAACGGTATACAACGGTACTTGGTACATATACTCTTCTCCTGCTGCCCTTTCTATAACCTTGCCTGGCCTTCCCTCTTTCTCACTGCCTGCCCCTCTGGACGGAAAAATAGGAACCGTTGGCGTGCGAACACGAAAACTCGACGACCCTTACATTGCCGCCCAGGCATGGTATCAATCGATCAACCAATCAAACCGTCGAACGTTTAATCACTGTTATTCGTAATAGAACAATATCAAGTATTATACAATAGTAAAATGTCGATCTCACATCCCAAATAGTACCCATGGTTCGTGTGGTCATGTCCCGCATGTAGACCAGCTTGATGATCGGGCAGGCCTCGCATACATCCGATTGGGCCGGAGAGTCCGTCCGCTGCGATCCTGCGATCCGAGAGTCCTGGCGTCAGCTGCCCACCGTACGAGCGACGAATAAATGGGAAATCGGTTGGGCGGGGCAGAGGGGAGGGAGGTGGGAAGGAAGGGGGGCGGGAGGAACGATTGTAGACGGCGTAATAAGTTGCCCGTATACCCGGTATACATGTAGGGTATACCTAGACCGTGGCACATACAATCAGCACAAACACTGCATAATAATATCGTGCAAGTATCACATACGACAGCAGTCGGTAGTATGTATAAAACTCCCCATGACCTATGCAAGTCTACAATGATACCGGTATACATACCAGGTATAATACGAACGTTTCATATATCGATAACAAGTAGTTACAAGACGGTACCGCAGTATGGGCCCGCCGGCAAGACATACTTGCTCGTTCGTGGCTCTGAGGGAGGCCGAGACCGTATTGTGCCGCCAACCTCACCTCAACCCTTTTTAGGCCTGCAGTCCCATTTCGGGGGCAAACCGCCTGATTTTGTAAGTAAGCTTGTCCCCAAAACGGGACTACTGCAATCCTGAACAAAAAGGGGGGGCGGCGGGCGTACTCATTTGGTGCTTGCCTTCAGTCGTTTGACCATTGACCATGCATCCCTTTCGAGACGGAGCACCGTTCCTACTCCCTAAAAGAGACACCACCAACAATTGGGCGCTCATTACGTTGTTTCCATCTATTACATACCAGGTAGGAACTTTTTGCTGATCTTATCCCCTTCCTGTTTGGCCGCCTGTGGCCACCATCTATCTCCTATTAATAGGATAGCGATCTTTTTCTCGCTGCTATCTAGCGTGTCAAACTCCTCCATGTCACATCAGTCTATAACAAAAAAGGGGGAGGGGGGATTGAAGATCCTCAAGCCCGTTCTCCTTCGGGGACCCCCGAGATAGGGAGAAAAAAAACAACGAATACCACTCTGTCCCGAAACATGAGGGCCAGTTTGTAAAATACTATTCAATCAAAACGGTCCTTCTATACTCAGGGGTATAGTGGTAAAAACTTTAGCGCCGTCAAGCGTCTCTCTCTCTATATATACGAGCAGCGTGAGAGCCCCAAAAAAGTATGGGTAGGATCGTGCCTGTCCGCGCCCGTGCCCCAACGACTCCTTCCTTCGAGCGCTACAGTTACCCTCACCCCCCCAGTCACACAGTGGATGTTTTTGCTGTTATAATAACCCTTTATAGGGAAACAACTGCAGTCCCGCTATGGGGACAAAAACAAAAAAAAAACTTGAATTTTGAGTGGTTTCGTACCCAGAACGGGACTTACTGCAGTCCTAAAAGGGGTTAATCGCCACAATTTTCTTATCGTCAATTTCTCCGCCTCCGAAGACTCGAAGAGGGTCGTATTATAAATGTGTTTCAAAACTCGTACGGCAAAACTGCAGAGTCCTGTTTAAGGGGACAAACTACTCAGAATTTGAGTGGTATGGTCCCCAAAACAGGACTGGCTGCAGTCTGCCCTACAAGGGTTAAGCATCTACTGCTGTAAGTATAGGTTATAGCCTGTTCTACACCCGGCACCACACCACTTCGGACGCCAATGTAAGGACCGTTGGGTGCTGATATTTATACACCACCAGCCCTTATATTTCCGTCCAAGAAAGTTACCTGGTACCTTGGTAGGATTTACCAAAAGCATAGTAGGATGTGGTGTTTTCAACTCGCTCGCCGCCGACCATGTGAGAAAGTATCAGATTTCTCTGCATACAAGACGTATAGATTATATATGCGTAAGACTCATACTGCTGTGAAAGTATGTGCATTCTTCAGGACCCAAAACTTCTTGGCAGCTGGTAAATAAAAGGAGAAAGCCTCATCGTTTTTGTTTTTTGGTTTCCGCTGAATTACTTTCTTACCCGTCGGCCCAGGTTCCTACTTGGTGTCTACGTACACGATACACAGCTCTGGGCGGAAAGTGCGAGGACCTTTCAAGTTATTAATACGATTCCTACAACGGCCCTACCTGGTGCATCGCGGTTCAGACCGGTGACATGCGATATGTGGTTCTATCGCCGAGGTCAGGTGACGGTGGTGGAGCTCTCCACAAATGTCGTCGTGTACTTTGTGCCGGTTCTATCACATACGGCATCTTATACCACCGCGTAACACGGAAGAAAACGCCCCCCGCCGTGACGAACTCCCGAGCCGAACAAGGGGGGGGGGGGGGGGGGGCGCATACACGCACACCGAAAAGTGGTGGCGTTGAAAATAACCCGTTCGTCGAGATTTTTTCCCCATGGACGCGTCAATCGCTCTGCGCGTCGTGCACTCTCCTCGGGAAAAAAATCAGCAAGGAAATTTGTCCGAGGGGTTGCGTTATCTCTTATCACACGTGTGATGAGGGTGTGTTATCTTATCACCCTAGTGTGATAAGGGTGTGTTATCTTAAATCGCCCAAGTGTGATACGGGTGTGTGTTATCTTATCACACGTGAGATGAGCTAGATGTGCTATCTCATCACAAGTGAGGTAGACGCGGGTGTGCTATCATAACTCTTTTGGTACTGTAGTCCCGTTTTGGGGACACACTACTTGGAAATTGATGGTTTGTCCCCAAAAACGGGCTGCAGTCCCAAAAGGGTTAGTCGCACGTGTGATAAGGATGAGTTATCTGTATCACCCTAGTGTGATAAGGGTGTGTTATCTTAAGCACACGTGTGATAAGGGTGTGTTATCTTATCACACGTGAGGTAGATACGGGCGTGTTATCTTAAACATTTTAGCACTGTAGTCCCGTTTTGGGGACAAACTACTTACAAATTGACTGGTTTGTCCCCAACAAGGGACTGCAGTCCAAAAAGGGTTGATCACACGTGTGATAAGGGTGTGTCGTCTTATCACCCGTGTGATAAGGGTGTGATATCTTAATCACACTTGCGATAAGGGTGTATTATCTTATCGACCTGTTAATAGTGTGATACGGGTGTGTTATCTTATCACACGTGTGATAAGGGTGTGTTATCTTGTAACACGTGTGATAAGGGTGTGTTATCTTAAATCACCCTAGTGTGATACGGGTGTGTTTTATCTTATCACACGTGTGATGAGCTAGATGTGCTATCTCATCACACACGTGTAGAAGCCCTTCGCGGAGGGTCGAAGCCTGAGGATCGACATCAGAATCAAGAGTGCCTGCCGTCGCCATCAGGAGAGCAGGGCTTCATCGGGCCGTGCCGAACCCGGAGTACTTGAAGGAATCCTTCGCAGGCCCGTAAGCGCGGCGAGTACATCCATCTATCTGCGAGGCGAAGGCGCTGACCACAACGCATCTACGATCAGTTGCCTCTTAGCTCCGCGGCGCGTAAGCAACCCAACGCTAAGCTCATTATTCCGCGAAGAGGGGTCCTTCGACGAGCGGAGCCACAAAAAACTTGCCAGTTTTGCCGTGGAAAAAAAATGGGCGTCTGGGAAGAGAAGGCACGCAGGTCGATAGTACCTTCATCGATGAGCTGGCGACAAGTATAGCGGGGATAAAGGGTGGATGGTTTCTTGCCAGGTAGGGGATTCGCAAGGAGCGCCTCTTGTAGATAGTACCGATTATCACAAAGGTAGCCATCTTGAGGAGGGTCTGGGTTCAAACTCCATTTGCAGGGTCGCCTGAAGGCTAGGACGAGCATGGGCGGCGCGGGGGGGGGTGTACTCGATAGGAGAGATGTACTCGATCTCATGCACGGTCGTAGTCGTATGACCATAGACCCTCGCATCTCTACAATGCCGGGACGGAGCATGTCGGGTTTTCACCGACCAGGCAGACATTGCTTGCACCAAGCGCGAAGCGCCGTGAGGCAGGGGGGGTGGCATATTTATGTCGTACGTGGCCATGCATGATAATGAGTAACCCCCCCCATGCCCCCCCCCCCACCCCTCCTCGTAGGATGCAGCGACTCGCCGGACATCTCACGACGCTTCACGCTTGGTGCAAGCAATGTCTGCCTGGTCGGTGAAAACCCGATGTGCTCCGTCCCGGTATTGTAGGGATGCGAGGGTTCATAGCCATACGACTACGGCCGTACGTATGACCAAGGAGGGGGGGGGGGGGGGGGGGGCGTACTCATTTGTTGCTTGCCTTAAGTCATTTGACCATTGACCACGCATCCCTTTCGAGACGGAGCACCGTTTCTACTCCACCTCCAACATTTGAGCGATCACTGTTTTTTTTCCATGTATTTCATAGAAAAAAAGTGCTAACCTCATCTCCTTCTTGTTCTGCCGCCTGTGGCCGCCATCTGGCTTCTCGGAGAGCGATCATTTTTCTCGCTACTATCTAGTGTACCAAACTCCTCCAGATCACATTAGTCTATTTTTCTCATCTTCTCGCCTAGCACAACCCGTTCCTCTTTGTACATTTCACGTTCTCCCACTCTGTGAGTTCTACTCTCGATTGCTACGGCACAAGGGCATATATGTGCATCTACTTCCTCCTCCTCCCGGCTACTGGCATACCTTTTTCTTCTTTTTGGCGGATCGAGGTCCCCTACACAGAATCGCAGTTTCAGCGTTTTCGCGTAGTCCATTGGGCCGTTAAAATAGGTTTTTATTCCTACATCTTCCCTTTACCTGCCCTGAGGTGTTTCTCCAATTTCGACTTTTTTCTTAGCGCTAGCTCTTCCCTTCTTTCTACATTTTCTTCTACTTCTGTCGTGTGCCTCCCAAACTTCTGTGCGGACATAATGTCTTCTTGGTTTCCCCTATAGCCTGTTTTTTCGACTACGCTATCCCACCCTATTCCAGCTCGCCCTTTTGTTACTTTCTCCAAGACAGCCCTGTAAGCTACGGCTGACAACTGGCACGTTCCTTACTTTCGATATCGCCATTTCAACTTTCTAACGTCCCTTTGTTTGTCTAAAGTGGGTACATTCCCGAGCGTCCTAGTACTTTTCTAGCTGCTGCCATCTGTTACCGTTTCCAGCTGGTTTACGAACTTCGCGTTCCCCTCCCACAGGTTTCTTGCATATTATAGGTACAGTCACACTCATCATAGTACATATCTTAATCCTAGTGTCAAGGTGCGAGTCCCTGTCAGGATCGAATCCATCTTGCCTATGATACGCGTGTTTTACCCGTTTGTATTACTTTTTGTATGGGTGCACCCCCAACAGCAGAATTTTTACATTCTACGCCAAGGGTAGGTATACTGGTCTGCGATCGGCAATTCATCCTCTCCCCACTTCCATTCGAAAGTTACCGGGTTCGCCTTACCTTAGCTACGCAAACCTATAGCGCACTTTTCTTACGTTTGCCATCGCTCTCCGCTTCCTACAGTGTACTCTACTACGGGGGACCATAGTTAATAGGACCAAATATTGTTAGTAAAAATGGTTAAATGTATAGGTTGTTATGTGTACCATAGGTCTTATTAACTATGGTCCGCCGTAAGAGTGCCTTCCCTACTTGTTTCTGCAGGCCTCCAGGCGTTTCTGATATTCCCACGTAATGGGGGTGGGGGGGGGGTAACAGAATCACACTCTGGCTTCGGGATGGAGCCTGGGTGCGGCGTAGGGGGTAAAGCCACGGGATAGATGAATGTGACAAAAAAGGACACAGAAAGGGCAACAGGAACCAAGCGTAAAAACGTTTTCCAGGGGGGAGGCGGGCGAAAAAACGTCCACACAAAAATTATGTAAATTTACTCTTCTATGGCAAAACTGCAGTCCCGTTTTGGGGACAAACCACTCAACTTTTGAAGTGGTTTGACCCGAAAGCGGGACTGCAGTTTTGCCATAAAAGGGTTAAGCCAACATAAAACATACGGCAAAATATATATATATTTTTTAATCACCAGGTTCCAGGTGCCCCTCTTGTCCAGAAACATAGTCCCCGTTTGCACTCAAAAATCAAGATCAAACGGAGATCGTTATATACTGGCGGCCAAAAAAGGAGATTCTTGGTTCGTTTTTTTCTCCCTTTGGGGTCTTGTTCTGATTGGCTACGAGTGTTCGAGTTTTTTTTTACAGCCGAATACCTGTCAGAAGGCAGACGAAACAACAAAAATAAAAATGTGCATATTATCGCACAGCTACCAGCACAACAAAAGTACACCTCGTTCTGGCCGGGGATGGGATACAGTGCCTGTTGGGACTCTGACAATATTATCAGAAGCACACAAATACGCGAAAACCAGGCAAAATTGCGCCGACAGAAGAAGAAAGACAGAACAGACGTGCAGACGACAGGGCAGAACTAAATAATAACGTTGCCAGATGCCAGGGTACAATGTATCAAATACCAGGTACAGTACCGGGTATATAATTACCGGTAGACTTCAAGTATTTACAGTCGCGGCGGGTGGAAGCAGACGCCCTACAAGAAATGGAAGGTGTTTTTTTTTCTGTGTGTCCGGCCGACTCCAACAATATACCTTTGAATTCCGAGAGTAGCTCATGTCTGCGGTCAGAGTATTATGTGCAATGTTTGTAGAGGTCTATAAATTTATACCTGGGACCTGGTAAATTGTAACTTTATAAAAATGATCTAAACCGAACTCTAGGCTACTTTCCATAGTTGAGGTAGGAAACCGAATACTTTCCAGGCGAGCGCCTTGTTTGCGTACTGTAGTCTCCTTGATTTTTTAGTGTACGTATATTATACCCGTGTAGTGTTCATATCATAGGTACCTGTTATGTGCTAGTGTTCTGGAATTGCCCTGAAAGGCTTGCAAAGGCCCGGCATCTACCAAAAAGCAACACGCCGGACGGTGGCGTGTTGCTTTGCATGCCTAGACCGTAAGAACAGCGGACAGGGGTTACTGGCGAGGCAAGAGCCGAGTTCCTCGTTAGACCTTCCATGCGCCCGATTTGGATAATACAACCAAGCTCTTCTGGCCAAGCACTAGGACACAGGACGCGCACATGACCGACAACGCGGGACCTGCTTGATCGGCAAGCCTGCAAGGGGGGTACGAGTGTCCGCCGGGAAAATCACAGAACACTTGGCGTCGACGTCAGGTCCTTAGCTCCTCTATTTCGCTCTCTGCCCTCGAACCATGCCCGGCGAGGATACACCCCGCCGATTCAACGTACGAGCTGATTACGAGTGATCGACGTGTATTTATTGCGATGAGTGCTATTGTTGGAGGCAAGCAAACCACGGCACTGTTCGATAAGAAATGACAATGATTTCCAGACATTCTTCTCTCTTCGGTCACCAACTTTCGGCCTGGTGGCGACCCCGACCCTGCGGCGGGTGCACAGAATACAAAAGCTTGCCCTCAGAGACGACTAGGCCGCCGAGGGGAGGAAACAAGGAAGAAGAGAACAAACCAAGACAGAGGAAGGAGGACGATCTATGTATCACCTGTCTTATGTCGGAAGAAGAGAAGAAAGGAGAGAAGAATCCAGAAGGAGAGATGAGGACTATCGCCTGTCTATGGCGTGGGGACGGCATATGGACGCGGAGTGTACAATATAGGACAAACGGGGCAATATATCGGAACAGCCCAAGCAGCATAATCGGCCAATCCCGCTAGATTCGTCTCGAAGCTTTGGCCAATAGAATACTGACGGAGTAGATTTTTTTTTGTCCCCCCCCCGGAGAAAACGTCTGTGAAGATGTTGAAACCCCTCTGTTTAATTTTCGCCTCCCATCGGAATTAGCCTTTTTGCACTCCTTGCTTGAGTGAGGCAGTATTTTCTTGTTAGTGTGAAAGAATGCATGCTGCATCTTTTGCGCCAGGTACACTGCGGTATTGTTCTAGTTTCCCACTCGATACGGGGACGGCGGTACATACCAGTTTCTGCTAGTGCGGTACGTGTTATATACACAAGGTAATATTTCGTGATCTGTGTTTTTTTTGCTGGTGAGGGAGCTCTTAATCTGATTTGCGACCACGGGCTAACAACTTGAGAACCTAAATTCCACCATCATCTTTATCATCATCATCACGCATACCATGGTACACAGCAAGCAGGAGTACTATTAATACTACAGTAGCAATAATAGCATTATACCAGCTCATTACAACATTTCTTGGGAACTTTTCCTCTGGGCACTATTGAACAACTAGAAAACAACAGTTCGGCGGTCGTCGACGACGCAAAATAAGTGCCGACTTCGGGCCATAAAACTCCGGGGGTTGTAGCGCACCGGCCGCGGCGACAGCGACAGCGACAGCGACAGCGACGGCGGCGGCGGCGGCGGCGAGGTGGTCCTGCTTTGAGACCCGAACGCGAGTCGCGACGAAACAAGGACAAGGAAAAGAAAAGCGAGTATCAGGTGAGGGTCACCAGGTACCAGGCATATTTCAAGGGACGGGGACAACATTCGAGACTTGCGCTTCAAACAAGTTGGCGCGCACGTTCGACTAGGCACGCCGTTTTTGTGCATTCTTCTGACCTGACTTTCACATTTCATTCGTGGAATCTCGAATTTTCGGATATTAACATCGCGTCCGATGGAGACTGGTGGTCTATTACGGGGGACCATAGCAAATACCAGGGTACCAGGTAGGACCTACGGTATACACAAAAACCTATATATATTTACCTATTTTTACGAACAATATTTGGTCCTCTTTACTATGCCCCCCCGTAAAATAACTCGAGGTCTCGGAAGAAGCTGCGATCTGCGAGACTGACATCGTCGTCACCGGCACTATGCATGGGCATTATCTTGCGGACTTTCTGAGAGTCCTCGATTGAAAGCTCCTCGTACCTACATCCAAAACCTGACCCCACCGGGAAAAAATCAGAAAAGTGCAACCCGATGAGCAGCGCCGTGGGTTACATATTCGCCGAACACTACATGTAGGGTTCCCTCCACAATGCCGGTTTAATATTGCCGGTGCTCGATATAGTGCCGGTGAAGTCGCCGCTCGGCACAGAAGGGATTGCAGCAACCAGTGTGGCAGCGTCCGGAAAATTGCCGGTGTGTTGCCCTCTGGCACACACCGGCAATATAGAGGGACCGGCACTACTGCTACAGTGATCACGGCAGATGCGTATTCCACCGGTGCTATTTTTGGGTATTCCGTCGGCCGAGGAGCATCGTCAGTCCGAAACATTTCAACCAGAAAAAAAAGGCTGTCCTTGTCGGAGCACGCGTCCCCGGTCGTCGTCGGCTTACATGCGTCCTTCACGTCCGTTGTCGTCGGTTTACGTACGTCCTTCACGCCCGTTATCGCCGGCTTACATACGTCCTTCATGTCCGCGCTCGTCGGCTTTCATGCGTCCTTCACTTCCGTTTTCGTCGGCTTAAATACGTCCTTGCAATGTCTTGTGCGGGTTATGTGCCGTTTTGTACGGCAGCGAAGGGGGGGCGACAGGTCTGTCGCGGAATTACGCCAAAACGCTGTTAGAGCGCAGCCAATTCCTTCAGCGAATAAAAGGAAATCCAGGCAGCTACGGTTCTCGAGGCGTGGAAGAGGTGGCCAGCATAGCTCGGGGGGGGGGGGGGGGGGGGGTACTCGATATCATGCATGGCCGTAGTCGTATGACCATACACCCTCGCATCCCTACAATGCAGGGACGGAGCACGTCTTGTTTTCACCGACCAGGCAGACATCGCTTGCACCGAGCGCGAAGCGCCATGAGGTGTTCGGCGAGTCGCGTGCAGGGTGAGCTGCATCCTACTAAGAACCGCCCGTGAGGCGCACCTTTTTTTGTTTTTTTTTGCTCATCCCATTTATTATCTTCGCACATCTTCTTCTCTCTCTCCTTCCAACTCGTAACTCAGATCCGGGGTCACATAGCAGGCTCTTCTACCCCCTTTCCGCTACGGTACGTGCCTTCATTTTTATCGCGAGAAGATTTCAGCTTTTTCTTCCCTCGTCGACTCGCATCGAATTGTGCCTGCATATGGATGACAGCTTCAATAAGTTAATATATATTCCGGTGTGGCCACTTCCAGAGACAATAATGGGGGTACTATGCGACTGCTTCTTCGATGCCTTACGATAAGCACTGCTTGATGCAATCCTTCTCCTTGTGCGGAGGAAAGGTTCTTCACTCCGCACGAATGATCTAACTCGATCGCCAGCTGTGACCGACCGCCACAGAAACAATCAAACAAACGGTACCTTGGTTGTCTAGCTCAAGCAGTGAGCGGCATGTTTTACAGTGTCGTTACCAACCGACGCCAACCCAACCTAAAAAATACATAGGGGGGGAGGGGGGGGGGGGGAGGGAGTCGGTTGAGCCGTAGATTTTCTAGTATGTTACATGCGGCGCGAGAACCCCGACGGTTCAAGCTCGAGGGCGGCGACAGCGCCGCAGGTTGCCACAGGAAAGCAGTGTCGGTTGTGGCCACAGCGTTGGCGGAACGTTCGTGACGACGGTCGTCGCGACAGTGGCGGTGGCGGCGGTGGCGGCGGTGGTGGTGGTAGCGGCGGCGCCGGGGCATCGGTAGTGAAAGTGGAAAGGGTGGCGGCTCTGCCGAAGCCAGAACTACTGCTCGTACGAATCCTGGTCGAGCTACTGTAGCAAAGCCTGTTGTTCTACGATGGAAGCTGATATGAGGGGCAAGTTGCGCGCGGTGATTTACCAACGGAGCTCTGGGCGGCGGGCGTAGTGGAGGGCGTAATATACGGGGAGGTGTGAAAATGCTTGACGGAGACGTGACAATAATTATGTGGCCGAAGTTTAGCAGCCATCCCGCCGTTATCAAAACACTCTCCCCCTCTTGCATGATAGCGGCGGTAAAAATAATTGCAAGCGTGGGGACTCTCTACCGATCTCAGGGTGCATGAGAAACACGCATAGAATCATCCGAAAAATCAATGGGAGCGCCTGGCCGGGGAAAGCAGCGCTTCTCGCGCTTTCGAGAAAAGCGCAGACCATGGAGTCCTAGTCCTGCCAACGACGACAAATGCAAGGGGTCTCCCCGACACGTAAGAGCGCATACCCATGCCATGCGCTATGGATGGTTGTTATTGCCTCTTTCGGCCCTTGTAGCAGTACAGCAGTGGCCCCTCTATAGTGCCGCTTGCTCGCTAGCCTGTGGAATCGATTGGCACAAATGGAATCCACCCGTGTGGTACGTAGTGTGCGGAGTATATAGTGCCGGTTGGCGCTTACAGTTCCGGTATTGTTGGCTGACGTATACCCGCACTATAGATGGACCACTGCTGTACTATGTCAGCTCGGTGTTAGCTTCGGGGTCTGTTGATTTGGGGGTACATACGCAAACCACCTGTGTCAATTGGAGGTTTTTGCTTTCCCTAATATTGATACCTGGTATGACTAGTACAAGGACGCGACCATTGGTCGTCCACTCCACAAAGCAATCCAAATAAAACATCAGCACTGCTTCGGGGACTGACAGTGTTGTGGTGTCCCCTCCCCCCTGTTGCGGCGTTATGGTTTGTAGCAATCGTCTCCTCATCATACCTGGCAGACGTTATGGCCTGCTTTTCTGATGAGCGCCTCGCCCCTTCGTTCAGAAGTCATCTGGCGAGGCAAACAGCAACCAATACAAGAGTTTATAACGCCGTCAAGCACCTCGTGTGAGCGACCAGAACAGAGCCAAAGGCACCAACCTGCTGGCAGTAGTCGGTCCCTAGGTCCATACTGCCTTACACTCAACAACAGCACTTGAATGCATAGTTACGTACTCGTATCTATATGTAGCAGTATCAGAGTTTATCTGCGACGCACACTCGTAGTGCTGCAGTATTGCAGCACGAACCTGTTTGGTCGTTTTTGGGTCACACGTTTCAGTCTCAGGAGATGTTGAAAGTGCCCCCGGGGGCAATCTAGTTAATGACGCCCCCGGGGGCACCTTGGCTTATCGTGCCCCCGGAATTGCGAACACATTGAGCTACAGTGTCCCCGGGAAAAAAAAACTGATATCGCGCGCGATGACAGCGACCGCAGGATACTAGACCTCTCTGGGAGTTGTCTACGGCATCTGTTGCTCTGCTGCCGTGGTCTGTGCAGTAGTTCCGCCGGCCATATCGATCCTCGCCCAAAAAACAGGCGGGCTCGTGGTCTCGAAACTTACGACGATCTCTCCAAAAATATGTTAGGGGCACACCTTAAGCTAAAGGTGTCTCCGGAAATAGACAACATGAAGCACGCCACCACGAGCGCTCACGACGACCGGCCTGGGGGTTGTCTACGCGGCATGAATTTCGCGCAAACCAGGCCTATTGCTGTAGAACTTGGCGTCCCGGTAACTTTCATCTGCATCCAGGATCTCTTCATGCATATATACGTGGAGTATGCTCGCAAATCTACATGTTGTTCAGCAGATATCATGACTGTTGAGAACACGATAACGTATTCATATCGGGAGAGAAGAGATGACCGCCGGAGCTGCTGCACCCCCCGCGGCAGTAGACACCATTGACAACCCCCGGACGGCTCTGGAATACTGCGGCCATCGTGATCGCGCGTGGTGCCGTGCTTCATGCCGTCTGTTTTCGGAGGCACTTTCTGCTTAATGCGCCCCCAAAAGATGCCTGGAGAGGCGTTGAGTATTGAGAACACGGACTCGTCTGTATATCGGGCGAGGAGCGACGACAGGCGGAACCACCACACAGACCGCGGCAGTAGATGCCGTTTACAACCCCCAGAGAGGTTTAGTGTCTTCTGATAGCTCGTGGGGGTATGCGTCATATTGTCTACTTTCGGGGGCACGTTTAGCTTAACCCTTTTAGAATTGCAGTCCCGTTTTGGGGACAAACTCCTCTAATTCTAAGTACTTCGTCCCCAAACGGGGCTGCGGTGCTAAAAGGGTTAATGTGCCCCCAAAATATGACTGGAGAGAGAATTACAGTAGATGATATCGAAAACACGAACCCGTCTGTATATCGGGCGAAGAGCGATGACCGGCGACTACTGCACATACCACAGCAACAGTAGATGCCGTAGACAACCCCCAGACAGGTCTCTTACCCTACGGTCGTCGTGGTCGCTCGTGGTGGCGTGCTTCACGTTGTCCATTTTGATGGACAACGGGTTTTCGGCAGATGTTTCTTTGGGAGCGCTTTGGGGGGAGGACTGGGCCCTTGCGGTTGGAGATGGCAGGGTCAGGGGTACGGGAAGTAATAGTAGTAGTAGTAGTAGTAGTAGTAGTAGCAGTAGTAGTAATAGTAGTAGTAGTAGTAGTAGTAGTAGTAGTAGTAGTAGTAGTAGTAGCATGTGGGGGGAGGGGTTGGAGGAGGTAGAAGAAGAGCTACAGAGAGAGGAAAAGCGCAGCGAGTCTCTTCTAGGTACTACCGATAGAAGTATAGCCCAGCAACACCGCACGGCCTTCTGCGCGTCGAAACATGCGCGTAGCAGTTATAAACCGACCAATTTGATGGACAGCGGGTTTTTGGTAGATGCTTTCCAGGGGGTTCTTAAGGAGAGGAGTTGTCGTTTTTTTGGTGGATGAGATGGAGGGATGTTGGTTGTAGTAGTCTTCATGTGCGTCACGTCGGTTTCGATTTGTCGTACGAGTATGATACTGCCGCGTTTTTGTTCTGGCGAGTTCTTCACTTTCTGTTCCTAACTCGTACCTGGTAGTATTTTTTAGAACAACACTACACATTGTCGGATGGCAAGCCTAATACCAGGTACCAGGTATTTAATACCCTGGTAATAATAATTGTCGGAGGCAAATTAAGCTTAGTGTGCCCTCAAAAAATGGCTGGAGAGATCAGCGACGGATATTGAAAAAAGGAACCCGTGTGTATATCGAGCAAGAAGCGATCAGCGCCGGAAGTGCTGCACGCACAGCTGCAGTAGATACCGTAGACAACCCTCACGCAGATCTGGTATCTTGCGGTCGCTGTCATCGCGCACGGTACACACGTTGTATTTCCGGGGGCACTCTAGCTCAATGTGCCCCCACTTCCGGGGGCACAATAAGCCAAAGTGCCCGTTTTTGCTTGAAAACACCTTGCACTTAATTTTTTCACACGTACCAGGCACCTGGTATCAGGTACAGCAGCAGTTTTAAATCCCAGAAAACAATCGAATCGAGTATCGAGGATCAACAGGAAAACATACACTCTCGTGCTGCCTCAAGGAATGTTGTCCTCGATTATCACATGCACTGTAAGGATCAGCAGGCAAGAGTAGACAGCTGCTCGCATCTCTTACCTCTCATAATGCACAAAGGCGGTGGTGGGCGACCAGCGAACACAGGTGAAAGGTGATGAAGGTGGACATGTGGAAGAACAAACTGAACTGCAAAATGTGGGTGAGCAATCACTTGTTTTGAGTTTAGAACCCCTAAAGAAGAACGCGATCAAGTACTACAAAAACGTACGATGCGGGGGAAAGACCTGACGAGAGTGCCGCCTGGCGCGGTTCTACTCTGTCTCCTGGCCTCCTGGTTCCTGGTGCACCTTGAAAGGTCAACCAACACTCGGCACACTGAGCCGCTGTATATCTCCCTAATCAGGGTAGACATCTGTCCTGAAACAAAGGCTGGGCCTCATACGCTCCTGGAGCACCCGACGATGGCAACCCCACTGAGATCTCTACGCTCGAGTTTTCCGTCATCGTCTCAACTTGGAAATCACTTGAGACGAAAGAGCACCTCAGCATGTAGCATGACGACGTGCTTCCCCACCACTCGGGCGCCTGCTAGTTTCCCACGGCCTCGCGGAGCGGTCACTTGTCTCCCTGGAGCTCAAGCGGTACCTAAATCGGACTCCCGCATGGGGACGAGGGAGCCGCGAACGCGATTATTATCTTCGGCAGCGGCGGCGCCTCTGTTTGGCGACACCATCATCGTCACCAAGCGTTGCGCTCAGGTGAACGCTGTCGTTATGCTTGGTTAGTACGTAGTGATACGCGCGCTCTCTGCTGTCAGCGGCAGCTACTACAAAAGCTACTCCATAGTCTTCCCCTTCTTGCAGTGGCGGGTTGATCTGTCTGCGACGTATTCGTTGTGTCGCTGGCCGCCACTGCCCTTCCCCCTGGTTTCAGGCCCTTGGACAATCGAGTGCCGGTGTTGGCCTGTTGGCCGCCGTGTTACCTGTTACCCTTCAGTAACTGTTATTTCAATATGAACACCTGGTACCAGTTATTAATAGTAGATACCTGGTACCAGGTACTGGTACCAGGTAAAGTTTACGTCATGCGTTTTTCCGCTTGCGGCTGACTGCTGCTGCTGCTGCTGTGTAATGGTACGACGACGATTGCAACCAACCCGGCAACTCGTTGATACGCTGCACACTCACGGGTGGACGGATGTATACAAACAGCATTAGCAACTGGAGAACTTGTACCAACAATACCGGTCTGTACGCTACAGCCGTAGTATTAATAGTACGTATCACAAGACTAACGTAATGTAACGTACGAGTACTGCTTTGTTACGACTCTTGTGGGTTCACGTGCAAGTTCATGGTGGTTTTGGCTGCTTCCCCCAGGGCAAGCATAAATTAACCGTTATAGCACCGCACTCCCATATGTGGGGACAAAGTAGTCAAACTGTGAGTAATTTGTCCCCAAAACGGGACTGGGGTCCTAAAAGGGCTGAGTCTAATTCCACGTACTGCTGTACAGGTAGTTTATCCCCGAGACGTGGTGCGTACATACCAGCACGTACATGGAGTACGTTCCAGAGGGGTTGACTATTAATAGCACGTACGAGCAAAAGTACACCCTCTCCCCGATCTATCTTTTACATGCATTTATCCAGCTTGCACTGAACTACTGCTGTGGAGGCCGATTTTTTGGGAAATGTGCGTGTGTATTGCTACAGTAGAATGGTCGTCGCACGTGTACCGACGGAAGATTCATTAGAAGGCACATGCCTTGCAGCGTGGGTAGGCACAATTCGATGCGAGTCGACGAGGGAAGAAAAAGGCTGAAATCTTCTCGCGATAAAAAATGAAGGCACGTACCGTAGCGGGAAGGGGGGAGAAGAGCCTGCTATGTGACCCCGGATCTGAGTTACGAGTTGGAAGGAGAGAGAGAAGAAGATGTGCGAAGATAATGAATGGGATGAAAAAAAAAAAAAAAAAAAAAAAAAAAAACATGCTCTCCGAGAATCTCACCGGCGAGCTGCGGTGCTCGTTATATTAATCAGAGGCTCGAGAGCCGAGACGCGTCTGGTTGACCCGTCCGGGGTCACTCTCTCTTTTCCCCACGTTACCGTGGAGGACTCTCTCGTTGCCTACCAGGCATATATTTATATTTATACTGGTACGCACAGTACATGAAATTAATACATGTTGCCAGCCCCTGGCTGCGGGTCAAGGCTTATCACGTCATTCGGTACTGCGACAGCAGTAGGGCCTCCGTAGCACGCCTATTGGCAACGTGCACCGTTAATGCTGTGTTGCCCTCAAGTTTTTCTCAGTGAGCAGCGCTCAGCCGTCACCGTTTCAAACGAATGCAGCTTGTTTATACCCCTGGTACATACATACGACACGATGACACGCAAGTACGGGGGTGGGCACGCCCAAGCCAAGTAAGATCTGTAGGTGGAGCGGACCCCCTCTCGACGAGACCTCCAGCGCTGCCTCTGTCTCGTCTGAGAAACCTTCCGTTGCCCCGCCCCTCAGTCGTCCTCGTACAATACGTAAGTAGCTCGTTGCATTTTTTTTAGCTCCAAAGTCGACACCGTATGTGGTTCGATTTTTGAGCTTGAGGTTTTGACCCGATCGCTTTTTCAGATGTGAACTTGGCAAATCGAAAAAGTCTTCCTACCAGGATGCGGAAAAATCAGATTTATTGTGCGTGCAGAGATTCGAGCAAACGCCGAGACCAACTGCTGCTGTTGTGGTCTGGCGCCGCGAGGAGACGCGCTGGGTGCGCTGCACTGCGCGTAGAACCCAAGCGTCCGAGTCAAGGCTGACTGCCTCTGGCCTGGCGGCGTAGAGGCGTGCCGAGTGCGCTATTAGTAAAGTCAACCTTTTCTTGGTATTTTGTGTTTCACAATGTGGCTGACTGCTGCCGCTGCTGCTGCTGCTGTACAGCAGTGTAGTCTACAAGTACGTATCCACGGAGAGATGCGCGCCGAGTGCGAGCCCGCGCCAGCCGACTGTAGTCTGACCACGGAGGGACGCACCGCCCACCGATCGTTCGTTGGGCGCGAAGCAACGTCGCTATACAGCTGTGTCACCATCCAACTCATCGATCGTTCTGCTGCTGTTTGCTGTCGTGGATAACATCTTGAATTTAGAGACCATGCCATTTTTGGGCCAAAAGCCGACGACTTTGGTCAATTAGATTCTCAAATCGAAAAGAATCCGGTCGGATTTTGCATCATTTTGGACTGCTTAAGCATGGGCATTCATTTTTGAGATCGAAATATACAAATGTGAAGCTCGGAAATCGAATCGCATGCGTAGGAAACAGTCTCATCCCGCGCCACTCGCTGTCATGTTCGTATGGAGGCGTACATTTGTTTTTCCTCTTGTGTGTCTCATGTGCGCTGTCCCTCTATTTTCCTATCCCACGCCCCGCTTCACTTTTGCCTCCTGCCGTCTGTTGCACAACGGTAGAGAGTGAACCAGTTGCGAAATTCGAAGTCGCAGCCTAAGCTGAGGCTTCGACTATCGGTCGAGGGCGGGGGTTGTTCCGGCTTTCAGTATAGGTTTTCCTTGGAAGACGCAGTGGCCGGGGACGAGATTGAGGGGAGACGGGACGAAAGCGAGGACGACCCCGAGGAAAGCGACGACGAGGATGACGATGGCGTTGACCAGTGAGTTTTGGTCTCGCCTTGGGTTGCGAAGGCGGCAGTCGGTGCCGAACTCAATGCTGCGAGTATTTTTCAGTAAGAAACATAAAAGTGAAAACTCAGCTGTAAAGACCTATGCCGATGGAAACGCGAAGTTCAAAAGTTTTGTTTCAAATATATCGCGTTCACAAAACAGCCGAAAATTTTCTCGTACCGCCGCTGTGGGGAAAAAAAAGGAAAAAATGTTTGAGATATATATATTTTTTCCCCCAACGGCTGCAGGCGGCGCGATTTGTGTTTTTCTGGTCGCAAATTGTCAACACGGTGACCGAAACCAGCTCGTGCGACGATCGACTCTCGATCTCGACATAGACTCAGCCCACGGCCAACCCACTCGGTATCTGGCAAGCCCAACAAAAATAGATGACGGCCTCGAAGATATCAGGTGGATCCATGGTCTAGGGGGCGAGAGCTTGCCGGCGGCGTCCTACGGTATCCTCCCAAACCTGAAAACAAGTCTATTTTTTTCCTTTCGAGACCGATGGAGAAGTTTTGTCTTCTGTTTTGTGCAAACCAGCGGCAAAATGTTTTTTTATCACACGCCTGGTCAGCTCCCGCCACATGACACCGGCCATGGTGTGAAGACGGTGACCCTAGGGTGGGTCGGAGCCCCTAACGAGCGCACTCCGTTCAGAATTCATGACGCAATCGTTGGTTTTGTTGATCGATGTCTGTCGAGGACTCGGAATCTCGCCGCTTCGAACCAAAGATCGGTCTGAGTTTTTTTTGGGCTTTTCCAAAAGTTAGGAACTTTTTTTCATTTTACGTGGCCCATAGGAAGCGTGTTCTGATTTTTTTTGGCGGGTATCTTTGAAATTCAAACTTTTTCTTGCAACTTCGCTGTACCATTGGCATAGGTCTAAGATTGAAAATTTGCTCAAAACTCATGTTTGCAAGCTTGGTGTGATAATTCCATCGCACTTTCTACGGGGTGTGTGGATGTTGGAGTGGTGCACATATTCTTGGCAGTTTTTCTGTATGCAACGAATTCGCTGCCTATGCTAGCAATGGCTACTGCTGTAATTTTTTCGCCATGCTCCCTGAACGTTACAGAGCTCTTCGGGTTTGCGCTACGGCCTTGGCACCCCTGTGACAAATCCGTACGGATATACGTAGGCTGTCGGAATCGGGGGCAAACCCTCGTAGGAAATTTATGTTGGCCGCGGCAACACAAGTGCGAGTGCTGAGGGGGGGGCATGCTGCAGTAGTAGCTCTCTGCGTGACTCACGCTGTTGCTGTTGTGTGTCAACTCACGCCGCCGCTGTTGTTGGTTCCCCCCCCCACTCGCCTCTCCTAGAGAGCTATTGCTCTGCGTAGACACTTTCGCGCGGAGCAGTGGTAGCGGCATCTGTAGTCGGCATCGGCACTTGATGCCGTCGTGTTTTGCCCTACCCGCGAGTTTTCCCTTTGACTCCTTTGTCGGCCGCCCGGCGGCGGCGTGCTTAACCGCGGGATTCTGGGGTGGCATTCCCTAAAAGTTCCGCACTAATTCTTGGTAGTTTGTCCCCAGAAATCGTGAAATCGTGGCACTGGTTCTAAAGGAAGTTAGCTTTTTCGAGATTGTATCCACTCAGCCCTGGCCCGATTGACGCCCTCCTGCCGCTCTCTTTTCTGCCGACGCTTCTCGAATGCAAACACCATCTCAGCGAATTCGAACGCGACGGGGCTGTCTTGGTTGTGGACGAGACATCGCTTGGTTTCGTCAAAGGCGCAACGGTGAGGGGCTGGGTCGTCCTCGTTGGGGAGGAAGGGAGGGGGGGAGGGCTCGTTGGGTGGGTGGGTGGGTGGGTGGGGGGGGCGGGGGGGGACGAGGGCAGTTTGCGCTGTTAGGTTGACCGAACAAACTCGACTTTACCAGTATACTAGACGCATGCTACGGTAGGGATGCACCTTGTCAATTTTTCTGATAATTTTCTGACGCTCCTCGCTTGAGAACCACTATCTACGATATCGCACCCGAAAGCTGTTTTTTTTTTTTGAAGAAAAAAAGGCATACTTGAAACCGATGAGCAAATCAATCCCGTGGCCTTGGTTCTGTATGAACGAAATCGATCTGTAAAAAAACACAACGGATGTTGGGGTAGTCCCTCATTTTAGAAGCCCCCCCCCCCTCAGGGATGCGAGGGTGTATGGTCATACGACTACGGCCATGCATGAGATCGAGTACATCTCTCCTATCGAGTATACCCCCCCCCCCAGTCAGATAATGATATCGAGTATACCCCTCCCCCCCCTCCCCAATCAGTCAGAAATATTGCCTCATGAGGCAAAAAAAATCTACCTGCTACCTGTTACGAAACCTCTATCGTACAAGGCGCCACAAACGGCATTTTTTTTCGTTTTTGCCGCAATTGAGCAATGTGTAATGCAAACAGGTTTACGTCCAGTACTATAACGGAGAACCATAGTAATTATGACCAAATATTGTGGGTCAACATAGCGAAATACTTCGTATTTAGGTTTTCGTCTGTACCGTAGGCCCTATTCAATATGGTCCCCCGTAAATAGGGCTGTCCCCGAAACGTGCACGCAGTTCCAGAGGGTTTGGTTGACCTATCGCTCTTGCTCTTTTATATTTCGATTTTTGACGAATGTATTCCTTCCCCCCCGCCTTTCGGAAGGTGGATTTTGAGGAAGATATGATGCGTAGCGCGTTCGCCGTGGTGAACAACCCGGTGTCGGAGAGCGCCTGCGGATGCGGCAGCTCGTTCGCTCTCAAGAACTTCGAGAAGAACCCCGCGCTTGACTAGTGCTATAGCCCTTCGCGACGCAAGGGGCTACTTTCAAGCCGAGTCTGGATCTAACGCGATGCAAGGGGCCATCTTCCAAGCCAAGCCTGGACAAAACAAATCGTCATCGCCACGAGTTCGTGGAGCCGTTTTGGTTTTGATCGCTGCTGTCGGAGGGGAAAATGTATACCGGTATGTGGAAAAGCGGTTTACGAGACGACGACAGACCGCTGTGTCGCGTGTGGGTGGTCGTCGGGGGCATGAGGTCCATGCGGCTCGAGTGTCGGAAAGGGTCGGGTGTGTCGACAAGGGCTCTTTTTCGATGTGTCGCTTGACGCTTTCTTGACCGACGGACGAGCGCACCGGACGGGCGAAGCTGTGCTTCCTGCTGTGGGGGATGAGGGGCGCAATGAACGCGGGCTTTAGACCGTCTCTGGTGGTGTTATACGATCTTGTGCTACGGTTTGACGCCTGTGCTGCAATTTAAGAGCGTTGAGAACGCTCGTATGCACTACGGCACACACACCGGAGGGGGGGGGTGGGGGCGGGGGCGGGGGTATACTCGATAGGAGAGACGTACTCGATTTCATGCATGGCCGTAGTCGTATGACCATAGACCCTCGCATCCCTACAATGCCGGGACGGAGCATGTCGGGTTTTCACCGGCCAGGCAGACATTGCTTGCACCAAGCGCGAAGCGCCGTGTGGTGTCTGGCGAGTCGCATGAAGGGTGAGCTGCATCCTAGGGGGGTCGGGTATTGCGCCGCTTTGCTGTTTTTTCGCCACGTGTTGAGTTATCGCCGACTTGTACCCATTTTAGGGCTCCCAATATTGTGTTTGCCGAACTGGCCCACAAGTGCCCACTCATATCATTGATCCAAGAGAACCTGTTCCAGGTGCGCAGGCAAGCGTTGTTGCTAGTGATCAACTTGTTCGAAGTTGTTGTTTTTTTAACCGACCGCGGGGGTTTGGGTGGTTGGCTGCAGGAATGGCACGAGAGAAGACCTAGGGTTAGGGACCCAGCAGTAGTAACTGTTGCGGCGGCGCATTCCAATGTGCGACAGTAGACTCGAACAGCAGGGGCAGCGTGTGGGCGACCGTACTGTCGTAGCCGTGGAGAGACCTTGCTCCTATTAAAAGCCATTCGTTGTGCCCTTCGTAGAGTGCTTCGCATTGCGAGAAAACGACGGCCACCCGCTCTTGAAGGGCACATCGGGGCTTAACATAGCTCTAAAATGGTCTGCTGTGTTGATGTTGGATTGCAATCTATTTGCGTGGTGAACCCAACAATCGGGATATTGTTCATGCCAGTCTCGTCCTGTCGCCACAGATACGTAGACCCCCATTATTGTTGGACGAGAGTATTTGTGTATACGCATATAGAGCTGGTAGGTAGAGGCTACCGCCCGACCTCGATCGCCTTGCGGGATCCCCCCTCCCCCCAATGCTGGTCTAACTGTGTACCAATGGAGTCACTTTTGTGGGCCTTTGTTTCAGTCGCTCAGGGCCGCTCGCGCGGATTCGTTGAATGTATATGCAAAATAATTGGTTGTTCCGCTTCGCAAAACGAAACAGGTTCAATACTAAAACAAATGAGTGAGGTGCAGGGCTGCTGGCACGAGCGGCCTAATCCCCCGCAGGGGAAATGAGAATGCCCCCGCCCCCCCACCGTAGCTCGGAGTTCACAACTGAACATGCCCCACCCACATATACCATAGCTCGGGGTCGACAACTGAACATGCCCGGCCATTATGCCGCGGGCGACGCTCCATGTGACGAGGCTTTCGACGCAACCTTGCACTTGCAGTGCCTAGCTTTTTTTGCTGCTTTGCGTCTTGGGAGCGACTGGAAACGACGTCCGCCGGGCCGAGAAAATGTCCGAGGTCTTGACGACCAGGCACGATATATCGTCCGAGCCCCCTGTTGTCGCGGTCGCCCATCCTGACCGAGACTTGCAGCAGATTTCCATGCTCAGCGCTTGGGGGCACCAGGCGTCGTCAGCCACATGAGATTCCGCTGCCTGCGACCATAGTCACGAGGATGAAATGTAGGGGGGTTGTTCACGCACGTGTAACGGCGCGCCGTCGACGCATGGTTTCGTATTGGTGGGCGCGCTTGTCCGGTGAAACGCTGTGCATTCACTCTACTCAGACTCCATATTAATAGTAGCATTACCGGAGTTATGTGATTGATACACAGTAGTAGCGTTACCTGAGTTACGTTTGTAGTATTCCTACAGTGCCTTCTACGGTATTTACATTGCTGCTGTGTTTTTACGTTTACAGCGTACCATGTCACAATTTTTCGCGCGCTGACACGCCGGTTTTGTCGGAGGTGCGATGACTTCATGACGCCGATACTCTGTAAGCAAAAAAAGTTTTCGCCTTCCGTCTGTCCCTTCCAATTATTACCCCCCCCGATCCAGAAGCTCAGAGAGACTACGCGTATGTTTTGTCAAACGGTCCCTAACCGTTGACGGCCATACCGCGCGCATGAACACAAACGGCTACCGTTCCGCAAAGTGCATCTCTCCGTTCCAAATCCAAGCGATATTCTCTTTGACAAGGTTGGCCCATCACCTTGCGAATGTCTTCAACACTAAGAACGTCCCATACTCCGTCGGTCGCCAACACCAGCATCACGTCCTTCCGTGGGTCTAGGTCGAATTCAGCAATCTCGGGCTCGTGAGTCACTCCCACGCTGTGGGCCATCTGCAAAGGCCAAATGGGTGACGTATTAGCGCCCGAAAGTTCCGCAAATGACAATCGGGATGATCACCCGTAGCACAAAAAAACGGGAATGACTGCCAAGGGAAGCAGCAAAACACGAGAACACGACGGGAGGGCACACACTTACAGCAGCAGTACACATAAAACGATGTAAAGCGCACGGCAGAACTTTGTTCAGACGCACACACACGTCGTCAGCAGAGTCGTCGGGATTCACTCCAGCTAGCATGGTGAAGCCCGACAACAAACGAAAGTCCCCGGCGCACCTCACCGAACAGAGATCGATGATCAGTGGAGTATGTGTGTGTCTTGTTTTCGCGGCCACCGTGGGCTAGACTGTCGCAGTGAATATACCAATGGGCTAATGCGATATCTGCAACATTCGAGTAAAACCGACAGATGGAGAGGCTCCGAAGGTAGCAAGCTCAAGAACAAAAGAAAACCACCCCGCGCCACCTTGTCGCCGATAGATCTGCTCATCGCCAGTCCAGGACCCCCTCCGCCGGCCTTCCAGACCCTTGGGATCTCTGCTGCGAAGTTTCTTACTTTCGTCGCCCCGTCTCGACCCGCTGGCGGTTGCCCGTACTTTGGTCCCGGTGCCACCGTCGCGATGCTGCCCCCACTCGCCGTGCCGCCGCCCCCTGTCCTACAAGGTAAGGGAAAAACAACCCCACCAGCAGCTTCGATCCTCTCCAACTCGCCACTGCGCTCTGGTTTGTGGTCGCGGGAAGCGTGTTCTACGACCAATTCACGGGCCACTGTAGTCTCGTGTCCTGCCACATTTGTTCGTCTTCTCCAACTCCGGTCCGCCTCAATTTCCGATGCATTCACACCCGCATCAGCACCAGTAGAAGCAACAGCGGCACCAGCAACAGCGGCAACATCAACAAAACCACGCCCGGAGGAGAAGGGGGATGATAAGGAGGAGGAGGAAGAGGAGTCTTTCGTAGCGCGCGAAAGGCGTAAGCAGCCTGAATCGCCAACGTTCGCGACCGTCAGTCTTCTCCCGGTGAGGACCGCCGCGCACAGGGTGGTTCCGCTGCGTGCACAGTCTCCGGCAACGCCGGTGACGAGGTCGCGGTGCAGCCGCTGGCAACTGCGCCTGGTGATTTTTCGCAGAAGACGGCGGTGAACACCAGTGAGAGGGTTCAATGACGCGTTGTCGGGGTATATACCATATTTTCGCAGCAGTGCCTTTACCCTCTTGGGACTTCAGAGGGGAGCATTTGACGGCAAAAAGCGACGATTTACAGTATTGGTCACTGCGTAATTGGGGATGACACATATTGGTGTCCGAGATACAACGCAAGGAGTCGTATGGCATGGGACCAGCATTACCTCAACCGTTCTGCCCGGGTGCTCACTCTGTTCGTACACGATTGGCAACACCAGAGTTAAGGTTGTTTTGGTCGCTGTCTAGGAGTCCCAAAGAGATTAACCCATTTAGGACTGCAGTCTCGTTCTGGAGACAACCAGACACATGATGAGTACTTTTCCCCCAAAAGGGGGCTGCAGCACTAAAAGGGGTAAGGGAGTTACATGGTGTTGTGGCAGCAGAGGTCGGGGCGGGAAAATTCCCGTGACATCCGTTTGCCACGAAGAATGGTACTGGGGGACGCAAAAATACCGCATAGAGTAACAATGCTGCCTGGGACGGTCGTTGGTTCCATTAATTTCTTACGATCGCCCAGGTCGCATGCAGTTTTTGCACGCTTGTCTCATGAAGAGCGAACTGAGTAAAGGCAGCAACAACCTACCACTCACCGAAGTGCTGAGGAAAGATCTCCGGACCGAGAAGCAGACGCGAGGTACTTGGGAAGGCGTTCCATGCACTCCCGGGATGCTTGTCGCCCATTAATGCCATGACCTGGTGGTATGTGTCACAGATATATACGGCTGTGTTTATGCGGCTATAATCTGGAGGCGTGCGGTTTGTCAGACATCATTGGCGTTGAGCCCGGTCCTCCTTTATGTCAGGATAACGTGCATCTCCATGAGGTTTCACATTTTACATAGACAGTGTTGCTGCACGTGTCATTTCGAATCAAGGTCAATCTCGGTTAGCCAAAAATTCCTGCCTACCGTGAACCAGACATTTATACATGAATATCATTAGAGGTTTCCTTCTTGGAAGTAGAATGCCTTTTCTCAGATAGCTGATTTAAGCGTCGACTTTCTCCTTCCAAAATGTCACAAACAGCGCAGCCATTCTGCCACAATCAATGTTATACGGAATCGTCGTTGTTTGCGTCTCGACCGCAGGTGCATCAGGGCGACCACCACTCTGTGCTCTCACCGTCGAAGACGGCGAATAGTGCCTGTTTTTCCTTCCGATCGAAAGGAGCTATTGCCATGCCAGCATCCTGAGATTTCCAGGAGGGATCGTGCGCCTGGTTTTCCTCCAGCGGCGTTTTGAGGTCGTGACGTTTTAATTGAAGGACGGGGCAAGCGGAAAAGGGAGAAAATTGGCCCGTTGTGTTAAGGAAGTGCAACGTCAGCAGGATTTTCGCGCGAGTCACCGCTCAGCGAGTCGACGAGCAAGGTAGCAGCTACTTCGTGACCGGCCTCGTGGCATAGAGCCCCCTCGGCCCCACCCAGCCACTGGATTTTCGAAATACGTGCCGTACCCTGCGCACTACACAAGACAACGAAGTATCTCATGTGGACCTGAAAAGAAGAGCAAAGTTTGATTCGAAGAATCTTCACGGCTCATTTGTACCCATCGCCATTGCGCGCCAACGCCAACTACGTTACCTCATACTCACTTTTTCTCCCGGGATTGAGTAAAACCCGACTTTCGGTTTCTTCGAGCCAGCCGCAACCCAACGACCATCCAGTCTGAGCACGCCGTTTGCATCTGACAAGGCCGCTGGTTGATTTCGATCAGCACTACTAGCTGTGATTCGACAGGTAACGTTCGTATCAATTCCGACCCCTTCCCCATGGCCCTCGCTTGTAGGACCGCCCATGCCTGGGCTTTTCCATGCGGTGGGTGGGTACGGCAAATGCCTCGCGCTCCATGAAGTGTCGATATAAAAATAGCTCTTCCTCTTCAGCAACTCGTTGACGCCCCTTAGCTGCCCGGCCACCGATGAATGAAGTTCCGACGCTCTAGCCAGCAATTCGTCCTGTTCTCTGCCTTGCGCAGGCGCCCCGTTTTGCGACTTCTCATTTTCGCGATCTTTGCTACGCTTAGCGTCGCGTGTGCCCGGTGATGGCGAGCTTACGAACGCTGCTCGTTTCTTCTCCACGCAATTTGTTCCGGTTTTGACACCGTCGTTCATGTCGTTGAGGTTTTCGATGGCGGCGCGATCAAGGACGGCCAACGCCTTTTCCTCTTTCCTTACGCTCGACGCGACCGCCTCGCGAGTTTCCGCCCGCTCACGAGCCCATCTCGACTGTGCGTGGACATCGGTAATCAGTCGACGCACTGGTTGATGGCCCGGAAACCGACGCCACGCCTCGCCGACTCGATGTTCACGTACCAAGCACGTGCCCGAGTCCGACGGTTCATCATAACCAACAACAGCAGGCAACTTGGGGGGGAAGGCCTTGGAGATTTCTCCTCGATGTGTCTTTGCTGACGGCCAGCCCATCGGAACTGTTCCCGGCGATGGCGTACCGCAGCGGTTGTTCGTGCCTGTAGCCCCCCACAAAGCACTAGACGCGGTGCAATCGGGGGGGGCATTGTAGGCTTCATCGGGAAGAATCCTTTTCGTGACGGCGCTATCCCGTTGATGGATTGCCGCGTCGCAAAAGGGACTTAAGGGAACATTTCTGGCGGCGTTGCATACGGCACCGCCTCCATCGTCCTCCTCCGACGCTGTCACGTCGAAGGCCATGAGTGCCAGGTCCAGCGCATCTGGGCTCAAGACTTGTTGTTGACAGTTTTGCTGGGGATCCAACAATGATGAATAACCCGAACCGCACGTCGGCGGGGGGGCACGCCATTGCTGCCCATCGCCAATATTGCCCTCGCATTCCTCGAGGTCGATGTTGAAGACGCCGTCATCGATGTTCCCGGCGCACGGAAACGACAGCTCCATGGGCAAAGGTGTTTGTTAGTGATGGCTGAGAGTTGCGCTTAGGCTTCCCAACCGACATCAGCCACGTTCACCACCGCCTCTATATGCGCAGCTTCCACTACTGATGTACGAAATAGCATTCGCGGCGGGTTGTATTGTGTAGTATCTACTGCTGTGCTGCTTGGTAAGACATACAGAGTGACACCCTTTAGGGACAGGCTCGAGACAAGCTCTCGCTCTCTCTCTCCAGCGCGTGGTCTCAAACCCGCGAACTTGCCGCCGACTTCAGCACGACTATCATCGTCATCGATCCGGCGAGTGTCTTATGCACTCCTCATAGTTTGAGCGATTACGCAATCCACGCGACGAGTACTGACTGTACTCGTACTTTGTACGCCGAGGTACACGGTAGTATGATTCGAGCAAATCTAAGTACTACTGTTGTTTGTATCAGCAACTAAACGATCCTCCGACAAGGGATAAGTCGTCAGATGAAGCATACCTCCGACAAGGGATAAGTCGTCAGATGAAGCATACTAATAATAGCGTTATGGGGGGAAAATAGGCAACTACTCGTACGAGTATATAGGTAGGTGAGGGATGAGTGGTGTGGCGTTTGACACGTACTACTGTGTACGTACGGCCGCGTCCGTAAACCGACAAGACCGACCTCTCGAAAGTTGAAGTCGAACAACAATCGGAACGGTTACAAAATAATAATTGTTATGGAGTTCTGGAGGCATGTGTGCATTGGGGACCAATCCCCCCGCATTTTTCTTCACGCTGCCCTGTGCTTGTACGTTGTGCGTTGTGTCGCGTTGTCCTGCTGCTGGCTGCGGTTGACAACACAGCAGCCAGACAATGGCGTTGCTACTGTCTCTAGGTCGAAGTAGAGTTCTCCACAGGCGAAGCGCCCCCTTCTTGATATTGCCTCGGGGGCCTACTCTCAAGAATGCAGTTGCTCGGGCGTTGAGCGCCACTGGAGATTCTGCTTCCTTTCGAGCAGGCGACCGACAAGGTGCTGCTGAAGCGGCGCCCTTGTCAGCCGAGGAAGAAATACGACGCATCCGAAACATAGGGATCATTGCGCACATCGACGCGGGCAAGACGACGACTACCGAGCGCATCTTGTACCTCACGGGGAAGATCATGCGACAGGTGTGCTACAATCGCAGATACTCGTATACTGGTATATAGCATCAACGACGAACGGTGGCTGTTCTTGTTACAAAGTGTAGGTGCAACTTGGCCCTAGATTCCTAGATTGCTACCCAGCAGGTACCCCCAGGTGCATGATACACATAGAGGTGCACAGGCCACAATGAGCTGTTGTTGACGCAGTTTGGGCTTTACTGTGTCTTTCCTTAGTCAGCGCTTGATACTGCTGACTGCAAACTTGTGCGAAAATCGGACTGTGAAGTACCTGCTGGTGTTCGTACATACGATTCGACCTTTCATGTATACCCCCTATTAAATAGATTTCGAAAAAGGGCGTCCAGCGTCCAGCCTTTGTCTGCTCTGTCGGGGATATAGGTACACGGTACACGGGCTAGTCGTCCCAAACGGTTGCGATGCACAGCAAGTGTTCTTGGCCATTTGGTTTGTCTCTGGTACGATAGCGGCAGTATCGCGTTGCCTCTCTTGCAATATCTACACACGAGGTATGTGTGTGTGTGTGTGTGTGTTCTTCACATTAAACCGTTCTTTCTACCCGTCGACATCCAGCACAACCAGTGTCCGTGCCGATTCTTCCATCCTAGAAGAGATACAAGTTCTGTGGTCACAAAGCTACGCCACAGAGATACTACGTTGCCACGTGTGCAGTGTGAACTGCAGTGGGCAATGCAAAGCCATGTCATCATACTAGATACGACAGGCACGACATACGCAATCTATGAAATAGTGAAACGAAAAGAAACAATCAAAGAGAAAACAAAACAAGGTAGACAAGTCGAAAAAGAAAAAGAAGAAAAATGAAAGCAAAATCTAAGAGAAACAATCTGTCGTGCCCCCCCCCCCGCAGGCGAGGTGGCCTACACTTGAAAAAGAACGAGCTGGAAAAAAGAAGAAATAACAAAAGACACCACTGCTTGTGAACAGAGTAAGACAAAGAACCAAGGAGAAAGTAACAAGGAAAAATAACAAAGGGGAAATAACAGGCAGACCAAAGCCCAAAGCACCTTCTAGGTGGCGGCAGCAGCTTGTGGTACGAGTAGTATAGCCAGGTTCTCCCTGCTAATCCGCCTGGTACCTTGCTACCCAGACTGCCGTCTCCGCCCTGCGTTCGTCAACTATGCCCAGCCCCTTGGCGTCAGACAATACGAGCCGAGCAGAGCAGGTTCGTCTTCCAACCACGCCACACGGCTCCTTGAGTACGGCTTATCAATCAGAAAAGGAAGAGGAAGAGAAAAAATGAAATGAAAATCACGGAGAGTCAGCGCAAGAGAGAAAAAAAAAAAAAAAAAAAAAAAAAAAAAAAAAAAAAAACTAAAAGAGAAGACAAGGGAAGACCACGTTCGAGCCAGCTGCACCAGTTGGTAGCACTAGTAGTATGGTCATATTCTACTTCCTAGTCGACTTGGTGCCTTGCTACCCTGTCTGCCATCTCCTTCCTACTTTCGTCTACCGCCGTTTCCCTTCTACCCCTCCTGTTCCCCCCCCTCTCCGCATTCACTCGGTCGGGCTTTATGCCACTTCTCCTGTTGCCCCCTCCCCCCCCGTTCCTTTGGGCACCATCCACGGCGGATGCGCGGCGCTGTCTACTCATCTCAGCCTCAGCCTCGTGCCACCTCACCATGAACCGTTCGGCTGCTTCAAGGATCCCCCGGTACCACTTCCCCGCCTTTTTGGCTGCTGTGGACCACAACGCGGTCTCAACTCCAAACACCAAGGGGGCAACTTCCGTTGACCCTTCGGTGGCTCGGAACTCCCTAAGGTCTTCGACTATGCATCTATGCCAAGTCTTACACTGTCCGCCTGGTCTCGGGTTCTCCCCACCAGCTATCGTCCCGAGCATTACCCGATTGGGTAATCGCTCCTTGCTTTGCCGTGCCACGCCCCCCGCAAAGAAGAGCCGCCGTTTGCGAATGGTCGTTTCGATGCTCTCGCAACGTGTCATCTTGAGGGCCTTCGCGTACGAGAGGGTGGCATGGTCAGTACGAAGTCGGCGCTGGAAGCCAATGACTCGCAACAGGACTTGGTGGTGAGCCGTTCGAAGCTTGGCAAAGTGTTCCGCTCTGAGGGTCCACGTCACACACCCGTACAGCAGGGTCTCAATCACCTCGGCCTTCAGCATTCGGACTTTAAGGCTAAGGGGGGCGGTCGTCCTATCATACAACTCCGGGCCGAACCGTTTGAAGCATGCTCGCATGAGGCGGATCCGTCGGTCGATTTCGAGCGAGAGGTCAGCGTTTTCGTGGATAACGCCGCCTAGGTATAAGAACTGGGTCGTCTGCTTATACCTCTGACCTGCCGCTTCGATGACGAGCGGTGGTGCGAGGGTTGTCCGGTCTGGTGTTTGTAGGACCATTGTCTCAGTCTTCTTTTCCGACACCGTGAGGCCTGCTGCTTCGAAGACAGTCACGATGACTGTCATCATTTTTGCGAGCCCTTCAGCCGACTTCGAGACAATTCCTGCATCGTCGGCGTACAACATGCCCCATACAGACCTTCGCACGCACGCCAATGGCTCCTCCTTCCCTGTTCGAACTACTCCAGCTTCCAAGAGTTGGACCAAATCCCTTACAATGGCTTCGTCTTGGCTGAAGCGTACTAGTACGACGTGTAACGCAGCAGCGAAGAACACGTTGAACAGTAACGGTGACAGTACACAGCCTTGCCGCAGCCCCTGCGTGACATCAAACCATTCCGAGAGCTCGCCGTCATCAGTACGCACGCGAGCCCGCATGCCATCGTGGAAATTACGGATAATTCTCAGCATCTTGGTTGGTACGCCAAAGCGTGTGAGTACCTTCCATAACAGCTCTCGGTCGACAGAGTCGTACGCTTTCTGCAGATCGATGAAGCACACGTATAAGGGGATTTTCCTCTGTCGTCCGAGCTCTTGCAGCCGGCGCACGACGAACAACATATCAATCGTTGATCGTGCGGGGCGGAAGCCGCACTGTTCCTCGGGGAGTAGTTCCTCGGTCTCGCAGTAGTTGCTGAGGCGGGACGCGACGATTTTCAACAACACTTTGCCTGCGTGGGCAACAAGCGAGATCCCTCTATAGTTGTTGCAGTCAGTTCGATCCTTCTTTTTGTGAAGGACCTTGATGATCGCATCTTTCCATTGCTGAGGGACTTCTCCTGTTAACCAAACATTGACAAGGATGTTGTGAAAGCGCTGGGCGAATGCCGGGTGGTCGATTTTTAGGAGTTCGACCGGGAGACCATCTGGCCCGACAGCTTTCCAATTCGACATCCCCTTCAGTGCTTCGGTCATCTCGTCTATGGATGGTTCATCTTCAAGCGACAGTTTAGGCGGTCGCGGTGGCAAGAGGTCGATGATCGTGGGATCGAGTTTCAGCGACTTCGTGTTCAAGAGTTTGTGATAAAACCCCGCCCATCGTTCACGAATTCGCACCTTATCCCGTAGGATCGTGCCATCCTCGTCCCTAATGAACTGTTCGCTCCTCGCTTTAGTCCCTTCCAATCCTACCGTACTCTTAAGGTGCTTGTAAAAGCCTCTTTGGTCGTTGTTCGCTAGGAGTCGTTCGGTTTCGGCAAGGTACGCTTCGAAGTACGCATGCAGTCCTGCGGCAATCACCTTCTGCAGGTTCGCACACGCAGATCTCAGGGTCTTCCACGCGGTTCTGTCCCGGGGGTGGGCACGCAAGAATTGTCGTGCATCCTCCCTCGCTGTCCATGCTGGCATGAATGCGGCCAAGGTTTCGGCAGACTCACACCATCCATGTCTGCGGTGGCGACGTGCAGGGGGTGGTACCTCTTTTTCGACCGCATCAATAACAGCCGCAGTGAAAATCTCAACCATACCAGACGTATTACGGGGCTGGATAGGCTGGTTGAGAGTGGAGATGATCCTGGAGACTACTCGTTCACGACAATTTCCATCGGACATAAAAAGCTGCCTGTCGAACTCTCGGCGTTTCGTCGGTCTACGTATTTGTCTGTTGGGCGCAAAACGACCACCGAGTCGGACTTTAATATACAAGATGTTGTGGTCTGAGTCAGCCTTAGCTGGGGCAGGAGGCTGTGGGACGACTTTCGCATCTTGTACTCTAGGTCGATGGACTTGACGGGTTAGGATGTAGTCAATCCGCTTACGGTCATTCGGGCCGGTGCCGTTGTAAGTATGCGATATCCCACCCTTGCGCGTGCTGAAAAACGTGTTGGTGAGAGCCAACTTGCAATTGGTGGCGAACGACAGGAGCCGTCTGCCATTATCGTTACGAACATCACGTCCATACGCTCCCAGCACTCTGCTTTCATCATCACCGCACCCTTCCTTCCTCTGTCCAGTTCGCGCGTTGGCATCCATCAGTACAAACAGACACTCTTTCGTCGGGATTTTTTTCACCAAGTACTCCAGCTTCTGCCAGAAGATACCTTTCAGTTCGGCGTCCTTGGTACAATCAGTTGGAGCATACGCAACGACGAAATTGACTGCCTCGCATTTGCCAGCCAGCTCAAAGCGCATAGACATTAGCCGCTCGTCAACGAACTGATGAGTATACACAGACTTACTGCACAACGATTCCTTGACAGCTAGGCCTACTCCGTACAGCCCTTGCCTGGTGGCTGTTGTTTCCTGTCCTGAACAGAAAACACGATACCCTGCCGCACGGAACGTCGTGCTGCCGGACCTCCGAGTTTCTTGCAGGCCAATGAAGTCACAGCCGAGTTGCCGTCCCTTCGCCAGTACCCGCTCGTCATGTCCGTACCCGTTCTTCCCCTTTACAGCCAGGGTGCGCACATTGTAGGTCGCTACCGTCACAAGTGCCTCCTTCTGTCTCTTACGAGCCTCGCGTGCTGCTTTCTTTGCCAGCCGACGTGAGGCTCGTCCCCGCCTTCTTTTTTTCTTTTTTTGTTTCTTTTTTTTCGCTATGGCGAAAGTGGCTCTCCGTTTCGTAGCCCGGTACGCGCCTTGGTTCCCGTTGGCTGGGTGCAGCCGTCCCAACCCACGCCGACAATCCCATCCTTCCTGTCGTGCATGCATACCCACGCTGTGGCCAGCCTCTCCACTCCACCGGCTGCCCACGTAGCGCTCTCTGCTGTGGTGATGTACCCGTCCCGCCTGAGGGATGAACTCCTCGGCGTCGGGGTTAAGAAGAAAAAACATCACCACCACCCCACGCGGTCCTTAAAGCGAGCAGGCCACCAGCCGGACCGCGCAAGGTTCCCTACCTACGTAGTCCGAAGCTCGATGTTCGTGTGACTGTCGCTAGACCGCTGCAGGTCCTGGCAGACTTCCTCGGCCCACCCCAAGGACGGGGCAGGCCGAAGCAGGCAGATGAGTGTACGTGTGTGTGGCTGTGCGTTGAAGCACGGCAGCTGGCTGCAAAAATGGGAGGTAAGTTTACCACGAATTGGAGAAAATGGTTGCCACATAGATTGCTGTGTACGAGACGAATATATCAACGTCAACCTAACCCTAACCTTAACGCTGGGCCGATCAGACAACCCTGACCCTGAGACTACGCCAATCAGATCAAATCTCGACCAAGTGGTAAGCTCTACTGGGAAAATGACCTCGAACAAGCACGAAATGATGACATTTCTAGCAGTCTTCATGTTTAGTGTTAAACGCTACCAGTACTTTTGTAGTAGTTGGTAATGAGGCGCGACCTCAGTACCTGCAGTAGTCATATCTGCGATGCATCGTGCTGGGTGAATACGGATTATGCTGAATCAACACCAACGAGCACCTACGTACGCGGTCGTGTGTATCCGTGACGTTTGGGTTTATTATTTCAAGAAAGAAAAAATCGTCAGCAGCAGCAGCAGCAGACGTGGCGGAGGCAGCAACAACAGCAGCAGCAGCCGCAGCAGCTGCCGCAGCAGTAGGGTGCACGAGGCCAGAGTCAGCGTCGCTATACGCTCGGCTTGTCGGTCTAACCCATGAACCCTTTGTACACGTACTCGATTTTGTTGTGTGTTTCCTGCTTCCCAACTCGAAATTCGGCAAAAATTGGAGACGACCAATCTACAACCTGACATCTCCAACAGAGGGTTCTCGTAGCAGTTGCCACCACTACTACTGCTGTGCGCTGTGCGACATGTGCAGCAGAGCTTCTCCAGCAGCAACAACAGCAGCAGTAGCAGTAGGACCCACGAGGCCAGGGTCAGCGTAGCTGTATGCTCGGCTTGTCGGTCTAGCCCTTGAGCCCTTTGTACCACGTACTCGATTTTGTTGTGTGTTTCCTTCCCAACGCGAAATTCGGCATTATTTTGGAGACGAAAAAATCTACGACCTGACATGTACCTGTACCCGACAGAGGTTCTCGTAGCAGGTGCCACCACTACTACTGCCGTACGACATCTCCAGCAGAGCTTCCCCTGCTTCTCCGTCCCCTCGTCAGTAAGAGGGTGTGGGCCTGACAACACCACCTGCAGCATGTATTAGAGACACGGCCCGAACGTTGCGGAGGACGGGCACAATCTGCCGACGAGTGCTCGTAGAGTTGGGTTTCGTTAGATACAACTAAAAGAACGATGCTCCGTTGTGACAGGTGCCACCATTACTACTGATGTACGACATTTACAGCGGGTCTTCTCCTGTTTCTCCGCCCCCTCATCAGTGGGGGGGGTGGGCCTGACAACACCACCTGCAGCACGTCTCAGGACACGCCCCAAACGTTGCTGCAGACAGGCACATTCTGCTTACGAGTACTCATAGAGTTGGGTTTCGTTAGGTAGAACTCACAAAACAAAAACCGTTTGATGTTTTACGGCTTTGTTATTTTGTAAACCATGGCCCAGCCATGTTCCTACACACGTTGCCGCACCTAGCTCAGCCATCTCTGAACGACTTACAACCTCACCAGCACGATAAGTTTTTGTTTGTGTGTGCGTGCACAGAGCCCGCCGAGGCTGACATTGGTGCCGCGTGCGTTGAGCGCGGTGGACAAACGTGGCCTAAAAAAAAGTAGAATCACACACACGAGAAGCCTTTTGTTCCTTGGGAAACCAAGACAAAAAAGGCTCGCACGCCTCATTACAACATCTAAATATCAGCATATATCCCTGTCGTGTCATCATAACCCTCTTCGACGAGCTGAGCGATACCATTCGCACATGCTTCTGGCTCTTTTTCTGCTGCAACGAAATATTCCCGTATGCACAAAACTCCTGTATGCCAGCATGCACCCTTCTCCTCGACATCCCTACGTATCATACCGGGGGTACAATACGTACGGCACAGACACCACCCGTCCACCAACAGCAATCAGTAGACCCCATAACGCCACGCGTCATGCCCCCCCCCCCCCCCCCCCTCCCCGTGCTGCCGCTTCCGTACACTTGGTGCACAATGCCTTACGTTCCTCTCTTCATTCGGACCACGCCTCGCTCGCCGCCGCCAGGGCTCCGTAGATTCGGGGGACACCGTGACGGACTTCATGCCGCAGGAGCGAGAGCGAGGGATAACAATCCAGAGCGCCGCGGTGACCGTCGAGTGGGGAGGCGGGAGGATCAACGTCATCGACACGCCTGGACACGTAGACTTCGGGCTGGAGGTAGAGCGGTGCGCTCGCGTGCTGGACGGGGCGGTTCTTGTTGTCGACGGCGTCGCGGGAGTGCAGGCACAAACAGGCGAGCGCGCGCGTGCGCAGGCGTCTGCTGTTCTTGCTCTCGTTGTGCCACTCGAATCAACTATTGATAGTCAACCAACCACTTGGATCAACCAATCATCTATCAGTGTGGGGAGGAAGGGGAGGAAGGGCCATCTCTCTTGTTGAACTCCACCCTCGTTTGTGGGAACTATTTACTTGAAATTAGACCAGGAATATTTGCACAGTGTCAATCGCAAAATAGTAAAAATAGGCGAGGTACATACATACCCTGTTTTGGCGAAGGGCAGGACGGGTGCACGTGGTACACGGTGGCTCAACAGCAGCGTTACGTTTTTTCGAAAAAGTGGCTCGAACGCGGAGGGGAGGCAAAGAGTCTCGACCAATTTCGCGAGCAAGCGGAACCGTTAGTACTGCCGCTATGTACGTGTGGCGTACGTTTTAGTTTGTTTTCGATGTTTGTCGCTGTCGTGGGTACGGCCGATTGGTATTCGTGTTGTTGATGTTAATGTAGTGTTGGCGTGGGTACTATTCGATAGTGTCGGAGTGGGTGTCGGCGTGCTTGTTGGGGCGCTTGTCGGGGTTGATGTGGGTGTCGGTATCGGTGTGCTCGTTGGCGTGCTTGCGATTGTTGGTGTAAGCGTCGCTCATGCTGTTGTTTGCCACGACGTGCCATCGCGTAGCACTCGTCGCCCTTGACGTGGATGAACCTGCCTCTGCTCCCCAAGTGACGGCAGTCGCTGAGACTTTTCCCTCGGAACCAATAACGCTTCATCCAGCCCCCCACCCGAAGGGCAAAAACCCCTCCTCCCCCTTTTTTTCCGAGTTCCGCGCGGCTTGCGGTGACACCGACAGGCGCAAAAGCCATATTCGCTCCACTCGCTGCTACGCTGCTGTGTATTCGCACCATGCACACCTCCGCTGGCGGATTCTCGAATTGGCGCTCTGCCAACAACAAAAGCTGATCGTTGAGCCCGCCGACCACCCCTCAAACCCTCAGAAACGGTGTGGCGCACGGCGCAAAAGCACGAGATCCCAGCGATCGCGTTTGTGAACAAAATGGACCGGGAAGGGGCCGATTTCAAGCACGTCGTCGGCACCCTCGAGCGTCGGTTGGGGGTTTTCCCTCTTCCCCTGCAGGTCAGAAGGATCGCGGAACACGAAACAACAACAGCAAACATACCAACAGCAACAACAACAACAACAATAACAACAACAACGACAGCAATATTTGTCCTCCGCGGGGTCAATAAGATGTTGGATGGGTGATTCCCGGCGTAGAAAACTGTTTTACTGTCTAGGCTTCAATGTTGAAGACGCACGCGTTGGTTCGCCCACTGGAACCTCGAATACGCCGTCCCCTCTTAATCGCTCCGCGCTTCTGCTCCATGCCGGCCTCCAACTTTTAAGCATTTTTAGAGCTGCGTCCCCCTTGTATGGGACAATCAACCTGGAATTAGACTAGGATCGTTTTGGCAGTATTGAAAGGATGAACGGCTTCCGTTCGTGATCTATAACCCAAGCGACCCCTGGCGCATGCTCATCACGCAGATGCCCGTTGGCTCGGGGAGCGAGTTTGTTGGAATGGTGGACTTGATAACCATGACAGCTGTGCTGTACCAGGCGGGGGAAGACGGCTTGAGCAAAATGCGCGCGTCTTCCAGGTAGGAAACAACGGCCAGAGAAGGGAAAAGAAGGGGGAAACGGAGGAGTTGCACCTTTGCGTTTTGGGCCGGGCCAGGGGGCCAAGCGTGAAAGCCAGCAGGACTGGATAGGGTAGAGTAGGGCGGAGCCATAAGTGTAGGCGGAGCAAGTAGGCGCAAGGCTGAGCAAAACAGAACCATGCGGGGTTGAGCCTTGTATAAATCGTTCCTGGATCGCCCCGTGCCCGTACCTTTATCCACCGCGCGACGCGTAAACTGTACACGACACACGATTTCGAGTTTCGAAGCTGGTGACCGGCCCCCTGAGCCACGGGCGTTCCCTCACGTGTTTTGATTGTGCCCTGTTCTCTACCTGCTCTTCTGGACGTTCGTTCCGTGTGGGCGTCCCCGTCGACGAAATCAACATAAAAAAAAGGGACAGCGTTTCGTTCGTGACGCTGCCGCTTGATCACGCTGACGAGATATTCCCGGGTACGCTGGAGCGGGCTATTGAAGCCAGGCAGGAGCTGCTCTGGACACTAGCCGATGCTGACGAGGTACAGTACACAGCTCATGTCGTCGATAGTGAGGGCGGCCAGGAGGACGGACGAACACACACAGCCGGGCAGCGTGCTGGCCCTCGTCGTGTATTTCGCCGATCCTGTGTCACGGCAAATTCCAGTGCCATTTGTGAACTCCCTTTGCCCGGTCGTCCTCGAAGTCTCGGCGCATGTTTTGAAGAAAAAAGCGCTCTGCGCTGTTACCGCCGATTCTACCCTTCGCGCGGATCATGTTTTCAGGGGTTTGCAGAGCTGGTGCTGGAGCGAGACAGGGGGGAAGGGTCTGACTCGGACGACGCGATAGTTTCCATGCCGGAGATACTCTCGGCCCTTAGACGCGTCTGCCTCTCTCGCGCCGCCGTGCCCGTCCTGTGCGGTGCATCCCTGCGCGGCATCGGCGTGGAACCCTTGCTGGATTCCGTGTCGACTTTCCTCCCATCACCGCTAGACCGACCACGACCCACCGGAATCGTTCGGGTTTTTAAGGGCGGTGGCGGGAAGGGTGCGGGGGGTGGGGGTGGAGGAAGAGGGGGGGGAGGGAAGAAGAGGGCGCGCAGAGGGGGGGCTGGAGGAGGCGGCGGCGAAGGGGCTCGGGGGGCGAGAGGGGGGGCGGAGCGGGGAGTAGAAGGCGGAGAGCCTGGCGCTGCTTTTACCGTCGACCCCCTGCAGAACGACTTGGTGGCGTTCGTGTTCAAGGTATTCCGTTTTTTTTTTCGCCGTGCGGAGGGGAGTGTGTGGGGGGATGTGGTACCCAGGTCTAAGAGGAAGAGTGCTTGCGTGGGGAGAGAAGATAAGGACGGGTGAGAGGGCGAATTCGATGCTTGAAATTAAACATTGAGCCCCCCCGTTCCCCTCCCTGACAGCGAGCGCGGCTTTTGTTGAGGCCGTGGGTCACGGCGGAAATTAACCAGTTTTCTCTTTTGTTAAGAGTTATGTGTTTCCCCGTTTCGATGAAGCCCTGACGATGGGTCCGTTCTTGCGGCGACATCTGGCGGATTCCGCTCGTGCACGTGTTTACGGTTCACCCCTCTGTTTTTTCTTCTTCTTGTGTTTTTGTTTTTCTCGACGGCCTGGACGAAACAGGTCACTCATGACAGGCAAAGGGGGTTGCTGTCGTTCTTCCGCGTATACTCTGGCACACTCGAGGCAAAGGTGCCTGTGTACAACTCTACGAGGGGGGCGCAGGAGCGGCCGCTTCAGGTGCGTTTTTGTTCGCTGGGAGAGATAAAACAGCTTGACACTGTTCTAGACTTGGCGCTTCGAAGACATGGTTACCCCCGCGTTAGTGCATGCTCTCGCTCTCACCTCGACTGGCCTCGCCTCGCTACCTCAACTGCGTTGCATCGCACCGTTTCGGGCTTCGGCGTCGAATTGCGTTGTCCATCGTGAATGACCTGCTCGGCGGCCGTGAAACCGCTCGTCCCCTTCCACGACCGTCGACTACCCCCCGCGAACCTCGATTCCCCTCGTCGACATGTCGAGGGCAGTCGCCGCGCCATCGTGCCCTCACCATCCGCGTTCCTTATACCCTCCGAACACACGAAACGACTATCTCTCTTTACTACTTTGGAGAGTTGTTCCCAAGGAACTGGCATCGCTCCTGCCAGTTCTGAATGTTTTTTTCAACAGTGTGCTGCGAAGCACCGGTATTTCACATCGTTTTCGCCGGCTCGTCCTTGCCGCGTGTGTGTGCGTGGACTCAATTCTCAGGTGCTCCGCGTCGAAGCGGACGCCCTGCGCATGGTTGATTCCGTATCGTCCGGCGACGTTGCGGTGGCCGTGGGCATGCCGCATGCGTCGACCGGCGACACTCTCATCGCGCTGGACGGAAGCTCGAGCGGGTTGCAGCTGGACGGGGTCACGATCCCTCCTCCAGTGTTTTCCCTTGCGGTCGAAGCGGAATCGGCAAGCCAACAGGCGAGGAAGGAAAAAAAGGGGTATCTTCTGGGGGTTACGGAGATGCTATGATATGTGGGCAAAATGCGGCGGGTTTGGTGTCGGTTGGGGCTTTCACTTCCGTTCTTTGTTTAGCACTATTGTAGACAATGCCAGGAGTTGGTAGTTTTGGGGCGTCGTCAGTCACACCTTTAGGAGCTCCCACACTACAGCTAGCATATTAGGTCTAGCCCGGCGTCCGTCGCAGGTTTATGCTGCCGTCTCTCAACATATTTGCTCGTACTGTGGGCCTGGAATTCCCCTGGTTTCATCTTGTCGCTGCCCGTGCCGTGCGGGGCTGAGCGCTTGCGCTATGCCTTCAGAACTTACGCGGCCGCTTGTTTTGCTGGGCATAGCAAGCGGCCCCCACACGCCTTGAAGTACCTTCAACATGAGAGCGACCTCGTGTTGGGCTTCCGGTCTTGTCCCCGCCTCCGATTTCGCACCAGGCCTCATTCGAAGCTGCGTTGGCGCACATGGTGCGGGAGGACCCGTCGCTCGTCGTAGAGGTGGACGAGGAGTCTGGCCAGACCGTGCTTAAGGGGATCGGGGAACTACACCTCGAGGTGTGTTGCCTACAAATACGACGAACACCAAACATTGTCGTTCGTTTCACATGACCCTTTTTTTTTGACCCTTTTTTTTTGGCTCTGGGAAGAAGGGAGAAGAGGGAGCGAGAGAAGGAGGGAGGGAGGGAGGGAGGGAGGGAGGGAGGAAGTGGGCAGGGTCGCTCAAACAGGGTTCCACTTCCGTCATCGGAGAGAAAAAAGCTGCAACGCGGACGTACCCGCCTGAAGATGTCGGCGAAGTCGAGGAGATAGCGAGAGTAGTCGGTGGCGGAAGTGGTCGGTGGATTTGTAGGCGGCCCTACTGCAACTTGGCCAACACTTTTCTTAGGTAGATCGTGGACAGCCACGGCCTTGCAAATGTGCGTGTCTACAGCCCCCCCCCCCCCGCGTTTACGCTAAGCCCGGCGAAAGCCCAGGTGAGAATAGTCGCTGCGTGCCCCTCTAGCTTCAATTGGCCTGTGGTCCGCCGTCTATCTCTCCAAAGTGGTATGCAAGGGGTGATCGTGATGCGGCACCCTGTCCCCGCTCGGCGAAGCTTGGCTAGCCGATGCGATTTGCTTTCAACGTAAATTACTCTCTAACCAATTTTTCCCTTGTCCCCCGTCATATATACCAGTACGGCCATGCATGAGTATCCCCCTGCCCCCGTTCGCTGCTCGCTTTGGATGCAACTACAAAAAACCTTTTGACCAGGTGGCGTGCGACCGATTGCGAAGAGAGTTTGGTGTTAATGTCCAGACGGGGCGGGCATACGTGGCGTATCGGGAAGGCATCTCCGAGGACACCGAGATGTGAGGATCTCCCCCGTTCCCCCCCTCCCCCTGCTGCTGCGCAAACGATAGCTGTTGGCGAGGTCGCCGACGCGTTTTACATTGTTCTGCAACGGTCGGCGAAAGAGAGAGAGTGAAGTATTCGAGCCCGGGCCCGGCGGTTTGGGTTGCAATGCCTTGCTCGTATCGTATCTAGATTGTTTCGCAGATAAGCTTAACTACAACCGTGCGTAGTCGTTGCCCCGCCAGACGCCCTGTCTACGTCGACAGGTGGCGGGAGCAGAGCGCGTGCGCACGCACGATATCATGATGGCACAACCGTGCACTATTTATTGGCGCTGTGAAGTGTGTCTCGCATCTTGGCCCGTCTGTGGTTTGTGGGTAGTTCCAGTGATATTTTGAATGGCAGCGGGGCTCTCGGCGGCGACCTCTCCCTCCGCCGAGAGAAAGTTGCTGTGCAAACCACACCAAACCCTTCGCTCATAATTTGTGTGGCGCCTCTAGTTCCCGTCGCTCCCTGGGGTCGTGCCCTCTCCAGCTTCTTCTAGGGATCGATCGCACAGAGTAGGGCGGGCCGGCCTCAAACGGTGGGCACCTCCACCACTTCCAAATTATTTCGTGATCCCTCATTGACTCCACAGAAGTGGCGTGAAAATGTGTCGAACATATATCGCGCAAAGCGAAGGCAGCAACCACATTGTGTTCGAACAGCCAGCACACCCATGCACTGCCAATTCACTCGTTTCGGTTTCTTCGCCGACGGACATATACTAAAAGCCCACCACCGCCGTTCTCTTGGGTATCCCGGGTGTTTTCGTTGTTAGAGGGGGGGATTACGAGCGAGCGATAGGTGGGAAGACCATCGCGGCTGGGTTGACGATCAGGGTTAAACCAACGGACAACTTGGCGGCTCCACCAGAGGTGGACGTGGCAGAAGAGGTGGAAGCGGGGCTGGTGAAGGACGAGGTAGGCTTGAGCCCCTCTCCAACAGCACGCACCCCATGCCTGAGGACAAACTGTGTGAAATAGAGTTACGCCATTTTTGCAGTATATCAAAGCTTATTGATACGGCAAGTGGACCGTTTCGCCCCGCCTGCAAGCACCAACTGCTGTGGTTCACGCTCGGACCCGTGCCGCGCGCGAAACTGTTTGTTTTTATCCCCCGGAGCTAAAAACACCAACACATAACGATATAACGCTAAACACTCCCCTCCCCCCCCGCGCCCCTTTCAGATGGATGCGCTGCTAGGCGGGCTGCACGACGCCCTCTGCCGCGGGCCGGCTGGTGGCTACCCGATGGCCGGCCTCACGCTCAGCGTGACCTCGGTGAGGCATTTCGGTGACCGAACCACCCCAGGCGCCGTACGCTTTGCGGCCGCCTCCGCCGTCGCCCGCGCCGCGCGCAACGCTGGCGGCGGGCTTCTAGAGCCGATGATGGAAGCCGAGGTTTCGGTGCCGGAGGCGTATGTGGGCGCTGTGCTGCAAGATTTGACGGCGAATCGGCGGGCGGAGGTGCGGTCGGTAGACGGGCCGTCATTGTCTGGGGCAGATCGGAAGGGGCAGGCGGCAGTGGCGGGGGGTGGGGGGGGTCAGGGGGGGGGGCTGGCGGTCGGCGTGCGGCACGAGTTGCGGGTGCGGGTGCCTTTGCGAGAGCTGCTGGGATACGCGACTACGCTCCGATCGCTGTCGGCCGGCGAGGCGAGCTTCACCATGGAGCTCGGGGGCTACGCGCGTATGGCCCCCGACGCGCAGAAGATGGCGCTTGAGGGAGGGTGGTAGGGCGTTTGCCATCGTGGGTGTATGGCCCAGGCTGCTCGGTGTGGTCGAAGAGAGAGAGCCTTTTCGCAGATGGAATTTTGGGCATTTTTCGAACGAGGGTATCGATGGAAACGCTGGCGTTTCCTCAATTTCGCTCCGCGCGCACACTGCACGCGTTGGCACCACCGTTTTGGGTGTGTGTGTTTTCGTTTTTGTACTCGTGGAGCCTTTTTTAATACGCAGCAACTTTTTTAATCCGTGGCGCCTTTTCGGGGTGGCGGATCTGGGGGCTGGCTTGCTCGGGTTGTGATCCCCCTCGTAACGTCGGATCTGCCGACGTCGATGATAGTGGCATTGCACTGTAAATGTAGAACTCCGTGCCCCACACGTGGACACTTGGCCATACCCTGAGGACACCCTCTGTCAGGGGGATACACGCTGTGAAGACCCTGTGATCACCCTGTACAGGGTATTCAACCCTGCCAGGGTCATGTCACATCCTACCCCCTGTAAGGGCAAACACCTTTTATGGGGTCTTATCACCACGCCTTTTCAGGGTTAACCCTTTTAGAACTCCAGTCCCGTTTTGGGGACAAGCCACTCAAATTATAGGTAATTTGTCTCCAATTGTCCCCAAGACTGCCCTCCTAGAAGGGTTAATACCCTGCACAGGGTGTTGTCACCACACCCTGTACGACTCTACACCCTCGACAGGGTACTGTTCACGAAACCTTGACAGGGACCCCTCTTTGGCAGGGTGTTGCTAATGTACCTTGTACAACGATCACACCTTGATAGGGTTGTGCTGACACACCTTACACAGGACCACAACTTGCCAATAAGGTGTACAGCATGTTTGACCATGCACAGGCTCAATTTTCACCTTACCCTGTAAGAGGTCTATTAATAAGACCTTACCTTGACAGGGTAAACACCCTGTCAGGGTCCAAATACCGTACCTTGGCAGGGTAAACACCCTGTGCAGGGTGGACGCTACACACCCTGTGCTGGTTAACACCTTGACAGGTCCCTGACAACACACCTTGCACAAGACCACACCTTGCCGAGGTTCACTGCATGGGGACCTTACACAAGCTCGACTGTCACCGGACCCTGTAAGGGATCTAAGAACTTGCCTTGTCAGGGTGAAGACCCTGTCAGGGTCCCAATACCGTACCTTGGGAGGGTAAACACCCTGTGCAGGGTGGACGCTACACACCCTGCGCTGGTTAACACCTTGACAGGGTCGTGGTAACACACCTTGTACAGGGCCACACCTTGCCGAGGTGCACTGCATAGGGACCTTACGCAAACTCGGGTTTCACCGGACGCTGTAAGGGATCTAAGACCTTACCTTGGCAGGGTGCAGACACTGTCATGGTCCCAATACCGTACCTTGGCAGGGTGAAGACACCGTCAGGGTCCAATTGCAGTACCTTGGCAGAGAACACCCTGTTCAGGGTCAACGCTATACACACCCTGCTCAGGTTAAGACCTTGACAGGGTTCTACCGAAATACCTTGCACAGGGACCACACCTTGCTAATACGGGGGACCATAGTTAATAGGACCAAATATTGTTAGTAAAAATGGTTAAATATGTATATTTTTTGTGTATGCCATAGGTTTTATTAACTATGGTCTCCCGTAATAATAGGTTTTCTGCATGGGGACCTTGCACGAGTAAACCCAGTTTTCATCGGACCCCGTAGGGAGTTCAAGACCTCATAAATAATCCTTTGCAGGGCAATGACCTTCAATAAACAGCGCCTGTGTACTTCCGCGCGGAAAAAACTCGGGAAAGGTCTGAAACATTACATGATGACCACGTGTTGTCATATTCCCCTATTCGATCATGCCTCGAAATTTTGGGAACACGTAATGGGTGGCGATCACGAGAATACCTCATCAGAATGTCTCAAGGCCGCATTTACGTTGACGACATGACCTACAGTAGCACTTTACGGCTGTAGCAGATATAGTCACATACCTAACCAAAAGAACGTACAAAATTACATGTTCAACTGCACTCACAAACCCAAAGCTGTGCAATGGTTTCATATCTAGCCCTAAAATAATATAAACCTGCAGCACAAAGACCGACACGCGTACTCCAATACTGCTATTTTACCAAACATGTCAACAGCTGCTCACCGCATCTTTAGCATGTTCGCGCAGCTTGGCAATCTTAACCTATACAACGACATATCGGTCAGGCACTGGCTTCACGACAGGGATAAATTACTGCTAAATCACAAGTGCCATATCTTATTTTTAGTAACAAATCGTTGGATGGCACACGCACACGTGAGAGGTCTGTTTCGAGCCGTAATAAGAAATATATGTGCCGGGTCACCCTTGAAGAGGGGGGCTACTGATTTCGGAACTGCTTCCGGCCAATTTAGAGAACGTACGCATACCCATTTCCTCCGCGGCACATCTTTAATGGCAGCACATCTGGGTGCGGGTACAGTTTGGGGCGGACAAACTGCACCGAAGCCGCGATAAATATTACGTTTCGCAACTACGGCAGCTCCTGTCGTTCCGAACGTCCGACCCCAGCACAAAGGAAAAGGCGGGAGAGTTATGATCCTCCTCACTTGGGGGACTCAATTTCGAAACCAAAGCGTTGTTCGAGAAAATAGGTCACAGCTAAACTCCATGAACCATGACCTGAGAGCGTAAAATTAGCGCAAAAACAAATATCTACCGGTTGCTTCCTCCTTCTTACCTTCTGAAGGAAGGTTTCACCAGTATCTAGCAGGAGCTGGACTTCTGCGACGCATCCCTTCTGCAATTTCGCCAAGAACGTCACACTGCAGCTCGATCTCTCCTTAGCAGCATGCGCCTGGTGATGCCAAAGTGACCGCGAGCGTTTCCGACCGACGCCTTCGCACAGTCATGGAATTCCACCCCCATCCCATATAGGAACCTCCGACTGAACACTGCGTTAGCATTGATTGGACATGTTGCGTTTTCGCGGGAGGGGTAGGTTGGGCGGGCGGGACAGACACGCGGTTTAGTTTTTGATGCCAGCGCACACCACGTATACACCTCATACAAGCTATTAACATCAATCATGCCCACCCTTCCTGCGAACTCTCCTACGCTCTACATAATCCGATCCTTCCCCCTCCCCGTCAGAAACCCCTTCATCTGAAGATTCGTCACTAGTGGACGATAAGCCTCCCTCAGCATGCCGCCGGACGCTGGTGGCCGCTTGCTCGACGTCCGAGTCATGGTCAGAGTAGACGGGCAAGGCTTCAGAGTGCGCGGGCACGGTCGATGATTGCTGCGGGTCCTCCGGCAATTCTGAAGAGGCTTTGGTGGTGCGCTCCATCACGCCTGCTCCGGGCGCGGCATCATCCGCACGCGAGCCCACCTTGCTCGCCGTCTCGCCTCCCTCTGCCGCGGATGCCGCAGCCGTCTCGGCCGAGGACACCTTGCGCGCGGCCGCCTCTGCCGCGGATGCCGCAGCCGTCTCGGTCGAGGCCACCTTGCGCGCGGCCACCTCTGCCGCGGATGCTGCAGCCGTCTCGGTCGAGGCTAACCTGGGCGCGGCCGCGGCCGCTGCAGTCTTGCGTGTGGCCGCGGATGCTTCTGCCTTGTTTCGCCCGGCTTCTCGTGCTGCAAACGCCCCTCGTATGGTCGGGGACGCCGCCGGCGGTCGTTGTTGCTGTTGGGTGCTCTTGTGGGCACCTGCCACGACAAAGCCGATAAATCGTGATATCCCGTTACACAGGTGCTAATGGAAACGCCACGGTTATTGACCATCATGTTTCCCAAAGATATCGGTCCTATTACTGCTGTACGGCTCAAAATGGGCACGATTATTAATTAAAAAAATGGAACTTTCTGAAAAATAAAAAATCAAACAAAACCCGGACGGATGTTGTTGGGGCAAGATCGGTTTGGGAAAGACTCAACGAAGCATTCAACTCGAAGAGTACAAGTCGTCGGGAGTCATAAAATTTCAACGCGGCGCGTTCGTTAGTAGCTCCCCACAGTGTTCACATGACGGCCGTTGATTTGGGACGGGCACCGGTCAGGTGTCTGAAAATAAAACATTTGACCGCTGCTGTGTCCAAAACAGACGAAACAGAGACAAACAAATCCCGTTCCTCTCTGACGGCGAAAATAGGTCATTTTTCATGTTCTGGAGGAGACGTAGGACGCCGCGGGCAACCTCTAGCCCGTTCGACCTATCTATGCCATTGGAAACACAAAGTTCCCATAAGAAGTTATAATTCCAAAGATACCCGTCATAATTTTTCAGGTTACCATGGGCACGTTTGTTTATTAAAAATGAAAGTTTCAAACTTTTGGAAAAACCCTAAAGATACAATTCTGGGGTAACTCGGAAGAGTATGTATGTACGATGGCATGCACACAGCAAAACGGGGAAAAGTTCCTACCGGTGTCTTTTAGCAGATACGGGCATATATATTGCCTGAAATCCACGCTGGGGATGCCCCTCATCTCGAGATTCCGCAGCCCCGGAGCTGGGCGAGTTTTCCCAGTTAGTTGAGAAGTCGAAGACCCGGCTCCACATCCTATTTTTTAAACAACAAACACGACACGGGCGTGTTTACATACCAATAGACTTTCAGCCGTAGACTTGTGCGTACGATTGTGTTTCAGAAAAACTCCAACATTTCTCTTAAATCGCGCAAGTGGAGTAGTTTCCCTTTCGGGCCGGTGCGAAAGGATGCATATACTTGCACCCATGCATTAGATTGCACTCACTCATCCTGGAACGCTCGGTCCGATCTGAACAAGTAACCCCCGTTGTTATTGGCGCTCCAGGCCGTACACTGCCTCTGCGCACGCAACAGCGGGGTTTTCGGTGCTCGGTCCAGTTTGGCGTCTTGTATTTTCCGACATCGCGTGGCGCAGGAGCGGCACAGCGACCTGTGGATGGATAACAGCACGCCGTCGACGAGTTCACAAGACCAACACCCACGCCTTGTGCAAGAAAGCCATAATACCTGTAATATTGACTACCCTGGTACATATATCCCCAATCCTGCGCGTATACCGTATGCAATCAGTGCACCTATGGGGTAGGCTGACTTCCCCCGTGCATGCTCCCCACCACAAAAAGCTGCATGTTGAACGGTCTATTCTCGTAACATCAATGGGGAGCCTGTGCCTCGAGCACGAAGTCTTCCAGTAGATATTTCTCGCCAAAAACATCTCCTCTGGGCGCAGCGTGCGGCCCTTGCTTTTGTGAGCCTTCATGGGGCGGGTGAACATGTCGTTTAGCAAAGTTTGCATTTCCTGAAAATACGAAGTCAACACAGGAAATACGATGTGAAAGGGGGTCGCGGGGGGTTTAATGTACAAATACCGGAATATACATATGCTTGTCGCAGCATTTGTACATAACACTAAGAAGACTATATGATAGCCTATATTTTGAGTCTGCTAGACAGCCCACGTGTGCCCGCAACCAGCGCGGGAGAAACCCATCGCAGGTGCATATGACACACCTGGTACAGCATACTATTACGGGGGACCGCATTAAATAGGACCTACGGACATACAAAAACCTATATATTTCGTTATTTTTACTATTACGGGGGACCATAGTTAATAGGACCAAATATTGGCAGTAAAATGGTTATATATATATAGGTTTTTATGGATACCATAGGTCCCATTAACTATAGTCCCCCGTAATAATAATAATATTCGGTCCTATTTACTATGACCCCCCGTAATAGCAGCTTTACGCACTGCTACAATACACAGGCTTGGTTATTGCGAAACAAGTAAGAGCAAAAAGGCTTGAATCCAAGCGCTTATGATACAGGAACAGTAATGGATGCCCACTCTGTATACTGCCCTGCCGTGACAACCAAAAAAAGGACTCGCCGGCACATTCCACCTCTCTCTTAGCTCCTGCATGGATGCTCGAACAGCCCAGAAGAGGATCTTAGAGCTGTACTTTTCCTTGTCTTTGAGACTGCTGTTCTGTGCCGCGAAGATGCCCAAGAAGTATTTCACAATGCCACTGCGGCAATCGCCGTGGAAGAAGCTCCTGGTCTTGAATTCACCTCAACCACGAATAGACACACAAAGAAGGGGGAACATCAATGCTGTTTCGAACAGACCAGCATGCCATAAAAACAGGCTTGTGTGTATCGCCCGTATGAACGGAACAACAGAACGGGCGTTAACTTTACGTACATGGTAATGGCGTGGTGTAGGAAAGAAGGTGAGCCGTGTTGATACAAACTGCCATAGATAGAGTGAGAACGATGAAATAAACAATTTCAAGACCCTTCAGACAAAAACCACAGTAAAAGTCGCACGAAAGGAATGCCGCTCAGAGACGCAAGCGATTTCGACAATGCGTGGGTTCCCCGTAGAATCGGTATGCCTCACTACTAGGTGTCTTAGTGGCATTCGCTCTGTACTGTGAATACCTGGTAGATTGTACGTGCGCCGTTTCACATAGAAAATACAGAACGCGGTACAGGTTTCGTTGTAAAGGATATAGAGGATCAAGTACAAAATCGTTTATATTCACTTGTAATACTTCTTCGGTGGAGTACACTTATCAGGATTCAAACAGACGATCGCTCGGCATCGTGTACAAATCGCAAAGAGAGACGTCTGCCTTGCGGCTATCCATGAATAAGACAAAAATAAAGGTTGTACATAGTGCCCCCGACAAAACAACCCCTACAGTACAATACACCTGTCGACACCTGTTTGTCAATAAACTACAACAGAGCTTAACGATGTCCCTAACAAACATGGTGGACCGAGAATCCAGCCAAGACGTACGCTATGGAGTACATAACGAAAGAAGCGTACATAACATTGCATGGAACATATTAACCTTGTTGAACCGATGACGGAATCTATGATAACCCCCCCCCCCCTCCCTATTTGATATAGGATGGGTTGGCGTCGGTTGGCAACGGCACTGTAAAACATGCCGTTCACTACATGAGCTAGACAACCAGGGTACGTTATCTTTTTCATTTTTGGCGGGTCACCCACAGCCGGTTGTCGAGTTAGATTATTTGTGCGAGGTAAAGAACCTTTACTTCACACAATTGGGAATGATCGCATCACGTAGTGTTCACGGTAAGGCACCCAAGAGGCAGTTACATAGTACTCCCATTGCTGTCTCTGGAAATGCCTACACCGGAAATTGAATCAACTCATTGAAGCTGTCGTCCATTTGCAAGTCCGCCTCAAAAGCGGTTCTTAGTAGGATGCAGCTCACCCTTCATGCGCGACTCGCCAGACATCTCACGGCGCTTCGCGCTTGGTGCAAGCAATGTTTGCCTGGTCGGTGAAAACCCGACATGCTCCGTCCCGGCATTGTAGGGATGCGAGGGTCTATGGTCATACGACTACGGCCATGCATGAGATCGAGTACATATCTCCTATCGAGTACACCCCCCCCCCCCGCCCCCCGCCAAAAAGAGTGCCAAGTCTGCAAATATTGACTAAACCTGCGAAAGTTTTTCCTCGGCCGCATGATCCAGAGTACGCCTGCCTTGCGCACGCGAGGAAGGGGTGGTTGGACGGATCCGCGGCCTGGGGATTCGTATCCAGGCAGAAATCGCAGCTGTTTTCGCCAACTCTTGCGTAGGAGAAAATCACGAGGGCCCCCGAGGCGAATCCGCGCTCGTTGGCCGAGCCTGTCTTCGCCGAGGACGAAGCTGCGGGGGAGACTGCCCCGCCGCTAGGAAATGGCCGAAGTGGAGGACAACACAAACACAGCGCAGGGGGTTTGTGTTACATGTAGCTGCAACTAAGACCCAAACATCACGCACTCCTAAGCCCTGCGTCGGCAGCCGAGCGATACGAATTTGTATGTCTAAACACTATTAATAGCGCGCCCCACATATGCCTATGACAAGTTGTGTGCCACTACGGGCACTCCATACTATTTATTCAATACGACATCTTTATGGAGGAATCAACATGGAGGAATCATCACCAGGGTTACGACCCCAATCAGTTTCGGAATCATCACTTGGGGATACGACCACAATCCCTTTCTGATACAAATTCCAAATAAATTTGTCCCCAAAACGGATCTCCAGTTGTAATTGGGGTTGATACTGTATTACAATATGCATACGTGAGTGTTGACCACGAAAAGCGACTCGAGTATAAAACCCATGATACATAAATCGATAACCATTCTTAGGGTGCGCATTCTAGTCGCCGATACACGCACATGCTCCGGCGAAGGCACCAGCATATACCCGGAGATGCCCGGAATGTCCTCTGGCGGCATCACCGCCTGTATCACGTCACAGACCTCCTCCGGCTTCATCTTTGCGTCGATAAAACCACGCCGGTGCGATGGGGACTCCGACGAAGGGCCACCGTGACCCTTACCCGGCGCCGGAGACCCAGGCCGGCCAAACCCTGCGGGTTGGCGAACAGAGTCGTCGGTGGATGCCATGCCGGTCGGAGATCTGCGCCTGAAAATGGGTGTGTCGGCATCTTGCCGTTCAGCACCCGGCTCTTTCGACATATCGCGGGTGGAACCAGCCCCTCCCGTGCTCGACAGGTGGTCGTTGTTGATCGACGATGAGGACGAAGAATTTGCCCTTTTCCCTCGTCCCACCTCGCGACGGTCTAGGCCCGCTCGATGTTGCCCATGCCCTGCGGCAACGTCTTTGGCGTCACGTCCATGCTCTTTGTTTGCGGTTTTGAGAAGATGCGACAGACGGGGCAGGGATGGGGATCGTAGGTACAGCCTATAGCACCCCTAATGAAGGTTTTTTCAATACATTCCAAAGTCCACAGCCAACAAATGATTCTGGTCTGAGAAATGAAGACGAAAACAAGAATGCTTCTTCTGTGTGTAGCACCTAGTACGAGCACACATTTGCTGAAAATACGCACTCGCAGTTTTAAGTTAATCGAAATCGAAGTACAACGAAAGCGTCGGATCGTCACCAACGTTAGTTCTGTCGAAACGGAAATAGCAAAGGTTCTTAACGGCGGGGCCATCTGCCATTGTTGTAAATGTCAAGGATCGGTCGGATCGGTTAGGATCATCAGGAGTTCTAAATCTCGTGTGTCGGGTAGGATCGGGTCGGAATGCGTTCAACCTGTCACAGGTCGGGCCAGCTTACGGTCACCCTCAGGTTTTGCTAGCAGCGACGAGACGTTGCCGCGACGGCTTCCCCCTTGGGTGCACCTCATCCCCCCCCCCGCACCGACCTCACGGCTAAAACCGGGGCGCATCATGTCCTACAGTACAACGGACCCCCAAAAGCACATACAAACCCGAATAAGATAGCGTAAATAACGACAATTACGAATGTGCTTGCTGCTTCGAAACACTATGCATACCTGGTAGGTCGCAATGGCATACCAGGTACTGGGCATACCTAGGTCTGCCAGTGTTCTGGGGCAGTAGCAGCACTCTCTTAAGATTCGCAGTACTACCGTATCACGGCGTCCAAACTAGTGGCTATGTCCCAGTGCTCGCAGTGTATGGGAAGTCTGGGGATACTATGTAAATCTTAGCCCAGTACTCGCAGTATAAAAAAAGGAGATAATGAGAGTATAGACCGGTGCCTCCAGTGTCGCGACTATCGCATATGCTTCCGGTACTGGTCAGTTCTGTCATCACTGCGAGGACCATGACATCACATGGTTTTGTGTACTACGCGTACAAGAAGAGCGACGGAGCAAGCGAGCCAGCGACAGTGCGCTATCGACCGGACAGGCGTGGGGGCTTTTCTGCGATTAATTATCGGTAATCGTCTGACCCAACACAGGATGTTGTCACGCACAGGGTGGGCCGACAGGACCTTGACAAGGTGGTCTGACATAAAACCCTGGCAGGGTTCAAGGTGCTGCGCTATCACACAAGGTCTTCACAAGGTCACAACACCTTGACAGGGTCTTCGCAAGGTACATAGCCGATTGATATATTATTCCAGTTAGATGAAAGACGCTGTTGGGGCGGATATAGCTACGAGAAGAATAAATAAATATTTATTTTTAATTATTACGTACCAGGTATAAAGTACAGGGCGCTTCGCTCCGCGGGCGGCCTACGCCGCCCGCTACGCTCGCTCAGGAAGGAAAAGTACATCAAAGTACTATGCGAAGTGAAAAGAGGTCCATGCTTGAATATAGTTTGTTTTATTATGATCGTAGTTGCAAACTGGCGACTTGATAATGCCAAGAGTCCCGCCGCCATGCTTCAGGAGAAAACAGCTCGGACGCCGCATACGAATCGCATCGCGGGCGGGGTTGCCGCACGTACGTACATACCCCAGGTAGGGTACTTAATTTGTTCTTTTGATATGCTCTATGTACGAGAAAAGGCAAGACACACCACGGCACAGCGGCACAGCAGCACCGCAAAAACATGTGAAATAAAACCGAAAAATTCGGGAAGTAAAAAAATCCCCTTCCCTCTCTTGAATTTCTGCCTGATTGGAACACCTTGCACCGGTCAAAAGAGAACAAAATGAACAGCAGAGCTTCTCTCTCAGCCTCGTACGCCGCCCGCCTTTCTCGCGACCATCTCGCGAACGATTCGGTCCGGGTAAAGCTTTCCTAACTCTCTGCCACAGTCAGCCCCGTCGCCCGCCTCGCGTGAAGCCCGGTGCTCACCGTGGCCGTCGTTCGCCAGGTCGACAGTATTGGTATACTCAGACTGGGAGCTCCCTCTTTCAACTTCAGCGTGGTTGCTAAAATAAGCACCGCTTGAATGTTATCTTGCAATGCCGAACGACCCATATATCTCGTACATACTCTACCCAAAAACACAAATTGAGGCCAGACAGAGCCCGTTCATGCACCCCTCGTGTCTCGAGGCACACGCGACGCCTAGGCACGCAAGCGGCGACCGCGCTCCTTGTGCAACCCCCCCTCTACCCCTCAGCACCCGCTGACACCCGCGACGGCGCCGGGCTCTCCTGCCGCGTCGTGCTCGGTGTACACGCACGCACATGAAACGAAATAAGAAGAAAGGAAGAGAGGACCGAGAGTGCCAAGAGAAATGGAGAAAACAAAGAACCACTGGAAAGGTCCGGCAAGTAATAAAAAGAGGCGGTTTCGAAGTGGGAGCTCTGAGAGGCCAGAGATGTACCAACCGAGCACGCTTAGGGATTTAGATCTATGTGAGTGGTTCTATAATGGTGCTTGATACCTGGAGTACACATACCTGCAGCAGTATAGTAGGATACACCTCTGTGGTGCGATATGAGCAGAGTGTTATACCAGGTACACAGCAGTTTCTGCACGTGTTGATTTCATTATGTGTGCGACTTTTTGCTTCGTCTCGTGTAGTCTTTTCTATTCCCAGCTGCCAGATAAATTCTCAGTTTGTAGGACTGAGTCTCTGTTTTGGTAAAATGCAAATATGTCTGTCTATCTGTCTGTCTGTCTGTCTGTCCGCAAGGCTTGTATTTTCGAACACTTTCCAATGGCCGAGATATAAGCTCGTTACAGAGGATATTAGTACGACGTATTCGACCCTTACGGACCTTATATACTGAAGCGTACCATACTACCAGGCAAATTTAGCCATATAATACATCCACGACATCGTGCCATGGTACCATACAGCAAACGTACCATACCATATACTGTGTTTTTCCCGTTCCATACCTTCAACACATACCATACCACATACGGTGGTTTCCCCATATTCCCATATACCAAACCACCAACACATCCCATATCCCATACCGTGTTTGTTCCATATCTATTAATTATATATAGACAGCGTGGTGCCCAATTTATAACGTCATCATAGTGTTGCCTCTAATACCAACTTGTTTAAAACATATATACCTCACGTACTCACAGCAACGTAAAAAAAAATGTATCTCTCACATACCTCGAAATCACCTTTTGCAAGCTGCCTTCGTGCACAACGTTCCAAGATCTTGTCCTTTGCGACGTCATCTTCGAAACACGCATGTGTTCCTGCCCTCCTGCGTTTTGAACATCCGGTCCTTGTCATCCACCGCTGCTTCACCCGAAGTCCATCGAAATAAAATTCTTTCGAGCTACCGAGGGGTTCACGCAATCCTCTCTGTCGTCTTTTGTACACTACATACGCCGCGCTGTGTACTGCAGACAACCAAGCAGTATCTTCATCTATAAGCTCTGCAACAACACCCAATTTCCAAATCATCCTCCCTATCTCCTTCAACCGCAGCACACTGCTGTACGCACACAATCATGCAGCTTGACACGAGAAGGTATCTGTCCCGCCGCGTTGTTGGTCGAGATCGTACTTTGCCGTTACGTATCGAAAACCCGCCGCAATTTTTATTATTTATCCAACCGACACCTCCCGTATAGAGAGGATGAGGAGCGACGCTCGCTGCACCGCGTTGTTGGTGGCCAGTGGCGATGATGATGAGTTTCGGCACGAAGACCTTGCCCCGAGCAAAGACAATTCAACTGCATACAGCATACAGCAGCAGCGGAAGGAAGAAGCCTGCCTGCAGCACCTGTGGTGAGACAACACAAACCGCCTACACGGTGCGAAAGGCGTTGGCTCTACTAGCAGGAGCGGATGTATGACTGTGAAGGTCTTAGTCCGTTGGGTTAAAGGTAAAAGGTTAACCAATCGCCTACCCAATCTAAGCTCATAACACTCTCCCCCCCTGGAACGGACCGGATTTTAACGGGTCGACGCGCCACCACACGCGGTTCCAATTTCTGGGGATCCCGAAGCATTTTTCAGGTTCTTGACAGTGAGGAAACTCACTTGATCTTTCCCGCTTTGAAAAAGCGATTTCATGATGGGCGTGAGATTCGAACTCACGACCAACGACCCATGTCCTGCCGTCGACGCCATTTGTGAAGGTCTTAGTCCGTTGGGTTAAAGGTGAAAGGTTAACCAATCGCCTACCCAATCTAAGCCTCATAACATGACGCGTATGTGCTGTTCGTTTATCATCCTCCGTCGGTTCGTGCCGGCTTCGTTTGATCCCCGTCGATTTTTACCACTCGGCTTGACTCTGCTGCTGCTCTTCCTCCTGTTGTTTCGCCATCGTATGATGCTGTTGTTGGCACCCTGCTACAGTTCCACTACTACTTTAATAGCAGTAAGAATCACGATGATCCAAAACAGTTTTTTTTCACGACGTCAAAACTCGCCCTATATCACCTGTGCAGCAGCCGGTTTGACGGTTTTTGGGGGTTGTACCGACTTTGCTCGCGGCTCGAAAGCGTTCGATTTCTCGGTATTATACTCGATGCTCCGATGCTCCGAGCATACTAAATCTGGGGTGGTCGCGTAGAGGGAGCTCTTCTCCTCCCTCCCCCCTCTGCTGTATTATTAATATCAAGCATGTATGTATTTATAGTAATTTCTACTGCAGCGTGATATTAATCTTCAGACTACTATCCCCTGCTTTCAGCATTGTTTTTCAATATTTTCTTCATCCCCTTATTCATGTTTGCCCTTGTGTTTTTGCTCCCTTCTGCGATGCGCCGTATAAATAACCTAAATCCGCGGTCGGTCATAGACCAGGCTCTTCTCGCCCCCCCACTATTATTGTCAAGTATAAAAAGGAACACTGCCTATTAATAGCGTGCATTACTACCGCTGCTGTATTATCAAGCATGCATGTGTGTATTTATAGTAATTTCTACTGCAGCGTGATCTTAATTCAGATTATGTCCCCCTGCTTTCTGCATTGCTTTTTCAATATTTCCGCGGTCGGTCATAGAGCAGGCTCTTCTCCCCCCCCCGCTATTATTATTGTCAAGCAGAAAAAGGATCATTGCCTATTAATAGTGTGCATTACCACCGCTGCTGTATTATCAAGCATGTATGTATGTATGTATGTATGTATGTATGTATGTATGTATGTATGTATGTATGTATGTATGTATGTATGTATGTATGTATGTATGTATGTATGTATGTATGTATGTATGTATGTATGTATGTATGTATGTATGTATGTATGTATGTATGTATGTATGTATGTATGTATGTATGTATGTATGTATGTATGTATGTATGTATGTATGTATGTATGTATGTATGTATGTATGTATGTATGTATGTATGTATGTATGTATGTATGTATGTATGTATGTATGTATGTATGTATGTATGTATGTATGTATGTATGTATGTATGTATGTATGTATGTATGTATGTATGTATGTATGTATGTATGTATGTATGTATGTATGTATGTATGTATGTATGTATGTATGTATGTATGTATGTATGTATGTATGTATGTATGTATGTATGTATGTATGTATGTATGTATGTATGTATGTATGTATGTATGTATGTATGTATGTATGTATGTATGTATGTATGTATGTATGTATGTATGTATGTATGTATGTATGTATGTATGTATGTATGTATGTATGTATGTATGTATGTATGTATGTATGTATGTATGTATGTATGTATGTATGTATGTATGTATGTATGTATGTATGTATGTATGTATGTATGTATGTATGTATGTATGTATGTATGTATGTATGTATGTATGTATGTATGTATGTATGTATGTATGTATGTATGTATGTATGTATGTATGTATGTATGTATGTATGTATGTATGTATGTATGTATGTATGTATGTATGTATGTATGTATGTATGTATGTATGTACCTGGTATGTATGCATGTATGTCTGTACCAGGTACCTTGGTATGTAGTTATAGTAATTTCTACTACAGCGTTATCTAAATATTCTTCAGACTATTAGACATACATAAAACTCACGAATATCGCGATATTTGACGTTTAAAGCCAAATTATGTGCCTCTCGAGTTTTATACGAACGTTGGGTATAGGCGATATTATCGCGATACGTGGTCCGCAACACACAAACATATGCTAGGGGTGTTTTCACCCCAAGCATAAATTTGTGTTCTCTTTTTGTTGGTAAAGTCGAATACGGCTAACAAAATTGGAAACAGCCTGTCCCCTCTACTCGGTCATCCGATCATCACCTTGCCAGCAGCAAGGACAACAACAACAGCAGTGGCCGCCACGACTTTTGGTAGAATGAGTACGGCAGACGGGTGCTGTTACAGCGCCGAGGAACTGTTACGGCGCGACAGTGCTTCGAGGAGGATACTACGGCGCGAGACATCTGCTCCAGTCGGTGTCACGCGTCGGGTCTATTCGATGGGCAGAGGGCAAGCTATGGCTAGCTCCTCTGGGCGAATCTTATAGGGGCAGGGAGGATCCCCGGTGTGGGAATGTCTTCAGTTCCGTGTAAAGAACAAGTAACGAGGTCACGAACCAACCCGGCGTTTACTAAACACCACCAAGTGAAGAAATAAAGTCAAAGCCAAGTGATCTGTGATACCCGCCCTATCGATCCCCAGCCCCTGGGGCCCTGCCTTCCCCGTCGTGCCCGTCATCGCGTCTGTGGTTCCTGTTCCATTGCTCACTCTGGCTGCTTGTAACTACTGCATTGCATCGATTCACTTTCTGCGTGACCCGATCATTTCTGCACGAAGGTACTTCTCGAACTCCCAACCAGCAGGTGAGCCGGCCTCAGAGATCTATCGCGCGCGGGTCCTTTTCAGCGTCTGAGAGCTGTACCCTGCTGTAACATGGTGAGCCCAGGGAGATCGAAGTGCATTGCAGGGGATCGGAGTGTTTGCAAAACAGTTGCAGGAGATCGGAGAGTTTGCAAAAACGGTGCAATGATGTCATCGTGCCCTAGGCGTGCGTCATCTCACATTTTTATCGTGTACCTCACACTGACACGCATGGGTAAATCCATATGTTTTTGTTTTGCCTACCTGGAATTATGGCCATACTTCCAATGCTGTTTTGTGTGCACGCGGCCAATAGCGCTCCGCCTGTTTGTTTCGTATTGCTTTGAAGATATGTGTTTGGGTAATGCATGCAGGCATACTCGTTGCTCGTGCTCCGTTTGCCTGTTGCCCGTGCTCGTCTGTCTGCTCGTTGTTCGTGATCACACACATGCATGTTCGTTAATAAATGACTCCATGCTATTGACCACATATTATCTTCAAAAACAATGCAAACGACAGGTATAGACCAAAGGTGCCGTACGTACTGCTACACGCATAGTCTCGTGTGCCGTTCGCCCGGGTTAGGTGATTCAAGTAACTAACGATGTAGAGCCTACTGCTATGGGGAGGCCGTTCAAGACCAAAGGTCATTTATAACACAGGCTTTGACGAACAAGTAATTCGCTCTCACCCAAGCGCGGATCGAGAATATGAAAACACTAACACTTACATGCTTTTTTTAGGCCAGGTATGACAACCCAGAACATACTACGCTACGCAAAAGTCTGTACACCTGACACACAGACAACACACGCGCTGGGAACGACATTGAACGTATGTATAGGCTCAAAATACAGCCCTTTTTCTGTGCTGTTATCCAATGCCCCGAGCGCTCAAGCAGGGAAAAATGTACCACCGACTGCTGCGGAAGGGAAATAAGACATGGACGACCGCCACGCCGCTAACGAGGACTACCAGGGCTCCGGCGGAGGAGGCAGTCCGCGGGGCCCCGAACCATCTCGCAGCGGCAGCGACTGGGCGAGCGATCGCGCCCAGGACCACCGTGGTAACTGCAGCAGCAGCATCCACAGTCCCTCCGGTGACCAGGGCTACGGCGTAGGGGGGGGGGGCACAGGCGAGCGCCTCCCATCTAGTGAGTACGACCGTGGCCGCGACCAGGACCGGGGGATAGCGGCCCTCGTAGCCGTGGCCGCCGCTCTAGCAGCAGCCGCAACCGCAGGCAACACCGCAGCCCTGCCCGTGGCCAGGACAGTCAGGCACCTCACCTGCGTAGACGTAACAAGGACAAGCAGGAGCGGCGCCGACGTAGCCGCAGCCGCGACAGCAAAGAGCGCCGCAGCCACCGGGGCCGGGGCAATGACAGCAAGAAACGCCGCCGCCACCGCGGCCACAGTCGCGATAGCCAAGAACGCCGCCGTCGTCACCACGGCCGCAACCGCGACAGCAGGGAACGCAGCCACCGCCGCCGCAGTCACGGCCGCGACTACAAGGAACGCCGCCGCCGTAGCCAGGACAGCCGCCCCAGCAGTGCACCCCGAGAGAGCCGCCGCCGCGGCAAGAAGGGGAGGTCGGTACAGCACCAGCAACAGTCCCCATCGCCAGAACGTCAAAGGCAACGGCGATCGTCTCTCTCCCAACAGAGGCAGCAGCGGCCGCAGCAGCAGCAGCAACACCCTCCGCCGCCGCCGCTGCCGCCGCCGCCGCCGCCGCAGCAGCAGCAGCTGCAGCAGCAACAGCAGCAGTAGTAGCAGCAACGGGTGTTGGCGCCGCCCCTGCGCGGCACCAACAACAAGCCAGGCACCACATCCCATGGGCTACGCAGCGCACCCACGGAGTCTGGGTAACTTAGGGGGGGGGTACTCCCTCGCACAATACCCGCTCGCGCAGGCGCCCCAGGCGCAAATGTTACACCAGCCACAGCCCGCACCAACGGCATACAGCGGGCAGCATGGGGCACCATACCAGCATTACCCCCGTCCTACTCCCTGGGTCTAACAGCCGAGCCAACGCGCACAAACGCCCCAACCAGCGGGGGTGGGACCGCATCAGACCCCAACCCACCTGGGGACATTGGAACCCAGCAACTCGAAAGAGGCCCAAAGGGTTGTGAGCAAGATCGTAGGCGATATGGGACTGATCAAAGGCCAGGATGGTTTTGTGGGACTGGTTGTAGCACCTCAGGGCGAGCTCTCATGGAGGAACGATCTAGTGCTGTTCGTCGACAAGTTCACTAAGATCATGTCACAGGTCGAAGGGTCGGCGTGGGCCACGCCCCAAGACCAGTTCTCCACCGATGGGATCAATCCGGCCCGTCCCCGAGCAGATAGGCTGACGCCGTGGAAAGTCGAGTGCTTTGGAAAGCTCATCGCAGACACATTGGCGACGCGCCATCTGATGCGCCCGCACTCTACGGTGGAGGTACCTCTCGTTCAAGAGGGTTTCTGCCATATTCCTTTCGAAGAGGTCAGAGGGCTGAGGCGTCGCTCACCGGGATAAAGCTCCTTCAAGGGGAGTCGTGGATGGCCGCCGCTTGCCAGTTGGTGCTGCATGATCGCGCGGCAACAGCAGACGAGGCGAGGCCGCACACGTCGGAAGAAGTCCACCTTGGGAGGTATGTTTCGGGGAGGAAAGTGGCGGAGCTCTGCGAACGAGCGGTGAATCTCTTCTTTACCAGCGCCTCCGATCGCAATGGGATGGAATCCCTCCTTATTCAAGTGGGAACGGACGTTAAGCAATATCTCAGCCGGTAAACCTCTGGATCAGTACTCGTACATGGCACACCGCGGGGAAGTCGCTCTTGGCATCTTTTGCGGCTTGATCAATGCCCTGCTCACCCGGTGCAGCCGCTATCCGATGTCCGCGGTACGCACGACGGGACGGAGCCGAGGCAGCGTAGCGGTGCTATCGCAGAGCCAGCGGCTACCCCTGGGGCAGAGCGAGACGAGGGGGTTTCCATCGAAGGAAGAACGGGGGGGAGGAGGTGAGCCGTTTGCCAGGGAACTACCTAGGGCGTGGAGGAAGAAGGTAAAGGCGCTCCGGGACAGCGCGTGCGCGGCGCTGGTCGCGGTAGACGAGGGATTATTCTCTAAGAAGCGAGGAGGAAGAGGGGAAGGGAGAGGAGGAGGAAGCGCTTGACGGCCGCCGACACGTCGCGTCCTTTTCCAATGTTCGTGCCTCCACCCCGGGTGCACATGGAACCCCGTTTGTAAGTCGCCAGGCTGCCAGAAACGACCGCTCGAGCAGTAGGGGCCGAGAGACGACGGACCGCAGGAAGGAATGGGATGAACTACCGAGCCCGGATGCCGAAGACAGGGTAATTATCGACGCCTTGCGCCAGCGAAGGGTCTGCTTCTTCCATGCGAGGAGCTCCGACTGCCCCCACAAGAGCGCAGCCGGTGGAGGGGGATGCAACTTCTCGCACGACGAGGACGTCGTGCCCTACGGACTTTATCCCCGCAGGACCACCCCGACGCAAGCCTTGCAGCTAGAGCCGGGTATGCTAACGGCACTCGAGATGTTGAGCGCGTACACGGCCTGAAAGGTCGGGGCCGCCGCAGGTGCCTCGCGTGTCTCGCGGGCCTGAAGACGCGCCCCAGGAGGGTCTCTCCTGGGGAACAGCAGCCAAAGTGAGCAACGAACGCGGGATCGGGAGGAAGAAGGGAGAGGCAGTACCTATTACGCCGCGTTGACCAAGAGAAGACATGTGAACAGCGAGGGAGGGGGCGGCGCAAACGACGCCGAGATCGTCCACGCACAGCTGTACAGCAACTCCGCGATAGGGGCCCTAGGTGTGGATGCCCCAAGCGGCGTGGCGGCCATGGGAGTGGGGGCCAAGCAGGTATGGGTGCGCGCGTTTGTGTGGTACCACACCCGGACTAGTTGCCACATTCCTGTGGAGGTGTTGGTTGACACGGGGGCAGGGGGCGGAAAATACTCCTCTGCGGCGTTCGTGCGCTCCGTCGAACGAAGCGGAAGAGGGGGGTAATCGGTGATGAGCCCGAGGGGACAGGGGTGGTTGCGGGCAGCCAACCCCACGAACAGCGCAGTCCCTCCAATGATTTTTTTAGGGTCGTGCGAGCTTTCGCTGGTGTTCAGCTCAGAGGACAGGTTGCGCAAGATACTGGTACGGGTGGTGGAGGATCTCCCGTACGGCCTCATCATAGGAGCAGCGTTCCTGAGAAAGAATGGCAACATTATCAGCTTCAAGGCCGGGGGGGGGTTCAAACCGGCACCAGAGTCACCGTAGGTGTCCTTTATCTCGTCAACAGGAGCCTCCTCGTCGAGGGTGGGGGAGCAGAGGGCGGTGAGCTGGCATGCGTCTGTCCGACCGAGCAGAGCCGAAGTGGAGCCAGTAACGACCGGGAACATGGCAACGTGGGAGCAGTTTTGCGCCGTCAAGCCACCCCGTGGAGAAGGAGAACCGACGGAAATAGCCGAGCCGCCCACACAACTCAGCGAGGGCTCGGCAGCCTGGGAGGACGATGGCACCCTACAGTGGGAGTTGCGACCAGCACGACATACCATGGTACCGGGTTTCGTCAGCGTGCAGGTGGACGCTTATGCCAAAGGAGTTCAACCCCTGGACTGGCAGCTGGTGGTAGTGGAGCCGAGGGCGTCATACGGCATGGAGACGGGAGCAGAGTTGGGAATCGCACGCGGGGCGCAGTGGTGGCACCCCGGAACGCCGCTGCAGTGCAAGGTGGTGAACCGTTCGAAAGTACCCTTAGCACTGAAGCAGGGCGGGGCCGTTGCTCGGATTTACGCAGTCAATACGAGGGACCAGGAACGCATACGGATGCTATTGGACCCCGTCGGGCAGGCAGACGGCACATCGGAGATGAAGGAACAATCAGTACTGGTGGCGCCGGGGGGACGTGCGGGTGAGGAGGCGGACGCCGACGGGGTGGACTTGTCGTTGGCCAACATTGCTCAGACGAGTGCCGCAGTGAAGGAAGCCCTGATTCGAGCGTTGGAGAAGTACCGCCGTGTGTTCCCAGTGAACCCGAAGATCGTCCCGACCTGCAGTCGCGCTAAGTTGCAGCTTCCGCGGATCAACAGCAGTTGCACGCCCCACGCGACTAAACAGCGACGGTATTCGCCGGAGGAAACGGTCACGATCCAGAGCGAGGTGGCGAAGCAACAGAAGGCAGGGACGATCCGCAGGTCGCAGTCAGCATGGGCAGCAAACTGTGTCGTGGTGGCAATGAAGGATGGCACGGTGAGAGTCTGTCAGGACTATCGAGGGCTGAATGCGTAGCTGGAGTCCAACAGCGGAGGGTTGGGGGATATCGCAAACATCTTCGACAACATCAAGGGCGCCACGTGCTGCACGTCCATTGATCTAGCGTCAGGTTTTATCCAGCTGGAAATTGTTGAGGAAGACAAGCACAAGACCGCGTTTCGCGACGCCCACGCAGAGCTGTGAGAGTTCAACCGGTGCGGTTTAGGGCTAAATACTCTCCCTTCTGGCTTTGCGGCCTATGTGGGGGAGGCGCTGGGTCCTCTAAAAGGAAAATGCGTTCAGAACTGGCTTGACGGCATCATCATCCACGCCAAACGCGTCGAGGGGCATGTGGGCCTGGTGGAGAAGGTGCTCGCACGGCTCCAGCAGTTCGGGTTGTCGGTAAACCAACCGAGTCGATTTGGTGCGCCCCGCAGCAGGAGTTTGTCGGCATGGTGGTCAGCAGACTGGGCGTCCAACCCTCACAAGCGAAGATAGAAGCGGTGGCCAAACTCTCTCGCGCCAACACTGTAGAGGAGGTCAGGCCACTTCTGGGCATGGGAAGCTACCTCAGGAAGTTTGTGCCCAGATACAGCTCGATCGTAACGCCTTTCTCGGACCTGCTTAGGGACAAGCGGTTCGCGTCAAAAGGGCAAGGAAGCTCACGGTGCCGTGGAGTGTGGAGCAGGACAAGGCTCTGAAGGCGCTGGTCGAGCTCCTCACATCGCTATTGATTCTGGCGTTGCCCAACTGGGAGGTCACTTTTCAGTTACACACGGACGCCAGCGAGCTGGGTGCGGGAGCGGCGCTTACGCAGGTCACCAGGGGGAAATAACGTGTTATTGGATATGCGAGCCACCGGTTTTCAAGGACGGATGCCAAGCGATCCGCAACTGAACGAGAGGTGATGGCAGTGCTGTGGGCCATCCAGCATTTCAGGCCGTACTTGAGGGGAAGGAAATTCGTTCTGCTCACCGACTGCTCCGCGCTCACGTGGCTGTTCAAGAGCTAGGCTCTCTCGGGCAAGCTCCACCGGTGGGCGCTCAGGTTGATGGAGCACGACATTGATCTCCAGTGGCGACCGGGGGCAGACCACCAGCTGCAGGACGCCCTCTCGAGGCTGCCGCCGAGCGACACACCGCGTGCGGACATCGATGACTCATTCCCAGATGATTCCTCCCCGAGGACCACGTACCGGGGCCCCAAGGGACCGGTGCTCGACGGCGTGTTGGTCAGCGGACTGGGGCCGGACGAGGTGAACAAGCCAACGGAAAAAAACTGCGGCGGTTGCGGCGAGCGAAATTTTTACCCCAGGCAGGGACGCAGACACAGAGAGCGCCATAGCGTCCGCAGCCGAGGAGCACCCAGTAGCCGTGGGGCTCTGCTGCGGGGGGGCAGGTGGTCTTATGGCGGCGAAGGAGCTGATCGCAGTCAAGGGTGCTACCAACCACGACTGGAGAGCGCTCGAGTGCGATAGGGAGAACGGGTTGGACCAAGGAGTCCGACTGGTGAGAGCGGAACCAGGGGGGGAAGATTGCAAGAGGCTCCTAAGCGACTTGAGCCCGAGCATAGTGATGGGAGATGCATCCAGAAGCCAGGACAGCAGGGGCCCGGTGGAGCAGCAACCTTGGCAAACGAATATCGTGAAGGCCTTCATTGATTCGACAGCCAAGGTTCTTATGCTGGAATGTCACCCGAACCTACTTCGCTCGACGGAGTGGGGGCAGGTAGTGTTGCCTGCGTTGAGGGAGGCGGCATGTACGGTGGAGACAGTCGAAATCGCGGCCAACATCGTGGGGGTCCCGTCGGGGAAGAGGAAGGTATTCGCTGTCGGGATCAGGAATTGGAGGCCCGAAAGGGAAGGTGAGAGGTTAAGGGAGTGGAAAAGGGATAAAGGGTGCGACTCAGGGTGCACATCCTTAGGGGGGTTCTTGGGGAGGAGAGGAACCTACTTCCTCTAGCGAGGCGTGGAAGAGAGGGGGGTCTTTTCTTTTGATGATCGCATCATTTCCATCACTCGAACGCACATCATGGGCGAGAACCCCCCGAAGGAACGGATAGACCGCACCCCTTGGACGCAGGTGATATCGACCAGGCAGACGAGCTGACTTTGGCAGAGTACAAAAAACTTGCCACCGGACGAGCGGACTACCGGTTTCCCCCAACCGTCAGCAGGGGAGCAGCGGCCGCGATATTGGCAGACTTTGCATTGCCCCCTATGGCAAGAGAGGCCTTGTCGGTGTTGTGGGTAAAGGGGCTATTGACTGGCAAAGCCAATGGGGTGCAGCTTCACGGAAACAGATCACTGGAAGGCTTGCAGGCGCTCTTTGAGGAGGACATAGCCGAAGTGACACCGGCGGTCACGAGGTCCAGAGCGGGTGAAGCGAGAAGGGGGTCAACAGAGCAGCCAGCGCAGGTGCCAATGCCGCTTGTCACACAGTCGACCCCGTCAGCATTGCCGTCGTCATCGCCAGTTCAACTCATGGAGAGCGTGCAGCCACAGTCCAACTCACAGTCCCAGTTGAGGCGGCGAGCACCGAGCGCGGAACACTCGGAATACCCGGGACCGCTCCCTCCCATGGTTGATCAGGTAGCGGAAGTGCTGCGTGATACGCCACGACTGATGCAACGTCAACGGGAGGACGCGCGACTTGGCCCCATTTGGGGCAGATTGCGAGGAAGAGGTGACAGACAGACACCGAAAGGGACGGCGAACTACGTTCTAGACGATAACGACTTACTGTGGAGCGCGCCTTGAGGGGAGGCACCGAAGCTGGCCATTCCGCGAGCACTAGTGCCGGGGGTGCTGGCCCTCGTGCACAGCACCTACGGCCACCCGGGCGTGGCGCGGACCCTCCTGCTGATTAAGAGCAAGTACGGATGGCCGACAGTGGCCCAGGATGTCAGAGAGTACGTACTATCGTGCGGGTGCAGGAAGAGAAAAAGAGCCCGGAGCCAACGCGTGGCCATGATGCCTGCTCGGTTACTGTGGCCTTGGGAAGTGCTCGAGATGGACCTCCAGGACATGAAGCAGGTATCCAGCGCAGGGAACAGGTACCTGCTGATAGTGGTGGACCGGGCCAGCAGGTTTCTGTTTGCGTATCCTCTGGAGTCTAAGGACTCTGTCGGAGTGGCGAGGAAATTCCTGGAGCTGATACTCACGTTTGGCGTGCCGCTGTCGATTAGGAGCGATGCCGGGGGGAGTTTACGGCCAAGGTAGTCGCCCACCTGTGCTAGTGGCTGAGGGTGGAGCTTGAGCATGGCCCCGCCGACCACCCCCGCAGTCAAAGAGCCGTGGAAAGGATGGGTGGGTAGCTCCAGGAGGTCTTGGCGGAGCTTTGAAAATCTTGGCCGGCGAGGGTGAACGAATATGTAAGGGCGGCTTGCTGGATTCAGAGGACTACGCCGGACCCGGGTCTCCCCTCAGGTAGGACACCCTTCAAGATTTCCTTTGATCGCGATGCGCGAACAAACCTGGATGCTCTTACTCCCGCGCTGGACGGGGATAATTTCCGCACTGGGCTCGATAATTTCGTGGCGGAGAGACACCAGACGTTCATGGAACTGCGGGCAGTCTTGAAGAAGCGTCAGGAGGACAAGAATAAGCGACGCGTACGCCACAATGCGGCCGTTGAGCGGCACTCTCCGGGCGAAGGGTCGCGAGTGGGAGACCTAATGCTGGTAAAGGAGGCAGACAGCAAGATGGCGCGGGAGGGCACTCTCGCCAAACTAGCACATGAACATTGGGCGGGGCCATGGCGGGTGACAACCATTGAACGGCCGGGTATCAGTTACCAGGCGACAACGAGCGGCCGTCGGACCCGGAGGAGGACGGTTTCGGCTGCCAACATCAAGGTATTTCACGTTCAACCGGAGCATCTGCGCCATGCCTTCGAGGACGAATTCGCGCATTTGACATGGGGCGCGGACTTGGGATTGGCAGATACCTCGACGGTAGCGCCGCCGCTCTACACTCTGACGGACCGGCGAGCCATGGAGGGCACTGGGACCGGGTGGGAGTGGAAATACCGAGGACGATACCAAATTGGGGTGGAGTCAGAGTGGTTACCGGAAGGGGAAGTGAGGGACAGCTTCTCCCCTCTGCAACTTGACGTCTTCCACGCCCTGTGGGAAGCGTACAAGGGAGAGAGCTGCCGCCCTCGGCCCCCGGAACCACTACCGAAAGAAGAGCGTGACCAGGGGGTGCGAACGAGAGCGCTGCAGGACTTTCCGACGGGGATGCAGGTCAGACGGTCGTTCGTTGGATCTGATGGGGCGAGTCGAGCGTCGGTTGGAAGGATTTACGACTTTCGGGAGCCGTATTGGCGAGTGCGATACCCCGACGGCGATTGGGAGGAGCTTAGCCGCAGCGAAGTGACTCGCGGGGTCGAGGAACACCGGGACGTCGCGGGCTAGGGGTGACCTCCACCAGCGACAGGCGGGGAACGAAGTCGGTGAGCCGCTAAATACGGGGGAGAAGAAGCATTCGGCTGCTGGGGGGCCCCAGTTTTGCTCTAACGCCTGCTTGCGTCGGGCAGGGGGGGGTGTTACAGCGCCGAGGAACTGTTACAGCGTGACACTGCTTCGAGGAAGATACTACGGCGCGAGACATCTGCTCTAGTCGGTGTCACGCGTCGGGTCTATTCGATGGGCAGAGGGCAAGCTATGGCTAGCTCCTCTGGGCGAATCTTATAGGGGCAGGGAGGATCCCCGGTGTGGGAATGTCTTCAGTTCCGTGTAAAGAACCAGTAACAAGGTCACGGAACAACCCGGTATTTACTAAACACCACCAAGTGAAGAAAGAAAGTCAAAGCCAAGTGATCTGTGATACCCGCCCTATCGATCCCCAGCCCCTGGGGCCCTGCCTTCCCCGTCGTGCCCGTCATCGCGTCTGTGGTTCCCGTTCCATTGCTCACTCTGGCTGCTTGCAACTACTGCATTGCATCGATTCACTTTCTGCGTGACCCGATCATTTCTGCACGAAGGTACTTCTCGAACTCCCAACCAGCAGGTGAGCCGGCCTCAGAGATTTAACGAGCGCGGGTCCTTCTCAGCGTCTGAGACTATTCATTTCACCCATGTTTTACCTCACTTTCTACTGGCAAAGAACCAGATATAGAGTTTTATATCGAGGGATCAGCGTTTACGAAAATCGCGATACTGAATTCGACGCAAAGAGTCGAAATATCACCTTGTCTTGAGTTATATATGTCTACTACCCCCTACTTTCTGCATTGTTTTTTCAATATTTTCTTCATCCCATGATTTTTATTATTTCTCTTGCCATCCGACAATGTGCAGCATGATCTTCAACATTGATCACTTTTTCACTCGTACACTAATATATTATTATTTATTAAATAGTAGTGGGATGTACCGTACCAGTAGTCATTTCACGCATGGCCGTAGTCGGGGGGGGGGGGTGGTTCAAAGCCGATGATAATTTTAAATTGTTTTCGTCTATACAAAAAATCTGAAGCAACGCACGCTGATACACCGACGGTTGAGCGTGATTTCAGTGCTTGCGGAAACCTCCTCGTTCCAAACCGGAGGCGCATAGACACGTACTGGGTGGAGATGGTGATGCTTCTCAAAACCAACTTCGAGCGCATCCCCGATTACGGGGCCATCCTCATGATCGCTGCGAAGGATGTTCGGGCATGTCTCCCGGCGCGGTTCACCGGGAAGGACGCTGACGTGGTGGCGGCTTAAGCCACCTTTGACGTGCTGAACAATCCTGCGGCCTCAACTGCTCAAGATATGGGCATGGACGAGGGCAGACGAAGTCTGGGTCGGGGGGGGGGGGAGCTGTTCTTACTGCAGAGCACCGTACTGTATATTAGTATTAGCCTGTCATTATTCTACAACCTAGATGGTTGGACTCAACACCGCTGTGTAAAGTGTTTGATTTTAATACATTAATTAGTTGCGATCGGCATGGTTTTTCATTTTTAGTTGTTTTTTTGTCGGTTTAGGAAGGACCTTCGGGCTTTCCATTTGAATCCTGTAAGTACTTGCAGTAGTATCATCAGTAGTAATATTACAAGGTTTTGTTCTTGTGGAACGGCATACAAGTACCTTGATGTTGGAGGTAAATCTATGACCGACCGCGGAAGTCGTTCCCATGAAGTTGGAACGGTCCTTGCCGTGAGAATCGTGGAAGACAGATATTTACAACATAAATGAGCTACAATGGTACGTGCATGGTATACACGCGTTATTGCCGGTATAGTGAGTCGCGTTTGCAGTACACCAATCGCAGTATTTCGAAATGCACTTTATGTATTTGTTCGACAAGTAAATTCGATGTTTTTTTGTCCCCTTGAGGTGGGTATTTACTACCAGGTAGGGTGTTACCCGGAACCTCTGTAAGTTCTGTACGCCCGTGCCACAATTGGAACTTCTGTGTTGAGTTCTGTACGCCCGTTCCACAATAAATACCCGGAACTTCTGTGAATTATGTACGCCCGTGTTACGATGCCCGGAACTTCTGTGAGTTATGTGCGACCTTCATACCCGTATCCGGAGCTTCTGTAAGTTCTATGCGACCGAGCCACAATACCCGGGGTACCGGTACACCATTTTTATACCTGCCTGGAACTTCTGTGAGTTCTGTATGAAGGAATCATGCATGTGTCGAGGCTCTGTCTCTGTGAAGAGAGATGGCAGAGGTGGCACCGAAGTGTCTGTGAAGATCACTTGTAAGAAGAAGAAAAAGGTTGGTTTGAAATTGGCGCTTAAGTGACCATTATAGAAGGAATCTTGATCTCAGAGATCAAGAGAAGAAGTGGAGAAGTGGAGAGTGGAGAGAGTGCTCGAGGTGGGGCATGCCATTACCTGATCACGAGACAATGCCCATGCTACGGGCAGGTGTATTCTACAGCAGCCCGTTAAGGTTCCCTGAACCGTTCCTAGCAATGTCCCTGCAACGTTCTATGCAGCGTACTCGTAACGTTCTATGTAACGTTACCTGATACCTATGGTGGTAATCTAGCTACCCTGCGTTACGATCAGTATGATAGAGGTAAGTTGAATACAGTGCGTCGGCAAGAAAGAACAAACTCAAGTCTCGCCGCATATCGTATTTCTCTGCATCTATTATAAGATACTTACTAAGCTCGTGTGGAGTGACTGCACATCAACATAGATATGGATCTCAACGCCCATAAGCTGACACGCCCCCGTGATGTCAGTCAGTAGCTTACGCTTACGGTGTAGGAACCTGATACTCAGAAAATCATAATGAAAAATGGTACAACATGTTGAGACCTGCGCGATGGCTGCGGTAATATGGAGAAACCGTGAACACGAATTTGACAACATATACGCAGGTCCGTGTAAGAACGGTCGCAATATGGGTGCATTCGTGTCACTATGGCTAACCGTGGTTGTGCATGACCACTGCTATGTTGTCAACTACGAAATAAAGGCGTAGAAAAGTATGTGCTGTACTTGTAACGCGCCCCCTCAATCGAATGCTACGATCTAGAGCTACGAGAATAGTACACTAATATTTTTCTTGCCATCCGACAATGTGCAGCATGATCTTCAACATGGATCACTCATAACTTTCCCGAAAGAAGAACACCTCGGAAACAAAAGGAAACCCATGCACCAAGTCTACCTCCCTTCTGTGCCAACTGTTGGCTTGTCTACTCCATTCGCTGTCTTTGCTCCTTCCTTCTCCTTACGATCTATTCTTGAATCCTAAGCTACATCCAAGCTCCATCCCCACGCCATCGGTGTGGGTCTGTCGTCCCCCCCCCCCCCCGTTCCTTGTTCCTTCTTGGCGGTCCCCAAGCTGGAGCTTGAACCTCGACACCCTCCTCGAAATGGCGACCTGTGTGGTCACCGAGACAATTTGGAGCAGGCGTTCCTTCACCACCCCCTTCCTTGCCATCGACCCACCATCCCTCCCCCCCACGACGCTAGCTGCCAGCTGGTCGATGAAGTTGCTGCCCTCTACCCCGAGGCGCCCAAAGCTTTCCACCGCTAAGGTGGCTAGTTGGTGGCTCCGCTCGTCGAAGGACACATGTCCCGGACGCGCGTAGTGTTGGCGCTTGCGCGCCTCGGAGGTAGAGGCAGCTGGTCCATCATGATCAGCGCTGCCTCCTCGCAGGTGGATCTGCGCTTGCAGGTATGCATGGATGACGTCCAGCAGGATGGGCTTTTCCCTGTATTCCCTGTTGGGAGCGTCCCGAAGACCCCCCCTGCCGACAACGATGTCCATCCGCAGGTTCCGGTCTGCAGTGAACGGTTCGCCGCTCTCTACTTGGTGTGGGATTCCCAGCCGCTTCAGCGTGCGGGAGATCGCGTGAACCAACGGTTGATGCTGGTTTACCTGTGCCCCTGCTCTGGAACAGATGCGTGTGTGGACTGTGTCTATGTCGACTGCGTCGCAGCAGGGGCACTTCACTGCCACGTGCTCCTCGATGCCTATGAAACGCCTTCCCATGCCCACGAACTCCGCTGCTGGTATGACACGGAGCGAGTCTGTTGGCCTCGCCCGAAGGCAAGCAGTGGCTCCTGCTCCTTGTAGACTCCTGTAGCGAGCTTTGGCGAAGGCCTTGGTCTCGCTCCCCCCCAGCGGGTCGCCTGGTCCAGGTGGGCGTGCAATCTCCGGTAGCCCCTCCAGCGAGGCTGTGTGTGCAGCGTGCCGACCCTGATTCACCAGCTTGCTCAACCTCTGTTGAGCCTTCCGGGGGTTAGTGGTTACGGCATCATGCGCCGCCAGCATGTCGGCTTTAGGGGGCCCTGGGACCAGGTCCCCCTCTGCACCCATGCTCCATTCCAGCCAGATTCGGGGACGATGCCCTCCATCGCTTCTTTAGTCACGCCCCACTTGTCCCGAATCTCTCGCAGGCTGCCACCGAGTATGATGCTTGAATCAGGGAGACCCCTCTTTACCCTGTCTCCTAGCGGACCCGTGAGGTCTGCTAGAACCTCCGGCAGGATGCCCACCTTACTCCCGATCGAGACAGACATTCACCTCACTTCCGTCGACGGCAGCCCTAACCCTCCCGCTCCCGTAGAAAGGCGTGCTTGGGCTTGTTGGTAGGGCTTTAGAGTCAGTTGGCTGGCCGGGCACCCCTCCCGGAAAAACGACTGTGCGTCCGCCGCTCCCGGTAGCTCTAGGATATTTTCGTAGGCCCACTGAGCCCCGTTGTCGGCCCTTCGGCATGCTTCGAGTGACAGCCCCGGGTCCAGAGCCCTTTCGAGGTAGCCCGTCCGCTGCCCGAGGGATTCGACGGTGATGAGGGCCGCCGCTTGCTTGTCGGGCATGTTAGCGAGGCAGCGTGCAAGGCGGTCCGCGCCTCCGTCCCTCACTACCTCCACTGCTCGCCCCAGCACGTATTCATCCGAGCCGATCGGAACACCCACCACCGTCACCCCTCCTTCGTCTGCGATGCGGACGTCAACGCTCTCCAGGAGTGTTATCTCCTCCGCCGTCGGGACGTGCCCTTTGGGTGGTAGTGCTACGGTCTTGGCGGGGTTGACCACAATCCTGATGTCGCCTAGCTCTCGCCGGAGGAAGGCAAAAGCTCTAATCGTGTTGGCGTGACCCCCATAAGGCCGAGAGATACATCGTCCATGTAGGCGAAGGCTTCCACTCCTTTTCCCTCGAACTCCTGTCGGAAACGCTTCAGCCCCGGTCGCAACGCCAGACAGAACATTGCCGGCCCCATGGGGTCCCCTTCCTGGACACCGCTGGAGCAAGCGATCGTCCTGGTCTCCCCTGAGTCCATCCGGAAATACACGTCGGCGGGTCTTGTGCCGTAGCACTTGGCCACAAACGGCGTGAGCGCTGACACGCAGTTGGCCGCCTCTTCAAGCACCGCCGTCCGTTTAACCGTGTTGAAGGCGTTGGAGGAGTCCGTTAGGACGACCCAGTTGCCCGTCTCGTGTAACGTCCTAGCCCTCAGTCCCACATGCTCCACTCCTCCGGGTACGGCGACCCCAATCTGCCTCACCTCTCGGTTGACCTCCTCCAACCGCGGCCGCCACTGTCGCATAGCCCCCGCGGTGATGAGCCGCCTCCATGTCATGCCCACGCAAACCGGTCGGCACTTTTCCCCCAAGGCAGTGAGGCTCGATTGCAAGAAGAGCTGCCCGAATTCTGGCGGGAACGCGTCCGGCTCGTCGACGATTCTCCGCCAGAAGGCTGTCATGCCTTTTCCGAACTCTTCCCGCCCGATGTCGGTGTGGATGATGGATTGCAGATGCGCAAAGCGTTGACCGTCGTTTCCGGGACCTGAAAGGGCACTGCGGGAGCTGATGACGTCAAAGAGCACCTCGGAGGCGTACTCATCTTCAGGGTGCCACGGAGGGGCGTTTCCATCTTCCACCTCCGTGGCGGTCGCCAACACCGCAGCCGCCGCCGCCGCGGACACTGCGGCGCGATCTTCGGAGGGGAACTTGGCCACCAGTGTGCTCCACGTCGTTTCGTTTCCAGCTGATCGTGGCTCTGCTAGCAGGTTGCGAGCAGCCACTTTGACCCCTCCCGCGTGGCGACACGTCGACGACGCCCGTTCGAGCTTCGTCTCCTCAGAATCTTCTTGGGCGGCACCCCGTTGCCTCAGGTCCCCTCCCCTGGTGAATGCTATCAGCCATGGGAGCAGGAGAACTATATCCCCGCTCTCCACCAACGCAAACCTCTGTCGCCTCTTGATTCGGCCGTCCGGTGAGTGGAGCAGGGCTGGCATGAGGTACCATAGCTTGGTCGCCCGTAGGAGCGAGTTCGGCGTCGCCGACTCTCGGTTCGGCCTGTGCTCACCCATAGCGTGGTTGAGGATGCCGAGCACGTGAATGCTAGTGCGCGCGTGTGCGCCAGCCAACTGCGGTTGCACTGTTTTCCCGGTTGCGAAACGTTGGCCCACGTCATCCAAGGAAACGGCATCAAGTGGTGGCCCTATACCCAAGCTGTTCTGGTCCCACCCGTACCAAAGCCCCCGGCTGCGGTCCCCCCTCCCATCCTCGCGGCCCGATTACGAAGCCCCGGGTCCGCTTGGACCGCTGCCTGCAGTGCTTCCCGTCTTGGAAGTTGTGCTCCGCAATTGACTGCTGGGCAGGGGAGAGGTGCCGGTGCTGAGCCTCTCGCAATGGCCTCCACCACACAACGAGCGTGAAGCACGTGGCGCCCTTGTCCACATGGAAAGAGTACCGCCCGGTGCCCGAGTTGTAGCGCTACACCGCAGACCCCGCACGCCACTTCCCCTGTGGTGTCGCCAAGGAAGGCCCGGGGGCGCGTCCCGTTCCCGGGTCTCCTCCCTGACGCCCTGGGAGATCCTCCGGTTGGACCCTCGTCGTTTGGCATCCCAGAACCCCTGTCGTCCATTGCGGCTCCTCCCCCCCCACTTCTGTGGCTCGTCTCTCTCCCTTCTCTCCCCCCTCTTCCCCCGCCATTCCGCGGCCCTCCCGTTTCCGATTCTCCTCTATCCTCACTATCTCTATCCTCTCTGGTAGGTTCGCTCCTGGTACTCCTCCCCACTCCCTCCGCTCCCTCCTCCCCCTCCGCCCCCCCCTCGCCCCCCTCGCCCTCCACTCCCCTTGCCCTATCTGCTCCACCCTCTCTCCCCACTCCCTCCGCCTCCCCCCTTCTCTCCGCCTCCCTCCACTCCCCCCGCTTCCCCCGCCTCCCTCGCTCCCTCCACCCCGCCCCCACCCGGTCCCCTCGCTTCTCTCGCCCCCCCCCCCGCCCCCGCTCCCCCCTCCCACCCCCTGCCTGCTGACTAAGGTGGCGCACTACCCCCTCTCCCCGCTCTCATCACTTCCCCCGCTCCTCCCGCTCCCCTCGCTACTCCCGTTCCCCCCGTTCCCCCCGCCCCCCCCACTCCCTCCGCTCCCCTCGCTTCCCCCGTTCCCCCTGCTCCCCCCGCTCCCTCAGTTCCCCCTTCCCCCCCCGCTCCCCCCGTTCCCTCTGCCCCCCCCGGTCCCCACGCTTCCCCTTCTCCCTCCGCTCCCCCCACTGCCTCTCCCCCTCCCCCCTCCCCCCTCCCGCCTGCTGAAGAGGGTGGTGCACTACCCCCCCGCCTGGCGTTTCACCCCGTACTCGCGTCGGCCCCTCTCCCTGCACTGCTTGCCCGTGAACCCCTCCCAGAACTTCTCGATCGGCCTCGTCTACCCCTTGCGTCCCCCTCCCTCACGTTGATTGGCACTGTCGGTCCGAGGGTTGTCGACGCTGCTTCGGACCTTGTCCAGGGCGTTCTGGGTTGTTCTGCTGGCGTGGTATCCTGGCTTCCCTCGTTTTGGTGGCTCTCTGAGGTGCTCGAAGCTGCGCGTTCTTGCTCCAGCTGCCCTCTCCTCATCGGATCTCTCTCTAGCGCCGGCCCCATTCCTCCCGGCGAGGGCACTGCCTCCACCGGAAAGAGAGGGAGCGCGCTACTTTCCGCCAGCGCGTTTTGAACGCCGAGGGTCCATCTGGTCAAGCGTTCCTCCCACTCAGCGTCGAGGCCCGCCAAGTATTCTTGAACATGGGGCCCAATGTAGAGTCTCCGGTTAGTTAATCGAAGCAGGACATCCTGCGATCGAATCCCGAGCGCGGCAAACCGCGTACGGTAGCGGCCGACAGCCACTTCCCGTTCCCTCGAGCGTGGGAAATCAAGGTAGGCAGCTTGAGGCAGGCCCAGAGCATCGCTGAACAGGGGGCACAAGAGGAACAAAGAGGTTGGGCTCCTCCCGTGGGCACGTATCATGAGCTCGAATGAGCTGTATACGCCGGTTGTCAGGTAACTAGCCGGCCCCGGTCCTGGGGCGTCCCGTTGAAGGAGGTCGGCGAACTGCATGGTGCTCCTTAACGTGCCCATCTTCCCCCCGACTCCTCCATTGGTAAGCCACTAGCAAGCTCCGCCGGGTGGGGGGGTCGTCTTCCCCCGCTCCCCTCGTGGTGGCATGCGGCGCAGGACCTCGGGTCTGTATGCCCTCTCGCGAGGCGGTCTGCTCATTCCAGCATGCAAGTGGCGTGCACAAACCCCCCGCGGGAGCACGGGACGGGTACTTTGCATGTGAATGCCCCTCGACGCCCCTGCCGAGTCTTCCAGAGCCTGTCCGCAGTACGTGCACTCTGCGTCTTCCTCCCCTCTCTCCCTCCCTTCTGCCTGTTGGGTTTGAGCTGGGTTCGCGACGTCCTCATCCTGCGAAATCGCTGACCGCCACGATCTTTCCGGTTGTCTCCTTCTATGGGCGCCCGTCTCTGTAGCGCCGTCATAACGTAGGTGTAGCCTCGGCAGTATCTGGGTGAGACGGAACGCTCTCCGACGGAGCGGCCCATTCATTTCTGGGATGGATACCCCGAACCGATCGACTCCCCTGTCGGAGGCCCCCTGTACGTTTTCCACGGCACACTCCGTATGAGCGAGCCAACCTGCGAAAGAGAACCTGTTACGGTCTGTAACTTGCTCTCCACAGGCCCCGCACGGCGCTTCCACTTGTGCTTGCTGAGGGGCTGTGCCACGCCAATCTCTTCAGATATCCTCCTCCCCTCTCTCAGTTGCACTCCTCGCCAAATCTATCGTTCCGGTTGGGGTGGTGGACCTCCCGTCGAGGCGGAGCTCCGCTGCGTTTACCCTGGCACCTATGGCTCTCTCTTCGGCCGTATCCGCCGATCTACCGAGACCCCTGATCTGTTGGAGAAGAGGGTGTAGATCCACATCTTGGTGCACCACATGTAGAGCCGGGTTCGGGTACGTGACCTGGTGTGTGATCGTACGTGTCGCGTTGGCCCTGGCTCGGGGGATTGCATCTTCAACGAAGCCTAGGGCGCAACGGCGGTGCACCTCGCATGAGCAGGACACATGCACGAGGGCGATCTCCTCCACCAATCCGTGGCAGATGCTGCATATCACTCGCCCTCCCCTACCGTTCCGTGTGGCCCTGGTGGATGACCCCCTTCCTCTCCCAACCGGCATCTCACGCCGTGCGACCGCCATCCCCTCCGACATAACCTTTTCGCTGTGCCGTCGGAGTGCTATTCTGTCGGCTTCTTCGACTGTTGCGGTCGCTCTGCATGCCGGGCATCGTAGGTCAGTCGCCGCTCTGACGCGGAGGGCGGCATAGCAAGGCAGGTGGAGTCGGTTTGGGCAGCTGCCGAGATGGACCATTGGGGCCACCAATGCCTCGTAGCACACGCAGCAATCTTCCGGGGGCTCCACTCGGGGCTGCCCATTCCCTGCGGGTGGCGGCGGCGGCGATTCTGGGGTCGACGCTGATCCCGAGCTCCCCCCCTCCAGCGCTCCTCCGGGCGTCGTCGGTGACGTCCTTGGTAGCGGCGTCCGCGCCGGTCCAGTCGCTGGCTGCGATGACGTACTTGCAGAACAATCAAAAGTCAGTGGGTGTATACCCAGACAAATATAACGTTGCACTACCATATACCAGCAGGCAATAGCACTCATTTGTCCAGTGATCAAGAGTGGATACGGTAGTTGAAGTGACATTTGAGAAAACTGGGACGTGTTGCCCAGCATATAGGTGTGTACGTATTACTCGTACTACTATTTAATAATAACTCGTATGACTACAGAGTAGTACCTAGCAAATAAAACAAATCGTGGTGTGACTACCAGCGATGTATACCCTAGAAAATAAAGCGCTAACCCGTCTGCTGTATCCAACGTGCCCCCTGAATGGATGCCTAAAGCAGAAAAGTAGAAAACTGTAGACGTAAACGTACTAAATCGTTTAGTACATTCAGCATGTTTTGAGCGTGTACGTATGTATAATACGTACTCGAAATAAAGCTATGCAAACGTAAACCTTCCCCACCAGAGCAAAATATGAAAAACAGTAAGAAATAACCTGGCGCGTATTGCTGGAGGCCCTTTTGCTTCACGGCGCAGTGCTACGTCGTAGTTGGTGTTGCTGCTCGTGATGATCTTCATGTTCAGGAAGTAGAAGAGAGCAGAACGGAGTCGCTTGGAGAAATGGTTGTGAAGTTATGCTACTGGTGACGATGATAGTCTATGTAGCTCCGATGATAATGATGAGTTGGCTCGGCTGGACGTGGTGTCAGGTCCTGTGGTGGTGCGTTTTGAAAATCAGTACTTGAATTAATTGATGTGAAGAAGACGACTTCGGAGAGTCTCGATCTCTGATCCCCCCGTACGTCCGTTGATAGATAAGCGGGCGTTGGTTCGATCATGGAGACGTTGCCTCGTGCGTTGGGTAGACCACGTTGATGCTGCCAGATGTTTGCTCAGGGTAGTGTTGTTGTAGTACAGGAAGAAACGCTGTAGGTACTGCTGTAGAAGCCGCAGGAACTGGCTGTCGTAGAAGTAGAAATACCAGGGGCCAATGCTGCAGACACGTATGTAATGATGTTGAACTCGAAGTCGCTGCGATGAACAGGACGCCAACATGCCACCTTGAGACCGTAGAGATGAAGCAGTAGTGGTCGTGCGAGTAATAGACCTACATCGCGAAGTAGTCGTGGTAGTCACAGCAGTAGTCGAAGAAGCTGATGGAATAGATGCAGCTGGGCGGTGTACCTCCATCGCAGTGGATGACGTGTAGTCTGCGACGTTGAATCGGCCGTTTTGTTGACCGTAGCTGAAGTGGTGGCTAGTGCCATGTTTGCTCCCCAGCTGTTGAACGATGTACGCACTATTGAAGTGTGGATTCGTCCGGTGGAGGTTACACAAAGATTGCTTGTGTGCAAGGAAAATCAATTTCCTCATCAAGTTCATACGCGCAGAGCAAGTTTGAACTCGATAACTTGGCTTTGTGCGGTGTGAGCAGATCACTACTGCTAATGGTACACGCATGCATAGACGCCCTTTCGCTATGAGCGAAAACCCGTTATGCAGGAGTATTGTTCGAGTATTATTTACGAGTCTCAATTCGTGCCCCCCGCTTGGAGCGTGAAAGACGTTGCTGGAGATGGATGCCCCGTATAGGCGTGAAAGCCCCGTATAGGCAGGAGGTGGTTCTCCCGATACTACGCTGAGTAGCTGATTCGTCAAAGGCCTGGCTGCGTGTATTACAGCGCGTGTAGGTCTTGAACAATGCACTTGAAGAAGTGGCTTTACCGTACTTCGCGCTCGATGGCGTCAAAACTGGCTTGAAACTAACTTTGCTTGTGATGGCGTAGAAACAGTCTTGTAACGTTCTTCGTACTTCACAGCGTGCAAGCAGTGTGAATACTAGCATCGCGTGTGATGAGCTGAAATAGTTGTGTGACGTGTTCCGCGCTTACAGCTTCAAAGCAGTATTGAAAACAAAGTTTTGCGTGTATGTCACAAAAATGGTCGCGTGACTTATCTTGCGCTTTACAGCGTGAAAACAATGTTGTACGCACGACTACGAGTTTCGCGCGTGAAAGCGTGAAACCGGACTCCTTACTCGTACGTGCTACGCGTGTGAATGCGCACCAGTAGTCCCCTTACCTGCTTCGCGCATGGGAGCGTGAAAGCAGTCCTCCTTGAGGTAACCCTGTAGAACACACTTACTTGACGAAATTCGATGTAGATGTCGTCAGGTTGGTGCTGGTTCTCTGGTTGTTGGAGAAAAAACCTTTTTCCTCCGCACTTGAAAACCGGATGGACGTTCTGCGCGATTCCTGTAGAACTTGACGGACCGATGGAGATGTCGTTCCGTGGTGCCAGTCGTTGTGCAGTTGGTAGACGAGGCTCATAACCTGAAGGAATCATGCATGTGTCGAGGCTCTGTCTCTGTGAAGAGAGATGGCAGAGGTGGCACCGAAGTGTCTGTGAAGATCACTTGTAAGAAGAAGAAAAAAGATGGTTTGAAATTGGCGCTTAAGTGGCCATTATAGAAGGAATCTTGATCTCAGAGATCAAGAGAAGAAGGGGAGGAGTGGAGAGTGGAGCGAGTGCTCGATCGAGGTGGGGCATGCCATCACCTGATCACGAGACAATGCCCATGCTACGGGCAGGTGTATTCTACAGCAGCCCGTTAAGGTTCCCTGAACCGTTCCTAGCAATGCCCCTGCAACGTTCTATGTAGCGTACTCGTAACGTTCTATGTAACGTTACCTGATACCTATATGGTATGGTGGTAATCTAGCTGCACTGCGTTACGATCAGTATGATAGAGGTAAGTTGAATACAGTGCGTCGGCAAGAAAGAACAAACTCAAGTCTCGCCGCATATCGTATTTCTCCGCATCTATAATAAAATACTCATTAGTAGTAAGCTCGTGTGAAGTGACTGCACATCAACATAGATATGGATCTCAACGTCCGTGCGCTGACACTGTATGCCCGTGGCACAATACCCGGAACTTCTGTAGGTTCTGTATGGGTTTTATACCCGTACCCGGAACTTCTGTGAGTTCTTCCCGGCCGTCATACCCGTACCCGGAACTTCTGTAAGTTCTGTACACCCGGTTTCACAATACCCGGGGTACCGGTACAACGTTTTTATATCTACCCGGAACTTCTGTGAGTTCTGTACGCCTGTGGGCCACAATACCCGGAACTTCTGTGAGTTCTGTAAGGGTTTTATATATACTGTGATGTGGGAGAGAAAAGCAAGGGTACCAGTGATGATGATCCACAGAAGAAGTGTGACACAGGTGTCTGTGCTTGGCCAAACTCAGACGCAGTTCGTGAGATGTTCTCTTTTATTATGAGTGTGCGGCTTGCTCGAAGGGGGCAAGAGACGAGTGAGCAAGGAGGGGGGGTGGGACGCTGCTGGGTTTTGAAGACAGAAATATGATCTGCCTTCAACCGGCTATAATCTACTGGCAAGGAGGCACGCGTCACCCTCAACTGGGGGCACGCGCCACCCTCAACTTCAAGCGTGCCATCCCGTAAAACCTCAAGTATGAAGGTACTACTATGTAGTGCAACACCCGGTGAGTCCTGTATGAGGATACTATATAGAGCAGCACCCAGAGAATCCTGTATGGGCTCACTATGGATACTATGTAGTTAAACCTCGGGAATTCTGTATGAACATAGTATCCTTTTCTGAAGATGTTATGTAGCGAGATACCTCATGACTTCCGTATGAGCATAGTACCCTGTATGAAGATACTATGCAGCGCAACACCCCGTGAGTTCTGTATGGGCATAGTATCCTGTATGAAGATACTATGCAGCGCAACATCCCGTGAGTTTTGTATGAGCATAGTATCCTGTATGAAGATACTATGCAGCGCAACACCCCGTGAGTTCTGTATGAACATAGTACGTACGTACAAGGCGCTTCGCTCCGCGGGCGGCCTACGCCGCCCGCTACGCTCGCTCAGGAAGGAAAAAAGTACATCAAATTATGTGAAGCGAACAGAGGTCCACGATTGAGTTTAGATTTTTGAAGGATCGTAATTGCAAACCGGCGACTTGATAATGCCAAGAGTCCCGCCGCCATGCTTCAGGAAAAAACAGCTCCGACGTCAGCTTGGATGCCACATATACGCTTCGCGTCGCGGATGTCGTACGTACGTACATACCCCAGGTAGGGTACTGCTGTCTGTACTTATTTTCGTTTTTCGATATGCTCTCTGTCTGTACTGTACGTACGAAGAAAGCGAAAGCACAGCACGGCACAGCAGCAAAAACAATGAAAATGAAACCGAAAACTCGGAAAGGAAAAAAAATCCCCGTCCCCTCTCGTGTAATATTTTTCTGCCTGATTGGAACACCTTACACCCGGTCGAAAAGAAGAAAATAAACAAATCGCACAGAAGAGCTTCTCTCTCAGCCTCGTACGCCGCCCGCCCCTCTCGCGACCACCTCGCTACCGATTCGGTCCGGGTAAAGCTTTTATCACTCTCTGCCACAATCAGCCCCGTCGCCCGCCTCGCGTGAAGCCCGGTGCTCACCGTGGCCGTGGTTCGCCAGCTCGATAACGTTGGTGTTCAAACTGCACACCTGCCTCTTTCAACTTTAGCGTGGTCGCAAAAATAAGCACCGCTTGAATATTATCTTGCCATCCCGAACGACCTTTATAAGCTCGTACATACTCTATCAACAATCATAAATCGAGGGGCAGACAAAGCCCGTTCATGCATCCCTCGTGTCTCGAGGCATACGCGACGCCTAGGCACGAAAGCGGCGACCGCGCTCCTTGCAGCCCCCCCTCTACCCGCCAGCACCCGCTGACACCCGCGACGGTGCCGGGTCCTCCCGCGATGCCGTGCTTGGAGAACACGCACGCACACGAAACGAAAGAAGAAAAAAGGAAGAAAGGACCGAGAAAACAAAAAACTGCTGGCAAGGTCCGGCAAGTAATGAAAGGAGGCGGTTCGGAAGTGGGAGCTCTGAGAGGCCAGGGATGCACCAACCGAGCACGCTCAGGGGTTGTGATCTAAGTATGTAGTTCTATATTTATATCTCCTCGGCTACTTCGATACTAGACGTACGTATCCATTCTGCGATTACAACTATCTGATTTGCTGACGGTTGGTCTATATACATACTGATGGTTGGTCTATGTACGTACTGATGGTTGGTCTCTACCTGGTGTACTATTAACCAAGGTACTCTATCACATTAGCCCACCCTGAATACCCGTAGATGCAGATCCCACGACGATACAGAGATGGCTACTTAGACATCCGAAAATCGAAAGAGGGGGTCGAAGATACTGCTATTCAAAACCAACAGCCCAATGAGACCATAGACCAACCCACACCTCGTAAATGAGGCTAAGATGCCTCTGGTAGGGATAGCGGGCAGAACTTACGTATGTTTCGTCAAATAACTCATCTCGTACGGGATCTGCACATTTAGGCAAACCCGAAAAAAATCGCGATTACGACGCGGAGTCAAAAAAGTTATCTCGTACGGGACCTGCAGATTTTGGCAAACCCGAAAAAAAATCGCGATTACGACGATCTTGTTTGCTGACGGTTGGTCTATATACATACTGATGGTTGGTCTATATACGTACTGATGGTTGGTCTCTACCTACCTGGTGTACTATAAACCAAGGTACTCTATCACAATACCCTAACCCGGAACTTCTGTAAGTTCTGTAAGGCACACATATCCTAACCCTAAATTCACAAACCCTACAGAACCTAACCTTGCAATATTGAACGAAGGGAATTTGGGGGCTCGTGGAGGGGTACTGAATCGTTGGCGTGTTTGAGAAAAGAAAGGGGATGGAGAAGAGGGGCATGAAATTGACAGTGAGTTTGCAGAATTATTGCCGTCTACCAGGCATCTATCTGCAATGAGGATGCTTGCATTGTACAAGAGGACGACGGCTACAAGGGACCCTCGCTCCGCATCCTCATCACGGCGACTTCTCCGCGACCTCTACCCTGCGACATCTCCGCGACGACCAGCGCAGGTACTACTATTCATTGGTACATTATTATGTTACTTCAATTTTTGTTTTTATTTCTTCGTGTTTCGTTTTTTCCCGGATGTCATGTTTTTGCTTCGTTGCTTTGCTTCGTTGCTGTCATTTTCATGTTGTGTGGTTTGTTTCCCAATTCGATTTCGTTTTTGTTTAACTACTACTACTACTACTACTACTACTACTACTACTACTACTACTACTACTACTACTACTACTACTACTACTACTACTACTACTACTACTACTACTACTACTACTACTACTACTACTACTACTACTACTACTACTACTACTACTACTACTACTACTACTACTACTACTACTACTACTACTACTACTACTACTACTACTACTACTACTACTACTACTACTACTACTACTACTACTACTACTACTACTACTACTACTACTACTACTACTACTACTACTACTACTACTACTACTACCAACTACTACTACTACTACTACTACTACTACTACTGTTGTGCTGTCAAAAACACAGCACTCCTGTGACCTGGTAGGTTTCTCAACCTGAGTACATTGTGACGCGTACATTCGACAATCCGGGGGCGTTGTGAACGTTTACGTTGTTGTTGGTCAATGATCGACCTTAAGATTTGTGGCTCAAGGGGTCCACCAGAGTACGCTCTCAAGGTACTCCGGTGGCCACCTGTGCATCCATGTCACACAAGCTGTCTGCGCTGTTCGTTTGGATCGTTCCAGCCAATAGTAAGTCATTCCCATTGGTTCCAGCAGCGACGGTTACAAGTTGTAGAGGGTTGCGTATATCTTCGCAAGCGTTATTGTGAAGTTTGCCGTGTGTTCCTGAGGAGAGTTCGAGCACTCCGTTCTCCGCTCTCCGTTCTCCGCTCCGAGCTACGAGCTAGGCTCCGCTCTCTCTCTCCTCCTCTGTCCTCTAATACAACGACTATAAATAATCTCATCAGACCACGTGGTGGTCAGGGCATCCAGGTTTGGACTCTACGAACACACTAGTGTGCTTGAACGTTTGAGGTCTGGTACCAGAAGCCAAGATGCCTTCGGAGAGGTCAGCTCACGTGGAGCACGATTCTCCGGGTGAGCAAGATCTGAGGCGCGAGGTAGAGCTGGCGATTGAGCACAGTCAGGCGTCGAAGATGAACGCCATGAAGGGAATGATGGCCGAGTTCACGAGGAACAACGGCCGATCGGAGTCCGGCAGCGCTGAGGGAAGCGCTGCTGTTGGGCAGATCCCGCGTGGGATAGTGCCCGCTTCTGTAAGAGAAACCCCTGCTGCTGCTGTAGGCATGGCACGGGATATTGCAGCAGAACATCAGACAAATTTGCGTGAGGGCGCCTCGCCAGATTTGGGAGTAACTGGACGCGGAGGAACTGCGTTGCCTGTCGAGGTTGGCCCACCGAGGGGTCAGCCAGACCAGCCTGGGAGGACTGGAGAATGGGGTGCATACCCTGGCGGTGAGTTGGATGGTGGATTTGATCTACCTCTCTCGCATCATTTGGCATTTAAACATACTCCTGTGCCATCGTTTAGTGGGCTGAAGCCTGAGTTCAACTCCTGGACAAGAGACGCTAGGTATTACGCCAAAGGAGTTGGTTTCTTGTCGGCTTTCGTGTCCGATCCACCGCAGTACATTCCCGTAGGGGAATTGGACACTGAGAACTGGATGTTTGTCGCTAGGGGGTTTAGCCGCGAAAGTGTGCACGTGCATACTCTGGCGTGGAATTTCCTGTCGACTGCGCTCAAAAGCAAGAGCGACAAAAGCATTTTACACAGGTGTACCTCGCCGAGGCGAGCGTGGGACCGAGGAGGCGTCCACGGCGCCCCCTTGAGACGAACCCATCGTCTCGGCTGTTTCGGCCCTCCCCCTCGGGGCCGAGGAGGCGTCCATGGCGCCCCTTTGAGACGAACCCATCGTCTCCGGTGTTTCGTCGCCGGCCTCGCCGGCGACAGGTACCTGATGTATGCGCTCCTGCATAAACGTGTCCAGGTCAAAACCCCACGTCACGTCGAGGTCGTTCAAGTGAGCCAGACCGTCGTCCAGCTCATCACCACCCCCCCACCACCTCGTATTCAGCAGGCAGAGCGTCAATAAAGATGGTGTACGGCATGTGGTCGTCTACTGACATTCTTGCTGCGCGCATTTCCGCGGCGAGATCCTCGATCCCGCCCATCTCCTCGAGCGGGTTGCTCCCCGGCGCTATTATAAAGCTATTCAAGCGCCTCGAGAGGTCCGACTTGGCCCCCGTCGTTTGAGGACGCTCTCCTTGCGTGGTACGGCCCTCAAACGACGGGGGCCAAGTCGGACATCTCGAGGCGCTTGAATAGCTTTATAATAGCGCCGGGGAGCAACCCGCTCGAGGAGACGGGCAGGATCGAGGATCTCGCCGCGGAAATGCGCGCAGCAAGAATGTCAGTAGACGACCACATGCCGTACACCATCTTTATTGACGCTCTGCCTGCTGAATACGAGGTGGTGGGGGGGTGGTGAATGAGCTGGACGACGGTCTGGCTCACTTGAACGACCTCGACGTGACGTGGGGTTTTGACCTGGACGCGTTTATGCTGGAGCGCATACATCAGGTACCTGTCGCCGGCGAGGCCGGCGACGAAACACCGGAGACGATGGGTTCGTCTCAAGGGGGCGCCATGGACGCCTCCTCGGCCCCGAGGGGGAGGGCCGAAACAGCCGAGACGATGGGTTCGTCTCAAGGGGGCGCCGTGGACGCCTCCTCGGTCCCGCCAGGGAGGGCCGAAAGCGACCCGGGTGCAGCATCAGTCTCCGACACCGGCCAAGGGAACGGTGAGGGCCCTCCCGCGATCCTGTCGGGCAGGCCAGCACACGAGCTCAGCAGCTGGGGACGGCTCCCTCCAACAGTACGGGGCCGGACCCGGGGTCAGAGCCAACGCCTGGAGGGTGAACCTGCTGTGAACCAGCTAAGGATGGACAGAGGAGCCGCAGACGCGCTGCTTGCGGCAGCGTACGAGTGGTCGACGACGCCTGGGAGTATCCTGAATCGTACGTCATGGACGACGGAGGACGCAGTGGCCTTGATGGCCGGAGGACCTGCCGTGGAGAATATAGGGGAGTTGAGCGTGTGCATGCCGAGTGGTTTCCCGGAAGACGTAGAACCGCCCCCGCAGTCCGTAGCAGATGTAGAGCGTTCCCGATATAAAGCGACGTGGCACGAGGCCATGCAAATTGAGTTGGACGGTCACAAAACGACCGGTATATATGAAGCCGCGACACCGCCACGAGGGCGGAAACCTGTAGGCGCGAAGTGGGTGTTCACCTACAAGACGGATAAGGATGGTATGATAGTCAAGACAAAGGCCAGACTTGTGGCTAAGGGTTTTAGCCAGGTGCAGGACGTAGATTACTTTTAAACGTTTGCACCAACTCCTTCGTCAGCGTCAGTTAAAATTCTGGCGACTGTTGCCAACGAATATGGTCTGAAGATTTTTCATCTAGACGTCGCGCAAGCTTTTGTTCGCGCGAAACTCGACGCCGAGATATACATGAAACTACCCGGTGGGCGTGGTGACATGTCAGGAAGGATTGTCCGCTTGAACAGATCACTGTATGGTCTAAAGCAGAGCGGACGGCAGTGGGCCGGATTATTGGTAGAAACCGTGGTAGAGTACGGTATGGAGCAGTGTAGGTCTGACCCGTGTGTTTTTCGCATGGTTGTGGGCGGCAAGGTAGAACTGATCATGGCCGTCCATGTAGATGACATCGTAATCGCAGGATCGGGCGAGACATGCAGAGATTTCCATGCCGCGCTAGTTACGAAATTCCCCACAAATAACCTCGGCGAACTGACTTGGTATACTGGTTGTGCTTTCAAGCGCGGCTGGGAGTTGGGAGCAATGGAGATTACGCAGAAGGCGTTTATAGAGAGCATGCTGAATCGTTTTGGTGTTAACTCATCCTCTGACATCCCCGCGACCGCCGGTGTGGAACTAGGTCCTAGAGAGGAGGGCGAAATTGGAGGAGACTGGCCGTACAGGGAGGCTGTGGGCAGTTTGATGTGGCTGTCGACCATGACGAGGCCGGACATCTCGAACGCTGTGCGTGCTGTGGCGCGCCACTCCCACAACCCAACGGAGAGGCACTGGAAGGCAGTTTTGAAGATTATGGCTTACCTCCATGGGACCAGATTTATGGGATTGACTTTTGTGCGGGGTTCGGGATTGGATTTGACAGCGTATAGTGATACTGATTATGCCGGTAAGTCGAACGATAGGCGCTCGGTATCGGGGACGGTAATTCCCCTAGGGGGTGCGGCCGTCAGTTGGGCAAGTAGCACGCAGAGGTGTGTTACGTTGTCGACAGCAGAAGCAGAGTATGTCCCCCTGGGTGAAGGGGTGAAGGAAGCTTTGTTTACGGGCGCGGTGTTGTCGTTTATTTGTCCAGAGCTAAGCGGATCATGTGTTCGGGTTTTCGAGGATAACCAGGGGGCCATAGCGTTGGCTGAGAACCCTCTTAGTTCTGCGCGGAGTAAGCATATTGACGTGCGTTTTCATTTTGTCAGAGAGCTACTTCGTGCTAAGAAGATCGGCATTCAGTTCGTAGCTTCGGAAGAGCAGCACGCGGATATTTTGACGAAATCCCTTGCTGCGACCCCTTTTAAGTCTCATCGCAGGTTCTTGTTGAATCTGCCTTTGGACGGCGAATAAGGGGGTATGAGCATTGTTCGATGAGTACCATGTTTGAGTGATGCGAGGAATAATTTGTCAGGTCGCCAACCCTGCGCTACTTTGAGGGGCATGGGGGAGTATGGCACAGCTTGGCATTTTATTTTCTGACCATGGTCATCGTTTGGAATGCGGCCGTTGTTCAATTGCAATGATTTGGAGTATATGTGTTATACAAAGTCCTGTTGCGAGTCATTGGCTTCCAGCGCCGACTTCGTACGGACCATGCCACCCTCTCGTACGCGAAGGCCCTCAAGATGACACGTTGCGAGAGCATCGAAACGACCATTCGTAAACGGCGGCTCTTCTTTGCGGGGGGCGTGGCACGGCAAAGCAAGGAGCGATTACCCAGTCGGGTAATGTTCGGGACGATAGCTGGTGGGGAGAACCCGAGACCAGGCGGACAGTGTAAGACTTGGCATAGATGCATAGTCGAAGACCTTAGGGAGTTCCGAGCCACGGAAGGGTCAACGGAAGTTGCCCCCTTGGTGTTTGGAGTTGAGACCGCGTTGTGGTCCACTGCAGCCAAAAAGGCGGGGAAGTGGTACCGGGGGATCCTTGAAGCAGCCGAACGGTTCATGGTGAGGTGGCACGAGGCTGAGGCTGAGATGAGTAGGCAGCGCCGCGTATCCGGCGTGGATGGTGTCCAAGGAAACGGGGGTGGAGGGGGCAACAGGAGAAGTGGCAGAAAGCCCGACCAAGGGAATGCGGAGAGGGGGGGGAACAGGAGGGGTAGAAGGGAAACGGCGGTAGACGAAAGTAGAAAGGAGATGGCAGGCAGGGTAGCAAGGCACCAAGTCGACTAGGAAGTAAAACATGACCATACTACTAGTGCTACCAACTCGTGCAGCTGGTTCGAACGTGGTCCTCCCTTGTCTTCTCTTTTTGTTTTGTTTTTTTCTGTCTTGCGCTGACTCTCCGTGATTTTCATTTTGTTTTTTTTCTCTTCCTTTTCTGATTGATAAGCCGTACTGAAGGAGCCGTGTGGCGTGGTTGGATTACGAACCTGCTCTGCGCGTTTCGTATTGTCTGACGCCAAGGGGCTGGGCATAGTTGACGAACGCAGGGTGGAGACGGCAGTCTGGGTAGCAAGGTACCAGGCGGATTAGCAGGGAGAACCTGGCTATACTACTCGTACCACAAACTGCTGCCGCCACCTGGAAGGTGCTTTGGGCTTTGGTCTGCCTGTTATTTCCCCTTTGTTATTTTTCCTTTGTTATTTTTTCCCTTGGTTCTTTGTCTTACTCTGTTCACAAGCAGTGGTGTTTTTTTTTATTTCTTCTTTTTTCCAGCTCGTTCTTTTCCAAGTGTTGCCCACCTCGCCTGCGGGGGGGGGGCACGACAGATTGTTTCTCCTAGTTTTTGCTTTCATTTTTTTTCTCTTTCTTTCGATTTGTCTACTTTGTTTTTGTTCGCTCTTTGATTGTTTCTTTTCGCTTCACTATTTCATAGATTGCGTATGTCGTGCCTGTCGTATCTAGTATGATGGCATGGCTTTGCATTGCCCACTGCAGTGCATACTGCACACGTGGCAACGTAGTATCTCTGCGGCGTAGCTTTGTGACCACATAACTTGTATTTCTTCTAGGATTGGAGAATCGGCACGGACACTGGTTGTGCTGGATGTCGACGGGTAGAAATAACGGTTTAATGTGAAGAACACACACACATACAGGGGTTTTTTACCCGGTGGCCGGGTTTCCTCCTGCGGGACTGTCGTTGGCTGTTCTTAGGTCCTAGCAAGTCTTGAATGTCTCTTCGGTCTCGTCACTGCTGTGAAGAGCCAGGGAGGGTGTTCGTTTGGATCGTTCCAGCAGCGACGGTTACAAGTTGTGGAGGGTTGCGTATATCTTCGCAAGCGTTATTGTGAATTTTGCCGTGTGTTCATGAGGAGAGTTCGAGCACTCCGTTCTCCGCTCTCCGTTCTCCGTTGTCCGAGCTACGAGCTAGGCTCCGCTCTCTCTCTCCTCCTCTGTCCTCTAATACAACGACTATAAATAATCTCATCAGACCACGTGGTGGTCAGGGCATCCAGGTTTGGACTCTACGGACATGTGCTGACTGTGACTATCGGTGCGCGCGATTGGAGACGGAGAAGCGCATGCATGTTGGATTTTCCACCATCATAATGCCCCGGTGATTCAAGTGGTTAACCTCGAATTCTACTTGTGTTTGAGTCCAGGGTTCGAGCCCCAGGTGGGTCGGACTTTTGACTTTACTATTATTAACGCAGGGAAGGAGAATTGGTTCGATGAAGTTATTAATAGTGGTATTCGGTGAATTATGTCAGCTTTTTCATTTTGAATGAATAACGCCCTGCACATTTTTAATTGTCAGAAGGCAAAAAACAAAAAAAAATAATAATTAAAAAAAAATACCAGGTATTCAATTGTTGAGAGCGCCTTGCAGCGTGGGTAGGCACAATTCGATGCGAGTCGACGAGTAAAGAAAAGGCTGAATTATTCTCGCGATAGAAATGAAGGCACGTACCGTAGCGGGAATGGGGGAGAAGAGCCTGCTATGTGACCCCGGATCTGAGTTACGAGTTGAAAGGAGAGAGAGCTAGAAGAAGATGGGCGACGATATTAAATGGGATGAGCAAAAAAAAGAAAAAAAAAGAAAAAAACGTGGTGTGGCCTGGCTTTTGCCTCGAGAGTCACACGACAACGTCGCACGAACCCCCCCCCGCCCGCGCATACTGCAGCTGTTGTTGTTGTTGTAAAGACGTGGCCAGCCCCATATATATTGCCTGTGTTGTTGTACTCTCTGGAATTTGGCTTTCTTCAAATATCATGTTGTCGGTGACCTTGTTTTTTTTTGTTGCGATTAATCTTTACTGGTACTATACTGCTGATGTACTATTAATACGATACTACAGTAGGTTGATTGATCCTTTTTTATCTGCGATATACTCCGGAGTATATATATATATATATATTTCTCATCCCATTCATTATCTTCGCACATCTTCTTTTCTCTCTCCTTCCAACTCGTAACTCAGATCCGGGGTCACATAGCAGGCTCTTCTCCCCCCTTCCCGCTACGGTACGTGCCTTCATTTTTATCGCGAGAAGATTTCAGCCTTTTCTTCCCTCGTCGACTCGCATCGAATTGTGCCTACCCACGCTGCAAGGCGCTCTCAACAATTGAATCCTTTTTTTATTTTTGCAAATAAAGTCAATATGGAATGTTTTAGACCTGAAGAAACGAAGTCGATTACCGGTAAATAAATAATGGTAAATAAAGGTACTCCTCCGTCTAGACTGCTCTATGTACTGCTTTAACCCTTTTAGGACTGCAATCCCGTTTCGGGGACAATTGGGGACAAATTACTTGGAATTTGACTGGTTTGTCCCCCAGACGGGACTGGAGTTCTAAAAGGGTTAACCTGAACCCCTAGGCTGGTTGCTGTTACCTGAACCAGGAAGGTATTCGTTGCAATATGTGTATCTACAACAGCAGCAGCAGCAGCAGCAGCAGCAGCAGCAGCAGCAGTGTCGTGAGCACGGCCGTGTGCACGCTGCCGCCGCACCCAGTAACTAAATACTGGCGTAAGATATCCACCAGCACAAGCAGCAGCGCAAGCTTGTTGTGCACGCTTGTTATGCTCAGAGTCCGCAGCAGACAGCAGCGCGGTCAAATAGGTGGGAACATCAACTTGCAGGAGCCAATAGGAGGAGGAGAAGAGCGACAAAAAAACACACGAAAAAAGTCGAAACCCGGGAACACTCTCCGGGAACAAAAAGGAGGACGCACGAGGAAAAACAGAAACGAGGCCACGCACAACGAACGAACCAGCTGCAAGAAACCGCGCGAAAGACCGCCCCACGTGCGGCCGTAGCCCGACTCGATGGCGGGGGCCGGTATGTCTCCTCGAAAAGAGGGAACTGTAAGGCTGGCTACGCAAAGCAGGAGAAAAAAGCGCCGTCAGCAGGAAGCAGGGCTAGGAGGGAAGAAAGCGTTGACGACACTCCCCCGCCTCATGCAGGTCATCGGTATCCTTCATCTCTCCGCGTTGTGCGCGAGAGCGATGACGGTCCCAGGCGCTGTTCTGTCGCCCACCGCGTCCGCAGCGCCTGGACGGGGTGCTGCTGTGGTGGTTTCACGGGGGGGGTCGCTAGCAGTGCCTGCGGAAAGGACGGCCTCCGCGAAAGAGCGCGCGCCAGCAAGTACTGCTCCTGCAGTCGTCACCTCTCGCTTGGAAAGGCCAAGAGGGAAAACCTCAATAGCAGCAGCAGCAGCAGCAGCAGCAGCAGTGACAGCGTCACCACCGGCTGCCTCCCCAGTGGTGAGTTCCACTCTTCGTGTCTGCCCTCGACACTATGATACCTAGGCACCCCTTCCTTGACAACAGGTATTAATAGTAGTAGCAACTGCAGTGCAGCTACTGCTGTACTGGTATAGGATTGTTTCATCCATGGCGAGGAGTGCTGCTCACGGGTTCAAGCAAGATGAAATGAGTAATTATGAAAAGTTCGAGCTCTGGTGACGAATGCAAGAAGGGGGAGAGAGCCCTGCGCACGCACGCGGGCTGCCATGTTTTGATGCTTGTCTTCTTCTGTTCTGTGCGTTCAACTTTTAGCTGTTGTTGCACAGCCACCATGACGGAGTATCATCTAAGGCCTGCCTCTCCCCGACCTTGTTTGTGCAATCATGTTCTTTACACGTGGCGGTTGCGCCCACTACTTGTGTTATACGTATATTCTCATGCTCGTACTGCTGTACGAGTATGTAGGGTCAAACATCATACAACTTGTACTACTCTGTCTGTAGCACAGAGAGCGCTCCTACATACCTGGTTCCAGTACGAGAGTATTTATTAATACCTGGTACCTGGTACTATACTGGTATAATAGGTATTTCACGTACTGCTCCTGCGTGCGGTCCTCGTGCGTACCTGGTCAAGATACATCCATACGTGCTGCTGCGGTATTTGTACACATGTTATCTGTTATCACAGCACTACTTCGTATGAGCACCTGCGGGAAAAAATCTGTAAACTTTTGGCGGTGTGCCTCAAAACAACCCTTGGCGACGGTTGAAAAGACAAGAACAGGAATGGTCTCGTGGCTTTGAGCAATGATTGACTCCTTCCCTCTTGCCTCTTCCCTCGCACAAGCCCCCGAAGGGCGCCGAGTGGTTTCAGTGTTCTTCCTCGCGCGAGGGTGTGGGGGGTGGAGGGTGTGTGTGCTCATTTGTAGCGTGCCTTAGTCATTTGCCAATTGACCACGCATCCCTTTCGAGACGGGTTCTATGACGACAGCAGCAGAACAACAGCAGCTGTGTATCGCTGGCATCTGTGGGGCTGTTGGCTGTTGGAGCTACAGGCGCAACAGCAGCAGCAACAACAACAAGAGCAGGATTTTCCTGATATATTTTTTTCATGTTTTTTTCTCTCTGCTTCGTGGTGGTGGTGCTGTTTTTCCTGTGTTGAAGTTTTTTGGCGTTGCAGCAGAGCCGACCAGGACCCACAATATCCCTGACATTGTGGAGTGGACACCGAGAAACGAGAATGGGTGGAATGGTCTCATCTCCTCGAGTAGTTGACTCCCTTTCTTCGCACAAGCGCGGAGGGGTTATAGGAAGGGTTTTATTACGACATCGTGAAACAAGCATGTGAAAAACAACAGCCGTGGACATGAAAAGTTTTGCACGCACGGTTTTCTGCTCACGGCAAGGTATCGCCGGCATTTGTTGGACCTGTTGAAGGTCGTAGATCATACCAGGTATCATAGGTAACGAGGCACAACAACAGCAAGCAGCAGCTTCTTACATACGCTGTGTTGTGCGTACTATATACTCGTATATACATACCGCTGTTGTAGTCTACTACGCTGGACGTAAATGTAAGGACCATTTGTGTATCCATATTGTTTACCAAACGGTCCTAATATTTCCGTCCAGAGTGGTATTTACAGTTGGTTACCTGGGTGGTCTACAAACAGCATACACTGCTTACAGGTCTACAAGCAGTCATGTGCTGCTTACAGGTAAAGTGTGGTGGTTCTGTTGTAAGGCATGCTTCACAAGGCGAGGAACCCTTTTAGGACCGCAGTCCCGTTTAGGTGACAAACTACTTGAAGTTTTACTGGGTTATCCCTAAAATGGGACTGCAGTTCTAAAAGGGTTCCAAGGCGACCAACAATGGCTTGACACTTGTAGCGCTTACCTTGTACCGGTATACAAGACGAGTCGCCCTATACAGGTACTACAGTACAATAACACCTATATGAGGCGGGCGATCGCCTTATTCAGACGACTACGACACAGAAGAAAGTACCGAAGGGAGGCATTCTGAGGTGCCGCCCCTCCCCTCGCCATATCAAGCAGTCCATTGTTTTAGCAACTGCTACTCTCTTGCAGTAGATATGCCGGTGACCTTCGGCCAGTTGCAAGAGTACGCCGAAGCCAGCAGCAACGAGCAGACGCCATGCCGTTATTGCGAGGAAACGCCGAGCATAGCGGAGGGGGCGGCAGGTCCCGCCGCGGCACTGCTACGGATAACGACGTGTCAGATCTCGGCGATACGGGGCTGGACGTCGCAGAAACCGTGGTCAGGGGAAGGAGAGCCCGCGCTGGCGACCGGGACCGCCGGCGCCCGAGCATTGGAGGGGACGGCAGGTTCTGCCGCGGCCCTGCTACGGATAACGGCAGTGTCACATCTCGGCGAATTGGGGCTGGACGTCGCTGAAACAGTGGTCAGGAGAAGGAGAATAACAAACTCTTGGTTTCTGCGACGTCCAGCCCCGTTTCGCCGAGATGTGACAATACCGTTATCGGTAGCAGGGCCGCGGCGGGACCTGCCGTCCCCTCCAATGCTCGGGCGCCGGCGATCCCGGTCACCAAGTATATACTAACGACCCGATAGTAGCAGTCGAAGCAGCAAAGCAGGGAGTCACGGTGGGCAAAGATACGCTGTCGGGATTGATGTTTGCGGATGACTTCGTGGGGATATCGGAAACACCCGAAGGATTGCCGAAACCAATAGAGAAGGAGCTAGAAGACACTAAGAAGTGGAGGTCGACGGCGAACGTCAAGTAGTGCGCAGTTTTAATAGTTGTATGTAACAAGACAAGGTGAATCCGGTAAATTCCAGTTGGAGGTAGGGAGAAGATCTATTGCCGATCGTAGATCAGTGTACGTACCTTGGCGTAGATATATCAGAAAACTGCTCTTGGGATACACACATAGCAAAAGTAATAGGAAAGGGTACAGCACACGAGGCAAGATGGATGCGATCCTAACGTACTCGCACCTTGACACTAGCTAGGATCGAGAAGTGTGTCCTGATGAATGTGATCGTACCATAGCTAGAATATGCAAGTACGGGAAGGGAACGCGAAGTTCGTAAAACAATTGGAAACAATACAGATGACAGCAGCTAAAAAAATGCCAAGATGCTCAAGTACGACTAGTACTACAGTATTAACAGCAGAATTGGGAATATAACCACTCAAGACAAATATATAGAGACATGCGAAAGTTGAAATGGCAATAAAAAGTAAGGAACATGCCATAAAATAAGTTACCAGCCATAGTTGATAGAGCTGTATTGGAGAAAGTAACGAAAGGGCGAGCTGGAGTAAGGCTCATTCTTATCAGAGAGCTTGTTTTCCAGAATTTCCAAAGTTTGGAAATGATTGGAGGTATGTATCAAGATACGGAGGCGTGAAATTCTCCATAAGCAAAAATATCAGGTTTGTTAAAATTCACATATTTGGGAAAAAAATCAGGAAAATCTGAAAGATTAAAAAGCAGCGCGAAAAAAACATGGAACTTATGGAAGAAAAGCTCTCCGATAAGAATGACTTTATGGTGGGATAACGTAGTTGGGAAAACATTGAAGGATTAGGAGAATACCAAGAAGATGCCATGTCCGCAGAGACGTTTGGGAGGCACAAAGCTGAAGTATTGGTAGAAGAAAGGATATAAATAAGGGAAAGACTAGCGCTAAGAAACATGGTGAAATCGGAGAACACTTGGAAATATACCGGGGATTAAGCGAAGGGATGGGAATGAAAACGTATTTGCACGACCCAATGGACTTCGTGCAAGCGGAAACTGCGATTTCGTGTTGGTGACCTGGACCTGCCAGAAAGCAGAAAAGAGGTATACCAGTAGCCGGGAGGAGGAAGTAGATGCACAGGTGTGCCCGTGTGGCGAAGCAACAGAGAGTAGAACTCACGTAGTAGGAGAATGTGAAATGTACACGGAGGAACGGGATGTGTCAGAAGGGGAGATGAGGGAAGGAGACGAATGTGACATGGAGGAGTTTGGTACACTAGATAGCAGCGAGAAAACGGTCGCTATCCTAGGAGATGGATGGTGGCCACAGGCGGCGAGACAGGAAGGGGATATGATTATTACGGGGGACCATAGTTAATAGGACCAAATATTGTTAGTAGAAATGGTGAAATATATAGGTTTTATTGTATACCACAGGTCCTATTAACTATGGTCTCCCGTAATAGCAAAAAGTTTTCGTGTAGCATACGGAAACAACGTATTAAGCGCCCGAATGTTGGAGGTGTCTCTAATTAGGAGTAGGAACGGCGCTCCGTTTCGAAAGGGATGCGTGGTCAATGGTGAAACGGCTAACGCAAGCAATAAATGAGTACTCCTCCCCCCCCCCCCTCCCCCCTCCCCCCTCCCCGTTCAAATGAATCTCTGCTCTTTAAAGTGACCACCTCCCCCTCCGTAGGACCAGTCTGCGCCGGCCAAAACTGGCTTTCATTAGAGCATATGCATAAAAGAGGTCGGCCAAGCAAGTGGGCGTTAAAAGTGCATCGCCGAGCAACACCTGTTTGGACATCATGGTTGGAGACCGTTACGGCGTTGCTGATGTTCAGCTCGCAGTGTACATATAAGTGTACCAGTGTCAGGGGTTCTTCATGACATGCGAGGCATTTTGTACTCAGGCGCAGTACGATGCTGACACGATTGACAGCAATGTGTTGAAATTTGCGGACTTGGTTGTATATAGGTCCATAGCTGCCCTCTACCGCAGATCATCCCGATGTGTGTGTCTTGTCTTCTTAACGTTGAATCGTTCTTTCTACCCGTCGACATCCAGCACCAGTAGTGCCCGTGCCGATTCTTCCTACAATCCTAGAGATATACGAGCTTTGTGGTCACAAAACTACGACACAGAGACGCTGTCGATCTGGACCCCAAGCGTGCGAGAAACAAACAATAACCTGGGAATACGATCGAACACACATTCCCTCGTAGCTCTCGACCTGAAAGTTGGCACTGAATACGGTGGTGTGCTCGCTTCACGGCTGAATAGTGCCTATATAAGGCGATGCGTATGACATATAAGGCGATGCACCTATTATAGGTGCTATTGGCTGGGAGGCGAGAACGACTATAAGGCGATCCCAAGGCGCTTGTCACCTAGGGTCGCCGTAAAGGGGACCACCACTACTGCTGTACGTAGTAGCACGTACTTTCTATTCGAATACGTCGACGTTGTTGTTGCGCCCGTGGTACGCATTTTCTGTTCGCTTGCTGTACTTCGTTTGTTTCCCACCGATGAACCGTGAAGTGGCGAGATTGAAACAACACATGATACTCTTGTATATGTATTGATACTGTTCGTTCGTATTCCTCGAATTCCATACTAAATCCTAGAACTTCTACCGTTCATGTCAAATCTGGTACCTGGTACCTGGTATATAGTGTACGTTGGAGAAGGAGGCTCATGTTTCTTCTTCAACTGCTGACCTAGATTATAAACTAAGGTATTGTCACCAACTACTTCTACTGCCGTGTATGTAACGCGCTACTGCTGCAGTTCCGCAGTATCATGGGCTCTGACGCTGACGAAACGAGATGGTTACTGCGGGTCGCGTTCGATGAGCGCCGCGTTCGATGAGCGCCACCTCGCTAGTAAATGCTACTGCTGTACGTTGCTGGTTATACTACTCACTGCTCATGTCCTGCTCGTTCTCGGCGTCGACCGCGAGTCAGGTTCTATCTATACCCTACTCACGATATTGAACCTACCATGTTCATACGTACTGTTACCCTTCCCGTCTCGCGCGCCAGATTTTCTCCCTGTGCGACAAGCGGCGGGCGGCGGCGCGTGTCCACACTGCAGCAAGCAGTAGAATTAGCAGTAGTTGTACTTTTAGCAGTAGTAGTTGTAGTAGAAGTCGGTGGGCCAATGGAACTGCAGCCTTCGTGGTACCGCCGGGTTCCTCGACCGGTCGCCGCGGTTTCCAGCAACATCAATACCGGACGCTCGGCGGGCGGCCGATTTGCCCGTCCCGAACCCCGCTTCCGCGCGGGAGCCTCGATGCCGTCGCTCTGCCTCGCCGAAGACGACCCCTAAGCATGGGTGCCGGGGCGGCCGCGGCCGCGGCGGCTGCGGCTGCGTTGTCTGTCGCTGCACGACTCGCCCTCCCCAGTGGCGGCGGCGGCGGCGGCAGCCCACGACCCTGGTCGTCCTTGAAAGGCCTCGACGCTGCTTCCGCCGTTTGCGCAGTGAAAGATTCTGCGAACGGTCTCGGCGGTGGCGGTGGCGGCAGCGGCCGCAGCAATGGTCATGGCGGTGGCGGCGTCAGCGGCCGCCTAAGCATTCAGCAGGCGCTGTACGCCTTCATGCGGTGGGTGCTGACCGGGGCTGGGCTGAGTTTCGGGCGACGCCCACGGAAGGATGGCAATGGCGGCGACGGGAGCGGCAGTGGCCTTCAAGGGTTGTTTTCGTCGATTTGGCCCTTCGGGGGTGGGGCTGCTTCGAGACCCACCCCCCCCGAGAGCGGGGGGTCATCATCGGACGGGGAAAGTGCTAAACGCGCAGTCGTCGGGAGCCCTGGCCCTTCGGTCGTGGCGGCGCCAGCCAAGGCCCAACAGGCGCAGCGCCAGTATCCCCGGCCCCAGTCTACAGCGTACCCGCGCCCGAAGGTCAGCGTCCCGACTCTTCTGGACCTAGGGGCGGAAGAGCCCGCGGACAATCCGGCGCCGAAGAAGCAGTGGCTGGCGGTGACATCGGGATCGCCCGCCGTGGAGGAGGACGAGGCCGGCAACCCCCTGCTAAGCAAGTTCCTGCGTTGGTTTTTCGAGCGCATGATCACGAGCCGCGCGAAGCTGGTGGAGGGGCTGGAGGTAAGCGTGGACGCGCGCAGCAACCGGGACGCCATGAGCGGCCTGCTGCAGGTGGTCGGGATCACATTCAACCACCTGCAGCTGGAAACCCTGCAGATCAGCGGAGGGGCGACGATGAGGATCACTGGGCTGGACCTGAAGGTCATGACTCTGCTTTGGCGGAGGTTCAGGTCGTTTAAGAAGCCGTTCGAGGTGAGAAGCCAATGTGCTGGTGCAGCAGTACGTGCATACCAGGGTATTAACGACTGTTTGCGGTTGGAGTGATCGTGAGGATTGTACCATTATTTGTAGTGCGCACCACTGTAGGACCACCAGTTGCTGCTGGCCGACGTCGCGAGGCCTGGGCTGTTTTATGTGCTCGATCGTTGTCGACTGCGTTGGTGGGTGGGTGGATGGGTGGGTGACCAGGGACATCGATCGACCCTCGCTTTCTTCCAGCGATGTGACGTGTTGCACGTGGAAGCACCCGGACAAGGGCTGGTCTCGGGGAGGCAGCACGTGGTGCGCCCCGCTGCGTTTTTGTTTTGCGCCCCGCCGCATGTCTCCCGCTCGGCACAGCAGTGCCCATGTGTTCCGCATGCTGGCATCTGAAAACCGTGATGTTTCGCACGTGGTCGCTCCAGTTGATAAGAGTCGAAACCGTGGCAAAGCCACCGTGTTGAGGGGTGGCGACGCACGCAAGCCTGTAGTAACTCGTTGCATCGGATGCTATTGGCGGGGCGGTGTTTCGTGTGGTATCGTGCATATCGACATTAAGCTTCGGCTATCAGGAGGTCGGACGAAAACGCGCAGCTCGTGGCTCGCGCCTCAAGGTTCGAGATGGGAGGGAATAGGGTAACAGTTCGACCGTAGTTGATGCAACTGTATGGTCGTTTTGTCGTTTGCTCGGCGGCGTCCCCCGCGCTGTACGTGAATCGCTGGTCTTGTGGCGAGAAGCGCAGATGGGTGTTTGCATTTTCTGTTTCAACCAGGATAGCTCGTGAGAATGCGGTATTATCGATCTGCTCTAAAACACACAGCAGGGTAGATAATGGATGCCCCCCCCCCCCCCCCCCCTATTTTATATGGGTTGGGTTGGCGTCGGTTGGCAACTGCACTGTAAAACATGCCGCTCAGTACGTGAGCTAGACTACCAGGGTACTGTGTTTTTTTTTTTTTTCTTGGCGGTCGCCCACAGCTGTTCGTCGAGTTGAATCACTTGTGCGCGGTAAAGAGCCTTTACTCCACACAAGGGAATGATCGTATCATGTAGTGTTCAAGGTAAGGCACCCAAGAGGCAGTAACATAGTACTCCCATTGCTGTCTCTGGAAGTGCCTACGCCGGAAATTAAATTGCTCGTTGAAGCTGTCATCCATATGCAAGTCCGCCTCACAAGCGGTTCTTAAGGTAGTAGGACGCGGCTCACGCTTCATGCGACTCGCGGAATACCTCACGGCGCTTCGCGCTTGGTGCAAGCAATGTCTGCCTGGTCGGTGAAAACCCGACATGCTCCGTCCCGGCATTGTACTGATCCGAGGGTCTATGGTCATACACTACGGCCATGCATGAGATCGAGTACATCTCTCCTATCGAGTACACCCCCCCCTATTGATCTGCTCTAAAACACACAGCAGGGTAGATAATGGTTGCCCCCCCCCCCCGCGCCGTTTCTTTGCTTTGGCGTTAACCAAACCAAACGACCGACCGACCGACCTACTACGTAACCGACCCATCAACCCCAAGCAAGACCTTCGGATGCAGTTGGCGGTGCAGGCGGAGGCCAGGGGTAGCCGCTTGCCGCCGCCCTTACCACCCCCCCCACCCCACTCCGGCGGCGCAATGCATGCACAGACAAGACGACAGTAGCCCGCGCAGTAAACGGCTCGCATCAAGGTTTTAGGTGCGCCTTTCCGCCGCGTGACGTCTCTCGCTCTTCTTCTCCCTCCGCTGCCGCTTTTTTTATGCCTGCGTACATATGTACTGGTGTATTTTTCGTGCTCTCTTTTTGCCTGCCGACAGGTGGCAGGCTCGTACGTCTTCACAAGCGGGGATCTGGCGACCAGCCCCATGGTGCGCCGTGTCGTAGAAAACATGATGAACGCAACGCTCCGCAAGCTGGAGGTGAGATGAGCTCTTGGGGGTTACCATATCGATACGACGCCCCCCCTCCCTTCCCCCCCCCTCCCGATCAAGCCCTTTTTTCATTTGTGCCTTGTTCTCGAGCTCTTCTACGCTCCTCGTGTACGGCAGCGCGTTAGGTTTGGTGTTACTTGTTTCCCTCCGGGAGGCTCAGGGAGGGTTCTCTTTGTTAAGACCGTCTTTCCTTGAGGCATGGAGCAATCCGCTGTCGGTTGCTGTTGTTGCTGTGTGCGTGGGAGCTGTTTTGCCCCCCCCCCAACACCCCCACACCCCACCCCACACTTGAAGTTGGGGGAAGGAAGGGAGGGAGGCGAACATGTTGTGGCTCGTTTTTTACCGGTGCGTGTTTCGTGGGCGGTTGCGCTGGCGATCGACCGAATAGCGTAACATGCAGCCCAGCAGAAGTCGCCTGTCGCAGTTGCGAACGTCACGGCCAGTGTTACGGGCCGGGCCGGGCCGGGCCGCGGGGCCGTATCTCAGTTTAAAAGAACCCTTACACTGCTGTGCTGAAAAAAAATGACCCCACACTAAATCCAAGTATTTCTACCAAAACAAGGTTGCAGTCCTTTTTTTAAGGGTTAAACACCTCCCTGTCTTTTGACAATTTTTTGTTTTTAGAGAAATTACTGTTTTTGGTGATTCTTGATGAATTTCGGGGGAAGGGGTTGTGAAGTGAAAGGCCCACGCTCGCTCTCGCTCAAGACCTCCGAACCTCCGCGCCTCTTTCCCCCTCCCGACAGACGGTTGCGACTGATCCGCTGTCTCTGAGGAAGAGCGTGATCACGATCATGCAAGTCACGGCCAAGCGCAGCCGCTTAGTGATCGACGGGGAGATGGTGTACGACAACGTCAGGGTGCCGTTCAACTACCGCACCAGCATCGGGGTCAAGGGAAAGGTGCGGCTACGTCTTTTTTTTTCTCTTTCTGATTCGATGATTTCGGGTGATTTTGCGTCGCTTCTGATGGAATTGGTAGAGTTGTCGATGATTCGTCGGGGTCAAAGGGGGGAGGTGGGGCGGCACCTTTTTTCACTTTTTTTGTTTTTGGTTGATTCTGGTGACTTGCATTCCGTCCGATTGACAACTTGCCGATTATTGGTTGACTCTACCGCGCACCAGCATCGGGGTCAAGCGGGAAAGGTGCGACAACGCCTTTGGCTTTTTGATTGGTTGACTCGGGTGGTTCGTTTTGCGTCGCTTGTGATTGGTGGAGTTTGTCGATCATTGGTTGAAATAGTTGATTGCTCTGCCTTGTGCGGGGGTGGGACCGTTCTTTCCTGTGGCGCACGACGTGAACGTATCGGAGACATGGGGGGGCGCGCAAAGAGGCGTTTACACGATATCTCCACACCTATACACCCCTGGGCTCAGCAGGGGCCCGGGGCCAAGTATCGCTGCACACCCGGCTAGATAGATGGATTTGCAGAAGCAGAAGCATGTAGCGAAGTATAGAGTGAATTTTCCCGGTGGCATTCCCCTGCAGGTGTCTCACGCCGTACGCATGCACGCCTACTTATCAGTAGTGAAACCACTAAGATATCCCGGGATGGCCCCTTGACCCCAAATGCCATGCCGGTGAAATAAGCGCAGGTGGAAGGAGGCGCCCCCTCCCCCCCTTCCGCCCCTGGCCCCTATATTTCGTATGGTGACCGGGGTATTCCCGGCGGCAGTGCCGCGGCTGTTGTCCTAATCCTCTCGTGCTGGAACTTATTTCACGACACGAGCCCCTGAAATCATCACAAATGTACTGCGTCGAACTCCTGGGTGCTCGTCCCATACGTGGTGATAATAATGGCTCCGTGCACGCGCTCGCTTGAGCTTTCAAACTCTACCCTTATTACGGTGGATGCCAGCCCCGCAAGCGATACTGCCGTCTGTTGTGTCTGACGATTCAAGGCCGGCTTGGAAAAAAAGTGGCTGATTTCGTCCACACTCTCACATCTTTGTTCCGTGAAATTTCCCGGTCGGGTCGGGGCTCTAGGGTTTTATATATATCTGGGGCTCAAGTGTTTGAACCCTTTTCGTGCTGTACTGCCAGGTACTGAGTACATGTACCTAGATCCTACTCTAATTTCAAGTGTTTTTCCCCGCAACGGGAGTGCGGTGGGTTTGCTTTTTATCATTTTTGGTACATTTCAACTGTTTACCATCTTTGTCGAAGCGCGGCCAAAGTCTAGCATATACATACATGGACGGCCCTTTACACAAGCATGAAACACGTACGTAAGCAACCCCTTTTCGCCCCCCCCCCTGCTCCGTCTCGAAAGGGATGCGTGGCCAATGGTCAAATGACATGAGTACGCCCCCCCCCCCCCGCGCGCGAGGGTCTATGGTCATACGACTACGGCCATGCATGAGATCGAGTACATCTCTCCTATCGAGTACCCCCCCCCCCCCAACCGGGCGCGCTCACATACTCCTCCCCTCTCGTGAACGCACAACCATCGTGGCAACAATAACGCCCAAAACAGGGACACGTGGTTTACCTCAAGGATCCGGAAGTTTTCTGGGAAAACGTCGGGGGGTCGCTTACACTCCCGCTCCTGCCGCTCCAGACGTTCGACATCGACATCGGAGACACGGCGCGGATCGAGTCGATTCGCATCGTCGATGGACAGGTGCGTGGTGGGACGTTGTCGCAGGCGTGGCGAGGGGTTCGCCCAAGGGCGGGGGGGTGGTGTGCTTATGCCATGCATGGCCGCAGTCGTATGACCATAGACCCCTCGCATCCCTGCAATGTCTTGGCGGAGCACGTCGGATTTTCACCGACCAGGCAGACACTGCTTGCACCAAAGCGCGAAGAGAAACGTGAGGTAGTCGGCGAGTCACATGAAGAGTGAGCCGCATCCCTACTAAAAAATCACTTGCGAGGCGGATTTCTTGCACGTGGACGACAGCCTCGAAAAGATTTGACAGGGGGCTTTGTGGTTGGAGCAGAGGCGTTTTTTTTTTCTGCTGCTGTCCGGATTGAACGGAGAAGGAGCGCTCACCTGTTGTTATCGAAGCAACCCATGGGGAGAAACAAAACAAAGTATGAAACCCGTCACACGCTGTTTGACGGAATATCGCGGGCAGGGTTGGTCTCTTGTGATATTGTCATGCCGCGTTGTTGTTGTTGTTGTTGTTGTTGTTGTTGTTGTTGTTGTTGTTGTTGTTGTTGTCGTTGTTGTTTTTAATGGAGCTGGTGGCATGCAATAGCGCAGAGCATCCCCCCAGCCTCAGGCGGCCAAACAGGAAGGGGATAAAATTAGTAAAAAAATTGTATGTAATACAAGGCGCTTCGCTCCGCGGGCGGCCTACGCCGCCCGCTACGCTCGCTCTGGAAGAAAAAGTACATCAAATTACGCGAAGCGGACAGAAGGTCGATGATTGAACATAACTTTTTATGGTGATGATTGTTGTAGTTGCAAATTGGCGACTTGACAATGCCAAGAGTCACATGCCGTACGTGTACGTACGTACGTACATACCCCAGGCAGGGTACTGATTTCCTTCTTTCGATATGCTGTATCATATGTACCTCGTATGTACGCACGAGATATCACAGCATGGCACAGCACAGCAGCACCGCAAAAACAATACCAGGTATGAAACCGAAAAATTCGGAACGAGAAAAAATCCCCGTCCCCTCTCATGTACTATTTGTTTGCCTCTGGAACACCTTGCACCAGTCAGAGAAGAAAATAAATAAATAAATGAACAGCAGAGCTTCTCTCTCAGCCTCGTACGCCGCCCGCCCCTCTCTCGACCATCTCGCCACCGATTCGGTCCGGGTAAAGCTTTCCTCCATCGCTGTCACAGTGATCCCCGTTGCCCGCCCCGCGTGAAGCCCCGTGCTCACCGTGACCCTCGTTCGCCAGCTCGACGATATCGATGGTCAGACGGGCGTTCGTCTCAGAGTATAGTTCAGCGTGATCGCAGAAATAAGCACCGCTTGAATTTTAGCTTGAAATCCCGAACGACCCTTGTGGACTCGTACGTACTTAGTCTAATTTTTCAGATGGAGGCAAAAGAGAGCCCATTCATGCTTCCCTTGTGTCTCGAGGCACACACGACGCCTAGCCACGAGAACCGCGACCGCACTCCTTGCAACCCCCCCTCTACCCGCCAGCATCCGCCGACACCCGCGACGGCGCCGGGCTCGCCCGCGTCGCAGTGCTCCGACTACACACACGCACACGAAACGGAAGAAGACAAGAGGAAAAACGAACTGAAAGTGCAAAAGAAATTTCAACCAGCCGGTGAAAAAAAGCGAAAGAGAGCCTCCCAAACCGCTGAAAAAACAAAATCGACTTTTTCTTTTTCCGAGATTTTTTTTCTATTGTTCCGGGAAAAAAAGTGTGGCACGAGAAGCAAGCACGCAAATAAAGCAAAGAACGCGAAGAAAGCAAGGATCGTAGAAACGACAAAAAATCGTGGGAGACTCGCTGAGCGTGAGGCAGGTTTTTATGATCACGTGATTTTAGGCAGGGGGTAACTTTAAGTATGTTTATATGGAAACGACGTAATAAGCGCCCAATTGTTGGAGGTAACTATTAGGAGTAGGAACGGTGCTCCGTCTCGAAAGGGATGCGTAGTTGTTGATTGATCTCTAAAGGTATACGTAGTTGGCACAGGAACACGTCGTTGATGACTCAAGACGGCAGTAACACAGAAACTCTCTCTTGTATTATTATCGAGCTGTCGAGTGACAGCCCATGACGAAACATCGAAGGACATTATCCAGCAAGCTGCCAGACATGAAACGTCCCTTTCTCCCGCAATATAGCCACTAATTCCACGTAGATGTTCCCCTCACACACAACGCCTCATCGATATATGGAACTCCCTACTACAAAATGGATCATCTCCGTCGTATCTTTTAGCACAGTCAACATCCCCCCTGCTCAATACATACGACCATACAAATTCCCTCCCCCCTGCTCTGTGCATGACAAGGCACGACAACGCAGGGTGGACACATCGCAATCATAATGAACTCTCATACCCTTGAAGCACAAAATCGAAAACCAAAAATGAAATTGAAAACTGAAAGCTCATCAAATCTCCAAATCAAACCTTCAAAACCTCACATCAGGTATCCGAACCTTCAAACCCAAAACATCTTAATATCAAAAGGAAAAACTCATCCTTACGACAAGCAAAAACCTCTCAAAAGCCTCTCACACAATTTCAGACGAAAATCATTTTACGTCGTAGCCATGAAAAATAGGACACTATTGTACGTGGTTACACCAAAAAAATAAAAACTAGGAAAAGTATAGAATGCCAGAGATCGCAAGGGACTCCGTCCCCTCGAATGAAAGCCTCCTTCCATCCCCTACTACCGCCATAGATACACAGATCGCGACGGTAACGCGAGATAGCATACATACTCCTTCCCAAATAATTAATCCGGCGTTCAAACCACAATACCCGAAATGAAAACCAACATAAAAACCTCCTATCTCGAAGACGCATCAATATTCATCAGAAAACCTCTGTGGTAACGAAAAGCCGCGTTGTTGAGTGGCTTTGTCAAGAAGTCTGCATGCTGTTCCTCCGACTCTACATGGATAATACCAAACTCCCCCTTAAAAATAAGCTCCCGCAAAAAGTGGTGTCGCACGTCGATGTGTTTCGAATTCGACGTACACACTGGGTTTTGTGCCAGGTGCCTTGCTCCCTCGTTATCCTCAAAAACCGTCATGCATGTCTCCCCAAAACCCGGAAAAATAAAACTCCAGACATACCGCATGAACATCGCCTCCTTAATGGTTTCTGCCAGTGCTACATACTCGGCCTCAGTGGTCGAGAGCGTAACGCATTTCTGCGTCCTCGAAAACCAGCACACACACGCCCCCGCACACATTATAGCCCCACCGGAAACTGACCTCCTGTCAGTGGCCTTGCTAGCATAGTCTGCATCTGCAAACGCTACCAGGTCAAGCCCCTTTCCCTTCTGGAACGTAATGCCGAAATCACTCGTAGAAAGCACGTACTCTAAAATACCAATCGCTATCTTCCAATGTACCTCCCTCGGCTTATTCGAATACCTTGCTACCGCTCGCACCGCGTTCGCAATATCCGGTCGTGTTTGGTTCGCAAGCCACATCAAGCATCCTACCAACTCGCGAAAAGGCCAGTCACTCACGGGTTCACTTTCGTCGAACTCCTCGAGTTTCACACCAGTCGAAAGTGGGTTACTCCTCCCAGAACTAACGTTAAACCTCGCCGCGGTATTTTCAGCGAAAGCCTGCTGCGAAATCGTCAAAGTACCAGCATCCCAATCCCTCAAAAAACGACAACCAGCATACCACCGCAACTCGCCCAGGTTGTTAATCGGGACGAGATGGTTCAGATCTTCACAGAACTGATCGCACCTGGTCTTGAGTCCTACAGCAAAAATATCATCCACATGAACCACTGTTACAATGGAGACAGAGCCCGACTCGACCAATCGCATGACACAAGCATCAGCTGGGCTCTGCTCAAATCCAAGACTCTTCATGTGAGTAAGTAGGTGGTTGTGCCACGACCTCGACGCTTGCTTCAAGCCGTAGAGACTGCGGTTCAACCTGACTACCTTACCAGACATTTCGCCGCAACCGGGGGGCAGTCGCATAAAGACATCCTCTTCCAAACTCGACTGAACGAACGCTTGCTCAGCATCAAAATGACACAAATCCAAACCCAACTCGCACGCAATAGCACCCAACAAACGAAAACAAGACGCCGCGGGGGTGGGGGCAAAAGTCTCAAAGAAATCAATACCCTCACGCTGCTTAAAACCTCGCGCCACCAGCCTCGCCTTCGCCCGGACCACTTCACCATGCTCGTTGGACTTCCAGGCGAAGACCCACTTCGCCGAGATGACGTTCAGCCCGCTTGGCTGCTACGTCGCTCCAAACGTCCCCGCGTCCGCCAGTCCACGATACTCCTTCTCCATCGCCTGCCTCCAGATGGCCGAATACTCGTCCGTACACGCTTCAGCATACGAGTTCGGCGTTGAAAGCTCGCTCACCGGTCGTGCGGGAAGGGGGGGATTCTCGTACGGCGGGGCTTGGTGGAAAAGTATATGACCTATACCCTCCCTCGCTGCCATCAGCGACAGCAGCCCATGTCCCACAGCCTCCCGGTGACGCGCAGTTTCCCCCCTGGTCCTGCCCCTCTGCACGTCACCTTCCTCCGGACTCGGGGTGAGGCCACCCAGCTCCTGGTGCCTCACAGTCTCCCCCCTAGTCCGGCCTCTCTGTACATCGCCATCCTCCGGGCCTGGGTTGTAACTACCCAACTCCCGGGCAGCACGCTGAGAAAGCTGTGGCTGCGGCGACTGCTGCGGCGGCAACGGCGGCGATGACGGCGGCGGCGGCGACGGCGGCGACGGCGGCGGCGGTGACGATGGCGGTGGCGGCGGCGGTGACGAAGACGGCGGCAGCGACGGCGATGGTGACGGCGACGGCGGTAGCGGCGGTTGCGGCGGCGGCGGTGATGACGGCGGTTGCGGCGGCAGCAGTGGGGAAGGCGACGGTTGGTCGGATCCTACGCCGGGGCCTCCCAGAGGCTCCGGCGTGCCCGGGGACGGCGACGGCGGCGGCGGCGGAGAGCACTCCTCCTCCGAAGGCAGTAATCCCACGAACGTTTTCCTCGGGTGCTCCCAAGTAACGTCGCGGGAGTACGACTTCTGGCCAGACAGCAGCAGGATCTTGCAGCAGTCAGCCGAGTGATGATTTCCGCTGTTGAGGTAAAAGCAGGGCTCCGCCTTGGGTCCCGTCTTCAGGGCTCTCCTCACGTGGTGGTAGCCCGGCTTCAAGAACGGGAGCAGCCGCGCAAACGGTGACCTCCCGTAGAAACGCCGGTACGGAGAGTGCATGTCCGGCTTGTCTCTCACCCTCGCCGTCATGTTGATGACGTCGCTCGCGTACTTGCAGGCCTCGGCCCAGAGGGGTTGCGTCGATGGCATCTTCGCGTCCCCGAACAGGCGGGGGGCCTCCAGGCGTGACGCCATCGCAAGCTCCAGCGTCATAGCTATCCGGCGCTCGACCACGCCATCATGCTTAGGAGAGCCGACAGGCGTGTGCTCGCGCCGAATGCCGTAGTGGTTGAGCATCGCCACGAACTGCGCCTTAAGGAACTCGGTGCCGTTGTCGGAGCGAAGGCACTCCACGATGGACGGGCGACCTTTGGCGTTGATGTCGGCGAGGAAAGCAGCGAAGACCTCCGGGACGTCGGACTTCCGGCGCAAGAAATACGGCCATCCCAGCCGCGAGTAGTCGTCGACGATCATCATCAAGTACTCGGCACCGCCTGCAGACGTAGGCTGCTTGCCCGACAGGTCCACGAAAAGACGCTCCAGAGGCCTGGTGGAGCGGCACTCGGTCGTCCACGGCACCGCCATCCTCCTCCCCTTCGCCTCTGAGCATCCGGCACACGAAACCAACTCTCCAAAAACCTTAATGCCCATTTGGCGGGCCGTCTCACGAAGCGTATCGGCATGGGAGTGGGCAAGGGAAACATGAAGATCGTTAATATCGATCCTCCTCATCTTACCAGGGGCCAACACTGCGGCAGCGATGGGGGTCTCGACAGTCCGTGTAGCCTGAATGTATGATCCTGCATCTCTACGCATGAAAGACAAACCTCCACCCAACAGGTGAGCTCCATTGGCATTGAGCGTGACAGGGCATTTCGGCATGACCGCGTGGAGCGAGAACAGGTTGAAGCGAATACCGGGTACATACGCTACGTCCAACAGCTTGACCTCTACGTCACCCTGCTGACTGTGCATCACCATCGGTATACTACCAAAACATTCAACCTTCAGTGACCTCATGTCACCGACGACCAAACTGCTCCTGTCCGGGGAAGGGGGGAAACACTCTACCATACCCAAGGGGTTACCCGTCACATGAAAAGTAGCACCAGAATCCGCTACCCACTCTTCCCTCTTATCCCCCCGAACAAAATCATGACTACCAGCCTTGCCTTGCTGCGCAAACTGCGCGGTGAGGAGATGCGGGTCGAACGAAGGCGCGAAGCTGCCGTTGTTCGCCTGGTCAGGAGAAGGGCTCGAGGATGGTTGAGGCGGGGAAGCTCCGGCTGAGGTATACCCACCACTGCCGTAGGGTGTCGGTGTCTCCTGCAGCCAGCCACCACCGTAGTACATCGAGGGGTGTTGAGGGGCAGCAGACGGGATCGCGACATTCATATGCGCGGGGACAACCGGGCACTCTGCGATATAGTGACCCGGTCGGTTACAGCGAAAGCAAAGTCCCTTGCCCCTCCTCGGCGCACCACCCGGTGGGGGACCCCAGCCCGTCGGAGCGTTGACTGGCGGCGGGGGCATCGGAGGCATGGCCCCAGGCGGTGGCGCAGTAGGTACCCAGCCCATCGGCGGGACCTGCCCACCGGTACCGAACGGATTTGAACCAGAGTCATCCCAACGGTACCTGCAGGCCGCGGCATCCCAACGCCACTGGGGGCCAGTTATGCCCTGCGGTGCAGCTCCACCCCTACCGCCACCGTTTTGCTTCGGGCGACGATCTTGCTGCTGCTGCTGCTGCTGAGGTTGCTGCTGCTGCTGCTGCTGCTGCTGCTGTTGCAGCTGCTGCTGAGGTTGCTGCTGCTGCTGTTGCTGCTGCTGCTGCTGCTGACCACCCTTGAACCTCCCGCCTCTCCTGTTGTTCCTCCCTCCTCCGCCTGAACCCGCACCTCCACCACCGGCAGATTGCGCAGCGCCGGCGTACAAGGCATGCGGATCTCCTACCCCCTTAACCCCCAATGCCTTGGATATCATCTCCTTCTCAACCCTGTCATTCGCGTACGCATCACGGATGATCTCATCGATCTCGGAACGAGGGATGGACGGGCGAGAGAGGATGGATTTGCTCTGTATGTTGTACAGCGAGGAAAGGTTGTTGACGATGTGTCTGTTGACTTCTTCTACGCTCTTCCCACAACCTAGCATGGCCAACTGATCAGCTGCCTGGTCTACCCTGCCGAGAAACAACAGGGGTTCCTCTCCCTCTACCATCCGGATGGTCTCAAAGTCCCTCTTGAGTCTATGGGTTGCGGCGATAGTTTTAGGCATGTAGTACTTCTCTAGTTCCTGCCACGCACCACTCGGTGACATTGCCTGCTGCATACGAAATTCGGCGATAGCGTATCCTGTCATCGACTCCATCATCAAACCATACACAAACCGCGCATCTCTAATCTCTTGTGGCGTGTGCCTCTGCTCCAACTCCTCCTGAGACACGTTCATGTCTCCTACCATCACTGGGTTGGCTGTCAACTTGAGTACGTGCAGGCAACCAAGTGATGACATGTAAGCCTGGAACTTGCTGCGCCACATACCAAAGTGGGCCTCTATATTATCAAACTTGGGGGGTCTCGACTGACTTAAACTATGAGTAGGGCGGGACGAAAGGGAAAAGTGCGACGTGCCTGAGTGGGCTCCTTGCCCGGGTGTTGGCACAGCAGCAGTCGCCGCAGTAGTCGCAGCAGTAGTCGTCGATGCTGCATCTTCTCTCCTCCCCCCACCGGCCCCCCTTCCCGCCTCTGCGAGAAGCGCGTCCCTCCGGGCGCGCAGCCTCTGCTCCTCCACTGTCCTCTGCAGGACCTCTATCTCCTCTCTCATGTCTCGCATCTTCTCCTCTGCTTCGACGTTCGCGTCCACGCTTTGCCCATCTGAATCGGGCATCGCTGGGAGCTGGTTCCAGCCTCTCTAGGCTGGCCTCGACTACGTTCGTACCAGTAGAAGATCACCGGCTCACACTAGTGTGTTGATTGATCTCTAAAGGTATACGTAGTTGGCACAGGAACACGTCGTTGATGACTCAAGACGGCAGTAACACAGAAACTCTCTCTTGTATTATTATCGAGCTGTCGAGTGACAGCCCATGACGAAACATCGAAGGACATTATCCAGCAAGCTGCCAGACATGAAACGTCCCTTTCTCCCGCAATATAGCCACTAATTCCACGTAGATGTTCCCCTCACACACAACGCCTCATCGATATATGGAACTCCCTACTACAAAATGGATCATCTCCGTCGTATCTTTTAGCACAGTCAACAGTAGTCAATGGTCAAATGTCTAAGGCAAGCAACAAATGAATACCCCCCCCCCCCCCCCGAGCGTAAACGTTGAGTTCTCATGCCTGCGCGATGATAGTGTACTCCTGTACGTGGCGCACCGCCGTGGCAAAGGAGAACCCAAATTTTGGGTTTTCTCCAACGTACGTAGGGCTCTTCACAGATCATGATCCGACCCGCGGGTCTGGTAAGAAGTTATCGAAATGACACGGGTCGGGTCAAAGGTGCACGCGGATCTGAATGCCAGCCACCCACACTACCCCCTCCCCCCTGTTGTACTAGACGGCTGTTTTTTCCCCGTGTGTTTTTTGTTTGTCTCACACACCTGCAGACGCTGCTCTATGTAAGTGTAAACGCTGCTTTCGTACGTGTAGCTGGCAACGTTTTGGTTCGTTTATCGTATACATGCATGTATGCCGAGTACTATGTCCTGGAATTCAGGGTGCAAAAAACAGGAACCAAAATTAGTCTCGCGTGGTGGTGTGATTTTGTTTTTTCGAAGACCCTGGTAGGGTCGGCTCAGGAGTTTTTCAAGACCTCACGGGTCGGGCCAGATGACCCGACCCGACCCGACCCGCGAGATTTGACCTGACCCGTGAGCAGCCGTGGATATACCCTTGGCTGCGATTGTCCGCCCGCGACTGCTGACACCGCCGAGCGAACGAAGTCGTTTTTTTTTTCATGATTTATGGTGTTGTCGGGGTACAACGGTTGGTATGTGTTGATGTGGAAAACAACGGTTGATATGTGTTGATGTGGAAAACCATTTTGCTTATCTCCATTCGAACAACGTCATGAGCGCCCAACTGTTCTCTAATAGGAGTAGGAACGGTGCTCCGTCTCGAAAGGGATGCGTGGTCAATGGTCAAATGACTTAAGACAAGCAACAAATGAGTACGCCCCCCCCCCCCCCCCCATTGCTGTCTCTAGAAGTGGCCACACCGGAAAATACATTAACTCACTTGAGACTGTCGTCCATATGCAAGTCCGCCTCACAAGCGGTTTTTGGTACGATGCAGCTCTCCCATCATGCGGCTCGCCGAACACCACACAGCGCTTCGCCCATGGTGCGAGCAATGTCTGCCTGTCTGCCTGGTCGGTGAAAACTCGACGTGCTCAGCCCCAGCGTTGTAGGCATGCAAGGGTCCATGGTCATACGACTACGGCCGTGCATGATATCGGGTACCCCCCCCCCCCCCTCCCCCTTCGGTTCACGTTGGCGGACGCTGCCCCTCCGCTCCCTCCATGCCTTTTTTACCCTTGCGAATCCTTCTCCCCTGCTGAACCTCCCCCCAGCCTCGAAATCCGCCTGTCTCTATATACCACCTGACACCTTTCGCTGGTTGGGCCTCTCGTTTCGTTGTTCAATCCTGAAAAATGCGCAGGTTGCGGTGAGGGCGCGGTTTGTGCTGTCGCCATTCCCGCCCCTCGTCGTTGCCTCGATGTTGAAGCGTGCTTCTTTTAGGTACGACGTGGGCGAGAGGCTCTCCGTCACCTTCGGAAATATCGTTCAAAACATGAGGATCATCTGATGCTGGGGTGGGTAGAGGGGGGGGGGCGGGGGTACTCATGTCATGCATGGCCGTCGTCGCATCACCATAGACCGGGGGGGCGGGGGGGGCAGGGCCTTGTAGCGACGGGGGGTGCGAGGGCAAAAGGGAAAGGGGGCGGGGGCATGGGGTCACAAAGGTTGGAATGCTGGGGACGAGGGGGGAGTCGTCTTTAGTCTTCGTGTGGAATCAGCAAGAACTGTCCTGGTGTTGAGCTTAGACATTGGTCGCGAGTAGTGCACAATCGGCGGTACGAGAAGTTCACCCTCGATGTGATTGCTTGTCGCTCGGTGATGAATTTAGGGCGAAGATGGAATGGCGGGGTCGTCGGGGGGGGGCGGAAACATTTTTAGAGGAAAGGGGTTGGTGTGTGTCCCCCGTGGTGCGCGCTTGACAATCACATACCCTTTTGAGGTTCGGGTACTTGTTATCTCTTGAGGTTGGTGTGTTATTCGCAATCATGCGTACACCTTTTGAGGTGCGCTTAACTCGTATCTCGTGAGGTGTGTGCATCGTCCAGCGCCTTTGTAGATGCGTGCGCGTGTAGATGTTGGGAGTGTTTTGCCGGCTCCATACCGGTGTGTATCAGGAGCATCGCGAGCTCGAGGCCCTCCATCCTAGCCTTCGGCAGCCGACGGGTCGGTCGAGCAAGCGTAGAGCTGAGCTGTGCCAGATCAAGAATTTGTGGTTAGCAGTAGAAGCCGGGGAGGGGGGGGGGGGGGGGGGGAGGGAGAGGACGCCCCAGACGAGGTATTGTGCGATAGAATACCCCCCTCCCTTCCCCCCCCCCCTCCCCCGTTGCTTTGGTGGTATTGGTGTGAAGTGCTTTTGTCCGGACCGCCGTGGTGGTTCCGTACGTGGCTAGTGTTGTTTGTGTGGTCGTGATGATTAGTACAGTAGGTATAGACACTTCGTACAGCATGCCGTGCAGACGGTGCCTTGAGATGAGTGTAGCGTGCTCATTCCGACGTTTGTTGGCAAACGGTCACTTCCGCTGCTGGTTGCAGACACGAACCCTCCAAGGACCTTTGTGTGCGTGCGGTTTCGACGAGAACCAATGGTGAAATCTCGGTACACATGCTAGTCCTTTTGACTGCCCCCTGGGCACTTGGGTGGTGATGTGGGAGGATGCGGTAATCTCGTGGGAGCCCCACCCCCACACGAAATAAAATCATTACCTACCAATTTAGATCAATACCTGGTACAAGTTTTCTCTCTTCCCTATGTTGCTGGACCCTTTTTTTTGTCTTCTATCAATGCGACCCGGTGATTCCATGCAGAGGCTTATTGCTTGCGTATATTCCGTGCACAGGAACGCGCACCACGCCTGCCTCTGCACCGGAAAAATCTGGTTATTTGTTCGTTGGGGGTTTTGTTAGCGCCGTGGAAATGAATCGCGAGTCATTTTTTTTTCGTAGAAAATGTCATCAAACCCCAAGCGCATGCACATGCGCACATTCAGGGTAGCTTGTTGAAACTGGTGGTTAGGAATTATGTCCTCAGGCTCATACAGGTGGTGGAGTTACTACTGTAGATACCCCAAGTTGTACCAGGTAAAGATTGCTGTTTGTTGATGAGGAAATGCGATTTCTCGATTTCTCGTATATACGTACCAGGTACACGCCAACCACCACACAATGGAAATACCCCTGTGCTCCTGCTCCATGTGTGTTCTGGCCCTGTTGCTCAGTCAGTCCTGTGTGGCACTAGGTTTTCCCTCACGAAACAAATCACGCAACGGATGGCGGCGGGAAATGTTTCGTCATGATGCGCATGATGTACTAACGTATTGCATAGGGTTTCTGTGAACAAAAATGAAAGCTGTCCGTCCGTCCGTCTTCACCCCCTTTCCGTGTCTACAAGACTATGTATGCCCATTTTTTTCAAGGTTGACTGACGCCCATACCGCATGCAGCGGAAATCGACAGCCCTCTCGGACTCGCTCGGCATCAGCCAAACCCCACCTTCTGGGGTGCCTTTTGTGACGAGTCCCAGACGAGCGGACAACCAGCACCCAGCAACACCACCACCATCATCACGACCAGCGAACACCGCCACCACCACCCCGCTAGTTAATCAATGAAATTGCGGGAGCAGCAAGCAGCAGCTGAAGAAAACTTATTGCTCGTAGAAGCTTTTTTGCTCGTGGTGGGCTTGTGGTCGTCTGAGGCTTTGGCCGTCGTGTGCAGGCAACGAGGGCTGTCCCCTCTCCGCCCGGGTTTTTCTTCAATCAAACAGGATATATATGAGGCAGATCAGTTTGGCGCGCAATGTTGGGCACACAGCTGGCACTGCTCAATCACCCAGCACTATATAGGGACCACTACCCGGTGTCACGAAACGATGACGACAGCAGTTTTGAGTCACGAAACGACGATGACAGCAGTTAGTTTGAGATCACAGTCTGGGTTGCCTTCTTTGCCACTACTGTAGAGTACTCCACTAACACGTATTGCCCCCGGGGTGAAAAAGGACGGGGGTCCCGGCCGTGTCGAAAACAGCCTACTGTAGGGCTCGAAGGCATATCTCTGTAGGCTCTGTTGATTCTGCTGTACTGATTATCCTTGCATGTGGCAGAGAGAGGCAAACATTCAATCGACGTCGATCGATACAGCATGAATTGCGAGCTCCGCATAGCTGGTTAAAGAAGACGGTCTCAGTTTTTGTGCTACTTAACAGCGGTCTCGAAGAGACCATGAATAGAGCAGAAGAAGAGATTTTGAGAGAGTGTGCGCGAGCACCTCGATCACAGCTCATTGATCTACCGAAAACAATGACTGGTGAAAAAATAACAGATCAAGGAACCTGAAGAATGCGGCATGGCTTTACGTAAGAACTCGGGAAAACTCTCCGTGCGTACAACCTGTTTATTGGGTCTCTACGAAGCCGATACGAAGTCCTATAGGCTCTCAAATCCTAGGCTCTCAAATCCTGATTACTGCTACTCGTATTATACTACTGTAGGTATGTGTCAGCTCATCATACTCATCCAACAGCAGTCTGAACATATCATACAATGCCATTTTACTATTGCTGCTCTCTTCTACTAACGACCACAATCAGATGAATGTGTTCCTGGCAGCGAAATGTGAAGAGGGGTGCAGAGATATAAGCTGGTAAGAGGCACAGGGATGTCGGTGCTGGGTAGGGCACGATGCTTGTAGATCACGAGCTTCTTATGAATGCTCCTCAAGTGAGTTTAGAGGAAGGGAGAGAACTCAAGCGAGTAAGGAGGGCATCGTCGGGGACACAACTCAGCCCAGACGTCGACCAGAACCAACCTCTATGCAGATACAGGTTATCGGGACGTTGTCCCACAGAAGATTCCGAACTATAATAGCAGAATGTTCCCGACCGGTCATACCGAAGGTTCCCAGAGTTGTAACCCTAATGTTCTGCGGGCAAAGGGGATGTCTGAACTGCTCCATAGAATATTCCCTAAGAGTTATGTATAACCATATAAGATTTGCCTCGATATTCTACATACTCGTACAACCATATAGTGTTCGTCTTCAGGTATGTCTGGTATCTGCAAAGGGCGATGTGCAACCATACCAAGATCCGCTTACGGGTATATACGTTCCTATTTGTTGTTGTTGTTCTCACATTAACTCACAATACAATGCAGTCCGTGGTCGCAGGACAGGCTCCAATAACTCTGGAGTGGAAGAAATACCTCGGTAGTAAAACAGAGGCAAAAACAAAAAACAAGCATACATACGCACTCCACCACTGCGGACACCAGGGAAGCAAAAAGGAGACTATTAAATACCAGGTAGCAGACAAAAACCTAAAAAAGAAGATGAAGCGAAGCAAAAAAAAACAAAAAACAAAAAACAGAAGCAGATAGCAAAACGCAAAAAAGGCAAAACGGACCATACTAACAGATACACGAAGAGATACAAACGAGAATGAAAGAAAGATGGAAAAAAAGAAGGGACAAAAAGCGATAATCACGGGCGGGGGGCAAAGAAAATACCAAAGGCAGGCACTGGAGCATACAGACACGCAAAGTTGCCCAGGTGGCACCATGCTAGTTACTTGGGTCCCAAAGAAGGGAGTGCATCATGACGATGATGGCCATAACCAGGCTTCAGCCTGTTGGGCAGACCGCCTCCCCCCCCTCCCCCCCCCATCCCCCCTCATCCCCCTTTCGTCCCCCCCCTCTTCCCTGCCATTCTGCGCACTCGCGTTGGCGTCAACGGCTGAGGTCGTGGTTGCAGCTATTCTATGCCGTTCTGCCGATGCCTCCTTCTCATCTGTATGCCATTTCCGCATGAAGGCCTCCGCCCCTTCCTCGGCCCGTCGGAACCATCTGCCGGCATTCTATGCTGCCTCGCGCCACCCTTCGAGCTTGATGCCGAACTCCTTGAGGCCCTCCTCAAGGTACCTCATCCAGTCCCACTCCTGGCCTCCGGAGTAACCCTTACCCCCAACCATCTCCCCAAACATCACCCTCTTCGGCAGACGCTCCTCTCCCATGCGTGCCACAAAGCCCGCAAACAAGAGCCTACGTCTGCGTACCGTCGTCTAAACGCTCTCTACAATGGGTGTGCTAGTCCATCACAGAACCGATAGACTACATAATTGTATATAATACTGACTACTGCTGTCGATGTTGCGCAGCGACGTAGCTATCCTCAATACGACCCCGCGATGGATGGGACATAAAGTCAAATTCCCGTTCAACTATAAAATAAAAATATCAATTGACTTGGCTTTAGCGTACGCTTGCTTGATACTTACAGCAAGTGCCCTTATTATATTCCAAGTAGTCTTTCGACAGTCCCAACTCTCTATACTTGTCGGTGCACTTGTCTGAACTACTCGTCTGCACATTTACGATGTAGAATCCGTTGGTATGTCGCAACAAAGGTTCATTTCACTCCTTTGCTCAGTCGAAACAACACCAACCGTTCCTGCTTCGCTTTCGACGGGTGGTCAATCCTTCCACAGCTAACGCAAAAACAAAACTACAACGCATAACCAAGCAATAACGTAAGGGCATACTACTGATGTGACAGGTAATGCATGGAATCGCACGCAAATCGCAAAACAAACACACACACAGAACTTTCGTGGGCCTATCTATACTTTACCAGACGGACATGTGTGGCACGGTTTACTCCGTACAATACTATAAATACTACGCCAATCAGTTTTGACCGTATATTTATGGATTCCTTCTGAAAAATGACATCAGCAAGTAGTATAGAGACGGCTATTAATAGTTTACAGTGTATGCTCCAAAAAACTGGAACAAAGCCATACTTTTACTACTGCTAATCGTGCAACTGCATCGTCTCAATAATTTATCAACTACAGAAGAAAAAAACACAAGTAAACATATCTCAGATATCGTTTTGTTGAGCAAGAAACAGAAACAACCGTTTACTGCTGTAGCGGTTGACCACGTTGTCCGCCCCGTGCAAAAGCGACATGTGGTGCTCCAACACACAATAATCATGCACAAATGGCTTAGCTTCATACCATGCTTCTGCCCCCCCCCAGTCAAAGAAGGCGAGTTGTGCTACGTACTAAGAAACAAGGAAACATCTTGCCGTTAAGCTGATGATGATGCATGCGATCTAGGAAGATGCAAATGTCCTCCCCGCGATGCAGATGATTGATGATGATGGCGATTTCCAGGAGACGTTCTCCCTGGTGATCCCAATAGTTACAGATGATGCGGTGGCCAGATCCTGAAATATACCTCTCCAGCGACCCCGCGTTCAGTTGGTGTGGCAACCCGGTAGATCCGGCAGAGTCCCAGCGAACGGTGAGCATGCTGTAACGGTTCCGGAAGGTATCTTTCCGACAACCACGAGCGCTTCTTTACAGGACCCGTGGACCCCGCCGTCCTCGACCCCGCGTTGATACGATACTCCAGCAATCCAGGAAAAGTTTTGTTCCGCAGACCCCGGGTGATGGTCCGTTTTTTCAAAAGTTAAAATTGAAACCCTTGTCGAAACCATCGTCGAGGCTGATTGTGGGCTTGTTACTGACACCCAGCACAGCAGCCGTGTGCATGCTACTCGTCGTCGTCTCTGGGCGCGTAGCTCCTTTCGCGTAGCAGTCGGTGTCGCCGTGTGTAGTTGTGTTGTATCCCGAGCACCACTTTTGTCCAGCTCCTCTATTTTTGTTGTATTTTGTACAGCACCAAGCCCTCTGCCTTTCAGATGACTGTGCCCCTGACAGTGAACCGATGGACTACGTACTGACTATTGTTGATGCTGCACAGCAACGCAGCTATCTTTAATAGGGGTGTTATTGTGCCTGTATCGGTCGCTCGCTGCACGCCCAGTCAGAGCAGTTTGGGCGCTACATAGGGCAGCTGGCACTGCTGAACCGGCAACATATAGGGACCACGAATCTGTGCCACGATACGACAGCAGTTTGATACCAGGTATCACAGACCGTAGTTTGGGCTGCAAATTTTGCTATTTTGGCCTTAGAATGCTCCACAAACAAGCTTTTCCCGCGGGTGAAAAAGGCAGCTCTCCCGGCCGTATCAAGTACAACCTAGGGCTCGATCTCCGTTGGCCCTGTGGGTGCTATTGTGCCTTTCTTAGTCGCTCGCTTCAATTAGAGGCGAGCGCGACGAGCTCCCGGCTACTTCCCGCACCGTGCAGTGTGTGTGTTTTCTTCGTATCTAACCGTTATCTACCCAACTGCACCAGTACACCCAGTGTCCGTCCTGATTCCATATCCTAGAGATATACTAAATATGTGGTGACAACTGTGTAAAACAGAGAAAACCAAAGCAACAATAATTACAAATAAATGGGTCATGTAAGTTAAATGTCAACGTACCGGATACGAGAACACAACAACACGAGCCAGACCGGAAACATAAACAAACATACCATAAAAAAGAAAGAAACAAATCTGATCTGAAACAGAATACAAGTGATGGAAAGAGATCGAAAAGCTGCTATTCATAGAAGAAAACCTTACATCAAGAGGAACAGATAACTGCTGCACGCACGAAACAACACGAAGGAGAGGAACATACCAGTATTAGGACGGCGGGGGGGGAAGCGGAACAAAAGAGAAACAACGTGAAACGAAGGAAAGAAACGAGAAGAGTGAATAATCGAACTCAAGGCAGTGAATAGTAACATGGGTTCCCGTCTCGGACACAAAACCGATTTGAGGGCCGTGCCACACCCTCCGCTGTCTCCTTTCTATTCTACGCTCTCGATAGCGGTGTCAAGTGTCAGTATTGCCGCTGTCGCGCCCCCCCATTGAACAGCTTAAGAAAAACAAGAAAAAAGTTTTCAAAAAAAAAAAAAAATGTTTTCAAGGGTTAGTCGGATCGATGCCTTGCCAACCGATCTATCAATTCGTTTCTGCATTCGTCTAGAGCTGCATCAGTACGGCTGCCCCCCCCCGTCCCCTTGTTGCCGCTCTTCGCATCCTGAACTGCGTGGCGTAGTAATTTCCTCTTCGCCTTGCCCGTGCGCCACCTCGTCATGAAACCTACTTCGACGACCCCCCGATACCACATCCCACTCTTCTTAGCCGTCCTCGGCCATAACACCGTCTCTGGTCCGAACAGCAAAGGGGAGTTTTCCGTGGACCCCTCGGTGGCTTGAAAAACCCTGAGGTCGTCAGCCAGACATTGGGCCCAGTTCTTTTCTGGTCGGCCTGGTCCCGGGTTTTCCCCACCAGCAATCGTTACAAACATCACCCGACGGGCCAGGCGCTCATTGGTCGTCCGTTGTACGGCCCCCGCCAAGAGAGGGCGGCGTTTGCGGATGGTCGTCTCAACGTTCTGGCATTGTCCCTCCTTGAGGGCCTTGGCGTACGACATGAGGGGGTCGGTGCGTTGTCGGCGCTGGAAACCAATGATCTGCAGGAGAAGTTTGTGGTGTACCGTTCGGAGCTCAGCGAAGTGCTAATGACCGATAGTCCACGTCACACACCCGTAGGGTCTCCATCACCTCGCCCTTTAAAGCATGTGCACCATTAGAGAGAACGGGGCATCCTCCGTATCTTACAGCTCCCGCTTGAACCGATTGTAGCATGCCCTTGCGAGTCGGATCCATCATTTGATCCCTGGCACGAGGTCAGCGCTTGCGACGACAAGACCGTCTAGGCCCAAAACCTGCATCTTTCGTCTATACGTCTGCCCTGCTGATTCGATGACGAGCGGTGAGATCCGGAGTGCCTGGTTCGGTATCCGCAACAGCATGGTCTCGGTTTTCTTTTTCGATACGGTGAGGCCTGCTGGTTCGAAAACGGTCACAATGACGGTCATTATCTTCGCGAGGCCTTTTTCTGACTAACACAATGCCTGCATCGTCGGCGTACAGCATAATATATATCCCATACTGCCCCCCGTACACACGCTTGTGGATCATTTCATCCCGTCTTCCCCGAGGTTTTCCTCGAGGTGAACCAAGTCCCTCAAATCGTAAGGGTCATCACTGAAGCGTACCAGCACCGCGTGTACCACAGAAGCGAAGAATACATCGAAGAGAGGTGGTGATAGCACACATCCTTGCCGCAACCCCTGAGTGACGTCAAACCCGAGTGCTCACCGTCATCCGTACGCACTCGAGCTCCCATGCGTTCGTGGAACCAGCGGATAGCGGTTAGCATATTCTCTGGCACGCCGAAGCGTGCGAGCACGACCCATAACAGCTCTCGGTCGACGGAGTCATATGCTTTCTGCAGGTCGATGAAGCACATGTACAGGGTTTTTTTTCTAGCTCCTCCGAGTTCTTGCAGTCGATGCACGACGAACACAATTTCGACTGCTGATCGTGCTGGGCGAAAGCCGCACTGTTCCTCGGGGAGTATCCCTTCCGCTTCACAGTAGTTGCTGAGGCGGGACGCGACTATTTTCAGCAGTACTTTGCCTGAACGGGCAACAAGCAAGCTCCCTCGGTAGTTGTAGCAATCAGAGCGATCCTTCTTTTTTTCAAGGACTTTAATGGTCGCATATTTCCATCGCGGGGGGACACCACCCGTTCTCCACACGTTCACAAGTAAATTGTGAAAATGACGGATTGATTCGGGATGGTCGACTTTGAGTAACTCGGCCGGAAGGGAGTCTGGTCCCACGGCCTTCTGGTTCGATATACCCCGGATTGCCACCGTCATGTAATCTATGGTGGGTGGGCTACTCTCCGCGCCATGGTGCCAACGGCTGTTGTGGAAATAGGGGGCTGATGGTTAGGTCAAGATTAGGCGATTTCGTGGACGAGAAGGTACCGAAAAACCCCGCTCAGCGTTGAAGAATGCGCACATTGTCCCTTAGTAGTGTGCCGTCCTCTTCCACGATTAAGTTATCACTCCTCGCATTTCGACCGTCCAACCCCACGGTGCCCTTCATGTGCTTATTATAGAAACCACGCTGGTCGTTGTCAGCGAGGAGTCTCTCCGTTTCAGCAAGGTACTCTTCGAAGTAGGCATACAATCCCGCGTCAATCACCCCTTGCAGTTTCGCGCACGCCGTCCTCAGCGTCTTCCTCGCGGTTTTGTCGTCCTCAATGCGCATGAACCGTCGGGCGTCTACCCTCGCATCCCATGTTATGTTAAAGGCGGCCGAGTCTCGGACCCCTCGGATTGTGTGTGTGCAACGTGGTGGGAGTGGTACCTCTTTCGCTACTGCTTCAAGAATATCATCGGCAAAGGATTCGGCCAACTCAGAGATCCTGTTCCGCGGCGAGGGTAGGAAAATACGCTTGCTGAGACTCCGCGTCACTACTTGCTGCCTGCAATCTCCGTCAGACCTAAACTTCTGCAGGTCGAACGGCGCGATTGTGTGCTTTTGTTCGCACGTGTCTGTTCGGTGCAGAATGGCCGGTGAGGTGGACCATCACGTATACGATACTACGATTTGAATCCGCCTTGGGTAGGGGCGGAGGCTGGGGGTGAACCTTAACATAGTACACGCGAGATCGGTGTGCGTGGCGGTTAGGGTATAATCAATTGGTCATTGCGGCTGCTGATGCCGTTCAGAGGTATTCCACCTTTACGTGCACTAAAAAACGTGTTCGTGAGAGCGAGCTTGGTGTCTGAAGCGAATGCCAGCAGGTGTTTGCCGTTACTGTTGAGCTCCTCACGCCCGTACGATCCAAGCGCCCTACCGTCACCACACCCTCCCATCCTCTTTCCAGTCCGCGCGTTTGCGTCGAGCAATACGAACAGACATTCCTTCGGTGGAATCTGTCATCGAAAAGGAGAATTACTGCTGTAGTTCACTGCGTATATCATGCATATCACACGAGCTCATGATGATGCATACGAGCATACCATACCAAACGATGTTCATACCATCCGCTGTACGCGTCGTAAAGCTGCAGGCTACAGCAGTACACGGAGGTGACCTTATCGTGAGGGTCATGATGTGTGTTAAGGGGACGGAGATCACTCCGGAATGTGTTGCCAAGTAGGCGCGCGTAGGCGTTTCGGCAACATACTCGTACAACTTAGAAATAGAGTACGGAATTTGCAACCATGATCCGTAGTTCGAAGTTTCAGAATAATTGATGCAAATCAACAAGAATCCAGAGCTGTTTTGCCCTTTCCAGCCCTCTTATGGAACCAATAACTTACTGCCCCTCACCTGAATGACATATGTTGACCCGTGGGCTTGACGTGTACGTCCCGAGAAGGCTTATATTATCCGCTTGGCGAACAGCAAACGTATAGTGAACAACGTTTTTTCATTGGCGATGTACTCATCGTTGGCTCCGGCGCGTGAAGCGAAATATTTTTGGTGTTGCTTGCTCGCAACTTCGAGTTCGCGAAAGAAAGCACCGCGTGGGTCGCTTCTGGCTGCCTACGACTGACGGCTGTGTGGTGAACCCGGCGCCCTCACACACCCCTTCAGGAGTGTCCCTCAATTTCGTGGGCTGTGTAGTTCCTGTGACGAGTTGTAGCTGTCTTTAAGTCAAGTGCAAACGTTTGATTGTTGTCTCTTTTTGTGCCCCCCAAATTTAGACCAAATTAGACCACGGCAGCACCTCAAAGTCGAAGCGTGGGCCTCTGTTGAGCTAGCGTGGAAGGCAAATCTGAAGAGAATCACCAGCTGCTGTGAAGAAGCTCTGTGGGGTCACACGCGACCTCTGGTAGGCACGAACCAGCCGAACGTGCAAACGCAGCGTTCCAGTATAGCGCCCCGATTTGCGTTCCGAAAATAGCATATAGATTAGAGTCATCGGGGATCCGGAGATGAGGAGGGGACAAGATCCTCGGCTGCCTTAAGAAGCCATTAACGCATACCCGGTATAAACGTAGTACATTCCGCACCCCCCGGCCCACTCACCCACCATTCAAGCGGATGAGGAGGGGACAAGATCCTCGGCTGCCTTAAGAAGCCATTAACGCATACCAGGTATAAACGTAGTACATTCCGCACCCCCCGGTCCACTCACCCACCATTCAAGATTCTTGCGCGGACGCGCATCGCTTAACAATGAAATGTTGATGGTGAGTTGTGTTGATGGTGGTTAGACCAACCAACACACGCACCGACCAACGCACCCAGCAACCCACTTACCGGCCAACCCACACCCACTCACCCATATCATACTCACCCAGCCTTCATGCAAGGTTTATCCGCCAACGTGCGTCGCTTACAAGTGAAAGCGATCCCAAGCACACAGCAAAAATAAAAATTTGACCACGTCAAGGCGTCTGTCACGCTCCTCACATTCTCAACCTTCGTGAAAAAATATTTCGACCGTTCGCCCCAATGGACTAGTGGTTAGCCTCGAATGCTACCAGGCACAATTCATAGCATTGATACCGGAATTCGAATCCCACCGTGCGTGGTGAAATTTTGACTACATTTTCAAAAATAGGAAGAAACCAATTGTTGAGAGCGCCTTCGTAGCGTGGGTCGGCGTAATTTGACGCGAGTCGACGGGGGAAGAAAGGGCTGCAGCCTTCTCGCGATAAAACTGCAGGCAACGGACCGCAGCGGCGAGGGGGGGCAAGAGCCTAAGATGCGACTCCGGATCCGAGTCACTACTATAATAGGATGGAGAGAGGAAAGGAGGGCGAAGAAAACACATGGAATGGAGAAACAAAGAACCTCCCCCGCACCCCGTTGTTGATACGTGTTGTTGGATTTTTCTCACTTACTTGGTTTTGTGGTTGAATATGTTGTTTTTGGACTTGGTGTGTTGATATTACATACCACGTACATTTTTCACTTGGTGATGTGGTTGACAAGGCATTAAAGAATATATTACACCCCGCCCCCCCCCGCCCACCGGCCACCCACCCACCCACCCACCACAGAAGGCTTTGACGCTGACGTGCATCGCTTAACAGTGAAATTTTGGTGGTTGGGGGTGTTGGTGGTGGCTAGACCAACCAGCCCGCGCACCAACCTTTCTCCAGCAACCCACATACAGGCCAACCCACACCCACCCACCCATATTATACCTACCCAGCCACCACGCAATATTTCTGCGCTGGTGTGCATCGCTTAACAGTGACAGCGATCCGACTACTATTAACTATCGGTAGAACACAGTAAAAATGAAAGAACGGCCAACGCAGTAGCTTGATGCAGCTAGGAGCTTAACCACTTCAAGGCGTTTGTCGCGTTCCTCATTCCCACCGTTCTTGTAGTTCCATCTACCTTAAACGGTACGAGGTACTCCAGAACACCTAGGGCAGCAGAGCAACACATATCGTTGGCCCTGCTCTCACAATTATATCATGTAGGTTGTCGGAATTGGTTGTTATCGTTCTCGGAAATCGTCCGAGATCTTCTCTCGTTCGGTCCCTGCTTCTTCTGCGCTTGTATTTTATGTACAGCAAGCGGACAGGCTCCTCTCTTGCGCTTTCTTGAGAACTATGATATACTGTATGTACCGTACTCGCGTAACGGCGGGCTAATACACAGCGACGACTTTGTTTACTACCACTCTGTCCGAAAGTATGAGGAATAAATGTATTTTTTATTTTCTGATACAAACGTTCATCATATTTCGGGACAGGGTGGTACTACAGCAGGACCCTGTTATGGTATACCCCCTTTCTCCCTGTCGCGGCTATGATTTGTAGCAAGAATCCCCTCATCATACCTGTCAGGCGTTATCACCTGCCTGACTGATGAATGTCTCACCCCTTGGCAAGCAGCAACTTATACAGAGAATCTATAACTTCCAATATCGCCAGGCACCTTGTGTGAGTGACCAGAATCAGAGAGGCAAACCTCTGCTAGCAATAGTCGGCTCCTACATAGGTCCATACTGCTTTACACTCAAGTTAACAACCACCATCAAACAAAAACGGGTAAAATACAGGCAGGGCACATGCATCTTAATCTGACTGCTAAATCTAGGCCCTTCGTAGAGCGTGTTGATCGACTCTGATATTTTTGCGAGTAACGCGTGACACAACCATCTGCGTAGCATCATCATGAAATAATTATGCAATCTATCCCGTGAGCGTGTTTTTTTCGTTAGGTTGTGATAGTTATCATCTGACGAATAATGCCGCCAGTGGGCTATTGTAGTAGAACCCGATTCTCGTGGTAAGGGGATGGAATGCAGGTACTATTGGAACTGGATAGGAAGGCAGCTTTTCTTGTACAGTGGACTTCTTCTTGTGTTTCCGTATTATTCCTCATGGCGAGAGAAGGGAGCTGTTGAGAGAGTGAGTCGATAGGCGCTTGATTCAAGGCATCAAGCCCACTCTGCTCTCCTGCTATGCACCCGCTAGACGGGTGAAGACACTTGTCCGAGGAACTTTCCTCGGGCGTTTGTCTGCTCTTCTTCTATCGGCCATCCTAACCATTGTACGGCAAAGGAAAATTCAGAGCCCCGAGAGTAGTCTTAGAGTATTCAAGGCTTTGGTACTACGGGCTGTGTCATAACCACTACTAAAGCCCAATACTATATCATATCACAGTAGCCCACCCTGAATAGTCGTATGTGCAGACCACACGACGATCAATGGATGATACCGGAATCATCTGAAAACATCGGCAAGGGGGGCCGAAGATGCGGTTATTCGAAACAACGTAATGAGGCTATAAATTTCCCCACATCTCGTAGTGAGGCCTAGGCGTTGTTATTGTCAGAAACGTCCGCTGAATGAGGGAGTCAAAAACCAAAACAGAAAGGACAGGAGTCGAAAGGGAGGTAACAAGAAACACTAGAACCATTGCAGAAGAAGGTTGCAGCAACTACCAAGACAAATGAAGAAGGGGGCGGAACTGAGGGAGCGGCCGTGTGCGTGGGGGCTCAAAAGGCCAGGGCCGGGTAGGGCCCGGGGTTATACGAGTGCAGGGCCGGTCATCGAATCGAGGCGAATACGATTGAGGTACGCAAACGGGAACACCACACGAAGTACAGAGAGCGGAGGGGGCACGACAAAACCGTAATGGAAATTTCTGGGACTATGGGCGGGGGACTGGCTAGGGCCTGCAAATGTAGTGATTATTGTTCTACTCTAAAGTGGCGAACTAATAGTGGGAACAACACCAGCAAACGGAGCAAGGTAACTCAGCCAGAACCAATACGCAGAAGAGATCGTCAAGAAATCACTCGGATGGGCAGGCCTAAGGCGTCTAGTTCGAAGTAGACAACAGGGTGTGTCCCTACAGCTTCATGTAGATTTAGAACCACTTATTTAAATATAAATCCCTGAGCGTGCTCGGTTGGTACCTCCCTGGCCTCTCAGAGCCCCCACTTCCAAACCGCCTCCTTTTATTACTTGCCGGACCTTTCCAGCGGTTCTGTGTTTTCTCCAATTCTTTTGGCACTCTCGGTCCTTTCTTCCTTTTTTCTTGTTTCGTTTCATGTGCGTGCGTGTACTCCGAGCACGGCACGACGGGGGAGCCCGGCGCCGTCGCGGGTGTCAGCGGGTGCTGACGGGTAGAGGGGGGGTTGCAAGGAGCGCGGTGGCCGCTTTCGGGCCTAGGGGTCGCGTGTGCCTCGAGACACGAGGGATGCATGAACGGGCTCTGCCTAGCCTCAATTTGTGATTTCGGATAGAGTATGTACGAGATATAAGGGTCGTTCGAAATTGCAAGATAACGTTGAAGCAGTGATTATTTAAGCAACCACGCTGAAGTTGAAAGAGGAAGCTCCTAGTCTGAGTACCAATACTGTCGAGCTGGCGAACGACGGCCACGGTGAGCACCGGGCTTCACGCGAGGCGGGCGACGGGGCTGCCTGTGGCAGAGAGTGAGGAGAGCTTTACCCGGACCGAATCGGTGGCGAGGTGGTCGCGAGAGGGGTGGGCGGAGTACGAGGCTCAGAGGGAAGCTCTGCTGTTCATTTTGTTTCTTTTTTAACCGGTGCAAGGTGTTCCAATCAGGCAGAAAATGTTTTCAGGAGAGGGGCGGGAATTTGTTTTTCTTCCCGAATTTTTCGGTTTCATTTTACATTGTTTTTGCGGTGCTGCTGTGCCGCTGTGCCGTGCTGTGATTTCTTTTTTTTCGTACGTACAGCATATCAAAATAATATATCAAGTACCCTACCTGGGGTATGTACGTACGTGCGGCAACCGCCAGCGATGCGAAGCGTATGTGGCGTCCGAGCTGTTTTCTCCTGAAGCATGGCGGCGGGACTCTTGGCATTATCAAGTCGCAAGTTCGCAACTACGATCATAATAAAAAAACTATATTCAATCATGGACCTCTGTCCGCTTCGCATAGTAATTTTGACGTACTGTTCGTTCCTGAGCGAGCGTAGCGGGCGGCGTAGGCCGCCCGCGGAGCGAAGCGCCTTGTACAACTTACGGCTACATCGTAGAAAGGCGGGTATGCCAGGGACACAAGGTCCAAAAGAAAACACCTTGCATACTGCAACAGAAGCAGGGGGCATATGCATGTGTGCCAGAAACAGGACACATATAGTACGTGTCCAATAGACACTCGGGGCAAGGAAAACCAGGCAGTAAGGATACTACTCCAAGTGGAAGTACGGTAGCACCAGGGATCAGCGGCCTTTTCGAAGACGAGGTAAACGGAAACGGCGCTGGGAAGTTGAACAAAACCCCGACAGGACTGCAAGCAAGTAGAACGGAGCTCGATCTACTTTTTGTGCACGCCGCCGGCGTCTCCTGCGGGCTGCGACCACAGCGTCTCGTCCGGCAGTACATCAAGAGTACCAGGAGTTGGATATCTTATTGATTAACGTCCGATCAATGAAATCAATGTGAGGACGTGACTGACAGATGACGCACTACTACTACTACTACTACTACTACTACTACTACTACTACTACTACTACTACTACTACTGTTACTACTACTACTACTACTACTACTACAACTACAACTACAACTACAACTACTACTATTACTACTACTACTACTACTACTAACCGTATACCACGGAAGAAAGCACCCCCCCCTTAGAAAACACACACCCCCACACGAGCACACCCGGTGATATATGTTTTACTTCGTTTCTTTGCCGTCACCTTATCACCGGGGGTACGTTGGATAACACCCCCCCTACGTTTTTGTTTTCGTTTTTTGTTTTAATCATCACTTTTACTTTCCAGCCTATCTCGTAGGAGGTTTTATCCTCAGCGACCTTCTGGGCAAGCCGTGGTCACAGGTGCCGTCCCTTCTCCCCCCCGGTACGTGCCTTTATTTTTTGTCGCGCATAGGATTCAGCAATCCCACTGCTCGTCGATTTTCATCGAATGTAGCTAACTCACGCTCTCGCGCCTTCCGCTGATCAATTTTTTGTGCAAGAAAAAGTCCCTACGAGCATGCACTCGGTGAGGCTTGAACCCACGAAATTGATCTTGATAGGCACGCGGACCACCTACCAAGCCACCGGGGACGCCGTATGTACGCCTGAAAACAGTGTCAAACTCCACAGTTATCACACCACGTGGTGGATGGATACCATTCACAATTCAGAATCAACCCGCACCGATATGGACACCAGCATGAAGGCAACTGCTGCGCCACCTGTAGCTGCTGCTGCCGCGCCTCGGGCGACGATCATGTCGTTCTTCTCTGGGGCCAGCGCACTTACCGGTGCTGGCCCTAACGTTATCACGTCTCCTACGTCCGCCGTGTCCCAAGCCCCGACTACTGGTACCGGTATCGGTACCGGCGAAGCACCCGCAGCTCTTGCAGCAACGCCCAACGCGCCAGCCAAAGGGCCTGAGCCCCCGTCGGCAGCAGCCGAATTGCCAGCCACTACGATTGCGACAAGCGGCGAGACTATGCTGCCCGGGGAGGGCCACGAGTGGCAGGACAACGATGGGGAAGCCCTCTTCTCAGAGTCCCCGAAGACAAAGGGCAAGAGGACATAAGGAAAGCTGGAGTGAAACCGCCTTCCCAATTCCGGAGTTCGGTGGCGGCCTACACCGCAAGAGATATGTTATAGAGTTCAAACTGAAGGTGATCGGCTACGCGCCATCTGTAGTCGAGGGTGGAAGGCGGCCCGGAGGCACTGTTGGCTGGACTTATGACACCGGGGCGCTAGAAATTTTGGATAAGGCAGCGCTGGCATCGTGGATCAAGAACCGGTCTACGTATGAGAAGGAGGCGCGAGCGGCCACGGCAGCGTCCGAGACGAAAGCCTCTCATGTGATAGCACACCCCTTGCTAACACACCCCCTTGTTATCACACCCCCTGCTTTCTGGCCGGGGTCCGTTCACACTCACTCCATAGCAATCATTGATACACCGTCATCATACCCTCTCATTGGCACACCCCCTGGATCTGGCTCTCCTTATCAACCAATAATGACGTTAGCATTCCTCGTCGTCACACCCCCTCGTTACCACATCCCCGAGCTGCGGGGCTCTCGTGCATGGTGGTTATCAACGAGGATGCGTTAGATAGCACCCATCCCTACGACAGCATACCCGGTGATAATCTTTTCTAAATGTCAAAATGTTATCACCGAGGTGTGTTTTCTTCCGTGCTACACGGTACTACTACTACTACTACTACTACTACTACTACTACTACTACTATAATACTGCAGTACGCGACAGCAGTTAAGAATGTGGGTGTTGAGAATTTAAACCTTAATTTTTTACGTTTCTTAGAATTTACAACTAAGCATTTGTGCTGACCTTCGAGGAGAAATAATAATTAGAAATCGAGAAGTGCAAGGGGGTCGGCAACTAAGAATCTACAAGAATGTACTACGGCCCAGAATAATAAGAAACGGCCGAAACACCTCTCAAGGCCGCACCAGGCACCCAACCAAGCTGCCTCCTCCCCAAAATCGACCTCGCAGCTGATTATGTGAAATATTATACCGGTATAAAATAGTGTACCAGGTACCAAGTAATCCAGTACGTTTTATCCAAAAAATATACTGGTACGTAAAAAATACGTTAGAGGGGTTGACGAAGCCTTTGGCTTTAATGGACGGTGCGAGCGACGATGAGGACGGAGGAGGCGGGGTGAGGGGGGGGGAGAGATGGAGAGCAGTGGTGAGGAAAAGGACGGGCAAGGAACTAGTGAGGACAAGGATGAGGACGGTGGCGGGGAGGAATAGGGGACGAAACTTGTGGGGACGGGGGCGGGGAGGAAAAGGAAGGAGGACAGGAGCAGGACGCAAGCAGCGGGGAGGGGGACGAGAACAGCTAGGAGGGGGACGAGGACGGCGAGGGTGTGGACGAGGACAGCGAGGACGTGGACGAGGACGGCGAGGAGGAAGACGAGGACAGCTGGGAATACGGTGACGGTGAAAGTGATTTAATGCATTGTTTTCTTGCTGCTATTGTCGTTTGCTTCAGCGCGTGTAATCGGTGTCCTTTATGTACTGGTTTTGTGAGTAGATCTTTCAAGGGTATCGAAAACTTCTGGCAGGAATGTTCCTGAATTTTGATTTTCTGTTTCAGGAATACTGAGTTACAAGAAATGATCTATTCGGACCACTTGGAATACTGTACGCCCTTTTGTTTTCTGGGCTGCTTCAGAACTACCTTTGACCATTTTGTCGGTACAATACTGTATCGTATTACGTGCAAGTGTTTCTGACATCGGGAAAGATCCGCAGACCCTGCTGGACGAAGACGACGACATGTCCCCGGAGGATGAAGCCGTCGGCATTGCGATTCCGGATGGCTTTCGCCCGCAAGAGTCAAGGCCAGCTACTCTAGACGGTTCTGTAGTGAAACGCGGAGTACTAGTGAGACTAAGTATGGAGTGGTTTGGGGGGTTGATCACTCGCAAGAGTCAGGAGCGGACCAAAGATTTGTACGACTATCGTGTGCACCTTGAAGAGGACCAAAGTGTGCGTAGCTTGAAGCTTCCGCTAGGTGCATACAGCACGGAATCAAGCGCGGCGGGGGGTGCGTGGGTTTTGCTGCAACCAAACGAGGAAGAGCAAAGGGAGGGTGCAGCAGTCGCAGGGGGCGAGCAGAACAGTCAGTTGGGAGGTTCAGCTGCCGGAGGAAACCCCGCTGTCTGTAGCAGCAGGGGGAGAACCTTAGCACCTAACGTGCGTAACGTAGATCATGTACTGTAGCTTGAACGGCTGTTCCGGGTAGGGAAGTACAGATATGCAGCGGCAGTGGTACGATCATGGGGTCGTTGAGAGCGTGCAACATGGTGAGCGTGTCTGCAGTCCTCAAGCCTTTCGTTTAATATCTTGAAACTAGGGAATAAAAGGCCCTCCCGCCCCCACGGCGGCCGGGCCAGATTCCAGTAGATAATATAGGAGCTATAATAGATGAGTCAATACGTACATAGGATGGACATTAATTGTGGCCCCGTGCTTCAAATTGATGAAAACCACTTTGTAAGTCACTTTATGTAGGACCTCAATAACGTTAAAATTATGAATTGAGCAATATTTATTCGATGTGCGTGCTCCATCACACTGCGACTGTATTCGTCGTTGGTTGCAGCAGTACGATGCAATACAACCTGCGGGTAATACGATAAACGCACAGCAGAGGGACCACAATCGGAGTATCTATTGTTTCCGTATCGAGCAAATTTCGTACTCTGAATGCTGAGACTATTAGGGTGCTTGCGGCCTCAACATTCCGAGTGACCGGGAGTGTGAGCAGTACTCAACTTCAAAACTCGAAATGTTTCCTGAATGTTGCGAGTAAGTGCGAGTGTGAGTAGTACTAAATAAACAAATGCCACGGGTGCAAGGAGTGCCCGCAGGATCGGACGCCGAAATATCCGAATGAACGGTTATCACTTCAATCGAGAGGATGAGGTCTGTTACATCGAGGTGTCAGAGCATAGATCAGACGACCGTGCTGGTAGGATAATGAAATGAAAACGATGTCGAACTTACTTAATCACAAACACGAGGATGATGGAGACGGCTGGAGCAGTGGTAACGCAAAATGTAAATGCCGTACGAGACGTATCTGCACGAAGAACGGCTGTAACTATGGTTTCATCGACAAAAGATTGTGCCGGATTGGGTCGCCCTGAGCAAAGGCCAGACGATGCTCGTGAGATATCAATATGGGAAGGTGCAGATAGATGCTCCGAGCACCTTGGAGTAAAGTAACGAGTATCGGAGATAAATTACTTCAGGTACTTCGTGTACTCGGAGTATTTCAGGGCTCGATACTCCGGGATACTGCTCGTACTCGGAGTATTTCGGGTATGATCACTCTCAATACTGCTTGTACTCGGAGTATTTTGGGGTTCGATACTCTGGAATGCTGCTGTGTTCCGAGTCTTTCGGGGTTCGTTACTCTGGAATACTCGGAGAATTTCAGGGTTTCATATTCCGAGTTACGAGTAATACTCGGAGTATTTCAGGGTTTTATACTCCAAGGTACCCCGGGTTAGAGTATTACTCGGAGTATTTTACTCGGATGATAAAGTATTCCTGGGTTCAATACTCGCGAAACTCGGAGTACTCCGAGTAACATAGATGTTTGTACTCCGGGTACTGTTTGTACTCGAGTATAAGTACTGCCCATCCATCTGAAAAATTAGACTGAGTATGTACGAGTCCATAAGGGTTGTTCGGGATTGCAAGCTAACATTCAAGCGGTGCTTATTATTGCGACCACGCTGAACTATACACATAGACGAACGCCCGTCTGACCATCGAAATCGTCGAGCTGGCGAACGAGGGTCACGGAGAGTACCGGGCTTCACGCGGGGCGAGCAACGGGGATCACTGTGACAGAGAGGGAGGAAAGCTTTACCCGGACCGAATCGGTGGCGAGGTGGTCGAGAGAGGGGCGGGCGGCGTACGAGACTGAGAGAGAAGCTCTGTTGTTCAATTTTTTTTTTTTTTCTTTGACTGGTGCAAGGTGTTCCAGGGGCAGACAATTATTACATGAGAGGCGACGGGGATTTTTTCTCTTTCCAAAATTTTCGGTTTCATTTTCATTGTTTTTGCGGTGCTGCTGCTGTGCCATGCTGTGATTTCTCGCACGTGCATACATACCACAGTTACATATCAACCGGTCGCCCCGGTGGTTCAAGTAAGTGGTTAACCTCGAATTCTACTTGTTTGAGTCCTGGGTTCGAGCCCCAGGGGGGTCGGACTTTGACTTTATTTGCAAAAATATAAAAGGATTCAATTGTTGAGAGCGCCTTGCAGCGTGGGTAAGCACAATTCGATGCGAGTCGACGAGGGAAGAAAAGGCTGAAATCTTCTACCGATAAAAATGAAGGCACGTACCGTAGCGGGAAGGGGGGAGAAGAGCCTGCTATGTGACCCCGGATCTGAGTTACGAGTTGGAAGGAGAGAGAAGAAGATGTGCGAAGATAATGAATGGGATGAGAAAAATAAATAAATAAATAAATAAATCATACCAGGTACAGCATATCGAAAGAAGAAAATCAGTACCCGACCTGGGGTATGTACGTACGTACGTACGTACGTAGACTCTTGGCATTATCAAGTCGCCAATTTGCAACTACAACAATAATCATAAAAATATATGTTCAATCATCGACCTTCTGTTCGCTTCGCGTAATTCCGGTCGCCCCGGTGGTTCAAGTGGTTGACCTCGAATTCTACTTGTTTGAGTCCTGGGTTCGAGCCCCAGGTGGATCGGACTTTGACTTTATTTAAATTTTGCAGAAAAAAAAGAAAAAAAAAAAGGATTCAATTGTTGAGAGCGCCTTGCAGGTAGGCACAATTCGATGCGAGTCGACGAGGGAAGAAAAGGCTGAAATCTTCTCGCGATAAAAATGATGGCACGTACCGTAGCGGGAAGGGGGGAGAAGAGCCTGCTATGTGACCCCGGATCTGAGTTACGAGTTGAAAGGAGAGAGAGAAGATGTGCGAAGATAATGGATGGGATGAGAAAAAAAAAAAAAAAAACGATGTACTTTTCTTCCAGAGCAAGCGTAGCGGGCGGCGTATAGGCCGCCCGCGGAGCGAAGCGCCTTGTATATATATATATATATATGTGTGTGTATATACCAGGGTACATGTGCACCGCGACCTCGACGTCGTCCGAGCTACATTACTTATGTACGAGTACGATACCACATACCAGGTATATCGTAGTCGCACATACATGAGTAATGCAGTACGTCGACGTCATCAAGGGGCTCATGCTTGATATGGGGTGACATATCATAGCCAAAATATCCCCGGGATCATTTTCATTTGATCGCATGATCGCACGGTAAAACGACGCGGCGGTTCTTTTTCACGGGCCACCTGCCACATGCTGTCAGTACGTATGCATCACACGTACGTATGCTTCAACTTGGGGCCTTGGAAGGTTCGTCCATGCCCGCGGGTGGCAAACCATAACAAGCGTAGTAGTGTCGTACGTAACCTGGTACCAGGTCAGTATATACCGGGGTTATTTACTGACAAAAAGCCAAAAGTAGGTATACCTCTTACTTTTGAGCCATTTATAGGTACACCACATATCTACGTACCTACCAAGTACCAGGTACTCCGTACCAGGCCTGGCAGTTAAATACCTGGTAGATACCAGGTATTTCTCGACGTACCGTAGATACGAGACACCTGTGTTACCAAGAAGGTATTCGTATATAGGCCGATCATTGCCTGTATCTCCTTCGAGTTCCTTCATCCGCGCAGCAGATATTTGTCCTTCCAGAGTACGTATGTTCTCCGTCTGTCAGCTTTTCTGAATAAGTCCCCTTGCGTCGTTTGTATTCTGTTTCATTTCAGATTTTTGGTTTTGGTTTTATTGTGTTTTTCTTCCGATTCTTCTGGTCTTGCTTGTTGTGTTGCTGTGGTCCTTGGTTCTCGTACTCGGTATACGCTTGCATTTCGCTTTTGCTTGCCACTTGAATTTGCGATTATTTTTTCATTATTTGGTCTTTCTCTGTCTCACACTATTTATACTCTGTGACCACAGAAGACTCAGTATCTATCTGTCTATCTCTCTATTACGGGGGGGCATAGTTAACAGGACATATGGTACACATAAAAACCTACATGTTTAACCATTTTTACTAACAATATTTGGTCCTGTTGATTATGGCCCCCCGTAATAGGATATAAGGAATCACAGGACGGACACTGTGTGTGTGTACTGATGATGAAGCTGGGTAGAAAGGACGATTTAATAATGTTGTGAAGACAACAACAACACAACAACATACATACATAATCATTGAAGGTTGAAAGGGCCCGAGGAAATATTTTTTCCCTCGCAATTTGTCCAGTAGTGTGTAATGTACCTACTATACTGTCTGTGCTGCTGCTGTAGTAGTACGTATACCAGGAGGTACTGTTTTTCCTGCATTTTTTTGTTTTTTTTGTAGTATCATCTCACTTTTACTTTCCAGCCATACTCGTGGGAGGTTTTTACCCTCAACGAGCTTCTGGACAAGCCGTGGTCACTGGTGTCCACCCTTCTCCCCCCCGGTACGTGCCTTTATTTTTTGTCGCGCGTAGGGTTCAGCATTCCCACTGTGACTGCTCGTCGATTTTCATCGAATGTATAATAATAATATGTAAACACTCGCGCTCTCGCGCTTTCCGCCAATCAATTTTTTTTTTCGCAAGAGAAAGCCACGAGCATGCACTCTCGGTGAGACTTGAACCCACGAAATTGATCTTGATAGGCACGCGGACCACCTATTTTTATTAATACCAAGCCACCGGGGACGCCGGCTTGTACCTTAATAAATTGCTCAACAACAGGCAGGCGTAGATCGTATATACCTGGTACATCGTACTTTTGGATTTTCCCTCAAAACAGCAGCAAGCAGCAGCAGTGTATTAATAATAATAGCATCTATCTACCTGGTATCTATTTTCGGAATGCTTGCCGTATCTACGCCGATATCAGTGATACGTACGCGGCTGCTGCTTGACGTGTGCGGCCGGCTCTCGTGGTGTTGTGGATTAGCTCTATACCTACGCTCAGTATGTGTATATCTATGAGCAAAGTCCTCGGCGGGTGTGCCATGTTAGTTCGCGTGGGTTTGTATCCATACATCACATAACAATACCACCACGTACGTACGTATTGACAATGTATGTGCAGTGTGGTACGGACACTGCTGGGTGTACTGATGGAGCTGGGCAGAAAGGGCGATTAAGACAACAAAAATAGGAGTGGTGCTCATAGCGTACAGAATACAGAACTTCAAGTATTTTTTTTTTTTTTTTTTTTTTTTTCCATCCCATTCATTATCTTCGCACATCTTCTTCTCTCTCTCCTTCCAACTCGTAACTCAGATCCGGGGTCACATAGCAGGCTCTTCTCCCCCCTTCCCGCTACGGTACGTGCCTTCATTTTTTATCGCGAGAAGATTTCAGCCTTTTCTTCCCTCGTCGACTCGCATCGAATTGTGCCTACCCACGCTGCAAGGCGCTCTCAACAATTGAATCCCTTTTTTTATTTTTGCAAATAAAGTCAAAGTCCGACCCTCCTAGGGCTCGAACCCAGGACTCAAACAAGTAGAATTCGAGGTTAACCACTTGAACCACCGGGGCGACCGACATACAGAGTAGTAGCACCACTGCTGTACAGGCAGTAGTATTGTACCAGGGACGTGCGCACAATCCGTACGTACGTACAATTCGTACGTACGTATGATCCTCGGATTACAAGTAGGATCCTCGGATCTCGGATCCTCCTCGGATCTTCGTCAGTTTTTTTTAAACCAACGGTAAAAACCGCAACTCTCGCCAAAAAATAATCGCACAAGACAAGGAAGGCTGACCGGGAGAAAAATGCAACCTGCACAGACCTGCAAGCGAATGATTGATTTTAAGATACCAAGTATGTAGTTGAATTAGGGTCATTCTTTATAATAGTACTACTGCTGTTGTTGTGCTGTATGAGTATCGTACGAAGTACGTATCAACCCTTTTAGGACTGCAGTCCCGTTTGGGGGACGAACTACTTAGAATTTGAGTAGTATGCCCCCGACACGGGACTGCAAAGAAAAGGGTTAAAAAGAAAGGTGGCCTTTGAGGACAGGCCACTCAACCTAAACGATTGGTTAGTTGCTGAGCCGACGACCACGCCAGAGCGCCAGAGCGTGCGTGGTGCCCACGACAGAACCCGTGTGCGCCACAACGCAGCTGCAGGCTATTTATCAGTTTTTTTTCGCGAGGAGGGTGACAGAGCTTGCACGACGAACGCGCTGGAGACAATCATCAGCTTAAACCCAACCGCACACCTGAGGCGTAGACAGGCTCTACGTTTGTGTGCACAACGAACTTTCAAGTCCTGCACACAGAGAAAGGGTGAGCATCCGACGTCTCGAGGTGTGGTGCCTCCATATTGCTGTAGTGCGAGTAGACAGATGACGGCCGATAATTCCTCGTGCGTAAAAACCGGAAAGCAAAACACAGCAGTGAGCTGCAGCTATTATTAGTTATTTATTGTACAGCCAGCAAACGGGATGCTGCTATTATTGTTAGTGCTGGCAGCAGTCCTGTTTTCTCTGCATATTATATCCGTACGGTACGATATAGATCGCGATGAAAGAATCAGAAGCACAAGAAGAACGTGCGCTATCCGAGGTTGGCATTCACCAAAGGGCGCGTCGAAAACGACGAGCGTTCGTGCGTCCCCGCCGTTAACGACTGTCCGCTACCATATCACACGCCGAGGTGCCGAGGTGGCTCTCTCTCGTTGCGTTGAACAGCAACTGCAAGAAGAAGAAGCTGTGTGTTGCTTGCTTTGCTTTCTTTTAGATTTTACTACCGGTAGAACCTGGAGCTTGTCAAGGTCGAGTCTTTCGCCCCCGGACACGACTGTTGTTCCAGCATTGCACAATCTTCATATTCGAACAATTGAATTGGCATCTCTCGGGCTGCGGATTGCCCCCCCCGCATTGTGATACAACTCGTCGGCGCTCGTGTTTGCGCACTTGCTTGTTGATCCTATACTTCGATGTATACGATGAAGTACCTATACAGCTGGTGCACTACTGACTGTAGAAGTAGTACGATACCAGAGGAAGCAGCGTGACCCAACATCACCACGTTGGTGTGAAGAACACACACACGTGGCCCATATTGTTGGAAGCCGATGTGCCTGATCTTGTTTCATATACCAGGTACAGCCAGTACTGCTGTACTGTGTTTATAGATTTGTTGCCCTTGTCATACGTATCGACAGCTCGCGTACAAGCCGTACGCACTCTCTCTTGCATGATGAGCTGTAGGCACACCTGCTCCGAGAGTTATGTGCGACGATGGAGATCTTCGCTCGTAAAGTTGGACGTAGAGGCCGAGCAGAACCCAAGGGGCACGAGTCTGCGATCCTGCGACCAAATAAGTCTACCGTCCTGATGCAACACGGGTACTCGCACCTACGTACAGCAGTAGGTTATTTTGTACGTATCCGTATGATATCACAACAGAAACAGCAGACGACTGAGAAACAGCATCCTGTCTTGACCCTGAGTTTGACATGTCACATGTGAGTTGACGGTTGACGATACTACTACTGCTGCTGCTGCTGCTGCTGTGTATCCTCCATGTTGCACGCCACGGATCGATGCGCAGGTGAACGTATGGCTTTGCGGCAGCGAATCTCCGAGCGCACTTCTATCACTGGAGCTTGGGTTTTGGACCTGTCCAGGTATCGTAATGAAGTTCGATTGCCACCAGTCGGCCAGCAAGCAGAAAAGGGCTCCTTTTTTTTTCTTTTTTAGCGTATTTTCTTGATATATATTTTTTCAAGTTTCTTCTAAAAAAAAAAAATTGGATCTAAAATACTACCAGGTACGAGTACCAGGTAAACAATACCAGGTACCATGTACCTGGTACCAGGTAAAACAAGATGCATGCACTTGTGTTTGTTTGTGATGTACCTGGTATGGAGCAGTGAAGAGCATGTAGAGTACCTGCTCTTTCCGTCGATGGAACGACGTATCAGCACAATTAATACCAGGTTATACCAGTACTGTTTTTCTGTTTTTGTACAAGTAGAGTGTACCTAGCAGAGTAATAGTCACTCTTAATCCATCAACGGCAATTTGGCCGCAACTAACTGCCAGCAAAAATGGGTCGCCGCTCGGTTCTATACTGCTGGATCGAGGTAAACGCCTTCCTTCTTCGTGGGCGGACCGGGCTCCGCGTCACCCTTTTGTCACTGCTCGCATACTCATATCGTACGGTTGCACTACGAGAACACGCATTTTTTTCACGAACAATATAGTGTGCCCAAAAGGCCGGGAATTGGGAAGATAACCGAATTGCTGAGCAGATAGATGCGGTGGTTGTCACAATTTTTAATCTATGTATCGACTTCAACTCGGGGTGCGTACGAGTGTGCGTTTGTGCATGCTATGGATAATTACAGCAATACAGCTGTCCAGATCGAGATGCAATGCGTTGACAGGGAGAAAAGGCGAAAGAAACAAAGAAAAACAGAAAGAAAGAAATAAGAAGGAAGTGTCGTGCCCCCTCGGAGATGTGACAGACAAGACAAAACCATGGAAGCAACAACACAACAAAAGCAAAGAGAGACTACGTACAGCAGTTGTTGTTGCCTTCACATTAAATCGTCCTTTCTACCCAGCTTCATCAGTACACCCAGTGTCCGTCCTGATTCTTCATTCTAGAGAGATACTGATGCTGTGGTCACAGACTGTGAGACAGAGGAAGACAAAAAATAAATAAATCGCGAATTCAAGTGTCAAGCAAGTGAAGTGCCTGCATGCCGGGTACGAGAACACAAAAGCACAAGCAATACCAGAAAAACAACAATTAAAAGACAATAAAACCCAAAACAAATTCTGAAATGAAACAGAATACAAATGACGCAAGGAATCCAGAAAGGCTGTTAGATGGAAAGCATACTCAGGAATGAGAGATATCTATCTGCTGCATGGACGAAACAACACGAAGGAGAGGAAGATATCGGCAAAATACTGTAAGAGCTAGTCGAACCGATACCTAGCCACCCGATCTATCTTTTCGTCTCTGCATTCGTCGACAGTTGTATCAATACGGCTGCCCCCCCCTCCCCCTCTCCCCTGTCGCCGTTCTTGGCGTCCTCAGCTACGTGGCGCAGCCGGGTTCTCTGTGCCTCGCCCCTGTGCCACCTCGCCATGAAACAGTCCGCCGCTTCGACGACCCCCCAGTACCACTTCCCACTCTTCTTAGTTGCCCTCGGCCATAACGCCGTACTCCGAACAGCAAAGGGGAGCTTTCCGTGGACCCTTCGGTGGCTTGAAAAACCCTGAGGTCGTCTGCTAGACATCGGGCCCAGTTATTTTCCGGTCGGCCTGGTCCTGGGTTCTCCCTACCAGCCATCGTCCCAAACATCACCCCGGCGGGTCAGCCGCTCATTGGTCGCCCGCTGTACGGCCCCCGCAAAGAGGAGGCGTCAATTGCGGATGGTCGTCTCAACGCTCTCGCATTGTGCCTTTTTGAGGGCCTTAGCGTACGATGAGGTGGTCAGTACATTGTCGGTGCTGGAAGTCTATGATCCGTAGGAGGAGTTTGTGGTGTGCCGTTCGGGGATCAGCGAAGTGCTCCTGGCCAAGAGTCCACGTCACGCACCCGTACAGCAGGGTCTCCATCACCTCGGCCTTTAGCATGCGCACTTTTAGAGTGAATGAGGGATCCTCCATATCATACAGCTCCCATTTGAACCAGTACAGCAGTAGTAAAGCGAAATGAAAAGACAGGCAACCCGAGGTGTGTGTTGTTAACCTTAAACCCTTTTTTCCCCCTTTTCTAGGGGTTTTGCCAAAATCAAGTACACCCGCTCCATTTGAGCCTAAAACAGTTACATTCTGAAACCATGTAAAAAGCTCACGCCACGAGAGGTGTTTCTGGCCATGACTAATCACAAACGTTTTTTTTTTGCGCCTGAACATTGAGCGTGTGGCCTCCAAAATCTGATTTGTTTTGTTTTCCTTAGGGTATACCAGGTACCTGGTAAGCACCACGGGCTCCACTTAGACCTGCAGAGGGTCACAAGGCTTCGTTAGTTTCGCCACGGTGGGCGCCAAGAGTATTTGTTCTGGCGTCCCCCCCCCCGTTTCCTAGCTTTGAAGCCTGCCGACGATCCTCGCGGAACCGCCTGTTCGGCGCGAAGTTATTCGCCGAACGGCCAAACCTGAGACCGCCTCGACGCGGCGTGAGGCAGACGGACTGCCATCTGTGTTCGCGATGCTGTACAACAACAGAGTACTGTACGCATCATAACAACTGAAGCACATCGTAAACCCCGAAAAAGAAAACGTGAAACCAATGTACGTATGTAGATAGATACGTACGTACAGAGTTATACGTAATAATTGCAATCGAGGGACCGGAACCGCATACGTAGACAAAAAACAGTGATGAGCTGAAAATCACTTTAAATCAGGCAAAAACAGTTGAAAGCTATCAATAGGCGAAGTAGACAAATCCAGATGTACCTGGCCAGTTTCAAGCTTCAAACAGGTACGATGTGAGGCTGCCCAATGGCAGGGCTCCTGGCGTGTGGTTTGTACTTCTTTTTAGTGTGTACCTGGTGTCTGGTTTTGGCACAAAAGTGATAAGGTACACCTGATTTTGGCAGAAACCGTTTTTTCTATCCGTCGACATCCAGCACAACCAGTGTCCGTGTCAATTTTTCAATCCTAAGAGAGATACGAGATAATGGTAAAAAAACTACGACTCAGAGATACTGCTGTCTGTACATTGTTACCAGTATGCAGTAAGCAGAGTAGACAATGCAATGCCATGTCATCGTACTGGATACGGCATGCACGACATACACATTATTTGAGTTGTGTCATGGTTTTCCTGGTATTCACGTGTCCTCTCTATTGTCGAGGAACGCGCCAGCGTGTTGTGTGTTGTCTTTTCACAAAACTGTTTTTTATACAAACTAACCAGTACAACCAGTGTCCATCCTGATTCTTTGTCCTAGATATATACCTGGTACTAATTTTGTCGTCACAGACTTGACATTGATGGAGAAAACCAAAACAAAAAATAATTGCAACTAGAAGGGTAAAACAAATGAAATGCCACGTACCGGGTACGAAAACACAGCAACACAAGCTAGACTACAAAATATGAAAAAACACAAAAAAGCAGAAACAAAGTAATTTTGAAATTAAAGCAGAATACGAGTGACTAACATAGATCAGAAAAGCTGCTATAAATAGAAGAAAAGCATGCTTACATGCTCAATGGGAACAGATAGCTGCTGCACGCACGAGGCAGCACAAAGGAGAGGAAGATACCAGCATAAAGGAGGGGGGGGGGGGGGGAGGAAACAAAGAGTGAATGAAGGCGAGAAGCAAGAGAGAAGAGAGAAAAGAGAAAATCGTTCTCAAGGCTGTGATCGTAACAACCAGGGCTTTTCGCAGGTCATGATCCGACCCGCGGGTCGCGGATCGGGTCGGGTCGGGTCAAAATTAAAAAAAAAACTCACGGGTCGGGTCGGGTCAAAATTAAAAAAAAACTCACGGGTCGGGTCGGGCCGGGTCAAAGGGTTTTGAAATCTCACGGGTCGGGTCGGGTCGGGTCGGGTCAAGGGGTTTTGAAATCTCGCGGGTCGGGTCGGGTCGAGTCGGGTCGGGTCATGACCCGTGAGATACGGGTCATTCGCGGGTCAGGTCATCATGACCCGCGATTTTTTTCCGGCTGACCCGCACGTCCGACTCGCGGGTCTGGCCCACGGATCAGTATGTTTGCTAACGTGTGCAGCTACCTGCCGGAAGGCCGCCTTTGTGACCCGCGGGTCTGGCCCGCGGGTCCGGCATTGTACAACAAAAAATACTGGCCGTTTCCCGCCCAAAGGCTTCTCTCGTACCGATACGTAGACCTCCGAGAGCATATCATAGCGTGTAGAATAATCACACGCGAATCCCGGGTCGGATGAAGCCGTACAGTAGTATATTATTGTGTTCATTGTCACGTCCGTCCATTTCCACGAAAAAAACGGCCACCCTCTCATGCAGGGTGCAACAATGAAGACAAGCCATGACAGTGTAGGAAGCCCGCGCTCGTCGCGGCAGCAGCAGCAGCAGCAGCAGCAGCAGCAGCAGCAGCAGCAGGCCCCGGATCCTCGCGGATCGTGGCCCCCGCTGTCAGAACCTCCGCTTCAGTGCTTGCTGCTGGAGCCTGCACAGCTAGGTCGCTCGCCGGGGCGCCAGCAGAAGCCATCGGGTCAGAGCTATAAGGTCGACCCAGGGGCCGAGAGGTATCCGCCCGGTAAAGTGCGGGTGTGTGCCTTTCTCCATGTCATCATATTTCTGATCATCATGGTCTTTTTTGAAGCGCACACCGCAAGGCTCCAAAAAATGAAAAAAACGAACACAAACGTACGAAATATTCGGAAAAGTCAAGAGACCAAAGACCATCCAACCGACCAACGTACCATCGTTTATGTCTTTGGACCCGTGAGCTTTCGTCGTTGACCCGTGAGATATGTCATGGGTCCAGTTGACCCGACCCGCATGAAACCCGTGTCTCACGGGTCAATCGGAAGGTGGCGGGTCGGGTCGGATCGAGTCAGGAAGTGTTGAAAACCTCGTGGGTCGGGTTGGGTCGGGTCAAATGGTTTTTAAATCTCACGGGTCGGGTCGGGTCGGGTCGGGTCGGGTCAAGAGGCTTTTAAATCTCGCGGGTCGGGTCGGGTCGGGTCGGGTCAAGAGGACTTCAAAATCTCGCGGGTCGGGTCGGGTCAGCTGACCCGACCCGACCCGACCCGTGAGGTTTGACCTGACCCGCGAAAAACCCTGGTAACAACGTGATGGGTTCCCGTCTCGGCTATAAAACCGACTTGGGGGCCTTGCCACACCCTCTTCCGTCTCCTCCCTACTCTCGTCAATGGCGGTGTCAAGTGTCAGTACTGCCGCTGTCACCCCCCCCCCATTGAACAACTGCACGATATGAAAGAAAGAAAATTCGAATCAAGTATATACCTGGTATATACCAAGCGCTTCGCTCCGCGGGCGACCTACGCCGCCCGCTACGCTCGCTCAGGAAGGGAAAATACCAGGGCTTTTCGCGGGTCAGGTCAAACCTCACGGATCGGGTCGGGTCGCGATTTTTTTTAGGTGTGTTGAATTGACCCGACCCGACCCGCGAGATTTTGAAAGCCTCTTGACCCGGCCCGACCCGACCCGTGAGATTTGAAAATCTCTTGACCCGACCCGACCCGACCCGCGAGATTTTGAAACCTCCTGACCCGACCCGACCCGACCCGCCACTTTCCGACTGACCCGTGAGACACGGGTTTCATGCGGGTTGGGTCACCTTGACCCGCGAGACCATTTATCTTGACCCGAAGGTTTGACCCGCGGATCTGGCCCGTGGATGGGCACTTCAAAAACAATTCAATGTTCATTTTAGTGCCCCGAAGCGATATATGACCTGGCTGTAGTGAGTATGAATGGATGCGGGCATGCGTATATGAATTTGGCGGTGTTTTAATGTCTGAATATGATACCAAAGGGGTGCTACGGAGTATTGGTACGAGAGAAGCCTTTGGGTAAGAGAGCGGGAAGTTATTCAAGTGGCGGGTCCGCGAGCCGAATGCGCGGGTCCGACCCGCGGGTCAGCAAAAAACAACTCGCGGGTCATGCTGGCCTGACCCGTGAGTGACCCGCTTCTCGCGGGTCATGACCTGACCCGACCCGTAAGCTTTTCATCACCTCTTGACCCGACCCGACCCCACCCGTGAGATTTGAAAACTCTTGACCCGACCTGACCCGACCCGCGAGCTTTGAAAAATTCTTGACCCGATCCGACCCGACCCGTGAAATTTTGAACACTTCCTGACCCGACCCGACCCGACCCGTGACATTTTGAGCATCAAGTGACCCGACCCGCCGGTCGGGTCATGACCCGCGAAAAGCCCTGGAAAATACGTCAAATTATGCGGAGCGGGCACAGGTCCATGATTGAAGATAGTTTTTAAGATTGTAGTTACACACTGGCGACTTGATAATGCCAAGAGTCCTACCGCCATGCTTCGGGAGAAAACAGCTCGGACGCCACATACTCTTCGCGTCGCGGGCGGTTCCGCCCGCTACGCTCGCTCGCCGTACGTACGTACATACCCCAGGCAGGGTACATATTTTTTATTTTTGGTATGCTGCATGTACGAAAGAGAAAGCACAGCACGGCACAGAAGCACCGCAAAAACAATGAAAATGAAACCGGAAATTTCGGAAAGAGAAAAACTCGCCGTTCCCTCATGAAATAATTTTCTGCCTGATTGGAACACCTTGCACCGGTCAAAAAAGAAAAAAATCGAACAGCAGAGCTTCTATCTCAGCCTCGTACGCTGCTCGCCCCTCTCGCGACCACCTCGCCACCGATTCGGTCCGGGCAAGCTTAAGCCTTCCTCACTCTCTGCCACAGTGAGCCCCGTCGCCCGCCTCGCGAGAAGCCCGGTGCTCACCGTGGCCGTCGTTCGCCAGCTCGACAGTGTTGGTACTCAGACCGCGTAGCTCTCTCTGTGAACTTCAGCTTGGTCGCAAAAATATGCACCGCTTGAATATTATCTTGCAATCCCGAACGGAGCTTTTAGACTTGTATATACTCTATCCAATTCCACAGATGGAGGCCAGACAGAGCACATTAACGCTCCCCTCGTGTCTCGAGGCACAAGCGATGCCTAGTCACGAGTACGGCGACCGCGCTCCCTGCACCCCCCCCTCTACCCGCCAGCACCCGCTGACACCCGCGACGGCGCCTGGCTCGCCCGCAATGCCGTGCTCCGAGTACACGCACGCACACAAAAGAAGGAAAAGAAAAATAACCGAAAGTGCCAAAAACATGGAGAAAAAAAGAACCGCTGGAAAGGTCCGGCAAGTAATCAAAGGAGGCGTTGTCCAAGTGGGAGCTCTGAGAGGCCAGGGATGTACCAACCGAGCACGCTCGGAGAGTGAGATATACGACCTTTATAACTCGTACATACTCTATCCAAAATCATAAACGGAAGCCAGACAAAGGCCGTTCATGCATCCCTCGTGTCTCGAGGCACACGCGATGCCTAGGCACGAAAGCGGCGACCGCGCTCCTTGCAACCCCCCTTCTACCCGCCAGCACCCACTGTCACCCGCGACGGTGCCGGGCTCTCCCGCGGATCCGTACTCGGAGTACACGCACGCACATTAAACGAAAGAAGAAAAAGGAAGAAAGGACCGAGAGTGCCAAGAGAAATGGAGAAAACAAAGAACTGCTGGAAAGGTCCGGCAAGTAATGAAAGGAGGCGGTTTGGAAGTGGGAGCTCTGAGAGGCCAGGGATGTACCAACCGAGCACGCTCAGGGGTTGTGATCTAAGTATGTAGTTCTATACAAGGCGCTTTGCTCCGCGGGCGGCCTACGCCGCTCGCTACGCTGGCTCAGGAACGAAAAATACATCAAATTACTATGCGAAGCGGACAGAGGTCCATGATTGAATATAGTTTTTTTCATTATGATCGTCGTTGCGAACTTGCGACTTGATAATGCCAAGAGTCCCGCCGCCATGCTTCAGGAGAAAACAGCTCGGACGCCACATACGCTTCGCATCGCTGGCGGTTGCCGCACGTACGTACATACCCCAGGTAGGGTACTTAATTTATTCTTTTGATATGCTGTATGTACGGAAAAAAAGAAAGCACAGCACGGCACAGTTGTAGCGGCACAGCAGCACCGCAAAAACAATGTAAAATGAAACCGAAAAAATCGGGAAGAAAAACAAATCCCCGTCTCTTTCCTGAAGTATTTTTCTGCCTGATTGGAACACCTTGCACCGGTTAAAAAAGGAAAAAAATGAACAGCAGAGCTTCTCTATGAGCCTCGTACGCCGCCCGCCCCTCTCGCGACCACCTCGCCACCGATTCGGTCCGGGTACAGCTTTCCTCACTCTCTGCCACAGATAGCCCCGTCGCCCGCCTCGCGTGAAGCCCGGTGCTCACCGTGGCCGTCGTTCGCCAGCTCGACAGTATTGATACTCAGACTGGGAGCTCCCTCTTTCAACTCCAGCGTGGTTGCTAAAATAAGCACCGCTTGAATATTATCTTGCAATCCCGAACGACCCCTATATATCGTACATACTCTATCCAAAATCATAAATTGAGGCCAGACAGAGCCCGTTCATGCATCCCTCGTGTCTCGAGGCACACGCGACGCCTGGGCACGAAAGCGGCGACCGCGCTCTTTGCAACCCCCCTCTACCCGTCAGCACCCGCTGACACCCGCGACGGCGCCGGGCTCTCCCGCCGTGCCGTGCTCGAAGTATACGCACGCACATGAAACGATAGAAGTAAAAAGGAAGAAAGGACCGAGAGTGCCAAGAGAAATGGAGAAAACACAGAACCGCTGGAAAGGTCCGGCAAGTAATAAAAGGAGGCGATTTGGAAGTGGGAGCTCTGAGAGGCCAGGGATGTACCAACCGAGCACGCTCAGGGATTTATATCTAAGTAAGTGGTTCTATATATATACGTGCCCCCCCGTAGGAAATGTGGCAGACAATACTAGCACAACTACGTCCAACAGCTGCAACAGAGTACACTGTTAAGATATTAGTCCGTCGTATTGGTAAAAGGTTAACCAACCGCCTACCTAATCTAAGCCTTTTAACACTCTCCCCGCCTAGAACGGACCGTATATACGGGGTGACGTGCCACCAACACGCGGTTCCAGTTTTTGGGGATCCAGTAGTATTTTTTCAGATTCTTGACATGAGGAAAGTCGTTTTCTTTACAAAGCATTTTTCGTGGTGGACGTGAGATTCGAACTCAACACCAACGACCCATGTCCTGCCGATGATGCCATTCGTTAAGGTCTCAGTCAGAGGGACTACTGGTAAAAGGGTAACCAATCGCCTACCCAATCTAAGCCTTACAACACTCTCCCCCCTTGGAACGGATACGGGTCGACGTGCGACCAACAAGCGGTTCCAATTTTTGGGGGTGAGTTTTCCGCCACCGCATGGCCGGGATGTGATTGAGGGGGGCACCCTCGCTGAAAAACACGACGCGACGGCGCGACACTTGTGGTGCTGCGAGGTGCGTGGTTCGGGAGAGCGGCATTGACGCGCCTGTTCTCTGCCCCAGGCTGAGGGGAGCGGCGTTGGAGGCGCGGGCTCCCGACGACGCCAGGGGGGAGGCCCGGGGGCTCCCCGGTGAAATAAGTGAGGCTGAGTCGCTGCGTCGGTCCGAAGTACGGGGCAACGCGCGGGGCGATGTACACATGACGTGAAACTATACCGGGTAGCTGGTACTACAGCACCAGTAAGAGTAGGTAAACTACATGAGGAGCATCGTAGCCATTGCAACATACATGCATGCATAATACGTGGGTAATGCGAAGTCGTTGTGTACAAAACTGCCAGATTTGTAGACAACTCTCCACGTAGCTCTTTAGACTACGTACACATACCGTATACTCGTACTCGTGTATCAGTACGTACATAGCACGCGAGAAAGCAGTATCTTGCCAACCTTGCAAACATGAAGTGAGTTCGATTTTTTTTTTCCCATGCAGAAATACGTATGATATGTAGAACACATACGTACATGTATGATACCTGGTACTCATGTATGCAGAGAATATACGAGCTGCTGACGGTGTCGAGTGTCGAACCGCGTGTGGCGCGGGCAACATGTCGCAGGTGAGAAATAAAGCACTCCCTGCTGTGCTGGGGGTACCCAACAACCGTGGTGGTTCGCCACACACACACTCCGCGCGACTGGCCGCTTGGTGTATCGTTGTCCGCGCATGATTTTTTTTTTTTCTGTTGCAGACGAGGGTGTTTGTTGTTTACGGCTGGCTAGCTACTACTCTGTGGTTAGGGGCTCCGACCCACCCTAGGGTCACCGTCTTCAGACGATGGCCGGTGTCATGTGGCGGGAGCTGGCCAGGCGTGTGATGTAAAAACAATTGGCCGATGGTGTGCACAAAACAGAAGACAACAAATCTCCATCGGTCTCGAATGGCAGTTTTTTTTTCAGGTTAGGGAGGATACCGTAGGACGCCGCCGGCAAGCGCTCGCCCCCTACCATGGATCCACCTGATATCTTCGAGGCCGTCATCTATATTCGTTGGCCTTGCCGGACACCGGGTGGGTTAGCCGTGGGCTGACTCTATGTTGAGATCGAGCGTCGACCGTCGCACGAGCTGATTTTGATCAGAGGATTGATAATGTGCAACGAGAAAAACAAATTATGCCGCTTGCAGCCGTTGGATAAAAAAGAAGAAATCATTTTTTTTTTCTCTTTTTCCCCACAGCGGCAGTACGAGGATATTTTCGGCTGTTCTTTGAAAGCAATATTTTTGGAAGAAAACTTTTTGACTTCGCGTTTCCATTGGCGGGGGTGACAGTTGTTGTTTTTTATTTCATGAATATGCGCTCTGGTAATTGAAACTCCATACGAGTACGTATGGAGAATGAAACCACGACGGCCCAATTATTCGAGGTTTACGACTACAAGAACAGGTATCATGTTCTGAGAAAAAAATATGATATCACAGCTTCCTTTTTTGACTTCTTGAAAATCTACCAAGTACGTGGCTACTCGGAATAAGATAACGTCTTATGAATAATGTGTGTTTAACGTTTCCCGGTTTAACGTTTCCAGGTACAACAGGTATGTTGAGTTGTCCGTGTTTGTGCGTGCAATATGACATAATACATGCATGCGACCTCCCGATATCCTGAACCGGAACGTACCCTACAACAGAGATCGCGGATACTTCGTCCACCCTAGATTGCAATGGCAGCCACGCATCGTAGATCGTACGGTAGATGCTCCGCGAGGTGGGTCTGTTGATGGTTTCTGACCCAGAGGGACTAAATCAGGTCTGACACAGGCGCCGCTGTCGCTGCCCTCTGTTTCGTGCGGTTGCTTTGCTCAACGTCGACGCAGTGTTGATCCGATTCCCAGTGACGTAGTTGCTGGAGTCTGTCACGACAATTACATTTGAAAGGCAAGAACCGGCCGATTAACCAAAAACAGGGATACTCGTTCCGATGGGAGTCAAAAACAGGTATTGACCCTCCGTGATTCTCTCATTGTTTCTTTTTATCCTTCTTCCTTCCTGTCCATTTTATGACAGGAGTCTTGTGGCGTGCCACGTGGGTGGATGACGAGCCTGCTTTGCTTTTTTCGCATTGTCTGACGCATCCTTTCGGGTCCGGGGGTGGGGCATGGTTGACGGAAGCAGAACGGAGACGGCAGACAGGGTAGCAAGGTACCAGACCGACTCGTAGGTAGAATCTGTCTGTGCTACTGTTAATAGTACCACCAACTGCTGTGGCTGCCTGGAGGATGCTTTTCGTTTTTTTCGTTGTGCGTCGTACGGTTTGCCTGTCATTTCCCTTGATTCTTAGTCTTACTCTGTTTATATAGGGGTGTTGTTCCTTTAGCTCGTCCTGTGTTGTCTGCCACATCCCGTACGGGGGCAAGACACTTTTTTCTTCACTTTTTTTCTCGTTTTATTTGCTTTGATTTTCCTTTCGTTTTCTCTCTTTCACAGAATGTGTTTGTCGTGTCTGTCGTATTCAGGACGATGACATGACATTGCATTGTCTACTCTGCTTGCTGCATAACAATGAAGTATCTCTGTGGCGTGTGGTCTTGTGACCACAGAGCTTGCACCTCTCTAGGAGTGAAGAATCGGCAAGGACACCGGTTGTGCTGGATGTCGACCGGTAGAAAGAATGGGTCAATGCGAAGAACACACCCGCACAGACCGGAAACGAGCCAAAACGTACCCCACAAACCGTCACGAGATTGATTGGCCGAAGGACACATGATACATACCCGGACAATGACACAATGATCTACTAGTACACATGCTGGCGGCTAAATATATACCTCGACGTATTTAGGTTCAGTTTGGAGGGCCCAGTCTGCTGGATGGGGTCAGGTCTGGGTTGGGTCAGGGTGCCAAGCGGGAGCGGGGTCCTTTAGCAGCAGAGTTCTGGTGGCAAGCGCGTGTTTTTTATCAGTACCTGGTTTCAGCGTGTAAATAGTTGTTTACAAGAGTAGTGCAGCAGTTGTATATACCACATACCGGCATGTGATACATGAGTTGCATGGGTTATACGTACTTGTAACTACGAATGTGCAGACGCATGTACTCAGGTGCGCACGATGGTTGAACAGAGTGACGGTGGAAGGTGATAGCGCTCGGAAGAAAAAGAAATAATCGAAGAGCAGCAGCAGCTGCAGTAAAACACAGACCAGACTATAGGCACGAAACAATTAAACCAAAAACAGCCAAAATAGCCATATCTACTGTAGGTGTACCTGTGTCACCATGCTGTTATGATACTGCTTTGAATGAGGCCGAAGGCCGAAAAGCCGGTAACTGCCTGGATCCAGGTATTGGGACCGTACTTGTAGTACTTCGGAGGTGTCTCATAGCTTGATTTTTTTTCTCAGCGAGGCACGAGTCTCGTTCTCAGTCTCTCATCGTGCACGAAAGGAACAAAGCTGCTCTTCTTCTATTCCTAAGCAAGCAGCACCACGTGAGTGCCAACGAGTACCCGCTCAATAGGCAAACCTAACAAGCGATACAAAGTGCCCAGATCTTGAACTTAACAAGTGGCGCCGTAGCCTTGCCGTTCAGAGGTGTGGGAGTGGGTTTTGAGGAGTCGCATCTTCGACTCATGTTCTACCTCGTGCAATCGGGGTTTCCATGATTTTTCCGTAAGTCTGCATGTACGGCTCATCAGAAGGGGCTAGTGTTATGGTACTGTTTTGAATGAGGCCGAAAGGCCAGTAACTACCTGGGTTCCGGTTGGGATCTTATTTGTAGTACTTGGCAGTCGTCTCTTGATGGAAAACCGGGGTTTCCCACGCGAGGCACGAGCCTACCTCTCAGTCGCTAATCGTGCACGAAAGGAATAGAGCTGCTCTTCTTTAGCAAACAACACACATGAGTCCCAACGAGTACCCGCTCAATAGGCAAAACTTAACAAGCCATATAAAGTGTCCCGACCTTGAACTTAACAAGTGGCGTCGTAGCCTTGCCGTTCAGAGGTGTGGGAGTGGGTTTTGAGGAGTCGCATCTTCGATTCATGTTCTACCTCGTGCTATCGGGGTTTCCACGAATTTGCCGTAAGTCTGCATGTACGGCTCATCATAATGGGCTAGTGTTATGGTACTGTTTTGAATGAGGCCGAAAGGCCGGTAACGACCTGGGTTCCGGTTGGGGTCGTATTTGTAGTTCTTGGCAGTCGTCTCTTGATGTAAAACCAGGTTTCTCCATGCGAGGCACGAGCCTTCCTCTCAGTCGCTAATCGTGCACGAAAGGATTCAAGCTGCTCTTCTTTAGCAAACAGCACACATGGGCCCCAACGAGTACCTGCTCAACAAGCAAAACCTAACAAGGAATACAAAGTGTCCCGACCTTGAACTTAGCAGCCTCAAAAACAGGTACGATGTCCATTCGGCCAATCATGGGGGTCGTGGGGGGTGTTTTTTACTTGATTTTAGTATGTACCTTGAAAGTGAAAACGGACCAGGTATTACCTGTTTTCGGCTATTCAAACTTATTATCCCCGAATCCCCTCCTTCTCAACGTTTTAGGTCCAAAAGTTTGTGACCACTGAGCTTGCGCCTCTGTACGTAGTTTGTACTATTAATAACTGTAGGATGAACAACCAGAACGGACACTGACTGGGTGTGCTGGATGTCGATGGGAAGAAATCACAATGGCGATAACACGCAACACTATCTGCGCGGCGGTTACTTTGATAATTTAGTATACCAGGTAACTAACATGGATTTTCGGAGTGAGATGATGTTCTCGCATTAACCCACTTCCCTGAAATCCTGCCTGTCTGTGGTACAGGCTGTAACAAAAATGCATCTCTATGGGAGAAAACGAACAATTACGAAACAGCGCACGCGACAGTATCATACCAGTCCGGGAGGGAAACGGCACCAACGAGCTGTGGTATACCATCCCGTATCACTTGCAATCAATGAATACATATCTGGCACATAAATTCCTTGTAACCCGAGCCACTGCGGTTTCGCGAAGGGGTGTGCCGTGCAACGCAACCTTCATCATAAACTTATTTTTTAAAAGTATAAAACCTTACGGCTTGCATGTCACACGCGCATGCACACAAAAACGTCAGGAGACAGCACTTCCACCCCTCGACAGACAGCAACTCTGCCTTGATATGCCTTGACTGACACCAAACCACTAGGTTGCAGTGTGAAACACTCGGCCCCACACCCCTGACAGCGCGCGTTTTGCCTTGTTTAACATGTCTCGTGACATCTTTGCATGCACACGTCACACAGATGTGCGAATGTTTCTGCATACTTCAAGTGGAAGTTCCACCCTGCCGCGATACCTGGTATGAATTTCCCATCGAGGTGGACGTTGTTCCTCGATCAGCGTTATTCCACGAATTACACATACCTGGTATCACTGATCCCCAGCTCATGATCTAGATATTTCAGGGCAGATACAGTCACGATCCTATGATCTACAAGGTCTCCCTCCAGACGCAAGGCTTGAGTACAGTATTCGATTGTTACCTCATTTCACCAGTATTGTTTAGTGAAAGGAGCGTTGCGTAGTGCGTGGACTTACTTAACTGTATATACGTATCTTGATACAAAACAATCAGGGCGCAGAATGAGAAGTGTGACAGACGCCTAACTTGGTCTACAGTAGCTCTTAACTGCATTAGGCTACAGCCTTGACTTGTTTACAGTCTTCAAACAACAGTTTTTCTTGGGATCCTACTCCCTAGCTAGCGATGCGCGTCAGCGTAGACCTGTGGGAGGGGGGGTAGTTATTGTGTCACTATGAACCAGCTGCCAGGTATATACTACTGCTGTAGTAATGAACGAAGAACCACCGTCAAATATATACCAGGTATCAACAGGAGTATTATACAGCGCAGTATGCTACCTGGTACCTGGTATTAAGGTTAGGATATCACCCATTATTCCGTACCAGGTACGAGGGTACGTACCGGTATTAATAGTACGTATGTGCTGTACACTGTACATCAGCTTTCCTGATTTGAATACCTTGGTACTTGGTATGTTCTCACTCTGCTTCCAAAAACTGCTATTATACTGCTGTACAGCAGCAGCACGCGTACAGAAGACGTGCTGAGTTTGCGCTTCGAGAACACAAGAAACACTCTCCGAAAACCAAGCCGCAGAGTCTCCCAGCCACATCAAATCACACCGAGGTCTCCAAGGGTAGAGCTTGCAGGGCTCTGTAGTCTGTAGGTGCTGTTGTTCCTGTGTTCGCGGCTTCGCTTGCAGGCCGAAGGAGCACTGCCATAGATGTCGTCCGAGTCGAAATCGGTTGTGATTTCGTCATGGACGGTGATAAAACGACACCAAGAAAACCACACACCGAACACACACACGACGCACACACCGGAAGCAAGTCGAGAAGGATAGTAAACTCGACCTATAATCCGATTTTGATTAAACTTTTCCCACATGCACCCCCCTCCACCTGACCCTGAGATACGTCGTCGCTCGCTCGACCCTTAGATACGAAGAGACGTCGTCGCTCGCTCCGCTCTCTCCGACGTCTGGCTCCTCACTACTACGGTAGTATGGTTCGTCCCCCGACACCGTTAGGAAATGTGTACCATATGCTGTCGCAAGGGTTGTACAGAGGTGCGAAAAAACTAAGTTCCTGTGGAGCTTGCCACCCTTCTTTTCTTGGATGTGCGCACGTGCGGTACATTTGAGTTTACTCTATTAATAGTTGTGCCGCACAATTATCACAGATTACATACAACCTGTAAAATTCAGTAAAAAATGGGGTATAGACGAGGCTTATTACATACTGCTTACCTGGTATTACGCAGCTTGCGAAGTTGAGTATCAACTATTTAATCAGTCGACCTCACAGCCGACGTATTTCATTATTGTATATCGTAAATAGAAGAAGAAAACGTTAGCTACTGCTTGTATGTGGCGTATGATTTACCGGTGTTTGTTTGGCGGCCTTTTTTTTCTTGGGTGTTGGAACACAGAGAAGAGAGCAACACCGTATCAGCAATAGCAGTACACAGCGGCTGCTGCTGCGGCTGTTGCCTAGCCGCCTACAGTCATACAAAACAATCTCTGGAAAAAACGGGATAGGTTAGTTGCCTGTTACTATTTCATATGAAAAAAGTTAGACAGAAGAATACATGAAAACTTGTCGGCGGTGTTACTTCAAACTGACACAACCGCCTTCACCGCCGCCGCCTTCACAGCACGGTTGGGTTGCAGCCGCCCTCTGCTGCTGCTGTCTATGAATAGTCGGAGCATATGTCCCTGCCATTGAAACAGCCGTGTACGATTCACCTGAATCGAGTGACATATACATCGGCTGTGATAATCTGTGCACCTAAAAAATATTACAAATAATGAAAGGCTCACCAGCAGTTGAGATTCAGAATTCTCTAGCCCAATGTTATGAAATACCCTCTCCCCTGTTGCGGCATTATGACTTTTAGCAAGCACCCCCTCATCGTACTTGGCAGGCGTTATCGCCTGCCTTTCTGATGAGTGCCTCGTCCCTTCGTGCAGACGACATCTGGCAAGGCAAGCAGCAACTACTACAAGAGCCGATAACATTTAACATCGCTAAGCACCTTGTGTGAGTGACCAGAGCAGAGCCAAAGGCATCACCTGCTAGCAGTGGTCGGTCCCAAGGTCCATACTGCCTTAAACTAACAGTGACGTTGTCCGCAGGACGCTTTTGGCACCTGATGGTACATTGCTCGACTAGCCTTAGCTTACGTTGCTCCTGGTTACGCGAGCCACACCTCGATTTAGCGTCCGGGTACTTTTAGCTTGTTTTGCCTATGTTCGCGTGGCCGTTTTTTCGGACTTGTTGTCTGATTCGCAGTGTCCACGTGTAATCGGCTACAGCCTTGAAAGTTGGAGGTGTGGCAGTGGGTTGTGAAGCGCCGCATCTCTATTATTTCTCCGTATTCTCCGGGTCGGTTGGGTTCGTTGTCTGAGTTTTCTATGAATCTGCATGTACGGCCCTTCAGGGTGGGCTAGTGTTATGGTATCCCCCCTCCCCTATTTCGGCAATACGATTTGTAGCAAGCGTCCTTTCATCGTACCTGGCAGGCGATATCGCCTGCTTTCTGCTGAGTGCCTCGCCGCCTCGTTCAGAAGACGTCTGGCGAGGCAAGCAGCAACAAATACAAGTGCCTACAACTTGTAACATCGTCAAGCACCTTGTGTGAGTGCCCAGAGCAGAGCCAAAGGCATCCTCTGCTAGCAATAGTCGGTCCCTGCCTTACACTTGACACCCCCATGTCCTGCCGACGATGCCAATGGTTGAGCTTTTAGTCCGTTGGGCTACTGGTAAAAGGCTAACCAATAGCCTACCCACTCTATGCCTTATAACACCAACACAAAATAAAAGAGCCACCAGCAGTTGCAGTTTTGAAGTATAGAACAGAAGTATTACGCAGCATGTAAAGTTGAGCATCAACTATTCAAACAGTCGAACTCACAGCCGACGTATTTAATAATTGCATTCGAGCGCTCTTCTCAGTTTGCTTGTATTTATTTTTGTGACGTCGCAGTTGGAGATGGTGAGAGTGACGAGAGAGACCAGTCGGCGTCGGCACAGACGGCCCCCCAGCAGGCGGGGTTTATCTCAGACTGAGCGTCTGCATGCTGGATATCGACACTGCAAGCAGTTCCGCAACCACAGCATTTCCCGCGTATTTTCTGTTTGTTGATACTATTAAAACGGCTGCGGTATCGGTTGTGCAGTGAAAAATATGTGAAACACGCACAACGGTTACAAAGTAATCGACAGACGAGGAAAGGAGATCTCTGTGCCGCACAGAGGATCGAAAAAGCGAAATATAAGAGTCACCAGGGGGTCGTGGCCCCCAATCGGTTGTACTGCAATTCAGCAGGGTTTCTTGATACTGCGGCTGCGGCGACGGTTCTGGAATGGAAAACATGCGAAACACGCACGACGGTTACAAAGTAATTGACAGACGAATGCGCATGATACTTGCGGCCATGTAAAACATGCACGACGGCTACAAAATAATCGGCAGACAAATTGACAGAAGATCTCTGTACCAAACAGAGGATCGAAAAAGCGAATTACGAGGTCCCCAACAAGCAGTTCCACCGTGATGAGAATTTTCTGGTCCCCCGTCTCTGTCTGGGACACAGAGTGTTACCGATGAACAATGACGGCGTTTGTGCTGGGACTGTCTGAGATATATATATATATATATATATATATATATATAATATATGTATATTGAATTTTTTTCCATCCTGAAGCTCATGTGGGAATTTTCCTCAAGTGCAAAGACGTCGCCAATGGGTACCCGATTTTAGAGTTCCTCGGAACAGGCCAGATACAGACTATACGCGGGGCATGCTCTGTTTGTGTCCTCGTATGGTTGAGCTCCTTGGTTCCACAGCAATAGCAAATATCCGTGTGCTAAACGCGTGCCCGAGTGCTCTCAGTGCGGGGCACGCTCTTCTCAACGCTTCCTGCTCCTTACGTGCATGCTTATTATTATCTACAAGGATATTGGGCATGCTCTTCTCGTGTCCTCGTAGGGTTGAGCCCCTCGGTTCAACAGCAATACCCTTGTTCGGGTCGGGTGTCCACAGACATACAGCGGTGGTGTTATCCAATTTTAACAGCATTTCCCTTGTTCGTATTGCTCTTCTCCACGCCTCCTGCTCATTTGTGCATATTTTTTGTGTTGGTAGATCAGTATGGTATCTATACTCGTTCGTGCTTGAGTCGTTCTGCGCGGGGCAATACTCTCCTTGTGTGCTCGTATGGTTAACCTCCTCGTTGGTACAGTATGGGCATGGTATGGTACGTGCTACGATACGGTGTGGCATGATGTGTGGTATGGCACGGTATGTGATATCGTGTGTTGGTATGGTATGATGGTACGGTTTGTTGGATTTTCCTACATGGAAACATCACGATAAGTGATACCTGGTATGGAATGTCGATGGTATGGTATGATGGTACGGTGTGGTAGATATGTTATATGGCTAAATATTGCTTGGTGGTATGATATGTTTCAGTATATAAGGTCTGTAAGAGTTGAACACGTCGTATGAACATCATCTATATTGAACTAATATATCAATCATCAGAATGAACTAATATAGGTTCGAAAATGTAAGGGATGCGGCCTGACACACAGACACACATACCGATCTGCAATTACCACAATAGAGGCTCAGTTTTACAAACTGAGAATTACAGAAGTAGCACATCTCTAAGCAGTCAACATGAATGAAGCGCACAGCAACCAATTACACTAAAAATAACGGTACATATATGTATTGTAGCTAATGTTGCCGGGAGGGAGCCGTATAATCTGCACGCTCTAGCCAGCACATGTTTCCTGGTTGGATATGTTCTGTGCACATCCGGCACAACCTCCCCCAACGGCAGGCGAGGAACTAAACGATCTAGATCATGATATGTCCGGGGTGTGAAGAGTACGCATCAAGTCAGACGATACGCTCCTCTCCCCTTCATGCTGTCCGATCCCACGGCGTTTCAGGTCGGACACGATGGAAGCGTACCTTCGATGCATGGGCGTGCCTCATGCCGCCATCCAAGCACAGGTTAGACTTATCGTCCTCCGTTAAGGATTCTTGAGTCTGCGTAAATAGATAAAGGAGCAATGCCCTATTTTTTTAAAGGCGATTAGGCGACACGTCATATGTTGTGTTTTTCGTACCTCAGATGTTTAGGGCGATTCAACGCGATGTATTTTAGTGGTGTCTCCCGTACAATCCGGGTGCGTTTCACTGCTGTGACGGTCCAGCTCATTTTATGGCGATGTGGTTATACCATTAGTATATGCCCGCATGCGTATACTCATGTCTGCCTGCATGCGATAGTTTCTCATCAGACCAAATGAGTCACCGCCCTCTTTGCGCACGATGAACAGGCGTCGAACATGCGTGTTGTTTAAAGCACTCGAGATTTTAATAGTTGTGGTTGGACATGGATGAAACCATACCGGTACCGAGTTGTTTCCCTGCGGCTGGGTGGAGTGCACTACATAGAACGCGAATATGTCGTTCAGCAGTTTTATGTAGACGAGTCCTCGGTGGCAGAAGTACGAAGAAAGGTGAGATAGTACGTAGTAGCTCGAAAATAACTCTTGGCAACGACAAACGTCGCACATAATAACCACAAGACGGACTAACGCACCAGCCGCGGCTCCTATATATTTGTCTTATATTTTACATGCTTCTTCCTGACCTTGGGTTGTTTTCGCGCGTGGTGCGAACGACTTGATGCCTCAGTCGTCGTCGTCGTTGCAGTGCAAGGCCACAAACCAGTTTTTTTTTACATCACCCATCCATCGGGCCCGCGTGACTCAAGTCGGTTCTGTCGATGCGGCGACTCAAAAACTGTGGTAGCGACAGTACTTCCTTCACCGGCAGGCCTCTGGGCGACGAGAACGACCCCCCCCGGGGGAAGCGTAGCAAAATGTTTTCTCGGCATTAGTTGGGAAGATCCTCCTCCAGTGGGAGTGGACCACAGCGCCGTCTGTTGCCTGATTCCCATCGTCATTAGGAGATGCCATTCCCGTCGTAGTCCAGCAGAGCTCGGCGTCGAAACTCGGCGAGAAGCAGAAAAGCAGAAGAGAGGTGGTCAGCCAAATGCGCGCAACTACTCCTGCGCAGGACGCGGGTGCCGGCGTCGAAACGTTTCGTGCGCATATATTGGGTACACATGCGAAGTAAAAGGGGCAAAATTAAAATGTATCCATGTCACGTAGGTACCATAAGAGGAAGCTGGTGACCGACTGACGATGCGCCCCTGCTTGTTCCATGGTGGCAGGTGGCGGGCGAACAAGTGTACAAGAGCCGGAACGTGATAGCACTGGACGAGTCCACCTTCGTCGTGCACAAGCGGACCCACATAAACAACTTCACTGAGAGGTGAGAGACGCTTTTTTTTCGTCGTTGTTTTGTTTTGTCGCGTTTCCTCACCTATCGTGTGCTGTAGGTTTGTCACCGTCTGGCAGGGATCTACGAGTACGATAGCGGCATTACAAAAATGTGCCGATACGCGACAATATTTTGTTCGGGCGAGGAAGGGGGATTGTGGTCTCTATCATTGGCCATTCGGTTCTGAAGGCGACACCGGCACAGCGCCTCAGGGTACCAGGTACACCAATTCACCAGCCACCCCCCCCCCCCCCCGCTTGCGTTATCAACAGCTACGTTCTCGACGAGGAGCGCGCCACGCCCACCAGGCACGGCAGCAGGAGATCAACGGTATCCCTTGGGGACGAAGGGCGGCTGGACGGGTTTGCGATTGCAACGACTGTGCCGACCGCCGTGGGCGAAGTGGATATGATCGAAGCAAGACAGCTCATCGAGGGGGGAGCCGCACATGCTCAGGTGAGGAAGCTCTCGCAGTCGCGGCGCGTTCGATTGTTCTACTCACATGCGTAGTCGGAAGAGCTGATTGGTCAGCCGGTCCTACTACCGACAGCGATTACGGCACCGACGGACGGTAACCTTGAATTAGACGGAGAGTGCTACACGAAGAGCGTAATATTTGCTCCCTGGCGGCTATATACACTGCGGCCGCTTCTGCGTGGCCCCATACGGCTCCGTCGATACTGGCGCATATTTAGACAGAGCGTTGCCATAAATGGGGTTAACATGCACTCGCGTGCGTGATGTATGTGAGCCCCCCCCGACGACGCTGTGAGACATGCGTCTCTCTGCGTGAGCTAGACAACCAGGGTACCATTTTATATTTTATTGTTGGCGATCACCACGGCTGGTGGTCGACTTAGACCATTTATGCGGGGTGTAGCACCTTAACTCCGCACAAGGGGAATGATCGTATCGCGTAGTGGGTACCTGGTGTATGGTTTGGCACCCACGGGGCAGATACATAGTATACCCATTGCTGTGTCTGGACGTGGCCACACCAAAGAACAAATCGATTAATTCGAAGCTGTCATCCACCGCAAGTGCGCCTCACAAGTGGTTCTTCGTAATAATAGGATGCAGCTTATCCTCTTTGCAACTCGCCCAACACCTCACGGCACTTCCCGCCTGGTACAAGCAAATGTCTGCCCGGTCGGTAAAAACCCGACGTGCTCCGTCCCGGCATTGTAGGGATGCGAGGAGGGTCTATGGTCAAACGACTGCGGCCATGCATGACATGCGTACATCCTCCCACCCGCTTGTAGAACGCTTCCATGTGGGCGAGACGTGGACCACATCGCTAAGAAGCTGCCACCGGTGTTTTATCCCTAGGAGAACGCTTTTGAGGTGATGACGTTTTTACGATCCGAACAACCTGGCCACGTTCCGGGATGATGCACACTTTCTAGATTTTGAATAGACGACAAGTAGGTACGTCTTATGCGGCAGTTGTTAAGGGAACACCTTTTTTCCCCAAAACTCCAGATTCATGAAATTTGATACGGAGGTGTTTTGCCACCCACAATTTGTGAAATTTAACAGAGGGAACGATATCAGGAGAGCTAAAAATTTCATATATTGGGAGAAAAAAATCGGCAAAATATGGAAGATGAAGAAAAAATTACGAGAAAACAAGACCCTCACAAAATTGGTAAATTCTGGAAAAAACTCTCTGATAACAATGGCCCTTACACAGGTGGCCGAGACTCCCCCCTTGGGCAATGTGGGCTTCAAACTGCCTGTGGAGAAAACAATCAAAGTAGCAGATCACTATTAATAGGCGTACCGAATGAAAGGGTTGTCGACCCCTGGTAAATTGCTCAATATTTCCACATTGTTTTACGGTCACACTATGCAAGGGGGGGGGTCACGGCGACCTGTGTAGGGGTGACGCCTGTATTTTTGTGCTTTTTATTTACTTTAAAAACAACATAAAAAACTTAACCCTTCCTTTGTTGCCTTCGTTGGTTTTTTTTTGCTTACTTGTAGGAAATACGGCTGATGAACAGGTCAACGGACGAACAAAGCGTCACCAGGCGTGTATGGACGCGCGTGCCGATGACCGCATCGGACGAAGCACAACTTGTCGCTTGTTAGGGCTCTTCTCCGCGCACACCCCCGTGTTGATGTCGATTGCCTTGTTTTCTTTAGCTATCTTGATTTTTGCTTGTTTTTGTTGCTGTACCATGGCGTTTTACGAAGTGTGCAGGATCACGTCTCTTGCCACCGAAGCAAAAATGGCTGTTCGCCCTACAAGTAGTGAGTATTGTATTTACAGCAATCTTGGTGAACCGGTAGCGATGATAAGTGGTGGATAATGTGTGTTGCGTGTGTGTGGTTTACAACGAGGATATCTCTGTAGGCACAGGCTAGAATGTGCTCGATTCTATACTTTGGTATATACTATTTATGATAAATGTGCTCTACGTAGAGTAGAGTTCTGGTGGGCTTCGTGATATATCACCGAACGTGGCGGCGATTCGAGAGGTGCCCTTTCTTGTGCAATTTTTGGTGGACGGGGTTCAGCCACCTTTTTGCAGAGACAAAAAGTTGGCGCATGCATGTGCACACATCTCAGATCGATGCGTAGCCAGGGTGCATGCATACAAATACACGACCGGGACGGTGATGGACGACGGCACCCTGTATTGCCGAATTCACTCGACATGACACACGGAGGCAGGCAATGGTGTAGATTTTGCGGGTGTTGCTGCCGTCAGGCGGGAAGCGTACCTGCGCATGCAGTAGAGGTGCGCGTAAGTAAACGGGCATGGTGTAGCGAGAGCCAGCTGATGTGGTGTGTGGGGGGTAATGTAGGTATGACGGGCAGATGATGGGTTGTCGCTCTGAATGATGCTCTCTACATCGCGTTTTTTTAGGTGGGGTCTGTGTTGTTTGGGTGCGGTTTTTACTTTCGTAACTTCGGGCCCCCGATCGCGTGCGCGCGTGCGGGTGCGGGCATACCTTGCCAGATTATTCTGCTTTTTATCTCTTCTTGCGTAGGAGTACCTGGTACGATAATTATCACACAAGCTTGCAAATATGAGTTTTGCGAGGCTTTTTCATCTCAACAGTTTAGTTTTTTTTTGTTCCTTTATGTATGCAATGGGACACCAATGGATAGGGGAAATTATTCCAAAAAAAAAAAAAAGAGCTCAGCAACGTTGCTGTTGTGACGAGAGCGCGCCAGGCACACCATCCGGTGACATGTGCTGTAGCGCCCAAAGTAACATGCCCTGTGCACGCGGTGCTTTCGCACGCGTTTCAAGGTGGTCGGCTTCGCTATTAGGCTATCATATTAAGTATTATCGTAGATAGGGTACCTGGTATATATATGCTCGCGGGCGACGTTACCATAATCATAAACTATTATCGTAGATAGGGTACCTGAGATATATGCTTGTTGGCGACGTGAAAGGGTGGGGTGGTCACGAAACACGTGGCGGCGTCTGCTTGTTGGAGTAAAGAAAGACCGCCCTTGGTACCCGAGACGTGGGCTCCCCCCGTACGCGTGATACGATGTACCTGGTATAGGAGTACGTATCACTCTTTTTCAATATGAGGCAATAACTATGACGGATGGGTCTGCTAAACGGAGGCACTACTTGTACCCAGTATCGTTTTGTTTCGACACCATATTGTTTGATATAGACCTACACTAGGTTATGGGATTTTGCTCATCGGATCTTAAATCCGTTTTCGATTTTGCTCATCGGATCTTAAATCCGTTTCGGATTTTGCTCATCGGATCTTCAATTCGTTTTTTGGGTGACAACACAGGAGGCCTTCAATCGAGGAGGAGCCTCGGGGAAGTGGAGGTTCACCCATATATTGCGTAGCATGCGTAGGCGTATATAAAGGACGTTACCGACTTGGGGCGGCACTATCTGCACATCTTCAGCAGCTCCAACAAGTGATAATATTGATGCCTTATTTTATCGCGTCACTCCTCCCTGGGCGTAAGAATGCATTCTTTCTCGTAATGGGATTCCTGCGGAGTCGGCCGTCGCGAAGCCCCCGCCCGCGCGTACTGTGTCCCCTGCACTGCCAACCGTGAATGTATATACGTAGCGTGGCTGCATCTGTATGGAGCGGTTCCCATCGTTTACTACGCATCTGTTGTCTCGTGGAGTTTTCGCTCGCCTTATCGCTGGAAGTTGCGTATTGAGCCTCAGAAGGTGTGTGCGATTTTCTTACGAATAGGCCGCAGGTGGGACTTTTTTTCTTCCCCCCCCTCCCATTCCAGCCATTTGTAGTCATACATACTACCTTGCAGGTTTTGAGAGGGGCTCATACAGGGATATACCATCGATCCCCGCCGTTTTGATTTTTTAGTCTTAGACGGGGTCATTCTGCGTTTGGCAAACAGACGTAGTGTGTGTTTTTTCTTTTTTTTCTTCAAATTTGTACTTACAGGAAGGCTACGGTGTTCATTGATCCAAGTAATCTCGCAAATCGTTTTGTATACGATGGAGATCGCGGTGGGAGGGGTTGGACGTGTGCCAAAACACAAGAGCTGTGTGCGTCGAGACCGATGCTTCGTAAAATCAGACACGGAAAAACACAAAAAACAGGCCTGTCTGAGAAGGACCTGAGGGCACGGATGGGCTCCCCTCGAAAGCTGCAGCACCGACCGAATACACTCACCAAGTTGAGCACCACCACTTACTTGCGTGGTGTGCAAGTGAGGGGAGCGCTGTCCTGAATTCCGTTGTCGTCGGCAGGCAGAAAATCGTAAATATATCGCTGTTTGCTCGTGTGCTTGGGATTTGATCTTCAGTCAGAAAAGCTTGTAAATACCTGTAATTGCGCGAGCAGGCCACGGGACAACCCGCCCAACATAGCGTAGCGTGGAATGAGCTTGAAGCGCTTCGGAAGTACTCTACCGCATAGTAGGCGCTCCTTTGTTTTTGGTGGACGGAAGTCCACAGCAAGCAGGGGGGAGTTAAATTCAAGCTATCCAAGTATTCATATATCTCGGAGGAAGAATTACTAATAGCAATACCAACAACATATCACAAAACGACACGATATAACGGGGGGGCCTGTCTGCTGGAACCTACGGGCGTTCTACAGTATTGGCAAGGCTTTTCGGTTATCGTGGCGCTGCTATCGTACCGGCGACATCCCACCGTCAAACCTGCGAACCACAGGTTGTCTGGCAGGGGCACCGCCAAGGAGCCCCCCACAGTCCTCCCGAAAAAACTCATCCCTGGGTCTCTTGTAGCGGTCGCAGCCAGATCCAAAGACCGGAGTGGCCAGATCCACAGACCGGAGCGTTGACATTTCTCGGATGAGCTGAATGGAGCTTGCCACCGTCCAAGCTTGATTGAAGCATGCGTTGAAAGAGGCGATAGAGGCGCCCGGTTCAAGTGCAAGTCCACCCTATCACAGACCCACTACTCGTAGCGCTGCGGCGATCGGCGGATGGCATCGTGCGTTCTTTTCCTGTTCACTTCAGTGCGCTCTCGATGCACTGTACGTCAAACAACGTGATTCCCTACAGCCGTCATCGCTCTGCCTCCTCTTTTGGCGGGACGCGCCTGAAAACTCCTTCGAGTTGTGAGGACCAAAAGCGGTCTCACCGAACTGTCCGCACGACTACCTACACTATAAGGGCCGGGCCGACACAATGGCCCTATGGGCCGACACAACGATAGCTTTCCGTCTGTGAAACACCGCACCAGCGCGCGGCGAGCTCACCCTAGGTCGACAACTCTCATCGTCGCCAGCGTGTCGTCAGTGCAGCCAGAAATCACCCCACCTCCCTTCTGTACGGCCATCAGGGCATCTAACGCATCCTGGGTGATAATCTCGCCCGGCAACAGCGTGGGAATGCCTGGCAGTATGGCAGCGGGGAGGGGAGGACAACGCGCGGAGTGCGGGGGAAAAGGGAGTCAGACACGTGCAGGCCGCCAGAAGATTGGAGTACCATTGGTATTTCTCGTCACTAAAATGTGTAGGCTTCCCCTGAGCAAAGTGCCACCCGCCCGACACCACGCCAGTCACTGTGTGAGCTAGATAACCAGCGCACCGTTTGTTTTTTTTTTCCTTTGGCGGTCACCATGGCTGGCGATCGAGTTACAGATCATTTGAATCTTAACTCCGCACAAGGGAAATCATTGCATCACGTAGGATGTATCTGTTACCTGGTATAAGGCAAGGCACCCAGGAGGCAGCTACATGGTATACCCAATGCTGTCGCTGGAAGTGGCCACACCAGAAAACAAATGACTTGAAACATGAAAGTGCAATCAATCAAACCTGAATACTCGACAAATTTATACAAATAGTGCAGTCCCCCTTTGTATGACTCTACTGACTCCCAACTGATGTTTCACCAATCACATTTGAAAGGATGACATTTACTTGCGCCAATCAAATCTAACCTAGTGACGAATTCACTCAAATAATTCGACGCTGTCATCAATATACAATGAATTTCGCGGTTCTCAGTAAGATGCAGCTCACCCTTCATTTGACTCGCCCAACACTCCACGGCGCTTTGCGCTCAGCGCAAGCAATGTCTGCCTGGTCGGTGAAAACCCGACGTGCTCCGTCCCGGCATTGTAGGGATGTGAGGGTCTATGGTCATACGACTTCGGCCATGCATGATAATGAGTACACCCCCCCCCACCTCCGCCCCCCCAAGATTCCCAATATGCGGCATTCCCTGTTACACGGCGCGTCCGGAATACCCGGTACTGTTCACCACCGTGAAACAAGGATGTTCTCAAACGTTTGATCCGGGCGGCATCTACGAGCGCTGGTAGTTGCAAAAGTTGCAAGACGTTTTAAACGTGTATTCTCTGCGAACAGGCGCCCCCGATGCGCCTGCGTAGTACAGGAACTGCCGAATCCGACGCCCTCCCAGTACTCTCGACACCACAAGCGGCACGGTTTTTGAGCGCAGGGAAAATGTCTGGTTCGCTGCCCGGGTGGGAAGCCTTTTTGTCTACGCCGGATAACTACCGCAACCCGTCAGTGAGATGGGAGGCGGTGTCACAGAGTGAGGCGACGGGGAGAGCTCGCGCGTTCCGAGCCCGCGGTGCTCCCGGCCTTTTTTTCATCAATCACAGACTCCACCATCGTTTTTCATCGTCGAGAGTCGTAACATCAGCGGTGGACAAAGCCACCAACACCTAACTGAAGGGGTTTCGGTCGTTTGCTGGAGGGAACTTGCAACACTGTGCTATCATGAAGAAAGCACAATTTTTCCATCGCACCGACACGTTCAACTCACAAACTCTGTTCGGCCACGTCTGGGTCCAAGTTGCAAACACGGTTTTTTCCTACCCCAAACACGAGGAAAGGCGCTCTGAGACGTAAGCGTCGCAACAGAACCCGGTCTCGAATTTAGGACAACCTATGGTTGCGGGTGTCGTCCTTTTCAAACGATCACGTTGCGCGAAAGCCGCGTCGCGACGTTAGGCGGCATGAAAGAAAGCAGAAGTGTCATACGTAATACTGTTTTTTTTTCGCCAAAAAAATGTCTTCTCCCATCTAGCAACGGAAACTCCCACTGCCGCGGAGAGCGAAACGCATGGTGAGTGCAAAACGAAAACGGACACGAGCTCACCGGGAGGGTAAGGGCACACCGTCTCCGCACTGGCCAGTCCAATCGCGTCGTGAGCGCTGACCGTCTTAGAGGGAGAAAAAAACGCCTCCCTAGAAACGCACAGGCGGGACGGGACGAGCAGCAAAACAGGCATCAGCGGATTGGACCTCCCGCCACGAGGACAGCAAAAAAACACCAATACCAGCTAGGGGGAGGGGGGGCGTACTACAGTAATATGTTGTTTGCCGTAGTCATTCGACCATTGACCATGCATCCCTTTCGAGACGGAGCATCTTTCCTACTCCTAGTAGAGACACCTCCAACAATGGGGTGCTCACTACATTTTTCCTACATATTACATCCGCTCATTGAGTTGTTTCCACATATTACATATATAATCTTTTGACTCGTTTTACTTATCCCCTTCTTGTTCGCCGCCTGTGGCCACCATCTATCTCCTAGGGTAGCAACCGTTTTCTCGCTATTATCTAGCATACCAGTCTTCTCCATGTCACTGAGAGGAGGGGGAGGGAAAAACACGACAATTCACACGGGTGCTTCGGTCGTAGACTTTGCGGCCTGAAGAAGACGCCCGGGGCGGTAGCAAAAACAGGGGGTGGGCGCGTTGGGTACTGCTCCACCGCGCACTGCCCCGGCAGGTCGTGGGGAGAGGAGTCATATCCGCCGGTCCAAAGCTATGTCGTCATTTCAATAGACAGTGTGGCACTGCCAGCGTGGTTTGGGATTTGTTTGATCCTTGCTCAAGTCCAGGTCGTTTCCACGGGCCCTCTCCAATCTGATCGCTTTTCTACGCTCCCAGCCAGACAAAAAAAACAACACCCAAATACTGCCGCTGTAGGCTCTACAACTGCATACAGAAAATCGGGTATTTCCTTCCCGTACTCTTCATGCCCCTAACTTATCTTCAACTACTGTAAAATGTTTTGATGAGCGGAACATCCGGTATCGTCGTTCAGGGTACGCAGAACGGGATTTTTGTTCGATTTCACTTTTGGTCGTATAATTGTTGTCGTCGCTACCTGGTATCATTTTCATCTTTGAGGTCGCGAAAAAAAAGGATAAAAAAAAAACGCTCGTTCGCGAAGAAATCGCTTAAAAAAACATCGCGCCTTGACGTACCGTCTTCACGACGCCTGCTGCTCAGAGGCGTTCTGTATAGGATAGAGGTTCACCCTATTTCTTCTGAGGCTCCTATGTCCCCCCAAGATACATTGTGGAACTCAGCGGGGAAGAACACATGAATTCCACCGGTGCTACACGCAACTCGACGTGTATGTACGCATCGTGCCCAACAATGTAGAACGCGAGTTACATCCTCATCCTTCAACTGAAGCCGCCCGGTAAGGACGCCGTGATGGCTCAGAATCCCCCCCCCCCCCCAAATGTGATGCCTCTATCGTGGAACGCCTCCTCACCGTGGGGTACAAACCTGCACCGGGGGCACGAGCGCTGCCGCCATCAACGCCTCTGCTGATGTGTCCTCCTTCTCAGCAACCGACGCCGACCCCTGGCGGGCTGTTGCTTTTCTGGGATGGTGAGCCCGACGCGCACGTAATGAGAGTAAAACCATCAGCACAGCGCTCGTGTGCACCGGGGATACGGCATGCCACGGCCAAATAAGCGCGAACCGGGGCTATAGCCATGGAGGGGGTCGCATCGATAACGCACCGCGGCCAAAGTACCGGTGTGCCGCTTGCCGTGGGAGACAACGGGCGCATGGGCGTCGTGCAGACCGACGCCTAGAGAACAAAACCGGTAGCTTGCGGCACCTATATAATATATACATATATACACATATACATGCAATGCACGGTGCTCCGAATGATACATGCGTGTTTCAGTCCCTATGAGCGCAGCAGCAGTCTCCTTTTGGTCGTGTTCAGCAAACAAGCGTTGTTCGCACCAGCGGGGTGGGGTCTCTATAAGCGCACAGAAATGGCGCTACGCGCTACACGACGTGGTGCCTCAACGCCCCCCCCCCCCCCCCCTCTCGTGTGTTGGTCTGATCCCGACGGGTGATGGTTAATTCAGTGTCATATCACGCCGCATCAATCGTGGGGGCGCTCAACCACAAACCTCGTTTTCTGGAAAGACGCCCGCTGACGAGGCATCGTCCGGTCATCGAGACGAGGGCGTGCAAATATACCCCTACGACGCTAGACACACAAGACATATACACAGCAGAGACAGGACCTACCGCGCGACGTGCCGTATTGCTTCCATCAACTTCTGGCCGTGCTCGGGTGTAGAGCCCGGGCCGAACACAAAGGTGATGTAGCCAGGAGTCGGGAGCTCCGCATACACGCCGAATTCTGCACACACCAGGGGCGGGTGCAGGCAAGGGGGCAACAGCGAGGGGTTGTCAGAGACGGGGGATGGGTAGTCGTAGGTTGGGTGGGACGGGCAGCGGCGGCAGTGTAAGGGAATAGTTGCATGGCTCGGTGGTCTGACGATCGTTGACAACACGCCCCCGAGGTTAATTAATGTTCTCCAAGCGGCCGACGAGGGTCGGCGATTGACTCGGGGGGCATCGTCGACATCAAGCCGCCTTTTGCCGCAGAACAACATCACTGTCGCTACGTTGACTGTGAGTTTTATTGGCAGAAGCGGTTCACCGCGTGGAGCCTGCCTCCCTCGCCCGCTCGCCTTCAGCGTAAGCCGGTGGAGCGGGGTCAACACAACGACGAAAATGGAGGTTGTACGGCGGTGCGTGCTGCTGGTCACCAGCTCGCGAAGCTACCAACAAACTGTAGCTTCACGTCCACATTTCCTATCGTGTCCGATAAAGCAGCAGTCAAGGCGTTTACGTCCCAACCCGAGACACAGGGGGCTGCCCAATACCCAACCCGATCTCCGACAGAACACCTGTCGATTATCGAAACGTTTTCGATTTACAGTACCTTCTGTTGTCACCCCCCCTCTTCCCCCAAGCACGCTCCCAAGTGCCATTTAGCCGCTAGCGCCCGGGAGCGTAATCTGGTGGCGAAAATTCCCACAACTGCGGGTATTCAATCAAAAGTACAACCCTCTGCGTATGTTGACGTTTCTCCTGCACCCGTGGCAATCATATTACCGTCGATGAGTAGCTCGTCGGCCTCGTAGCCTCCGAACCCCCCATCGAAGGACACAGTTAGGCGCAATGGATCGGTCCCCACGAACCCCGCCGCCCGTTCCTTCTCCCCTCCGAGCTCAAGCACGTTGACGCCTGCCTCAACCGAAAAAACAAGGAGTCAAGACGGGTGGGAAACCAGGATGCCGAGGTAATTGAGAGAGAAAGCAGGGGGGGGCGGGGGGCGTCACGAGCGTGAACCACCCTCGACAGGACACGAGGCGCCGCCCGTCGAGCAAGCCAAACATGCTTCTGGGGCCGCGATGAAAAAAAGAAGAAACTGAACCATCGGCGAAGCCACACGCGTGTAAGTGAACGTCGTCGTATCATGCGTCGCACTCGCACCTTCCACATCCTTCATCTCCGCCCGGACCTCTTGCGCGACCTGCACAGCCTCCCTCAGACGCCGTCTGCCGTCCTTCTCCACGCCGGCGAGGCTCCAACGCGCCGCATCTAGCGACGCCAGGAGCAGATCTACCCCGACGAGGGCAACACGAGTTTGTGTGCGTGGCGGTGCGTGATGCGTGGGGGGGTGTGTGGCGTATTTTGATGGCACGTAGCCCAGCCGCTAAGGTCCCCGGACTGACGTAGCGTTGTGCTGCATGATTGTGACGTAAGGTCGAGACATATGTCTGGCCAGCCGGCATTTACTGAAAGGGATAGGTTACTCAGAACATTCCCTCACCAAGGCAACCATTTGGCCGTCGTTTCCTTGCTCCGCCAAAACGGAGAGGAAGGAGGGCGCAAGTAAGGGGGGGGCGGGGTGCAGAAGGGGACAGCATACCGCTACAGAACCACTCGGCAATGACCCCCGGATCGGCGTGAATGGACTGTCCTACACGGCGCCCCACGACTTGATTTGCTTTTCCCACTGCTTGACACAACATAGCCACGACGCTGGCGGTAAAGATGTTAAGCAAAGGCGCGGGTGCCGACTAGCGAGTCCTCGGGAGGGGTGGGGATAGGCCTTGGTCTAAATTCTACCTCAGGGCAGGCCGACTGCGGGGTTCGATACACTCGAACCGACGCTACGGGCGCCGGCGAGGAGGCAGCTTGCCAGCCTTGGCAACTCGCAAGGGAGTACCCCGGTCTAGTCCATTAAGGCTGATTGGACAGAAAAACGATCCGATCAAAACCTGGCGGTGCAACACCAAACACCTGTGCGTTCTGGGATATGGTGTGATGTGACCGAGGGATGCGGACGGGGTGGCTTCCGTGTCATAGAGCTTCGTCGCCGGAAGGTAAATGCCGCTCAACACCGTACGAAACCACGATCGCGATGGACACGGCAGAACAAACGTATGCTAGTGAAGTATATGGAGGCACGCGAACGTGGTACGAGCAAGCACACGAGCATGCAAACACGCGGAATGCTCCTTTGTAACGCACGTGAGATTCACCCCGCACATCCGTTTCCTTGGTTCCCTTGAATGGAGAGAGGCTCTCGAACCGCCGGTTTCGAGGCTCGATTACACCCGCGCGCGGGACACTCACAACTGGGGCTGGAGCTCTGGACGGTCGCAAGGGCGTCGGAAACAGCCCGCTCTGCGGAGAACGCCCCGTCCCCCGCCGTCAACATGCCTGCATTTCCGGGCACGGAAGGGGCATTTTTTCCACCCGAGAGTTAGTCGGCGCGCTCGCTTGGACTCCCTGCGGCTGGAACTCTTGGTGGTACGTGTGTACGCTTGGTTTCGATTGGGTTTGTTTCGATTCCGTTCGCGTTTCATCGCTTCGTTTTCGTTTTGCTGCGTGGGACATGATTGTGAGGGCTGAATACAGCGCCGCTTCATTTGCCTTGCGGAGTGCGAAGGGTGCGACTTCGATTTTCGACTGACTTCGGTCTGACATACCAAAGCAGGCGGCAGAGCCTGCACTGCGCCAATGACCCCGCGCGCATGGGAAAAACTCTGCTTTGTTCCTCAAAGAGTGCTACAAAGAGAGCGGGGAGGAACCGATACGTGCTCGCGCTGTTCATATAGCCCTTGCCTTCTCCCAGATGCAAAAATGCCGACTGTGTCAGCGAGCCCAGGGTCTTATGAGCGCTCTGAATCACGAGGTCCGCCCCGCACTGCAGCGCCCCTATAAGTTGTCGCGGTAAAAAACGGCGTTAGGCAGCGAGACGTCGGTGAGGCGGTGGCGATGTTCAGGCGGCCCGGTCAGAGGGCGAAAACAGTACGTCGGTAGAGGTTATCGGTGTTAAGGGTGTCGTCGGTAACGAGAGCAATGTCGAAGTCAGTTGGATGGTGCCAGCCAGTAGCGTTTCAGGTGCTGCAGACGTAAATATTGAGGCGAAACTCCTCGAAGGCGGTGTTCGTGACACCCAAGAACGCCCGCCCGCGCTCTCGTCTTCCTGTTTCCCCGCTCCGTTCAACCGCGTGTCGCAATTGCGCTTGGCGTCCCTTTTCGCTCGGGCCCACAATACCCTTACCAGCCTTGTCTTCCGCGCTTGCGCTCCCCGCGCTCCTTGCCAAGCCCACCCTACCCTCTTCGTGGCGTGAGGCGTGAGAGGGATTCTTCCGATCGGCAGCAGCAGGAGTCCAATCGAGAAAGGATACCGACGGTGCTGTGTTGTCCCCGCCCCCGCCTCCGCCTCTGCTGCAACCAGTAGTGCCGAATACAAAATGGCTGCGACGAATGAAAATACAGGGGGGCAGCGGTGGTTTGTCGTACCTTGTAGAGGGTCACTCTGTCCGTCTCCTGGCGCCCCCAGAAAAGCGAGATGTGCTCCGTGAGCCTCGTCCACCACAAGCGGAACCCCGGCAGCGTGGCAGGCCCGCGAAGCCGAGGCCACGTCTGAGCAGGCGCCCTCGTAGGTCGGGGACACCACGAACACCGCCGCAACCTGACATGTCCGGGCAAGCGCGAGAGGTACGAGGGTGAGGTAAGAGTCGACCTGCACCACTGCCCCGTCAAGGGTTTCTGTCGTCGAGTGGTTCCGGAGGCGAAGTTTACATTTCTGTCTCAACGAGCGGTGTGACCACGGCTTCGGTCAAACGGGGGGACTGTTTTCTGCGTGAAAGTTCTCACACCATGCGCACGGTGTTTTACGTGCCAATCCAACCACGTATTGCCAACGACTACGGCGCTACTCGCGCCATGTCGGTCTTCACACCGCTTGCGGGAATAGAGTGAATGGAGGTACGCACGCCGTCACCGTTTCCACCCAGGCGGCAACGTCGAACGTAACGGTATAACCAAATCGCGAAAGGCTCCCGGTAGCTACCCGATAGCTAACGGTGACCACCAACATGAAAACGCCTCAAGTCGTTGTGCGCTCCGTCGCCTCAAATAAAATGATTCCATCCTTGGGGGGAGCGTAAATGATTGTTTAAAATCCGAGGCACGCTGACCACGACCCCCTCCCTTCCCGCCGCTTTTCCTCCCTCATCACGTCCATGATTCCACCGACGCACCTCGTCCCTGTGCTCCTGGAGGGCTTCTTTAAGCGCGGCCTTGCCAATGCCAAGGCTCATCCCCGACTTTGGGTGGCGGAGCGGCGGCAAGAAACACGGCGTCGCACCGCTGAGGACAAGCGCGTGGACCGCAGACTTGTGTGCATCCCTCGGCAAGATTACCACGCTGCGCCGCGGTTTCGTCGCCCCTGCGGCTCTCCCGTCGTCCATGTCACCGCCACCCTCCGTGAGGCTTCCGAGCGGTGGGCGGGATTTGTGCCACAGCACACACGCGATGATCGAGGACAGGACTCCGCACGTGCTGTGCAAGTCGCAAAGAAGAGCACACACATGTCGAGAGCCGCCAGGGTGGGATGTGATTAGAACACAAACGGAAGTGGGAGGTTGAGGGTCAGAGACTATAAATGCCTGCGGAGGTGGCAGCTGTTGCGATGCACTACTCTCCTGGGTTGCCACCATCCGTGAATGAGAGGGGGGGGGCAGTGGGCGATTGCGTGTGGTGAGGAAGCGGGAGCCGCCAGGCGGGAGAGGATCGTGTCGCACTGCACCATAGGCTTCGATTCACTCGCAGCGCTCTGGCCTGAGCAGGGAGTTGGTGAGCTCCATAACGATACTTCCCCATAGCGCAATTCAAGCAGGCAGGAACGGCCAGGGACTGCCGCACGCGGGCTCAGCACCAAGTATGGTGGCGAGTCTTCCCTGGCTCGCTGCACCACCCCCCCCCTCCCCCCCAAGGGCGTGGGATTGGCCCTTGCGGTGGTCCCCGTTTTTGGGCACCAAGTTGTCATAACCCTCCCGATCACGCATCGCATAGTAGATCACAGAAAATTTACGGAGTGTGAACCGAATAAGGCGGCGACAGGGGCGCACGGCACGGGGGTTCCTACAGAAGCAGCCCTCCCCCCCCCGTTTCAGCAGAGGCCCTCTCGGCCGGTTGGGCTGTGAGATATAGGCTCACCTCCCGTTCGCCAACAGCCACGTCTTCGCTGCACCGAACGTATCCGCCGCCAGCAGTTCGGCGTCTCGAATCGGGCCCTGAGGCCGGCGTGGACGATGATGGACACGTTCAGCCACAGTTCGAGGTTCGTCAACCATACGTTGTTGCGAGATAGCCATGCGGATTTCGAGTCTCCGCTACATTAAAAATCGGTTACCCGGTATGCCGTTCGTTGCGTTTTGATTTCGGACCAATTTCGTCCGTGGCAGGGTCTGCCTCAGGTGGCGGTTGTTGTCTATAGGGGGGGGAAGACGAGTTTCAAATTTCAAGTTTCATTGGTAACCGAAAAAAAAACTGTTTACCTATCCAATTACTGTAGTAGTCGACGGCCACCAAAAAAGAAACTCACCCACTGCATAAACAAGAGCGTGGTAGTGCAGGATACACATTCGGATACCTTGGCACAAGGCCCGCCAGCTATCCATTCCCGTATGGGGGCTGCCGCTGCTGCTCGAACATTAGTTGTGCGTGGCTCCCACGCACGCTGCTTCTGTATACTTCGTAGCAGCACAACGCACGCCGTGCATATAACAAGCACTCAAAAAAACAAAGCAGTTCCCGACACTCAAGCCACGAACCTCCGGGGCAAACAGGTTGTCGAGCTCGGGCAGCTCGGGCAGATCATGGATGAAGGCGTCCAGCTTTCCTCCGAGGATGTCGTCCACGAGCCGCGAAGGTGCGCCGCTGTACAAGAGCGGCCTTGACTTGTTATTTTAAGCAGTACTGCAGTACAGCAGTATCATAGCTTCGAGGCACCCCATGGGCGGAGTGAAAATCGTTATTTATACCTACGGATACAGCAGTATCTCATCATACTTCGTATGACACGCACGAGCTTGAGAGTACTCTGTTCTATTAATATTATTAGAGGTGTTACAGCAGTAGTTACAATACGTACCCTGTTGCCAATTCCCCTGGTATTCGCGAGTATCACCCGACTTGCTTTACCCGCCACAGGTACGAGGAACACTTCATAACCACCGAGTGTTTAGGCTCCGGGTACCCGAGTACCCGTTGGTTTACCTTGGAAGTCCCGGGGATTCCGAAAACTTATCAACTTATTATCCCCTAAATCAGGTCCCCTGGGTACTTTGAAACTGGTGTTATCCAGGATTCCCTTCTTTTCAAAATTAAAATGCAGTCATATCTCACACCATACTGAGAGGTTTTGCCCTTTCGCGAGTTATCCGGGTACTCGCGAGCATTACCCGGTTTGCTAATACCCGGAACGGGTATGGGTAACACTTCATACTCACAACGAGTATTTGGGCCCAGCGTACCTGGGTATATACCCGACTGTAAACGGGTACCCAGGTACCCGTCCATAATAACAATAAATACGTTAATACTGGGGAGTACCGCAAAGTACCCGGGTATTTTTTTCCCGAAGTTGGCGGGTACTCGTTTAATACGGGCACTCATCGGGTAACACCTCTCCACACTCTGCAATACAACAATACTTGCCTGCAACAGCAGTACTTGCCTGCCCATTTTGTGACCGGGGTAGAACAGAGGAGACCGCACGTTTTTCGCCGCATTCGCCAAGGCATCAACGAGAGGGGTTGCGTCCTGATCAAGACCAGCGTCCTGCCTCGCTGCGTGACAAGCTTCCGGCGAGCACGTTCTCCGACGCGTGCGTATGCGAACAGCTCTCGGCAACGCACGCGTGGCCCGCCGGCCGCCTCCTGAGACGACACGAAAGGACGAGCTCGGCCCGACGCAGAACAACAGAGCCTGAACCAAGATAAACCCGCCGCTTGCGAGTAGTCTGTGCCTCCCAGATACCCTCATTATTTATCGGCTGCCAATGTAGCAACTTGTCCTCTACGAGGACCACTAAACCGACTGAAAATTGTCTGCTATATGTCAGTTAATGAGCTGGCAATACGTCGGGGTGCGCGATGCCAGGTGTGATGCGTTGATACTGCACGCAACCCCAAGATGATCGTGGCAGCGCCAAACACATGTTTTTTTATCTCCCCCGAATGCACCCATTCCCCGGAAATTTAAATATTGTACGGCCTCATTCTTATACGAAACCCAAAGATACCAAATAGCAAAAGACAGGGGGGGCGGGAGCTTGCTCAAGGGCAGGTGAAGATGAGCGGTGACAACAACGCGAGACAAAAACGCGTGCACTTTTTCGGGCCTGATCCTCTGCCGAACGTCGTATTTTCCCTGGACACCAGTCGCCAAGCTCTGCCGTTGCACCTCTTCTCACAACCGGCACCTTGCTCAGAAGCGCGAAGTAGTCCCACCGCATCTGGCCATGAGAGAGCCGCCACTGCAACAGCCGAAGAGGACTTCATAGTGGGCAGTTCGGGCGATGCCGCAGTACAACACCCTCCGAGGCAAGCACCCGGAGTCCAACTCTATCCAGGAGTCAAAGCCGTGCGGCCAGCTCCTCGGGACGCCAGCGAACATGATTTGGGTGCATTACTTGCTGCCCGCCAACCTTCTTCGCAGCCGTCGCCTGCGACTCCCGAGGGGACACAGCCCCCTCTCACCGCGCTTGGTCATGCCCTCAGCAACGGCGTCACCGCTACAGCAACGCCGTGTGATAGTGAACTATTGCAGGGAGGCTGTGAGTCGCGACCATTGAAGTCGGCGCGCCCGACACATGATGCACGCGCTGCGGCAGCTTTGCATGGCAGTACCGCCAGATCTTCGGAGGACGACATTTCAGCAACGGGGGCGGTCAAGAAAAAAACAGCAACCACGGTAACACCAGTGACAACGTCGGCGGCGGCGACAGCTGCGGCAGCGCCGACACCTGGAGAGTTACGTCAGCAACATGCTCGGATTTCTACTGCTGTTCGAAGCGGCCTAACCTCTCGCCTAGAACCATCAGACGAGCGGGCTGCAACCCATCGCGCTGGAGGTCCGAAAGACGACACGAAAACTGTTGTCCCGGTCGACACCCTTCTCCCAGGCACCCCTGCAGGGAATGGCACATTACTTACGGATGACTCTGGACGTGCAAATGAGGCTGCCAATGCTGCGGGAAAGGGGCACGCGGAAGAGACGGCTCCGTCACGAGGAAAAAAAGCCGGGTCTGCAGCAGCTTCCATGGTGGCCTCTTTCTTGAAGCGTGGACTGACCCCCGCGGCGCCAGCGCCATCACCAACAGCGGCAGCACCGGTGGCGGGGTCGCCGGCGCTGACGCGTGAAGACGCGCAGGGTGTGTCGAGCTCTTCCTTTCATTGGTCGACATCCCCGCCCGCGACGCCGACGCCTCTTACGTCTCTTGTTACAGGCCTTCCTCCCGCGAGCGGTGGAAGCACGGCTGGAAACGTGAGGGGCGCTAGCCCAGGTGACCAGCGGAGGTGGCAACGTATCCCAAGCAGAATCGGAGCCGGGGCGTTGCCGGATGTGAAAGGAGGGGTCCGGGGAGAGGTGTCGGGGGCGGCCGCGGGGAATGGTGTCCGAGGCCGGAGTCCACACCGGGTTGCAGGAGGCAGTCGCTTTTTCAACGATGAGTGGCCCCCCAGGCTTAAGGAGAGACGCCGAATCGTGCGTTTTCCCAGACGGAGCGAACCGGTAAGACAAGGGGTGTGTGTGAGCGGATGAGTCATTTGCTTTTGTATTACACTGCTATGAATGGGTGACGGAGTCATTACGACCCCCAATAGCAACCTCTAACATGCTTTTGGCTTGTTTTAGGATGACTATGGCTGCATCCCTCGGACACCATGCCCAGTCTGCGCCGTCAACGCAAAGCGTTAACGTGCGACGTTTGCGTTTTCCTGCGACGTCATCAGCTTCCAACAACAAAATCAAGGCCGGCAGAATATCGTGCCTTGCATTCTTCCCCCGGGAAGTCCTGGATGAACACAGTATTACCCCGTACATACCAGATACCGAGGATCGAACATCTACCCTCCTCTCCGTGCGCGTCCTGACCCGCTCACCGTTCACCCTTCGTTTTGAGTCAGGCAGGCACGCGCGTCCTGTACTGGGTGCGCGGGAACTACCGAGTTCGTGACAACCTTGCTCTTTCGATGGCTATGTGGCTCAGCACCGAGTTGCGGATGCCCTTGCAGGCGAGTGCGAGTGAAAACGATAGTCTGGGATTTAGCTGTACACGATGTATTGACGCGTTCGTGTTGAAGTGGTGGTGCCACTCGTGGTGGCACGTATAATGTATTTATGCGCAGTCGGAGGCAGGTCAGGGAGTCGAGCTGCTGAGTCGGTCGCCGCACGCTGTCGGAAAACTGCCTGCTATGGCAGGGGCGGCTCCAGTGAATGTATCCTTGGAACCACTTCCCAAGGAAGTACAATACGTATGATTTGTTGCTGATGATCCCGTCGTGCCACGGGGTTATTTTCTATTAATTTCCCGCTTTTCTTTCCCCGAAAAGAAGGTACCCGGTATGTAACAGTGCAACACCGACTAGCAGTGCAGCGGCGACTGAACTGTCAAGGTCACGGGACGCAGAATGCTCTTTTTTGGGCTTGACATACATCCCAGCTGAAGCTGTCGAGGCACACCTCCAGTAAGACGCCACTGTCTCGAACCTTACTCCTTCACCAACCTGCTTTACTTTACCCGCAACCTATTTTGTCTACGAGGCACAAAAGACCTGACGGGCTTGATCATGGTGCAGCCGAATGAATCACGAACCCAACACACACCCTTGCTACAGTAAGGTGACTAATTTGTGCCCATACCGGGGTTGCGTTGCTGCATCGCTTGCACTCTGCTTTTCTCGTCTCGCTCTCGTACGTATAGGCGGTGACGTTTGTGGATCCTGCGATTGGACGTTCCGCTCCTACTCACCCTTTTTCTGCCGAGCGCGCACGGGGTGCGGATGCAGTGCAAAGCGTGGAGCAACAACTGCCGTTTCGTACGGCTGTGGAAGCGAGTGCGCTCTGCGAGATGGAGGAAGCTCTTCGGGTACGTTGGGCGTTCCAAACCTGAAAGGGGAAAGATCGTCGTGTGAGCGCCATGTTCCTGGCACTTTGCTCCGCAACCACTGCCGAGCTCTACCGTTTGGTATAGGGTCGTTATCAAGCCGTATCGACTGGCTGCGCTCTAGAGAAGAGACGGGTTTTGGCACTGTAATGTCTAATTTCACGCTCGGTTTCCTCTCATTTAAGAGAAGAGACGGGCTCTGGCACTATCATGTCTAATTTCACGCTCGGTTACCTCTCAAATAAGCTAAGATCTGACGATGACAAAAACGCCCGAACTGCCGTAATATACTCTCTATGCGTCGGTCAACCAGGCGCTAAACGTACCCTTGGTGGCCATCGCGTGTGCCGAGAGCGAAGTACCCGCTGGTCTCGCCCGCTGGTGCAGTGCCAGCCCCGGTTGTGGGGGTGAAGGAGCGTTCAGCGATTCACCAGCCTCTTCATCGGTATCTGCTGGTGGTGGTGATGGTGCTGCTGCTGCGGCAACACCATCGACGGGTTTGTCAAGAGAAGGAAGTGTCCACGTCGCTATCGCAGACGAGTCGTACCACCCACAGCAGCTGTTGCTGATGGAGGCGGCGAAGGAGGCCCTCCGCGGAGTAGCTTTGTACACTGTGGACAGCTCTTGTGTCTGCCCGGTGAGCACTTACCGTGGTGGGCGGGCGGCGGCGGCAGCTACGGGTCCAGCCGACTTTACCTCCCCAGAAGACTTTCGGCAGGCCCAGGTAACGTGATTTCGTGCATGGAAAAAAGTCACAGTATGCGCATCATTGGTCACGATGGCCGCCTGTTGGGGGCAGCTAGAGATGATTTGAGCTAGTTAGTTGCACCCTGTCGTCGCGCGCCAACAGTGATCCCTCGGGAAGGAGGTGGGTGTCTTTGAAGTCCAGAAAGGAGGCAGGCGCGGAAAAGGGAAGAAGAGCGGCAGCGTTGATCGAGGCTTGCACCAGTCGCTGAAGGTACTTATTTTTTTCGAGGGAACGATGTGGTTCGCACGCAGGACAACCATGCTCCAGAGGATGGAGTGTTTCGACGCGGGGGTATCGGGCTATATCTGGCGCGCCACCAACTCCGACGCGAGTACGCTTCTCGAAGAAACGTTGTTCGCAGCTGGCAGCACTGGAAGGCTTGGCCATCACGCCCAGAGGGCATAAGTGTCATGATTTGCAGTACCACAACAATATTAGTAGTAGTAGTAGTAGTAGTAGTAGTAGTAGTAGTAGTAGTAGTTGGACGCGAACAAGCAAAGCGTTCTGCGTTCGCTTTGGCGCCCATTCGCTGGTCTCTTCCTCCGCCTCTCGACTGTTTCGTTATCAGGAGGAGCTGCTGCCGAACGTATGCACTGAGCTGATGCCTCGACCGCGCCTACCGCTGGAGGCGCAACTGCAAGGCCCGGTGTTGGCTAACAGAGACAGGTATACGTCCAGCCTTGTCATGGGTTTGCCTCGCATGACTCATCGAAACGCCCCCTCAAACATTTGTGTCCAGTCTCGAATTGACCCGCTTGGTTAATTCTGTCGTCTCGCGCCAGCATTTGAGTATGAGTGTACTTCTGGTTTGCAGACTCTCCCAGTCATGTGTTGCTGGAGACGAACTTCGTGTTCGGGGTGCCCCGTTGCATTTCACGTTCACACTGCAGTTCTTCGTGTATGATATGCGTGTCCCTCTTTTTCCCGACGGACGAATAGTTGCTGCCACTTACCCCCTCTCGACCCGTTTTTGTTCTGCGTGCCGTGCCTTGACACCGTTTGGTTGCAAAGATCTGTTTTACCTGACGACTTTGAATATGGCGCTAGCCCGGGAAATTCTTCCGTGGTCTTCGTTGACTGGGACGCACTCCGAGAGGTGTCGGCACGCCGCTTCCCAGGGTTTGGAAAACCCATGGACCAAAATGTGGCATCTTCAACGAAAGTAAGCACTGCGCGTATTAGTAGTACGCTTCCGTGGCGAATCAAGTCTTCAACGTACGAGATACGCGGCGTTCTTGTGGCAGATGATGTGCCGTCTTTAAATGTCTTTAACCTAACGTTGTACACTTCCTTGGCGAATCAAGTCCTTGGCGCCCAACGTGTGCGGGCGGGATACATAAATAGCTGGTACGCGGTTAAAGTAAGATAATACTTTCGTGTACGTCGAGCTCAGAGTCGTGTTTGTGATACTCAAGCCTGCTCACACATGCGCGTTGAAACACACGAACGGTGCAGGACTTGATTGCCATTCTAGGCGGCGGAGAGCGCGTCGGAGAGGCGGCGCTGCGGCAAACGTTGGGGCTGGCAATCGCCGCACCACCCGACCGACCGGAGGCTGCAGGGTCTGTCTCCGGTAGCAGCAGTGGCGACGACGGGGCACTCCAGGTGATCACGGCCTCGCTCCTTGTTTTTTTCCCCCCGAATTCATGCCCCGCGACCGCAGAAAATGTAGTGGAATGTACCACTTTTATTGGGGTGCTCTCCAACATACAAGCCCTGCTCAGGTTGGTGACTTCCTCTAACACGTTATTTTCCTCTCTCCACCACCAGGCCATCCGTCGAGTGGCCTGCAAAATGTTTCAGCAAGAGAGCAGTATTCACCTGAAAGTGCAAAAAATACGCCACATTGCGCAGACTGGCGCTTCCTTGTTTAATTAACTCTTTGGGGGCCGCAGTCCCGTTTTGGGAACAAAATACTTGGAATTTGAGTGGTTTGTCCCCCAGACGGGAATGACTGCAATTTGCCCCAAAGGGGTCAATTGATTTCCCGTGAGGCATGCATTTCTTTGCGTGCGTTATGGTGGCGTCAACAACGAATGCCCCCCCCCCTCCCCCTCTCCCTCGAATGTCATCGCAGGAAACATGCGCCCAACTGGAGAATGAAGTAGCGGGGCTGGGGTTTGGGGGTTCCCTGCTCCATTTGCTTCGCCTGGGCTCTATATCTTCGCTCTGCATCGTTCAGGCGAGACGGCTCGACCCGCTCGAGCTTTTTGTCCGCATTTTTTGTTTCGGGCGAGACGTGCGGCGCACCAGTAGAGGCGCGCACACGTGGGCGTTGTGAAAGCAGCTATTCAGATGTTGCGGGATTGCGTACGTGTTGATTGACTACCTGCATGGGTTGCGACCCCTGCGCAGTCCTGTGTCTTGGCCGCAAATATGTACTGCGACATCTGCACAGTCCTGGGTCTTGGTCGCAAATATGTGCAGTACCTCCCCCACCTCCTGGCGTGGTTTGCTTGTGCGGCTTAGATCACCTCCGCCCCTTACGGTCGCCTTGACAATTTTGTTTTTTTTTTCCGTGGCGGGTCAAACCTGACAATGCATGTGCCGCCCGTGGCTATGAAGTTTTGGTGCAACCAGGTAAAACCTCCTGATATACATATATCGTGTACGATTGTAACGCGTTTTCGATATATTGATGATGCCACGCTCCTACTTGACACCTCGTCGAGCTGTGGGTCCCTCATTTATTTTCTGTTCTGCAGAGTGCGGATGCTTGGCACGACCTGGGTGAACAGCGTACGAGGGTAACACCGATACGTGTTTATGTTTCCCCCTAGTGTATTACGATTTGGTGTAGATGGGTGGCCTCTGTGAGACATCCCTTCTAAGTCTGTGGGAGATGCCAAATGACTTATTCCATCTGTCAAGCATATCATTTGCATTTCTGTGGGCCTCTCCCAACGATTATCTGTCGTTTTACGCGTCCCGGCCAACCGCTGCTATTTTCCGTCGGACAAAGCTGCCCCCGGTACTCGCATGCATACGCTTCTGTGGAAAACCTCGAGGTAGAGATCTTCCCGAAAACACCGACTTTGGTTTTGGTCTGAGATTTACTGGGCAATGATCTGCCGAGCAACAGTGATGCAACCTGATATACCCCGGTCCCCGGCCTTTAGCTGTTTCTTCGCTGTCGTGTCTCGATATTTTGGCAACAGCGGTCTCCACGGGATCTTGTCGATGCAGTCTTGAGGCGCGAGTACGCTCTGCACAGGTCTTTTTCGTTCTACCAATGGAAGGGACGCCGGCGAGCCGCTGTCACCGCCACCTCCACGGCGCTAGGTCCCCTAGCTGGTCGACGTGCGTGGAGGACGACGGATTGGATGGAAATCGTTCCTGCGTGGGTGTGGGAGGAGCTCAGGCGGGGACAGAGAGACACGAGACAGGTATGGTGACAAAAGGGTGATCGGATAGAGCAAAAAGGGGCAAGCGGCGTTTACATCTGATGAACGTTGGCGAAAATGGATGGGCGTGTGTGGAGTCCCTTTTCGACAGCACAAAATCAACAATTGAGCATTGCTAATCTCAATTTGGCGCTGATGGTCATGCGTCGAAGTTTCAACTGTAAAAACGAAATTCCGACTCCATTGTGTTGCTTGCCAGTTAGTAGGTCAGTCGCTCTAGGCTGAAGGTGAACCTCATTTTGATGATTTTCGCGGAGTATCTATGCTGTGCCAGCTTGCAGCAATCGCGCGGTACGTAACACTTTGTGGTCTATCCTCTTGTCGCCTCAATCAAGCAGCACCAGCACAGTCCTGGGGAAATTAGATCTGCCGGGTCAACGCTTCCCTCCAGCGTGCATGATGAAATATTCTCGGCCATCCAGGTAAGGTTCTACGCCCGGCCAAAAATACATCGTTTGCGTTGCGGTGGTATCGTTGATTCGCACAGTCTTTTTCTTGAGACACGTAACAGGAAAATACTCACGGCCTCTTTTGTAGCGCGATACCTGGCACCGGAATAAAACAGGGCTCGAGATTTCTTCGGTGACAGTCGACAGGAGCTTCTTCCAGAGTAGTGCGTGAAACGAGCGCATTGTCCCGTTCACCGATCCCTGCCACCTCCTGTCCTCTCTCGGCTGTCGATGCTTCGGCGGTGTACCTTTTTCATCGTTCCAAGCGCGAAAACCAACGGCGCTTTCGCGGCTTTTGTCAATGAGCGATGCCTGCACAGCTTGCGCACAACCCTTTCTTGACCGATTAGACACGTCTCGTTCTCTTATTATTTGTTTTGGTAGGCCCGCCTGGCCAATGGGGGGCGCCTTCACCCGACGCTAACGCCGTACTGGGCCAGGGCCGTACTAAAGATGATGCTCATCCCATCCCAGGTGAAACCAAGCTTATTGGGCAGCGTGCACTTCACAGCACGACGTATATACGAGATAACAATATGGTTGGAGGTGTCGCCCTTGCGCGAACCGCCAGTGTAGGTATAGGTCCATGCCAACACGCCGAAGAAGGGGGCCTGGCGGGCGGAGGGAGTTTGGTGGGGAAATTGCGGTCTAATTCCGCCCTTTGGTGTCTGGGAGCACCCGGGGGTATCCATAGGTTTACTATCCGATCATAGGTATTCATGGGGACACTCGAACCGTAAGATGTACCAGCGTAAGAGACCGGGTACGTCGCCGACAATGGCACTTATATATATTACGGGGGGCCATAGTTAACAGGACCAAATATTGTTAGTAAAAATGATTAAACATATAGGTTTTTATGTGTACCCTAGGTCCTGTTAACTATGGTCCCCCGTAATAGTATATATGCCAACTGCTACTCACACCTACGTACGCTTTGGACGGTCCACGTATCTAACCGGATGTGCAGCGATGCTGGCCCCGGTCTGCTGCCGAATTCACGGGTGTAGGTGTGGGTCACCGCTTCTTGTCGTTGCGAAGGTTGCTCGTAAATAAGCGGTTACCAACACTTTACGTTGCTCGCAAAGAAGCGATTACCCGAACCTACACCCCTGAAATCAGTAGAGGCCCGAGGCCAACAACGCCGTAAACCCGGCTAGATGGGTGGACCCCGAGAAGCACACTTTGGTAGAAAAATACCGAGCTATCGTGTATGCGCCATGGCCGGTGACGATTTTGGGGCGGGCCAGATATCAGTTATGTGTTACGATTCGAATAGCAACTGCTGCCCGTGCCCAACCCAGGATGCCCCCAGGCGCCACAGCCCTGTGCTTTTCTGTCATGCCCAACCGTTGCTCATGCTCACCGTTTCAAACCGTCTTTCCCCCTTGCCAGACATTCTCAACTTTTAGCTCCAACCCACATTATGTTGCCATCAACAATATCAGGCTGTATCCCTTCTTGTGGATCTGATGGAAGAGCTGTGTATCGGCGCCTCGCACGCTGGAGACGTCGTCCCCGACCTTTTGGCTTGCGCCTTCGACGCATTCAAGGACATTCCTACTTTGGCCACCACTCCTTCTGGGACGGGCGACGCTGGCTTAGCCGCCGCTGGGTCAGTCGCCGATGGCATGGCCAACGCCGTCGCCAATGCACCACGGAGTGACCGAGTAACGGTGCGCGAGCCACCTGTATTCCGGCGTCTCACCGACTTGCCTTTGGCATCTGTTGCGGGCTTGCAGTCGGCCTTTGGAGGGGTGGATGGGCTGGCGAGGTTCATGTTGCCCAAGTCGCCGTAGGACATAAGTGATCTTCGCGGGTGGAGGAAATCATCGTAGGACATAGTGCCTCGCGTTATACCGTGGGGACGTGCTCGTAGCACGATTATTAGGTCATGCAGAACTCTCCCGTTTTGTTTCCGCGGGCGCTGAATTTTGTGTTTGGGACTCCGGAGAGTACTGATTAAGTAGTTAGAGGGTGTATTTTTAAGCGTAAAACTAAGGTATCGCGAAGTGGTATAGCTCGGTGGCGTTCGATGGCCTATTTGGCGGGTCAGAGGACGTAGACACCATAATATGATTGCATATGAGCCCTTTGCCGCCAAATTGTGACCATTTGAAATTCACGCGCTATACTGCGACGAGTATCGACAACGTCTGGAAACGTGTAGCGTGATGGAGGAAAACATGTGATTTCGTGTGTCGTGCGGTATTGAAGCTGCAATGGCCAACATTGTAAAAATAAAAATAACTCTTACCGGGGGGGGGGAACCCTGGAAAACAGCACCGCGCGTGAAGCCTGGATATTCGCTACTGTAATAGTGGCGACAATGGGTCGCGGGGTGCTCGCAGCTCCTCATATGATATTATATTATGCAGTGTACACGCTCATACACAGCATTCTCACGGGATAGCCGAAGCCGAATCCACCAGAGGCCCAAAGTACATAAAAGCTTGGCTAAAATAAGGACAACGAAAACCGCGGCAAGGAGGTGAAGAGACAGCAAGTACGGGTGTGATCTCATGCTGTAGCAGAGAGGCCTCATTTACTCCCGAACTCTACACCTGGTACGAATTTTATCGACGGCGAAATGTTATCAGAGTAACTCCTCTCTGCGACGAGATGCCGCGTTGATTACCATCGAAAGTAGCCCTGGAGGAGTCTCCGGCTGATCGCAGCGGGCGGCCTCATTAATTCCCAACAATATACCAACGAAAACGACGAGGAAATTTTAATGCGGGATTGAAGCTGCAGTGGACAACAGTGTAAAACTAAAAATAAACCTCACCGGGGGGGGGACCCTGGACGACAGCACCGCGCGTGGAGCCTGGATGCTCACTAGTGCAATGGTGGCGGCAATGGGTCGCGGGGTGCTCGCAGCTCCTCATTTAATATTATATGATGCGGTGAAACCAAGGTCGTCGCGTCGCCTTCGATGAAAGCGAATAACGAGCGGCATTAACGTGACTCGAATTGCTCCTCCATTGGCTCGGGTTCCGTAGCTAAATCAAAGTCGGTCTTGCTGGGGCGAGTTTTTGCCCGAAGAGCGCAATGTTATCATAGGCCAGCTTGTAGTGGACGGCATGGGTGCCGATCAAGAGCCCGCCGACGTTTGAAATTGGTCTGGTGTTTCATTATACTCTCTGCCCCCGACGTTGCTGGCATCAACTGCACGCTTCAGCTGCAGATGACGCCAGATACTGCGCTTCTTCTGCAAAATTGCGCCAACTGTTGATTGTAAGAAAAAAATATCCTCACAAGCATGTGCTCCCGTTTCAAGCAAATCCGCTCCTCCCGTCGCCATCCCACGAACTTCAAGCCGTAGAACCATGCAGCGAGTATAGTATTTGGATCACTCCCCCTCAGTGTACGCCACGCATGTCTATGAGCACACACTTCCAGTGTACCCCATGCGTGACAATGATACATCGCCCCAATGTACTCTATTAGTAGCTCGCCAAATACCTGAGTGGATACCCCTGGATGTGCCAGATAACGTTGTTGCTCAATTCCCCGTCTCCCCGCGTATGTGCATTAATGCTAAATAAAGTAGGTCAATCCCTCGCACAACAGTAGGTCGCGTCCTGGTAAAAAAAGCTGGCTCTCCGCCGCGTGGATTAATCCTTCTCAGTCTGTGTATATAGTCTGCTTTGGGCGCTCGATGTACTTGCTCGCTAAGTACTGCACGCTTGCAGCACTTGAAAGACGTGAATAAATCACACCCAGCTGTGGGTGGGTCTAGATCAGCCCGGAGAGTACAGATGACCCAGGTAATGGAGGAGCGCGGAGAGCCTCGCATTGACTAAGCGTGCGTAGCACAGAACGCGCCAGGGCGTAGGTCGAACTTCGGCATCCGTCGCCTCCCCCGCTTTTGCTATCGTCGTGGCTGGTTGGAGGAGCCACCGACCGTAGGAGCGGCTCCGCTAGCGGCTGCAAAAATGTTACAGGGGTTTCGTGTACGCAGGGTTAGGGAAGTTTGGCTTCGGTTGGTTGTACACCAACCGACGAGAGGTGGGCGCACATAGACACGATGGCAAGCTGTATTCAAGCCTCCACATGGATTACGGCTCACATTTTCGTGATTTGTTTAGTCGCCAATTCGCGAACTTGTTCTTGTTGCGTGCATTCTGTTGGTTGCTTTAAATTTAGCACTCAAGGCGCAATAGGTCGTTCACCTTTAGCACGTGTAGGTCGTAAGGAAGCGCCGTATTCAGATGGGCGTTTGCGGCGGCGCGAAATGAACGCCAAACTGTCTCCTCCGCCTCCTCGGCAAGCAGCCACTCATCGAGGAAGCTGGTGGTGTCAGGTGCGTGCTCGGCACGGGAATCCTCCCCACCACCGACGTTGCCGAGCAGTGCCGCTCTCTCCGCGATGAGCGATCGTAGCATCCGAACATCCGCACCACTGACGGGTGTCATACTGTCCACGCAAACCTATCGTTAATTCACAGAACACAGCAGTATGCAAAGGGGCCTCGCATTACAATACGTATATAGGTGTTCAAGAGCTCAATGGCAGTCATCCCACGGGTTGAAGTTTTGCGTCGCTGCTGTTACTATGTGTGTTTTAACTCGTATTTAGCCGTCTGGCGAAGTGCAGCTTGAGAATCAACGTCGATCACTTATAACCGTTCCTAAATGTACCAGTTTTTGGCTTCCAAGTGACCAGGTGCACTTGTTTGTGGCCGCTTACTTACTTTTAAGACCGAACTACCAGACAAATGCATACCTCTATCCAACCTTCAATATAAAACCGAGGGACAAGAAGGGCAGCACACATCGTTGGCGCTGCACGATATCAAATACATACCTGGCGAGTGATCAATAGTTATAGACAGCTATACTAATTGTCTCAATTTTGGGCGTTGCCTCCGAGTCCAAAGCTGTCGCGTAACATATTGAATGTGGACAGGTCAAGTTGCGCCCAACGTTTCTTTCTCTAAGGCTGACCTCTCTGTTCCCGCGTATCTATTCGCCCCATGCCGGCACACGCCCACATCTACAACCTATCGATAAGCTTGACCTGTCGCACTACGAAATGCTCGCAACCCTGCGTATCCCGCCGGCCATATGAGCTTTTAGCCCCCCACCTGAGGCACGGCGTCGACAAACACAGAAATGGCCTCTGCCGGGCGGAGGCCGACCCTCCCTGGTGGAAGAAGGCCAACATCCAAAGCTTCGGAGCCGTGGACGACGACAACGTCGCACCACTGCCACTCGCTGGCGGCCGCAATACTGGCTCTACTACCCGACAACCCCGCCCCAGCTCGAGCCTGCCCGAGGAGGGCGGCTACAGCCCTACCGAGAGCTGTCGAGTCGACGTGTTGAGGCGCACGGGACGCGGCGACGATTGTGTTTTTTTTGGTGCGCCCCGTACCTGCGACGTCCTTTCGCGACGTTCCCGTCCTCAAAAACGCCTTAGTATCAAGCTGGGCACGAAGGAACATGGGAAGGCGGGGGGCCGGGCGGGGCGGGGGTGGGGGTACTCATTTGCTGCTTGCCTTAGATATTTTACTATTGGTCACGCACCCCTTTCGAGAGGAGGGGGGGGGGGCGAATGACATTCCGAACCTATCGAGAATGAATGTGCTTTGCTGTGGATGTGTAAACCACCAACTACGTTGCGGACAACATCGCCCTCCAATAGATTACGTCCACACGTACTCGTACACCCGACACATCACTGAATCTCTTCAACATTTCGAGCAGCTGAGGGACTGTCGTGGGTCACGTGTGAGCTTTATGGTTGCGCCCCCGCTGCATTAGCCTCTACGGCAAGGTGTTCATGACCCGACGAAAACGATATGCCTCGGGTGTTCACGATCGGCTATCTGTCTACTTGCGCATAGCCCCTCGAAGTTGTCCTGCGTGCGCTTCGACCCACGCTCTTAAGCTGACGTGCTTTGTATGTGAAGTGCTAGATACTATCTTACCAAAGCCGGTTGCTTGCCCTTGATGATGAGCTCAACGCGAAGGCGCGCGGCCATCGCTTCCACCGATGAACCTTGACGTCCGGAAAGAACCACAAGCAAGACGCCAGAGGAAGCAATCTTCGTGGCCAGCGATTCGACCTTTGAACACAAACAGCGTAGGAATTAGTCGGCGGAGGTGACGAAGGGTTTCGTGTGAATTCAAGTGGATTAGGGAATTCACAGTCGAGCTGGTTCGAGCAGACATATGTGATCAGAACTTTTGAGCTTGCATGCTTACTCGTTTTACCTATTCTCCCGATTTCGTGTGCAGGGCAATATCTTCATCTTCCATGGTCAGCGATGGACGGTCAGGTACAATTCGGTATATATCCAAATTGGGGCGTTCGCCATGAAGAACCTCACCATCTCCCTGCTGGTAAAAAAGCAATATTTCCTCAAGGTGATCTTACTCTCCGCTACTCCCATCCCCGTCTGAGCGCCGGGGCTGGGGGACATCCAGCTTCATGCAAAAAGTCGAATCGTTCCGCTGACACATTTCCCCCCACCTGAGCTGTGTGTAGCCCTTCGACCAACTGGATCTTGTCCTCGAGCTCAGCTTTCGACGCGAACGCCAGTCTGCTCACTTTTGCCACGCATTTGAAACCCATGACCTCCCTCCAGGCCAAGCCACCCTCCGTGCGCGTGGGGGGGACGCAGCACAACCGGGCTCTAAGTTGTCGAAGACTTCGGCCACTCGCGTTGGGTACGGTTCCACCTGGAACTTGCGCGCTCGCGACCGTGCAGCTTGGTACTTGCCCCCCCCCCTCGTCTTGAGCAATGATTGAACCGCCCCCGAATACTCCCGAGTCCGACAAGATCATAGCAAGGTGGACGGTGGACGAATGACTCGCACGGGGGTCCTTAGCGCTATAGTCAGATGGCGGGAAAGGCACTGCATGAATTTCAACATGGAAGCATTCCAGGAGACCCGTCCTGGGTAGCAGTGGCCCCATCTCGCTGTCGATACCGAGAAAGCACCCCTCCTCTAGTTGTGACAGACCCTTCCCGCCTTCGCCCATATCAGAGTTGCCACCGTTCCTTACCTCTGCGTTTGCAAGGCCGGTCTGCGTTGACGACACGCGCGAGAGACGTAGGAGTGCCGACGTACCGTCGTTGCGCCACTTCAACAACTCCCCGGAGGAGGAACCAGGTGGCACTGCGTCCAACGTTTCGGCGTGGGGGAGAAGCACCGTATTGAACTCGAGGTCAAGCGCCACCACCTTATCAAATGCTTCCTGAAGCCGATTTCCTAGTGTGGACGGCAGCATGGGTTGACCACTTTCCCGGACACATTCCCCTTGAAAATCCACCTTCGGACTCAGTTCCATCAGGAGTCCATCTCGACACACCCCAGTAACCTCCAAACGGTAGTCGGACAGAGCCAACGCGGCCGCTCCCACCGCGACAGCGGAAGCCGTGCGGACAACAATTCGTCGACCCTCAGGTTCAGCGGCCAGCAGGGGTGCAACCAGCCGCATGTGAGATGACGCCGTGGCTGTGAGAGGCAAGACGCATCCATTTGCCCATGCTGCCGCTACGACGGCGGAACCATCCACTAGCTCCTTCCGCGTAGACGATGGCGACTTCTTGTGAGCCTCCTCCACTTTTTTGGCGCCTCCAGTGTCACCTTGGGTGCTTCTGCCGAGCGAGTCGCGCTGGGTCGGCAGCCCGTCAGTGCTAGCTACCCCGTTCAATCGGCGCCGCGCCATGTGGTGGTCGATCACTTGTGCGAGAGTAATTTTGGCCGATTTTTTTCGCTTTGTGCCCCTGGGGGGCAATGACGGTGGATTATGAGGTGAATCACCACCGAAATGCGCACCCTCCAACTTTTGGGTGAGCGGATCGAAAACTGACGAGACCTGAGCTTTACTGCCCGGCAAAGACATTCCCGCCTTGGACTTATTTCGCCTATGCGCTGCTGCATGTAACAGCTGATCGCTGCCGAACCGGGGGGCACATATGCCAGAGTCCTCCTGCGGGCGCAATGCAGACGATTCGCAGCTTGGGATTGATGATGTCGGAGGCGATGACGACCGCCTGCGTCTGGTGCCTTCTGTCCGCAGACTTCTGGCGCCTTTTCTTTCCACGGAAACCCTTGTTTTGCCCCTGGTGTAGCGGCGGTCATCCTTGCAGAGGGCACTTTCTTCGCTCGCCCGACCACCGTTTTCACCACGCGCCGAGCATGCACCTGCGGTACCCTTGTCACCAGCGACCTTCTCCTCTGCCAGAGAGGTAGTGGCGCCCACCTTGCAAAGGTCAGCCATAAACCCTCTCCCAGATATGTTCTCTGGCCGGCCGTCGACGGCACCGTTGTTGTTGTTGTTGCTACTGTTGTTGTTGGTGGTGGTTTCGTCTTCGTCAGCGCCCTCTACCGAGGAGACGACGCAGGCGTCAACCATCGGGTCGTCGGGGTGCCTAACTTCGGGGCCACTGCCATCGCCACCTGGTGCCGATTCGTGGACGCTTTCTTCACAATAGCCCCCTTCGACAACGGCTGCACCGCCTTGGGTGGGCGATTCGCCGGACACTCGCTCACCCTGTTTCTCACCGGCCACGATAGCAGAATTCGCGTGGTTTGCCACATGTTTCTGCTGTCGATGACTGCCAGTTTCCGTCTCCTGGTTAAGTGGCAGGTCAGCGCTGTGCGGGTCCTCGCCACTCCCTGCTCGAGTTGTGCCCAGCGTCGGTCGATCGGGCGTAAGGCTTTCAACAAGCCCCTTGGCTTTTCCGTGCTCGGTTGGGTGAGCGTCCTCTCCGGCGGTCGAGCCAGGAGACCTCGTAGCAGACGTCTTGCTAATGTCGGGTGTTGACTTGCTGATGGTGGCCGGCCTCGCCTCGCTAGTGCGATCACCCGGAGCGACTTCCGCGGCACGTTCGTTTGAGCCCTCTGGGGTGCAAGTTTCACTACCCTTTCCATCGGCGGTCGTCGGACTGTCACCGCGGACACCATCGTCGGAATCCCCTCCTTCGCCATCACTTTCGTCGTCGCTAGAAAAGTCACCTTCGGCCACATTACTGCTGTCGCTGCTGCAGCCTGTTCCTGACAACTCTCCAGGTTCGACGTCGGACTGCCGCACGTTCCCTTCACTTGTGCGTTCCCGTACCGAGACTCTGGGAGCGACACTTCTGGCAACAAAATCGCTGTCGTTCGTGGTCCTGTGCCTGACGCGGTCCTCATCGCTGCTGAATCCACCGACAAACTCGCCCCCCCTGCTCGCGCCTCTTTCCCTTTCAGCTGGCCTGCCCCCCACCGTGGTGCGGTAGACCCTGCGGTTGCGTGAAAATGAGTTTCGATCGGTGCCACCGTCCGAGTGTGCTCGCGGCTCGTGGGTAGGCTGACGGTGTCGTCTCCTGTGCGCGGGGCACGTTGGGAACGGTGTTGGCGTAATTGGCACATGAAGTGTTGCTCACCGCTAGTCCGTCGGTGCTACGCTGTAGGTATGTCATGTTTGCGTCATGTTTGCATCGGTTGACCACATTAGCGTGAAATATATGCATAAGGTATGTTGTAACTCTCAGTCCATGACCGGGTATCGATAGGAGAAAAACAATGACCTGTCAAACCTTCAACGTAGAGGTCACTGGGGACCCTTCTATATTACTTATACAGCTTTCGTGGCTGCGCAAATCAGCAGGTGCGCTGTAATTTGTTTGTTTCAGCACTGCGTAGGCAGTCTTCCAGCGGGAACCGCGCAACTAAATGTGGTAAAGGTGCATATGATACTGAGTACCAAACAGTTGAATGGGGGAAGGGTTGCGCACCTGACAAGGCTACCATCTGGACTGGTGATGCCGCTTTCGCTGTAAGCCGAAGATTCTGATCGGCCCCGTGACCATGATCTCGATCGCGACCGGGATCGGGTGTCGGGGTTCTTATGTTGTCGACGAAGTGCCAAATGCCGGCCGATATCGTCAGGGACCGTTACCCGAAAGGAGGGCGCCCGAGCGAATTCGCCGCGGCCCCCGCGACCGCGGCCGCGGCCGCGACCTCCCTTTCCGTTGTGCCCCGGACCGGAACCAGCTGCCCCCCGAGCTTCGCGATGCCCCTTCCCCGTCCCCATCTCTCCTCCATTTCGTTTCATGCCCCCGCGCCTGTCTCTATCGGGGTGAGGGTCGCGAAAGTCGCCACCCTTGCCTCCGCCGCCGCCGGCACTGCCATTGTCCGATTCTCGGTACCACCGGGGGCGAGTTCTAGGGCGGATGTTGAACCTGGTACCGCCGGCTATTTTTCCGGCTAGGTTGGCGACAACAGCATGCGCCGCGCGACGAAAATGATACGGGAGCAAGGGCGCGTACAATCGAAGGTGTTACACAGAAAAGTTCGGCGAGTTGGTGCAAACGAAACCGCAGCAAGCGGCTCCGGAACGGATATCCAGAACATAGTTGATATTCAAAGACAATCCTACATGGGGAACCCAATCCCACGTCAGCTTCTGTTTTAGCATTTTCAGCTGAACGTAATGGGGCCAGTGCTAGAGTAACAGGGGCCTAGACACGGGGGTTGCTCTATCGCAACTGCGTTTCAACCTGTTGGCTGCTAAACCCGGCATTCCCCACAACCAACCTACGTTACAGTCCTAACTAAGCACTCACGGATTGGCTGGTCGTCATATCTCGTCATGAAGTTTTGGGCCTCTGCTGAAGATGCAAACGCCACGAAGCAGTAGTTATCCAGGCCCTTCCGCGTGACCGTAACGTGAGCTCCTACCAAGATACGCGTGGACGAAACAGGCCCAAGGTCAGAGCGTTGTTAAATAATAGTCGTATCATGCAGGCGCTCAGACGCGCTGTTTGCACGACAAGCTGCACCCGTGAACTACTGTCACTGTACGCAACGTACCTTGTTGTTTGTATATCAAGTACCAGGTATTGAAATAGTAGAAACATGCGCGGCCATTCTTGGTTTCAAGTTGGAGTATGAGAGTTTTATGGTTCACGTTAACTTTAGGTACTGGCGGCTTACCGAGCTTGAGGAAGAACCCCTCTATCGTAGCGTTCGTCCAGGCTTCCTGCGAAATGCAGAGGACACGTGCGGAATTTGAAGAGCGACAAAATGGAAACAGTTAATTGTTTAACCGAGATCGATGTCGTTCAGCTTTGACGCCGGACACGAGGTGAAAATATGCATTTTCCCGCTTGCAATGTGTGTGGTTCTGTTATTGACCAGGTTCTTGTATAGGATAGCATCAGCCTCAAGTATGACCGGATCCTGTTTTGTTTTGTGCACGAGAGGGTGGTATAAAAAAAACGCGAGCTGCAAGTCCGGGGGGGGGGCGCGGTGCTATCGCAGCTACTATTATACTGATCCGGTTGAGCTCCCAAGCTGTGTATTGACGTGGCTGCCTGCACCTGACACGTGAATTGCGCTTCTTCAAATTCGATTGTTTGTTCGATATGCCCCTGCCGTGAACGTCACTTGTGGGATCGTCGTCCTTTTGCAGGTGTTTCTCTTCTTTTAGATTTTGATGCAGAGATGCACCGAGGTGGGTTGTGTGGAGTATCCACACTCTCGGGGCGAAAACTAAAACACAACTTCGAAATATGTTATTAGTTTGACCCTCACATGGTCACAAGACGGAGACGAAAGTGGAGTGCGGTGCACGATGCATGCCATCTAGGGAATAGGATCTGGTACCCAGACAACAAAATCATTGAACGATTTTGGGATTTGTTTCGCGCTGCTGGCTCCCAGTTTCGGTTTCGCGAAAACACCTCGAGATGCGTTTTCGGCTGCCTACGTACGACTGCTGTCTGGCGCGCCTGACGCCCTCTCACACCCCGTCAGGAGTACCCCTCACGTTTGCGGGCTGTAGATTCCTGTGAGGACCTGTAGCTGTCCGCAGGTGAAGGACAAACGTTCAGTTGGAGGCAGTTGTTTGGCTCCTTTAGTGCACCCCAAATTTCGATCAATCTCCACCACTGCAGCACCTCCAAGCCGAGGTGTAGGCTTGTTTTGATAAACTGACGAAGGATAGTCTGAAGAGAATCAGAAGCTGCTCGTGTGATGAAGCTCTCTTGGTTCACATCCGATCTCTAGTAGGCACGAACCAGCTGAAGGTGCAAACGCAGAGTCACAAAATAGCGGCGACGATTTTTGTTCCGATAAAACAGATACCTGGTAGAGATTAGAGTCACCCGGAAACCCGGGGATGGGGGTTGGATAAGATATTTCGTGGCCTTATTGTGCCATCATTTTAATTTCCGAGTCCTGGACCTTTACAGGCCTTTCAGGACTAAACTAACATAAGCGCTTCCGTACAGTATGACAGGTATCAGATACACATCGTAGGGTGGTGAAGTTAATACAGTACTGAATATAAAGTAGGGGTAGATGTGGAATATTTCCGGACCTGAGCCCCCCAAAGTAAGCCCGGGTATATATCGCCGTCGGTAGGGCTGAGAGCGAACCGACGGGTTGATCATATTTGTTTTTGGACTAATTGGTAAAAACAGAAGGGAGGCTTCGCCGCGGCAGGCTGACGCCCACCTGAGGCTCCGGGATGCTGGCTTAACATGTAGGTAAACCGAGGCCGAAAATGCGACAGAGCACTGCCAAGTGATGCATTCGAATAAAAAACGTCTGTGAGTGAAGGGAAATGTAACACTGGAATCGGATTCAACGAAATCAATAAGTTTTTCCCCATCCGACGAGTACATGGGTGCAAAAGACAGCGTAGCAATTTACGTACACCGGCTTAGTCTCGAGATTCCAGCCGAGACCCCAATTGAATAGCACGCTCCGCCAGGACACGGCGCCAGCATGGTCAAGGCCAACCCTGTCGGAGTCGGGAGAGGCGAGCACCACCAGGCACGGCGAGGACACAGCGCACCAAGAGATGGACCTCATCGCGAGGAAATATGAAATATGCTCTCAGAGGTCAACAACGAGGCTGTAACACTGACCGCTTCAGGTTTGCCCCATGAACACAAAACAAAGCACATCCTCGCAAAAATGCGACAACAACACGCCCCGCGAGGACACGGCATGAGCACGGCCGAGGCCACCCCCGGCAAAGTTAGAAGAGGCGATCTCGATGAGGTACGACGAGGAAACAGCGCACCGAGAGGTAGACTTCATCGCGAGGAAACGTGCTCTCGGAGGTAAGCAACGGCAGCATATTTCAGGGTTATATAGTGGGGCGGTACCATCTAGGGGGTCGGGTGAAAAATCAGCAGATTTTGGGTAAAAAAGCGAAAACAGCTAGCCCCGCCCGGACAAGGCGCGAAACGATCGAGTCCACCACTGGTAGAGTGGGGAGAGGTTGGCACGATCAAGTACGTCGAGAAAACAACGGACAGAGAGGTTGACCTTACCGCAAGGAAACTTGAAAACGGCTCGAAACCTGGTCTAAAAACGAAATTTGGAAAGCTGAGAGCACACGGCCAACATTATCGTACTTGCAATGACATTCTCTGTGGTCTAGAATATAAAAGTTCGGACACGCCGAACCAAACATACAGAAATAGTGTGCAACATCCCGCGGCGTTCCGGGTGAGATCGTGTGTGTTCCCGCGGGGTCTCACGCGGTCCCATGGGTTCCCTCTTGTTCCCGCCTGGTATCCCGCGGGATTTCCCTCCATGGGGCATCCCGCAAAAGGTCCCGTGGAGGTTCCCACCTCCAATCCCACGGGACTCCACGGTAGTTCCCACGGAGGGTTCTTCGCGGTAATTTGTGCGTGAATCCCATGTGATACCGCGGGATGCCACGGAATCCCGATGCCGCGGAATCCCATGAGACTTCCCACAGGAACCCGCCCAAACACCCAGTAGTGCCAATCCACACCTAACTACCCATCACTGCTGCTGCAAGCGTGGTTTTTGCCCCACCATTAATTAACATAGGGCAAGAGTCTGCCGTCATTTATCTACGAGTTAAGTTTAGTCTTCGTGGACTACAGCAGTACTCGTCTACTTGTCCTGCTGTTTGTTTGTAGCAATAAGCACGAATAAACATATACTCAAATTTTTCGTGGCTTTCCACGGAAGATGCCACGGGATGTCGCGGAACGGTGCCGCGGCATGCACGGCAAGGCTCACGGGTGACCATCTGCCGTGGGACGTACCACAGCAAGCCCCACGGCAAAAATCCACGGCAAGATCCATGGCAAGACCGACGGCAAGACACCCATGTGGCACCCTGTTCCCATTTGGTACTTTCACCCCGCGGTGGGCCCATCCTATTCGGCACCCTTCTCCCACCCACAAAGTGCAGAAACAATATCAGCCGTCCGCAGGAGCTGCCGGAGGCCTACCTGGCATCCTGTTCCCATCGGGCCTTGCCGCGAGTTTTGCCGCGGAAATTGCTGCGGGACTTGTCGCGGGTTTTGCAACGGGGCCCTTGCCGCGGGTCTTGCCGCGAGTGTTGCCGTGGACCTTGCCGCGGAGCTAGTGGTAGGCATTGCCGCGGGCCTTGCCGTGTGTATTGCCGTGACATACCATAAACATTGCCGTGACGTGCCGTGGGTCTTGCCGTGACGTAGCGTGAGGGTTACCGTGGCGCTTGCCGCGGCAGTCGTTCCGCGGCCTGTCGTGGCAAATGCCGTGGGGCTTGCCGTGACATGCCGCAGCATGCATATCGTGGCATGCCGTGGGCACTGCCGCGTACTGCCGCGGAATTGCGACAATAAAGTCAAGTGGGATGATAAAAATGCCCCCGGGGGCGTCGTTAACCAAAGTGCCGGAATTGGGGGCACATTATGCTAAGTGCTACCGGAAAAAAAACGCTGGTATTGCGCACAATGGCAGCGACCGCCGGATACCAGATCTGCGTTAAGGTTTCTACGGTAACCACTACAGTGGTGGGTGCAGTATTTCCGCCGTTGATCGCTTCTCGCCCGATTTACAGACGGGTTTGTTTTTCTAATGTTGATGAATTAACTCTGCAGGCACTGTTTGGGGGCACTTCAAAGCCAGAAATACCTCCGAAAGTAGACAACATGAAGCCGTACGGATTTATGTACGAGGCAGGTGGGTAAAATGTATTGGATGGGTTTGAGACTTTTTAAAAGTCGCCAAAAAGAAGGGGGGGGGGGGGGGGGACACGATATAGATATACATGCCCAATCGGCTGCGAGAGCAAGGGTTTCGTCGAATCTCATTTTTTTTAATTGTGGAACGGGAAATATTTCACACGCGGAAGGTTTGTTTGTGGCAATCATGCGAGTATGAGGAGGGTCGGACAGCAGTGGAAAACAAGGCAGAACGTCATTCTCAAACAATTCCCCATCTGGCCATGAAGCAGGTAGACCCGACGGCGGAGAGCACAGCTGGGTGGCGTGGAGAGCGCTGCATCCAGGTTCGTCCAACGTGCTCTGGTCCAGAGCAGAAGCAGCTGGGTCCACGGGCTGGCTGGGCACGCGCTCAGCGGAACGGGAGCGTCCAGGTGGCTTGGAGGACAGGGGGCACGAGTGGGGAGTCAAAGCTGCAAAACCCAAGGCCTGACTGGTCACTCGGGTCACGCGCTCCATGGAGCGGGGGCGTCCAGTTGTCTTGGACGGCAGAGCTTGCTCAGCCGAGCGAGAAGCCACGAAAGTGGTCTTGAACGAGGTCCGTCGTTTGGGGGCTGCTTAGGCTTCGTCTTGGCGCTCCCGCCGAGACTCTTGTTCCTCTTGTTGTGATGAACAAGGCGCTCGATCCACGTCATCGTCTTGGGGCTCCTAGCTAATCTCTTACCCCTCGTGTCGGTCTGTTGCATAAGGCGCTCGATCCCCATCGACGAGCCTTGGGCGGTGGGGCACTGAGGGGCCCTGGGCCTCAGTGGTTCGGCCACCGTGAGGGGAAGCAGACCCTACTACCTCACGAGTCTTCATCGTGCAGTGTGCGGAGCAAACTTACTCTAGGAAGGCAAAGTGAAAAAAACAGTGCCCAAAGGCGAGGCAACGAAAAGGCGAAACATCCTACGCCGAAAAAGCCACTTGTTAAGGTCAAGGTCGGGACACTTTGTATCCCTGGACAGGTTCGCTTGTTAAGTCGGTACTCGTTAGTCGTGTTGTTGGCTTTTAAGAGGTAGGAGAAAAGCAGCTCCTTTCGTGCACGCGGAGACTGAGAGCCAAGCTCGTGCCTCCCCGAGAAAGCCCCTGTTTTTCCCTCTAAGGTACGCCTCCCAAGTACTACAAATACGATCCCAATACTTGAACCCGGGTGATTACCGGGCTTTCAGCCTCATTCAAGGCAGCATCATAACATCATGACAAGATCGTGCGTAACATGAACTTTATATATTTATAAAATTAAGAACAAAATCTGTGAGATCGAAGATTTCGTCGGACTTTCTATCACCATCTCCTCGGTGCGCATCTTATGCTGTACGATACACTAAAAATAAGCTCATGTTACCGATTCCACGAATTTCCCATATATCTGCATATACGGCTCATCAGAGTGGGCTAGTGTTATAGTACTGCTTTGAATGAGGCCGAAAGGCCGGTAATTACTTGCGTTGAGGTATTGGGATCGTATTTGCAGTTCTTGGGAGGCGTATTTCCCAGCGAGGCACGAGCCTTGCTGTCAATCTCTCATCGTGCTCGAAAGGGATAAGCTGCTCTTCTGCTATTTCTAAGCATGCAGCGCACGTGAGTAGCGACGAGTTCCTGCTCAATAGGTAAACCTAATATACGAAGTGTCCCGACCCGTTCATCTCCGCGCGTAAATGTGATGGTAGTACCTGTCGAGCTGTAGCGATAAAAACCCAGCCCAGGGTAATCCTTATCACGCTCTCCCCCCCTCTGAACGGCGGAATCTTTCGGGCGTCGGTACCGTATACGGCCGTACGCTGACCTACCCGCTTCGTTTCAATACCTGGGGGACCAGGGAGATATGTTTTTAGGGACGCACGCACACGTTGCCGCACCTACAGTAGCTCGACCAACTGCGAACGACTTCCCACTCTACCAGGACGAGAAAGTGTCTTTCGTGTGTGTGCGTGCACAGAGTCCGCGGGGACTGGATTTGATGACGTGTGCGCCGAGAGCGGTGGTGAAACGTGGACCAAAAACATGTTTAATCACACACACATACAGAAAAACTCAAAACAAGGCACCCTACCCTATCCGAGGCGCTATGAAGGGGCTTTTTTTTGCCAAGGAAAAAAAGGCTCGCTTCGCTCGCGCGCCTCATTATTACACGAAAACTCGTCTATTTGTTGTTCTGCTGTATGCTGTACCTAGCAAGTTTTACGTAGTTGATGATTATATACCTGCAGTAAAGCTGATGCAGTAGTATTTATTCGATCGAGGGAAGAGCTGTGTGTGGGCTGACGGCTACAATGCATGAGTACTACGTACTACCGCCGTAGTGTTGGATATCGATATCGGAACCGAATTCGATATGATACCGACAAACAAAAAAACTACCGTAATCGATACGAAATCGACTTGGTATATACGTACATCGAACCTTTCGTTCATCAGTAAAAAAGTAAAACCAGTACTTTAGCTCGGGATGCCAGGGGATGGCGGGCGAAAGACAAAAGACGGTCTGTACGATATACAACACCAACAGTTGTCGAAACTTTTGATACGGGTATCCAACACTACTGCTGTAGATCTACTGCTGTTGTACATAGCCATCTTCTGTACCTGTTTCGACGCGGCGAACACCTGCGGTACATACCTGGTAAGATGTAAGTACTCCGAGTACGAGCAGTATCCCGGAGTATCGAGCCCTGAAATACTCCGAGCACCCGAAGTACCTGAAGTAATTTATCTCCGATACTCGTTACTTTACTCCAAGGTACTCGGAGCATCTATCTGCACCTTCCCATATTGATATCTTACGAGCATCGTCTGGCCTTTGCTCAGGACGACCCAATCCGGCACGCTTTTCTGTCGATGACCGCCGCAATTACAGCCGTTCTTCGTGCATTTACATTTTGCGTTGCCACTGCTGCTGCCGTCTCCATCATCCTCGTGTTGGTGTTCGATATCGTTTTCATTTAATTATCCTACCAGCACGGTCGTCTGATCTCTGCTCTGACACCTCGTTTTAGCACACCTCATCCTCTCGATTAAAGTGACAATGTTGACGACCGTTCATTCGGATATTTCGGCGTCCGATCTTGCGGGCACTCCTTGCACCCGTGGCATTTGGATATTTAGTACTACTCACACTCGCACTTACTCGCAACATTCAGGCAGTATTTCGAGCTTTGAAGTTGAGTACTGCTCACACTCCCAGTCACTCGCAATGTTCAGGCCGTAAGCGCCCTATTAGTCTCAGCATTCAGAGTACCAGGTACGAAATTAGCTCGATACGGAATCAAGCGATACTCCGAGTGTGGTCCCTCTGCTGCGCGTTTATCGTATTACCCGCAGATTGTATTGCTTCGTGCTGCTGCAACCAACAACTAATGAAGTTGCAGTGTGATATTCCAGAGAGGGAGCAAGCACATCAAATAAATATTGCACAATTCATAATTTTAGCGCCTACCAGGTACCTGGTATGACATAAAGTGATTTACAAAGTGGTTTTCACGAATTTAAAGCACGGGGCCACAATTAAGTCCAACCTATGTACGTATTGGCTCACCTATCATAGCTCCTATATTATCTACAGGAATATGGCCCGACCGCCGTGGGGGCGGGAGGGCCTTTTATTCCCTAGTAACATGGAAGTATCATACCATCGTGGTTGCTGCTCTCAACTGGCAAGCGTCAGCGCAGCGAAATATCCGGTTTTGACGGGTACTGGGCAGATACCACCCGGCGGACAGACACCGTTTCTCTTATGTGATACTTGATAGTCTGAGCCACCACGGTTTGTGGTACATGGAGCCCACTGCAAAAACGTTCAAACCGTTCACAGCGTGGCGGGTGGCCTTGAACAACATGAACTTCTTGGTATACGAATTCTACTGCTGCTTTTATATCCACACGCCTAGTCTATTGCTCTGCCTGACATGGTTTCTCACCGTTCTAGAAGGACACTCGTGCAGCAGTATCTTATTTACCTGCCATAATGTGCTCGTACAGGAGTAGGTACCAGGTTGTACGTAGAACACGTGCATTATGTACGTACTTCATCTTCTGCTGCAACGGCAAAGAACACCAAACCAAGTGGAGCCGACCTTGATTTTTACCAGTACACGACTGCTTGTGTATGGTACTGCTTGAGGTACTACTGCAGCTAGCTGTACCTGTACTGCCATACCGCAACCAGCGATTCTTCATGCGCTTCCGCCAGACCGGGGGCAGCACCCCCCCGTTCAGAGCGCAAGGCGAGCTTGATAAAAAACTCAACAAACTCCCTCGCACTTCTCGATCCATCTCGACGAACCCCCTCTCACTTTACGTATTCTCAAGCCATCATCATAGGGCTCGTCTCACTTTATTCTCGAGCCATCATGATAGAGCACTCGTCTCTACACCCCTGAAGATCGCTCTCCAACATCAGGCATGGAGCGTTGAAACCATGAAAACCCGTCAATCAAAACCGACACCGACATACAGCAGCAACAGCACCAGCACCAACACCAGTCAACGGGAATAGGCAGACAGGCAGTAGCGAGCTCACCCACCAACCTTGACAAAGACAAGGGCAAGCAGAGCGGGGGCCACGGCTCGAAGGCCGACACGCTGAGCAGATACCTGATTGTATAGATGAAAAGCGAACCCGAAAAGCGCAAAGCAATTCGTAGACGACTGCTTCCTGGTGCTGGTGATCAAAAGATCGCACAGAAAGATACCTGGAATACCGGTACCACCACTCGCCTGGACGTTTCCCATCCAAAGCATGTGCCCGTGATTCTTGTCCCACTGCCTCCACTCGCTGCCATTCCACGACTTCTCCGGGTGCGGCACCCGAAGGCTTTCCGAACTGGGCCCACCGGCCGTGCCTGACGCATCCTCACGGGAGGCATGCTCCCGTGGTCTTCTCCCTCTTCCGACATCTTTCTGGTACTGCATCTTTCAGCGCTACTGCTGTACTCTCGATCTCGAGGCAGAGAGTTCTTGAGTCACTTTTGCGGGTACGGCGTGTGTTCGTGCGGTGGTTACGCCGACGCTCTCGCAGGCTCAACGTTGGCGCACCTCTCGCGTAGGCTCTTGCCCCCTCCTAGGCGACGAGCTTACGTCTTCAAGAGGTTGCGGAATGACGGTGGTTGTGTCGGCGAAATTGAAAAAAAGCAGCGTGAAAAAAAAATCGAGGATATGAAAGCCTTTGTCAGTTTATTCGCCAGCCGGTTCTTTTGCCCCAGCGGTGGTTATTTTCTGTCTTTTCTTGCTTCGTTTTCCGTTTTTTTTTCCTTCGTTTTTCTCTGTTTCTTCGTGTTTTTTCGTTCGTTGTTCTATTTTTCACCTTGGACTTTCCCTGGGATTTTCATGCTCCGCGTGTGCGACATGATACTCGTGCGTATCTTATTATTATGATCGTACATGATCGGAACGGTGAACATACTACCTGGTACTGTACATACGTACGTGAACACGCGGTGGCACCCCGCAGGCAATGGAACGGACGCCGCGCAAGGCCACGTGAGTTGCGACGAAGGCATTGATCTGTGATTGTCACTGACGCCTGACGAATGGTACAGAGTACGAGTATACTGCAGATTGGGAAAAACTAGCCCACAAAATCAACGGGGTGGTAAACGAAGCCAGGATATTTGGGCGTACAGCATACCAGGCATTAAATTTATTTGGGAACAAGACTACGGTCGTTTTGTGCCCTCCCCTGTGGCATGGCGACTATAGTGGCACTGTTACAGCGTGAGGCGGCAAAGACACTCAAAATATTTAAACACACGCGAACGCGTGTTTCGCATTTTGACTCGCAGACAAAAAAAAGGGACCCATTTGATTTGCCTGAAGCGTCCGCCGAACGCGTACGGAAACGCGCCCCATCTATGAAGAAGACGTTTTTTTTACATGGGCAAAACCCGCGGCCTCAATAAAACCATGACAAATAATAATGTTGGGTTGTTGGTAACTCAGCACCACCAGGTACTGCTGTATAATAAGTGAAGACCTCACACCAAATCACGTACCAGGTACCACGTTGCCGACAGTTTCAAACGGCTTATCATCAAATTTGGAAATTCAGTAAAAACGGGATATAGACGAGACATATATATTACGCAACTTGCAAAGTTGAGTATCAACTATGTAATCAGTCGAACTCACAGCTGACGTATTTCATCCTTTTATAAAATATCCTGGTGCTGCGAAAGGTTATTGGCGACAGGTAAGATACTATCTTTGGATACCCATATTGTGCCTTTTTCAAGATGTGATCAGCACGTCATTTTTGTTTTTGTCGTTTTTCGTATACTATTAATATTACTGCTGTGAACAACACACAACGTACACGTAAGTACTCGTTACGTTTATTTCTATTCAGGTTCTGCTGCTGTACGACAGTTTCAAAAGAGAAACAGCAATCAGTAAACAGAGAGAACATGAGCCGTCGACGTGCAGGCAATCACACTATAATAATTTCCAGCCGCTTGTCTTGTGTTTGATCCGCAGGTCCTGGCAGAGGTCGGGAAAAAATAGTCGCCAACAATCCGCCGTTTTCTCGTCGCCGCCACGCCACCAGCGTCTCAGTCATGAAATACTCGAGACTCGCAGGCTGAACTGAAGAGCTGGGTACCAACATCAACAAGGAGAAAGCGTGCATTCACTTTCGTCTTTTAGTTTCCATCCCATTCATTGTGTCCGCTCTTTTTTCCTCTCTCCTTCCTATTAATAGTCGCATCTCAGATCCTATTAATAGCCGTAACTCAGATCCCGGGTCACATATTATTGTAGTAGGCTCTTCTCCCCCCCTTCCCACTACGGTGCGTGCTGTGCACTTTTATCTCCAGAAGGGTTCAGCACTTTCTTCCCACGTTGAATCGCGTCGAATTGTGCTTACCCACGCTATAACAGGCGCGCTCGACAGTTGTGGTGCCATTCGATTAAAAATTTCGATACCAACATTTGAAACCCTGCCTTAGCGCTAGCGATTTTTCGCGCACCACCTCTGCAAAATAACACATCAACTTTGAACATGACTCGCGCATACCAGGTATGATATTACGTAAATATCAACATCCCATTTAAACTCCGAGTCGACACAAACTGCATTGAGAAAATAGAACTTAGTAGGCACGCTTACGTAGCGGTAGGTTGGGTCACCCGCAAAGGACAAGTATTGATCAAGGGCAACGACCTAAGCTTATGGAGATGTAATAAGCCCCCTTTGACCCCCCCCGCCATATGTCTGCTCGTTCGTGGACAAAAAACGTGCGCCGCACCCAACGGCTGCCTGCATGAACGGGGCCTTCTTTCGCCCATCTTTAGGGCATGTCCCCGAAGGCATTTCTACGGCCGCATCATCAGCACAATTCACCACCCGCGACATACAAGCCACACCGACACGTTTTCACGCGTCGCCGCGTCGGCCACTGGGCGTGCGACTTCAGCCGGCTCCCCCGCTTCCCAAGACCGTGCAAGATCATATCTGTGAGGAGCTAATAGTATCGACAACTGTCTCTTCAGGGCAAGGGCAAGCTCTGCCGTCCTCAACGTTCTGCTCCTCCTCGCCTTCCACCGTGATAGCCCCGAGCGACTCCACCGCCGACGTGACCCTCTTTCGCTCGCCCTGTGACGACCACACAAGAATACCGGAAGCATTGCGGTGCTTTTAGGACAAAAAATGGACAGTCCTGTTCATGCCGGCGCTTCCACCGGTTATAGTCGAAAACGCTCCCGGTTGTTGGCGCCAGGCAGAAGCGCGCCGCGTCATCCTACATCACCGTTTCACGCGGCGACGTGATCACGAAGAGAAGAATACGAGTAGATAGTCGTGCGTTTGCATTATTAATAGAGAAAGCTACGTAGGAGCTAGGAGTGGACCTTCGACCAAGCATAACAATGGTGTTTACCGGCTCAACGTAACCCCCCCCGCCGTTTTCGTCCGGACATCAGAAATCACGGGGACATCCCTCTCTCACCTGCAACTCCCGGCAACGAGCCTGCAAGCGACCCTTCTCGCTTTCAAGGTCGGACGCGTTCTCCGCCTTCTGGTGCGCCAGCGCCCGCAGTTCTTCTTCCCCAAGCTCGCTCCCTGCAGAGCTACCCGCTCCCTCTCGACCACCGTCGCGGCCGCTGACCCCGGCCCTGGCACAGCCTGCTCGCGACAACAGCGCGCGCTTCGTTTTCAAGAGGTGCGCGACCGATGATTTCAGCTCAGCTTCCTCGACTTGCAGTCGCTGGATGGAATCGAAGTGCGTCTTTAGGCCGGCTTCCTGGCGATGGAGACGAGACGCGTGCTCGCCGACCCTTCGTCGAAGCACCTCCTGTTTTGACAAAAACGCGGATGGTCACGGCACGGCACCACACGCCGCGAAAAATATATTAGGGCTAGAAAACCGGAGGGGGTGTCGCTGTAGACAAGAGGAACAAGGGGTGTATCATATGTGTTGGGTACAGGGTGAGGTGATTCGAGCTTGCGGCTTGTGGGCGCAACAACAATGACCGCCGGACGCGTATGTGCCCCGCGCTTTACCAGATACAGCCGGCACCAACGGCTTGTCAACGCTTTGGGCATTGCAGGGACATCTTGGGATACAGTACGAGTCTACAAAACGCCCAACGATCGGAGAGGCTGCACACCCGCTTTAAACAATGCAACCACTTTGTGCGGGACAAAATGCTTGGGAGTACTGCCGGGCAAGTTTGCAGTTCTAAACGGGTCAACATACCAGGCTCAAGCGAGTCCGTGAAAACCGCCCTCCACCCCCTCAACCAGCGTCCTATCAATAACACGCTGCCAGCAACGTTGACATCACCTCTCCTGCGATGAGCGCTTCCACTTCCTTCATCAACCTATCCTTTCTCGACTCTTCCTCCATTGCCGCAGCGGTGAGCTCGTCGAGGCGTTTGGCGGACACGGCAGCCTGGGGTTGTCGTGATCGCCCACGATAACGAACACACGAGTTCCGCAAGAGCAAACGTTCCAGCGGCAAATTGGGCCAGAGTGTGGCGCAAGCGGAGATAACGGAAACGTATTGTGTCAGAGCTAGAGCCAGCTCGACAAGATCGACCGCCGTGCACGACAGGCGCAGAGACAGTCCAGGACGAGTCATGAGCGCGTCGGCATACTTTTTAGAAACACCCCACCGGAGGTTCGATCTTGTCCGCAACAATCTCGAGAATCTCAGCACCACGCGGGTGTGAAGTTGTACCAATCGGCATGTTAGGTAGCCACGTCGCTTCACTCACAGGCACCTGTGAGGTGGACGGGCGGAAGTCCTGGCCAAACACATGCCTAAAGTTACAGTCTCCTTGGCATGCTGCAATTATCAGGCACAATAAGCGGAGCAAAACCGTGCCTACCCTGCACTACCACAGCCCCGGGACGAGACCAATAGAATGACGCGTGATCCCCGCCGCTCACGGCAAGACCTTGCCGTCGATGCACGTTCGTGACGCGTCGCTTGTCTTGTATTGTTTCAATCCGCACAACGGTCATCCATTTTTCGTGCGAGACCTTGCCGTTCATTCTCACCTCGTCTTCCTGCGCCTTGAGAACTGCCGTGGAGGCGTCCTTTTGGCCCTCGTAGTCCTGAAGGAGCGCCTGCCAAGCGCCAGGTACAATCATTGCGTCGAGTGTGTCTGTACATGCTCATGTCTCAGGGGATGGGTGTCACCTTCTGCAAGTCGGCGGTAACCTTACTGGATTGCCGACGACGGTGCATTAGACCCCACGAGCGCATGCGCACATGGTTGGCCGTTCGCGTTTCGAGCGAACAAGCGGGGGAGAGGATCGGCACAAAGGACTTATCACGTGTGTCATGACCAAAACTCAACGATGTCTTCTTGTTCTGCCCTTTGGTCGCGAAAAAATAAAATGTTGCACTCCCAGGAGAAGACAAATCCGAGAGGACAAACGCCTCAAGCACCTGGAGCTCCGCTCGAAGGCTTAAATTCTCCTTGTCCTGGGCGATCCTTTCCTCTTCTTGTTCCTTGATCTTCGTCGATATGCCGCTCACGATGGTGTTCAGCGAGGCGTTCATTTCGTCCCTGGCATTCGGAAGCGACACACGCGAAGGTATAATGTGATGGAACGACAGCATTGTTAAAAAGGGGCTTCGCTGCCGTGAGCGGCACGAGCCCTTGCTACTACTTGCGACGACACTTGGGGGCGATCGAAGCTAAAAACGACCAACAAAAATCTAGAGGGCGAATCCGGTCGCTGTGGGAGAAAGGATGGTATGCAAATCCTGCGGTGTTTTTGGTTGGAAGCTCTGCAGGCCAGAAAACGTCGCGTTGATAGCCAAGCCCCGCGATCGGTCTTGCAGAGGTTGCCGAAACTTTGATATTTGCAACAACGTTTAATCTCGCTTCTTGCTCCCGCCGCCCTCCATTCTCCCCATCTTTGAACACCCGCGACCCTTGCCCCTCATTTACGATAGCAGAGCCACCATAGCACAACATAAATGTTCCGACTTAAATCGACTACGAGGGTTGGCCCCTTGACTCCCGTACGTTCGCCCACATATTTAAGCCAGGCAAACGAGCCACGCGGATGACGCGCTCCCGACAAGCCTTACTCAATCCGCGAACAGATACGACACCGCCACGCCTCCTCGCCCACGGAAAATTACGACTTCCCCGCTCCGTCTCCCCACGCCCGCTAACGCGCCACACCCTCAAAGAAGCGCCAGGGGACTAGTCTCGGGATGGTTGTTCATGCCCTACAGACGACCGAGCTCTCCACGGGTGAATAGGGAAGGAGGGAGGGAAGGAGGGAGGGAGTGAGTGAGTGAGGGAGGGGACCCTCTCACCTTCTCGTCGCCTCGTCAGCCACTGCCATCTTCCGGCTCTCGAGGAGTGAGCTGCGCCTCCCGTCGAGCTCGACGCTTACGGCGTGGAGCTTGGCCGCCGCCTGGTCCAAGCGAACCGCATCCTGCGCGCAAGTCTCCGCCTCTGCGCGCATAGCCTGGGCAACACGGGTTGCATCGAGCACGTGACATGCAGTAGAGGCAGATGGGGTCGGCGGATCGGGGTGAAGGGCCAGTGAAGGTGGTCAAGCATGAACCAACTCCGGAGAGGTAGGGGGGGAGGGGGGGTTACTGAGCAGGGGGTCTGCGCGCCTGCGAGGTAAAGCGCAGTTGACGGGTGTGCACAAATATATGGTGTTGCCGAACGGAAATGCTTTCGATGCGTCTCCAGCAACACGTCGCGACCGGTAATGACACAAAAAAACACGCATTGTAGGCCAGGAGGAACCTAGAAGAAGGGCATCCATCGTTAGCCAGAGATGGCCATTGCGTGACTCCAATCACAACCCCACAGCGCACAGCGGTTTGTCAGCCTGGACACGCAGGTAGCTTTCATCAAACAGCACTCGGGTGTCGCTTAGTCGCAACCATCTCAAAACACGGGAACGCGGGGCGAGGGGGTATGCTACAGGCACTGCTGTTCTGCTGTACCGAAAAAGGTTGCCTTTTCTCTCTGACCTTGTTCCACGCCTCCATATCTCGGGTTTTTCGCGCCAGGGCTTCGGTGCGCTTGGTCGTTGGCACCTGCTCTTGGTACAGCTTTTGAAGCGCCTGCACGAGAATAAACGTGCATGGGAGGGTTTTCTTGCGAAAAATAATGAAAAAAAATCCAATGCACGGAATGTGGGGGTGTGACACGTCCCCTTTGGAGGAGAGACGAGCAGGCAACGCCCGCCCTCTCGAGTGTCAAAAACCTAAACACGTCAGAGCGGATAGAGCGGTTTGACCTACTTTTTCGCCACCTCACTCGCCTATTCACCCCGTAACGCGAAAGCGAACGAGCTAATAGAATACGGCGAAGACCCCAGTAGTAGTAGCGGGCCAACGAGGGGGCGGCCCGAGGTTTCTGGGCAGCATCATCGTAGAAAAAAAACGATCGGGTGTCGAAGGAGCTGACGCATCTCGCTTTGTTCTTTCCGCCTCTTTCCCCGACAGACGCGCACCTACCTTTATGCCTTCAGGGGTGAAGCTGTAGCTTTGCCTTTCTCGCTCTATGTCCTCAGCGGGTGCGCTCTCGGAGTCTCGGGGTTTCCATGCCAGGGACACCTTCGTGTCGATACGAGGAAGCCGTGCACGCCGTGGACGGGACGCACGAAGGAGATAGAGGTCATGAGGTACGACGGAAAGAGAGAGAGAGAGGCCATGGCCTCGGATGAACGAGTCTACAGGTGATGACAGTTCCGCGTGTATAGGTATTGTCACGTTCTGACTCATAGAACGTGGGCATGGCGACTTGCACGAGCGTTTCCACCTGTAAGCGGTCGTTCGAGACACCCCGCTACTACGGTACCTCTCGGCAAACCACGCTTAGAGATGCCACTTGGTTGGGGGCGCATGCTCGACATTGCATGTTTCTCTACCTTACACTACCTGCTGGTCGTCAACAGCAGCCTGCGTTGCTTCGCTCCCTTTCTCTGGGCGATAGCTGCGTCTGTGTAGCTTCCATTCGAGCCATGCCCCAAAAAAAACAGGTGCTTTCTCTGAGCTCGTCGACACACGTACCTCCAGCCTTCTTTCGAGTCACACCTCGAACAAACCTCACCTGGGCCTCGAACCTTCGCAATGCATCAACGTGGCTCTCCGCTTTCAAACCGATCACCGCCCCGCCCCCTCCTGCCCCCCCCCTGCTTCGTCCACCCTTCTCGCCTGCCCCCTTCTGGGCAGGGAAGGCCTCTGGCAGGCGCCCGTCGCTGCCACCGCTGCTGGCCTTCCTCGTGTTCCTTCCCCCGCCGGACGCAGACGAGGAAGATGTCGTTGGGCATGCCCCGCCGGCAGCTGTTCTGCGCTTGCCCTTGCCCTCCAGCTGCGCGATCTTCGATCGAAGCAAGACTTCGTTCGATGGGACTAAAGACTGGGCGGCGCTGCGGCGGGGTGCGTAGCAGCGGGGGAGGGGGGGGACGATGCGACGCAATATTACATGATATGGACATGATGGCGATTATAATTCGGACATGAGAAATACCACCGATCGTTGAAGGGGTGCAATATTCGTACGTGGCATTCAGCTTGTAGATTGCGGTGTGCCCTCCGTTATTCGTGGCGTCGTCGTCGGCATCGCTCGGAATGGCTACAAAATCGTCCACGTTCACACGTACGTTTATCGCAGTAAACGTTCACACGCACAATACGATACGTTTACACGTACGTTTTCATTATCATGTATACGTAAAACATACAGGCTGGTTCAAGTTGGACGACAGAAATTTATTCCCCGGCCAAGTCCAAGCCGCTTTTTCGAGTCAGACCGTGCAATTTTGCACACGTCTTGCATGAGTCCTTGAGAACGCCTGACTGCACGTTTTTTTGTTTTTGTTCTCCCGCCCCCTGGTTTTTCGTTTTTTTCGTTTTCGGCGAAATCGGACACTTTTAGACCATTTTTTTTTGGCGAAAATAATCAAGCAACCCCCCTCCCCCGCAGGTGGGTCCTCGGGAAGGAGACGCATAACACGTGTGCAAAGCTCCAGGGTATATATCTAGAACACGGCGTAGACATGTTGACTTTCGTGGGGGAAAAGTGTAAAAATTGGGCGTTCCCTCGTAATTACTTAGTTTGAGTATCGGATCGATTTTGGGAGATGCAGTTGACATACGCAAGTCAGATATTTGATCTTGTGCGCGAAATTCGGTACAGACATGCTTTGAGTACCTGGAAGCGGACTGTTCATAAAGTAAATGTGACTCGCTTCTTTCTGTGGAAACGCTTGCCTGTCACTGACCGTATTCAAGCCCCGCGGTTGGTCGGGACACAGTTTCGCCGCTAAGGCCAGCTGTAGGGCCTCAGCAAAAGACGGCCATGTCACCCTCTTCCGTTTTTCATGGCGGTCGGTATGATACCAAACATGTCCCATTCGAGTAAATGCTGCTGCCGTTATTCGTGCGGGAGACAATTTCCGATCAAGCTTGAAACAGCTCTTATGTACAACATATCACCGGAACATAACACCTCGGGGGGGGACAAAAGGGGGCTAGGCGCTTCCCGGTGAGTCAGTCTGCTGCTTCGTTATGGTCACGGCGTGTCTCATGGAGGAGGACACGGGGATGTCGATGCTGGCCAGGGCACGCTTCTTCTTGGTAAAGTTCTTCTTGTTGCTTATCTCATGGAGACGCTCAAAAAAGGTACTGGAACAGATTGAGGTCGAGAGGGGATAGCTACAGTAAGTACCAGACTCCGCTGAACCACGTATCTTCTTGCATGAATACCTGATATACGATCTACTGAGACGTTTCCGTTACTACCTGTAGCACGTCGTGATCTCATATTATACGCGTACGTATTTGCCCATCTTATCATACTGGGACTTCTTGCACCCCCGTCATAACTGCCGCTGCACCACGGGATACCATCGCATTATTCTCGGTGCATTGGTGCTCGTCGACGAGGACGTCGTTGAGGGAATATACTGCAACGAATATCGTGGGGTGGTGGGGTATCGTTCGAAAACGCTTCAAAATCGACAGCGATCGCATTCATACATCGCACAATATCTACAGTTGTAGTAACTGCCAGGTACTTCATACGAACGTATTATACGAAACAGAGCACCTTGGGGGGACTCATAAGAATGGACCGGTGTTGGGATCAATTGGGGAGACCAAAGGAGGCTCACCGACGAGAGAGAGGCTGGTGCTTGGTATCGGGGACGAGCCTGCCGCTTTGTCAATCGTGGGGTCATCGGGTATCGTTGAAAACGGAAAATGGCATCAAAATCGCAACAGCATGAATAATTTCAAGAGTCATGCTGTTGGTGGAAAGTGGAGTGAATAAAGGGGGGACTCCTCAAGTATTAATTGGACAGACAAGACAGACAAGAACATCATTTCGCGACGCAGGAGTAGACGCTGCTGTGGAAAAAAAGACAGCGCGGAGCAGGGTCGACCAAGCACAGCCCATCGAGCGTTGGTAAGCTTGAACTCTTAAAGGGTCAGTGGTCAGGCCATCGGCGAAAAGGGTCGAAAATAAAAGCGGAAAGAAGGGCAAGAGCCTGCAGTGCTCGGGTGCAGTGTGTTATCGTATTAATATTAATATTAACATTAATATTAAATATTACCGGTAATAAACACTGCTGTAACTCGGAAGACGAAACGACAGCAGTAGTACTATTATACGAGTATTACTGCTGTTGTGCTTGTACTGCTGTACCTACTGTAAACAGCAGTGGTACGAGTGCTCACGACTTTTGTACAGGTATGACGCTGAACGAGTGACCACGAACTGCGAAATGCGAAACCTAATACAGAAGTATCGGTACCAGGTATCATACTGTACCCGTGGTACGAGACTACTCGTAACTGGTATATCGATCGAGGTGCTTTTCCAGTTCCGACCATGAAAACACGCCATGAATACCCCTGGGTATGGTGTGGCGGAGGGAGCAACCAGCCCGCCTCCCCCGTTCCACACTCAAGACCCAAGGGGCTGTTTTTTTGGAGCAGATACATACCTGGTATATATGTACGCGCAGCAGGTATCACCGCAAATCATTTTCATGAGTGCACCGGATCTGCTGATACAACCAGTTGCTCTCGTACAGCAATAATCCTACGGTAGTGCTTGGTATAGCAGTAATACTCGTAGCAGGTTCTGGTACTCGTTTACGCTATTAATAGGTCTCTCTGTGGTGTACTGCTGCTACCGCTGCTACGGGTGCAGCCAGTACTCGTACTACTTTTGTTATTAAACAAGCATAACGAGAGCCGTCTTTTATGCTTTGTTGGGAAGACCATACATACGACGTGACAAGTCTGAGTTCAAAAGTATGCGTATGACTCACGACGATGAGCCGCCGACGGTTGGATCGTTGAGTGGCTTGTCACGTGTCGGAACCAGGGCATGCTTGGGCATACTGCAGGTCTAGCTGAAGACACGCGGTCTTACCACGGATGGTTAGAAACCCGTATGTCTATGTATCAGCTGATTTCCGCAGGAGGGACACGGGGACACGTGAGGAGATAGGAAACCATTAGCATGCCTTATTGGTTTCTTGGAACTCCTGAATACGACAAGTTGCGAAATCATCAACAACCAGCATGGCTCGCGCGGGCCGTTATGGCATCGTCGAGGGATCACGGCCAAGTTCAGTGGTCGGAACAAGAATTCCCCTGCCTCTATCGGGCAAGACCAGGTGAGATGCTCTCTGACATGTTGCAGGATCAACAACAATCTGTGGGCTCTCCAAGGTGTGCTGTCCCCCTATTTTTTCGACGCACTAAGATACTTTACGTGTACCTGGTATGTATCACCACGACCACCCTACCGACCGCGTCTCCACGTCCACGCGAGGCAACTTGATGCATACAGCAGGAAAACACCGGTACCGCCGTGCTGCGTGGCTAGCTCGTGTTCTGTGAAGCACTTATCCCGGGAAAATGTGTGCGTTTATTCTTGGGCACACCGGTACCGCTGCAAATTCAGGTCGATTTTTCTATCAGACAGCAAGCAGCTCATGATGTTGCAAGAAGCCCATGCTGCATGTTTTTATACTCGTACTCGTACGAGTACCAGTATTTTCATTTGCTGCTGCTACTGCTCTCTGCCTTGTGCCATCCGTTTGTGCATCACATTTCTCAGGAACGGGTCGGTAGGAGACAGCGAGCACACACGATTGCGCGCGGGTGACAACCTCGAGCATTCAGATGGCGAACCCGGTCGACGCCTGCCGCAGGAGAGGAAGAGCGCTGATAGGGATCCAGCTGCGACACGGCGATCTTCACGCGTTTTTTCGTGTGAAAATGTGGTGAGAAGGCCGAAGGATGCGTGTACCTGGTATACAACAATACCATGGTAGACAGAGCCCGCACGTCCGCACGACATGGTTGGTTACATTCCGAGCTTTTTCGTTGAACAACAGATGGTTGTCGAAAGCTTCGAGTTCATATTCATGAGTTCATCGCTGCCCCTTATAGCGAATGGCTCGAGCTGGGACAATCGGGCACACCACTGCTTCTGTTGCTGTATCGTTCACGTATTATATGTTTGTCCCAAGGTGTAAACCAATGAGAACCTGAGCATCACTGCTACGAGTGCGTAGAGGTATTTGCACTTGGCCGCCCGAGGACGAGTGTCATTTTAGATCCTACGACCCCCTTTGTGCAGTCGTTTTTACGATTGCAGCAGAAATCAGAAGCAGGCATATGCCCGCGTGCCCCACGATGTTACAATACGGACTTGGTTTGGTGCCGAAGGGACTTTTTGCGCTCTGGGATGTAGAAGTTCCAATCAGCTTGATAGAATAAGGTGCACTCGAATCATGGGCTAGTCTGACAGTCTACTGTTAGCCTTTTACATACCAGGGTATGCACGAGAATCATATAATTTGCCCCACGATGTTACAATAATACTGCTGTACTGACTTGGTTTGATGACGAAGGGATTTCGCGCTCTGGGATGGGCCCTGGGATATAGAAGGTAAAACCAGCTTTTGACAGAACGTGTACTCGAATCATGGGCTAGTCTGACCGTCTACTTACTGTACGCGAAGCTTTTTACCTATGTAGGAGAATCATATCATTTGTAGTAAACAACAGTCAACCTAATATGATACCTGGTACTTGGCATGGGATTACCTCAATGATAATCAACTGATCACCTCGGATATATCGAACGTGGCCCATATCCAACCAACAGCAGGAAATACATACTATACACACGTATACATATGATACGTGCAGCCACTACAGTTTACAGCTACCAAGGTATTAAATACTGCGGCCAGTAGAGCTACTGCTGTACGTATTATACACACCCGAAACTTTCCTTAGGCACTCTAATCTTTAATATGTTTACGTGTTTTCGCATTAAACCGTTCTTTCTACCTGTCGACATGGCAACCAGTCGCTTTCGTATATATTCGCCGATTAAAAAGACCTTGGTACCTGCTCCTTGGAGAATTTCGTCGTTGAGAGAAACCGTAGGGTAGTCAGTGTAGTCAGTCTCCTATTAAAGCGCAAAACTTCGGGCGGGTGCTGCTGGATATGACGCCAGTACTGCTACTGATATCCCAGGTACTCGCAACATCTCAGGTATAACGTGCCTGGTATACATACATATATATGTCCGTTGGCTACTCTACTGCTCATACGAGTACTGCTGTAGGTCACACGCCTGTTCGCCGTTCGTTGTGGTTGCTCATTACGGCAGTACAACTGTTGTTACTGCAGAGCAATGTAGTAAATCGAAGTGTTAGAGCCGGTCCTAACGGGGGCAAAATAAACGAATAAAAAAACGAAGAGCAGAACTAAAGAGCACGTGAGTTTTATTGGTCAAATTAAAAAAAAAGTAGATATTTACACATGTCGTTTTTTTCAAGTCCTCTGGGATTTTTTAAGTCCTCTGGGACTTGGGTTCATTCTTGTCGGAGATCGTTTTCCCCAAAAATTCCAAAGTGTGGAAATAATCGGAGATATGTATCAATACACGGAGGCGTTCTGTCACTATTCGTGAAATTCTGCAGAACCAAAAATATCAAGTTCGTTAGGGCCCATCTTAACGGGGAACGCTACTTGGAGATGAAAAAATAATTTCAAAATTAATTTCGAATGAAATTTAATTTGATTTCAGAAAAAAACGTGTTTGGGTCCCCTATGGGGGAACAGCGTACTAGTTGTCAATCAAAAAATAATTCGGAAAAACCCACCGCGTCACACAACGCCCAGCCGACAAACAACGACGCGCATAGACGAGAGCAAAGGTTTGCGCTGCCGCGTGCGCGCCGCCGCCAGCCTCTTTTTCTTTTTGGTCGCGCAGGATAGGAAGCTATCACTCTCAGGGTGTCTTGGGGTGGGCACAGGAAGCCCTCAAGCGCCACGTGCGGAACAGCAGCGGCGATGCAGCTATCGAGGTCTCGAGCGTATCCTCCGTTGTGCTCATTTGCTCGGGTTTCGTGATTGTTGGCCGATCGAGCAGGCCGAACAATTGGGATTGCGGCCGCCATGATTACTTTTGAGGCGCCACCGCCGGGGTACGAAGTGCTATGGTGTGTGGGCGTGGGCGCGGCTATTGATCCGGTCACCTCTCGTTGAGGTTCGCGTTTTATCGTCTCGATCGTGGTCGCCGAAGCGGCCTAGAATCGCCCCAGACTCCACCGAGGGTGTTGACCCACCATGAACATGCTACGTCAAGTCCGAGGAACTCCCAAATTCCAAATTGGAATTCGAAAAATCACGCGAAAAAAGTTCCAAAAGACTTTTCGCTCAAATTCAATTTTTCTAATTTGCCTGCTTGGTCGTTCACTCTTCGGCCAATCAGATGCAAATTAAATTAGAAAAAAACATAAAAATCAAATTGAAAAAAACAACAATCCCCATCAAGATGGGCCCTTAGACCTATGCCAATGGTACAGCGAAGTTGCAATAAAAACTTTGGATTTCAAAGATACCCGCCAAATTTTTTCAGAACACGCTTCCTATGGGTCACCAAAAAAAAAAAAAAAGTTCCTAACTTTTGGAAAAGCCCGAAAAAAGCAAATCTGGGGCCGATGTTGGGCCAACATCGGCTTGAGAAAAAGTCAGGCCGATCTTTGGTTCGAAGCGGCGAGATTCCGAGTCCTCGACAGACATCGATCAACAAAACCAACGATTGCGTCACGAATTCTGAACGGAGTGCACTCGTTAGGGGCTCCGACCCACCCTAGGGTCACCGTCTTCACACCATGGCCGGTGTCATGTGGCGGGAGCTGACCAGGCGTGTGATAAAAAAACATTTGGCCGCTGGTTTGCACAAAACAGAAGACAAAACTTCTCCATCCGTCTCGAATGGCAAAAAATAGTATTTTTTTCAGGTTTGGGAGGATACCGTACGACGCCGCCGGCAAGCTCTCGCCCCCTAGACCATGGATCCGCCTGATATCTTCGAGGCCGTCATCTATACTCGTTGGGCTTGCCAGATACCGAGTGGGTTGGCCGTGGGCTGAGTCTATGTCGAGATCGAGGGTCGATCGTCGCACGAGCTGGTTTCGATCACCGTGTTGACAATTTGCGACCAGAAAAACACAAATTGCGCCGCCTGCAGCCGTTGGGGAAAAAAAAAGAAAAAATCAAACATTTTTCTCTTTTTTCCCCACAGCGGCGGTACGAGAAATTTTTCGGCTGTTTTTTTAAAGCCATATATTTGAAAAAAAAAAATTCAACTTCGCGTTTCCATTGGCATAGGTCTTAACATTCCAATATTTGGGGAAAAAAACTGGAAAATATGGAAGATTGAAGATTGCGCGAAAAAAATGTCGAGAAAATTTGGGAAAAAAGCTCTCCGACAAGAATGACCCTTAAAAAAAACGAAATGGGTGCCAAATAAACAATAAGCGAAATATGGGGTACCCAGGGTCGAAGAGGAACATAGGAGGAGCTCGAAGCGTTGGGACGAAGTTCCGATAAAGTTTCTACGACCGGTTGGCAAGCGCACGATGGCCGAGGTAGTGCACGTGGCTGCCACGCGGCTTATCTGCTGGCGGCGCGAGCACCTATGGGTAGGAAATCACCATGGGGTTTCCTCGCAAGAAACCAGGGGATCAGGAAGTGGCTGTGAAGTTATATTTTTCGACATGAGTCCCACTCAACATTCAAACGTCTGCCTTCAAACGTCTGCCATCGAACAGCGATGACCGATACACAAGTTCTAGAGCACTCCATAGGGAGCGGGTTGAACCACGAGAACCGCCTGCTGTGGAGGGTGCCTCACGTGTGCGAGTTGTGTCTATCCACTGTTGCTGTCGAGCGCTATCGCCGGGAATCACGTGCTGTGGCGGTTGAGTCATTCCGAAAAATTGCATCGCGTAAAACTTAGACTCGGCTTCTTATTTTTGCTTCGTTATTTTTTTCGTTTTTTTTTCGTTTTTTTTTTATTTCGTTAGGGCCCATCTTAACGGGGAACGCTACTTGGAGATAAAAAATTATTTCAATGAATTTTAATTTGATTTCAGAAAAAAACGTGTTTGTGTCCTATCGGGGAACAGCGTACTAGTTTTCAATCAAAAAAAAAATCTGAAAGAACGCGCCGCGTCACACAACGCCCAGCAGATAAACAGCGACGAGCGTAGACGAGAGCGAAGGTTTGCGCTTCCGCGTGCGCGCCGCCGCCAGCCTCTTTTTATTTCTGGTCGCGCAGGATAGGAAGCTATCACTCTCAGGGTGTCTTGGGTGGGCACAGGAAGCCCTCAAGTGCCACGTGCGGAACAGCAGCGGTGATGCAGCTATCGAAGTCCCGAGCGTATCCTCCGTTTTTTTGCTCATTTGCTCTGTTTTCGCGATTGTTGGCCGATCGAGCAGGCCGAACAATTGGGATTGCGGCCGCCATGATTACTTTTGAGGCGCCACCGCCGGGGTACGATGTGCTATGGTGTGTGGGCGTGGGCGCGGCTATTGATCCGGTCACCTCTCGTCGAGGTTCGCGTTTTATCGCCTCGATCGTGGTCGCCGAAGCGGCCTAGAATCGCCCCAGACTCCACCGAGGGTGTTGACCCACCATGAACATGCTACGTCAAGTCCGAGGAACTCCCAAATTCCAAATTGGAATTCGATAAATCACACGATAAAAGTTCCAAAAGACTTTTCGCTCAAATTCAATTTTTCTAATTTGCCTGCTTGGTCGTTCACTCTTCGGCCAATCAGATGCAAATTAAATTAGAAAGAAAAACAAAAAAATCAAATTGAAAAAAACAAAAACCCCCATTAAGGTGGGCCCTTAGGGCTCAATCTGCAGTTTTTTGCGAAAAGTGAAAGTCTGTTCGTTTTGTGTCGCTTTTTTCCGTTTTTTTTTTACCTCGTTAACCCTTTTTGAACCGCAGTCCCGTTTTGGGGACAAACTACTTGAAAATTGAGTGGTTTGTCCCCAAAACGGAACCGCGGTTCTAAAGGGGTTAAGACCGGCCCTTACATACCTGATACCAGTACATATTTACGAAGTAAGAATAAAACACTACAACATTGTTGGTACGAGCCAGCGTGCCGACTTGGTACAGATACAAATCATAGCACGCGTAGGAAGCCGCATTTTTTGCCTGGTGAATGGTATCATAAATTGCGCAGAGGGTCATTTTTTGGGAGCTTATCTCCTCGTTCCTGGGTCTTGATTACGTCTATTAATAGTGCACAATTGCTCGTGGACCGGCGTACCGACTATTTGTCCAGTACGCCGGGAACTATTACATACCGGTACAGTACATGAGAGTCTGTCATGTCACAGCTTACAGCAGTAGTAGCAAATCTGGTGGTTTGTACATACTTGTACCTGGCATCAGAGTGTTGAGGCTTACCTTCCTGCTATTAATAGCAGTCCCGCCGGTTTCTGCTGCTTGCCAATCGTTCGTACTGCAGTGTCTACTTGGCATTAGAGCACAACAACAATATGCTGCATAGCCCCCGACTGCGGCTGGTACTTGCGATGAAGACCTGCTCAATTACACCATACCTGGTATGGTATTAAAGTGGAGAACACTTCCACTGCTCTGCAAGCAGCCGCCAGGATGCCTCATACAGGAGGCTATCTGCGCGCTCATCTGGCTTTTACCGGAGCTAGAACCGCGCTTCGCCCTCATATTGAATTGCAGCAGTAGGGAACCGCGACATTGCGCAAACGGCGACAACGACGCCGCCACCTATCGGCCCGCCCCCACCTAGCCGCCGACGCGAAAGGACTATCCGTTGCGGCCAGGCGGACGCCCGCGATCCCAATCATAGCATTCCGAGATGATGTTCAACGCATTGCCCCTGTCTCCTACGTTGATTTATCGAGTCGACGATAGGTTTTCCCGTACGCACACGGATTTTTCAGTGCCGCCGGGATTTACGGAGCTCCTCCCTGTTGCCCTGTACGATACGGCTGGCAGCGGTTGGCAACCTGCACATGGCGCTCACCGATACCTCCTTGCTGGCACTCCAACCTGCTCGCTGCTGGTGACATCGTTCGTTTATTTTTTGCGCCCCCCGCCCTCCTGCCGTTGATTTTTGCGCCGTTTTCCTACCTCCCCGCCCTAGGTCGGCTTTATTGTCGGCGCGGTACTGGCCATCCTGCTCACCTTGTTGGCTGTCGGGCTGACTATCGTGACGACTCCAGCACTAGTGGACGTGAGGCAGCCAGCCCTCTCATCCGCGCGTAACCACGGGTAGTAATAGAACGAGAGTTACTATGTACCAGGTATCATATCTAGCCTGCAGGATTCGCAGGCGTTATAGTGTGTATGATGGGAACCACTTGTTGCTAGCTTGACTGAGGTGATGGCTGGGGGCTGACCCCGACACACGCAAGAAAGTGTGGCGACGTATGATGCATCCCTTCGAAGCAATAGGATATCTGTACCAGGGCGTGAACCGTTGCAGTAAATGAATGCCCATCTGCGGGCTACTGGGCGCGCCGCGGTGTATAGCTGTACTTGACAGTGCTGTTTATCCCGCTCTGGGTTGATTCCTGATCACTTGGCCCCACGTCGATTATTTAGTACTTCGGTCCCACGTTTGTTTCAGGCGGCAGTGACGCGGTCCGCTAGTTTTTTATATAGTAGCTCACTGTGAATCGGAGCCGATTCTTGACCCCATCACCTACATTTGTTTCTAGTGAATGGAAAAAGTACTACTACTATTAATACTACTACTACTACCAATGCACTGCGTAGTCATGAGACTCGCTCGTGTATGCCCGTATTACGTACAGCACGCGGTTGTTGGCCGTCGGCAAAATCGTGACGACAGCTCAATGTCGGGGTAGATTTGTCGACATCCGGTACACGCCAATAATTTAAGAGGCTGCTTCTGCTGGTATTTATTGCCACACTTACCCCCTCCCCCGAGTCGTCGTGAGCTCGCGCCTCACAAACATAGCATTAAGCCTCACATAGTATTAAGTGTCCATATTAACCTACGGTAGTCTGGCCTACCGTAACGTTCGGTGTGACTGGCTACAATGCAATATTGCCGACTGATTATGTCTGGAGTAAAGTGTGGCAATGTGCGCCGCTGGGGAGTGTGTGGTGGTGGTGGTGGTGGTGGTGGGGCTTCTATGGTCGTTTTTTATGGGAACGAGCCGGTATACCCACTCTCCTCCATCCCGTACATTCACCCACGTATTGTCAGAAGCCTGATGTTCACCTTGCCTTGTCTGTACCTGTCATGACCCTAGTTTTGGCCCATCCCTCTGCCATGACCAGCTAGGAAAAACGTCTACACCCATCGACTACGACTTCATCGTCGTTGGAGGGGGACCAGCGGGCTCGGTGTTGGCGAAACGTCTTTCGGATGACCTAAAAAACCGCGTGCTTCTGCTCGAAGCGGGGATGCCGAGCCAGTACGAGCTCGGGGGTCAAGATTTCTTGTCGAACCCGCTGACGCCCTTCGACATTCCACTCATGTGGCCGAGCGTCTCGCACATGAAGGTGCTTCGCGTTGAAACATAAGTTGACTTGACAAGCATTGGCGCGCTTCACGACGCCCGTGCGGTCGCCGCATGGGTTATATGGGTCGTGAGGAGCTAGACCCTTGGTGTACAAAATAATGGTTATATGGGTGCGCCTCGCTATCATTATTTTGTGTGCTCCCAGTATGCCTTCGCGCGCCTGGCTTGGGGACTTGGGGTATCCCACGGCTCGTTCATTCAGCCTAGGTCGCGGGGATACTATCGTATTTTTTGTCCCAGTATTCTTCACGAATATCAGCAGTCTGGTACATGTTGCTGGCTTCGAGTGATTGCGCCTCGCGTTGGCCTGTTCCCGCTTTGCGTCGTTATAGCACAGTTGTGACTTGCCCTTGGAGAATACTCTGACAGCTAGGAACAATGGCGTATTGTGCTGTTCTCATTTCCATGCGAGGGCTCACAAAGATCGCGACCTTCTTCGCCTCTTGCCCCTACCCCCCCTCGTCCTCCGTCTCGAAATATATACGTGGTCAATGGTCAAATTAACCAGACTAGAAACTTAGGAGTACGCCCCACCCCCCCCCTCGCCGTCCCCTGCGCGCGTGCTCGCGTCCCACCTGGCTTTGCCCGCGAAGGACTTCCACTGGGAAGTGTTCGACCACACCAAGAAGGAACGACCAAACGCCCTCGTTGCGAAGGCCCTGGGGGGCTGTGGCATCCATAATGCCATGCTCTACGTTCGCGGTCTGGAGTCGGACTTCGCTAAGTGGGGTGTCGAAGGGTTCGAGTACGCCTCGGCGGTGGAAGCTTGGAAGCTGCACGAGAACTACACGGGACCGGGGGCCCTTCCAGAATGGCACGGGCGAGGCGGACCGATCACGACAGCGCCGCCGTCGTTCATCGACGAGGCAAGAGGCACATGCGCTGGGGTGTAGCGTAACAGAAGAGATCACCAGGACGGGAGTACTCGTAGCTGTGTCTTGTTGTAGTTGTGTTTTTGTTTTGACGATTCGCAGGGGAGGTGAAATGTGGAGTGTTCGCTCCCTCGGCAGCGGGATTGCTCTTCTTTTTCCCTCGCCCCCCCCACGCCTCGTCCACGTTGCCCACCCTCAAATCCCGATCCCCTAGGGAGCTTCCCTGAGGCCGTTGCCCTTGCCACTTGCTGATGTCCCCGATCGATCGGCGCCCCCAAACTTGCGTGTGACGACGCCGAAAACAAAGGTGGCCCCCTTTTTTGTGAAGAGCTGCAAGGCGGCGGGAATTAAGTATACAGAAGATTTCAACAAGCCGGGGGAGCGAGAAGGGGTGGGATACTACCACTTCGCTGTGAAGGATGGGGTCCGCGACAGCGCGTCAAGGGCATTCTTGGGCGACATCATCATGGGAAAAGACGTCCGCACAAACTTGGACATTGTGACGGGGGCTCACGTGACCAGGGTGCTGATCGAGGGCCGCCAGCCGGTAAAAAGAACTGTGTGATACTGCTGTGGGTCGTTGTACCCTCCTCCCCCCCCCTCGAGAGACAAGTAATTCCGGGCCATACATACCTCAACTACGATGCTGTAGCTCGGGGCAAACAGTCGACAGGTCGTCGTTTGCTTGCGCCCATGTGGTGTGGGGCTTCAGCACACTAGCGGGAGATGGAACCGAGTGTGTACGCCATCGCGAAGGCAGGAAGCGCCAAGCAGCATGCTCTCGTTGGATGCGCACAGGCTGCACGGAGGGCCGTCTGCTCGTTTCCTGAAGCCCATCCTCGACAGCAGCAGTCAGTCGTGCTGCTTGTTTTCGCGCGTGCTCACGCATCGGCCGCAGCTGCTAACCTTCCCCTCTTTCTCTCACCTCCTTCCCTCCCCCTGCGCCCGCCTCAAATCTCCCTCTTCTTGCCCCGACGACAAACACGAAAGGCTCCGATGGAGGGTGAGGGAGAGAATGACACTGTTTCTGCGTCTGCTTCAGAAAGCAGCGAAGGCGATGCACCCGCTGCGATCGGTGTGGAGTACATGCTCGATGGGAGCCTGGAGAGAAGCCACGTGTCGGCACCTGGGTCGCGTGGGCGTCCGGGGTCGGCGGTTGTGATATCGGCGGGGGCTCTGCACACGCCGAAGGTTAGCACCGACTCGTAGACACCTTAATGTCCTGCACACACGTAGCGGGTCCGGGATCCGGGCATCGCATCACGGATTTTATGGGACCGCTGGCTCCCCGCCGCCTTCCTCTTTTCCGACGAAGTGTCTGCAAAGGTTTTCTCGTGTTTGTCTGCAAAGGGAAAGGTGTGCGAGGGTTGGGGGCTGTGTGGTCGAAGCACCGCTTATGTGTGTGCGTGCCGACCGACGGCATTGCAACGCATGCAGACATACAGAGCGGGTACACAAGAGGGGTGAAACATATGGCAACCCTTCACCCCTCCCCCCCCCACCCCCCGCTCCAAGCGATGAATAACGATATCATGCTTGTTCCGTTTCGCCCGAATTTAGGACCCTTTGCTTGCCTATCGAGGTCTAGCAATGCATCATGCTCTCCTGATCTCCGTCGGCAGCTATTGCACGCCAAACGTTGGTGTACTAGTTGCCAATGACTGTTACTGCTCCTGTTGTCACCGCTGTTGGCTGTTCTTAGACCCTCTGCGCGTCAGGTAGATTCGTCACCAGTTACACAACACCCGCGAATGAAAATGCACGTACGTCCAACTGCCTCGACGCTAACATCATCATGTCTTACTTCGCGCCAGCATCCCCTGATTCAAAGCGTCTGACCCAGAGTGGTGCTAACCCTACGCCCAACACCCCATTTGTTTTTGTAAGCAGCGACCAGAAAACAGTTGTCGCCAAGATGTGTGCGGTGCGCTCGTGCGCACGCCGGAGAGTTTTCACCGCCTTCGGTTGATGCCCGCCCTCCCATAGCTGTGGCTTGTTGGCAGCTTGGTTCGTCGGCAGTACTTCACAGCGTCTGTCTGTGGCCGTCGACCTTTTCTGCTCTCTCGCTGGCTGCCCCTTCCCAATCCGCCTCCCACCCCCTTTTCGAGCACACTTCTTCCGTGAGCCCGCGTCGTCTCGACTTGAGCACTTCTTTGAATCGCCTTCTCTTACCCTTGGCGCTGGTGGTGTCGTTCGGTGCAACTGTTTTCGTTCTTGCTCTCGCCAGCTGCTTATGGTGTCAGGCGTCGGAAACCGGGCGGAGCTGGAGTCTCATAACCTTGACTGTGTTGCGCACATCCCAGCGCTCGGCAAGAACCTCCAGGTATTGCCCCGGTGATGGACTGAGACGGCGCTCGCTCGTGAATTCCTTGTTCATATTCGTTTGTGACCCTTTTCTCGTTTTCTTTCCGCGTTTATGGCGATGCGTCGTCGCGATATTCACAGCAGCCCACGTCGTTGGGGTGGTTGGAAGCCACATCGCGGTGTGATACAGGCAGTTACAGAGTACCTGGTATACTCATTGCTGTCTCCGAGAGTGGCCTCACCAAAAAACTAATCAATTATTTCGAAGCTGTCAGCCTTGCAATAATGCGCGCCTCAAAAGCGGTTATTATTAGGAGCAGCTCACCGTTTACGCGACTCTCCGAACACCTCACGGCGCTTCACGCTTGGTGCACCAGTGACTGCCTGGTCGGTGAAAAACCCGATCTGCTCCGTCCCGGCATTGTAGGGATGCGAGGGTCTATGGTCTAACGACTACGGCCATGCATGGCATGAGCCCCCCCCGCGAAAGTCATTCTCCTTCACTCCCACCCCACCTCCTTTACGCACCCCTCTCTCAGGATCATGCAAGCGTCGGCGTGATGCACATGCTTGGACCTGACCTCTTGAAGCTCATGCCATCCGCCTACACCGTGGCGCAAGAATTGGAGAGATACAAAATGGGGGTGCTTAAAGTGAGCGATCGTTCGGGTACACACTCTCGAGGCTTGGTCCCTTCTTGTCGAGCGCGCGTATCGTCTCGCGTGTTCCACAATTTGTATGCTCCCCGTTTGTCTCCTACGCACGCAATGGCTGTCTGCTCTCGTCAAATAGTCAATAGCGCTACGAAGCCGGGTGCGTTTGTGGCAATACTTGAGGTCAGATCGAAGGCGAGCGTGACCCCAATTTATGTGGCGCCTGCTCCACAGGTGCCCCAAGCCCTTAAATCAACAGCGTAAATGCCTCCCTCCTAGTCACAACTCCCTCGCCGCACGAAATACTGTAGAATACCCTGAGCTACTTGGCACGTTGCTGTGCCTTTGCCGTGGCAGGCGTTCGACATCGGCCTTCCCCCCGGGGTGACGAGGAGCGGGGTGGACGCCGACTCCCTCACCAACGGAGAGGAAAACGTGCCGTCGATCTTCAGCTCCGCCGGGCTCACCGCAGGTGCCTTTCTCAGCTCTCCGTACGCGTCGAACCCAGCAGTGGGAAATATATCCGCCCCGGACATTCAGGTGCGCGAGGGTGTTTTAAGGCACTGGACTGTCCGTCAATTGATTCCTAGGCCCGACAGGTACCTGGTACATGATAATGCTCCATGCCGTACCCTCTTTTCGGGCCTGGAGGTTATCGTGAGGCATGCGTCGTCGGTTGCTCGGCACGCTGTTGTATTATTTGTGGGTTGTCAATGATCCTTGGCAACTGCGTGCCATTATAGGGCGGATCCACGTGTGTGTGAGCGGATGATGCGCACCTGCTACTCAACAGAATAGGGCCGGGTTATGGCTGACACGAATCTGTTGAAGCGCTTTGTCCGACACATGCTGGTCAGACCCCCTCTCGTAGCCATTTTTTTGCCGGCGACATGGCTCAACGAGCACTCCCTCCGGGCGTACGATTAAGACGCGAGAGGGGGGTACACAACGTGGGGACTGCGCAGCCGGCAGAGATCGGTTGCATGCGCGAGTGCGTGGAGCTTTGTACGGCGCTGTAAGCTGTCGCCGAGAAAGCGATCCGGTATCATCCCAGGGTTTTTTATGTCATGCCTGTGTGGCCCGTTGGCAGCTGGGAGAGGCTTTCTCCCGGAGCAAGAGAGTAGCGACTTCGCCCGTACCGGCATGCGAATTCCATGAAGCCATATTCCCGACCTTGCATCACTCGGTTTTGTACGAAATCTGGCGACATATTCTCTCTCCTGGAATTCTACATTCTGCACGCAACCAGCAAATTGTCAACCTTGGCCGTGGACGCTTTTCTCGGTTTTCGTACGGTTGCCCCCCCCCTCCTCGCCCCCCTCCCAATTTTGTTGCCCCCTTTATCTCCCGGACCTCCCCCGCCCACAGTTAACAGTGTTCCCAAGAGTCACGGAACCGCACATTCTAGCTCTCGCGGACATCAGGCCGTCAGCGCAGGCCCCGCCTATGATGCTCGTGACCGTGTCCCTCCTGGACCCCGAAGGTCGTTCGGTTGTCAAGCTAGACCCGGACAGCCCGCTCCTCGGCAACCCGTACATTCACAGCGACGAAAGGGAGGGTGCGCCTGAACCTCTCACCGACTTAGACGCGAGGAAGCTGGCCTGGGGGGTGGGACAGGTGCGAAGGATAATGGACGCGTCGCCGTTGCGGGAGCTACTCCGAGGCGAGGTTTATCCCGGGCCTGGGGTGAGCGGGGCACCCGACGACACCGCGGGCAACGACAACGATCTAGTGGCCTGGGTCCAGCGTCACATCTATAGCAACAGCCACTGGTGCGGGACGGCGAGAATGGGCAAAGAGTCCGACCCGGAGACCGCGGTGGACGAGAGGATGAGGGTCAAGGGTGTGAACGGTCTATTCGTGGGCGACGCCTCCGTCATGCCTTACATTCCGAACGGCAACGTTCATTCGACCGTCGTTCTCGTGGCCGCCAAGCTGGCCGGGTATCTACTGGCCGACGCCGCTACAGCCCGCAAGAACACGGCCAGCGACGGCCACGGTAAGGCGAGGTGACGGGTGGGTGTGGCGTCGCTGATGTTGCTGTTGTGGCTATCACCCTGTGGAGCATGTCGATAGGCAACTATCGCGCGTGCGGGGCTGCTAATCGGACCTCGCACAGTTTTGACTTGCGCCGTTGCTGCATGCAGCTTTGCTGAGTAGCAACGCGTTGGTGCGCGTGAAGGCACCGGTGTTTCGCTCGCAAGTACGGCGGTCGAGAAGAGGGGATTGCGTGAAACGAACGCGTTTTTGTTGTTGATGTTTTTGTCGTGTGCGGAACACTGTTGTTCTTTTACTTACGGGAACAGGTGGGGATTCGACCACGCACCGATGCGCAAGGGAACTCGCGGTAGTGTCCCAATTTTTGTCCTGTCAACGTTATGCTGGCAACAGAGGCGGATAATACTTGTTACATGTTGGGGAGGGGAGAGGGGCCGGTTTCTAGACCCCAATCGTACTTGGCATGAGTTCGTTGGTTAGGCGGTTGTTAACGTGTGGTTTAGGTGGTTTGTCGTTATCTGAGTGCTGTTTACGTTCCTTTAGGTTCCTGGTGTTCCTGATGGGGATTTATTTGTGTTATTTGTGCTTTCGGGTGTTTACGTCTTTACTGCTACTTTTGTAGTTGCGCGCAATTACGTGGTCCTGTTATAGGAAAGGGTTACCGGGTGCCAGGAAAGTTGTCCGTCTAAGGTATATGTATTAAATGGCGCCGTGGCGGGAGCTAGACTCCCCTCTTCGCCGCTCCCTTGTCTTCCTTTTCTATGCACTTGAATATCTGTACGTGAAACAGTAGTAGTGGTGGGGCGAACCCCAGCAATTTTGTAAGGCGTCTGAATCTTTGGTGGAAGACTCTTGGGCTGTTTGCGCCTCCCCGAGAGAGTTGCTATAGTCGCACTTTATCGTAGCCGGCGTGGCGCTGGAGAGAGCTACCCGTTGTCGTTTCCTGATGCACATCGAGATTAGATCTCGGATTCGTTAGGAACAAAGGAAGAGGTCTTCCTGCATTGAAGAGCTCTGGGAGCGATGCTTGGAGTCGTGAAGTGGACATGCCGGACCATACGGAGTGCAGTGAAGGGTCGATAGTTCGTGTTCGACGCGTTTAGATTACATAGGGTGGAGGTGGTGGTGGTGGCATCATTTCTTGCCGGCATATGCGTTGTGATGGCACGAAGGTCTTCGACAACGATAATATAGTAGTTAGAGTATCCGTCTGAAGAATTGCGTCGGAAGCTTGACGGCGTGCGGCCATATACTGTGATTGGCAGAGTTACCCGGACCCTAGGACATTTGGACTTTTTGTCTCCACCGTAAAAGCGGAGCAACCCGCTTAATAACTGCTGTCGGACCGGTGGCGGGCTTTTCGAGGTTGCGACACTCTCGATAAAGGTGTGGTACGAGCTCGTGCGGCAGAATAGACAACTGTTGACACAATGTGTTGCTATCGGGATTGACGTCTTCTCTGCGCGGCGTTCGCATTACCGCCAAAAAAATGAGCTGTCTTCCGTCTTCCAAAAGGAAACACATAACGGCTGACGCGGCCATCTACATTTGTGACAGATTCTCTTAACGCACTACTGCTGGCACTCTTGTTTCGACCTCTCTAGCCCAGCACAGGGCTCGATATGTGCACGTGGGTGGGTAGGCATCAGCGTGGGACAACGTAGGTTCACGAGACCAGAGTGCGATAACGTGGACAGCGTACGATCGTCAAAAAGTACATGTCGAACCCGATTTTGGCCTAAGGCCGAACATAGGCGTTGCGCAAGTTGACTACCGTAAAGGAAAGGGTATTCATCTTCAACAACTAGCAGAAACAAGCGTCACTCGTGCGTGCGTTCTGGTCTACCGCAATGCCCTTCCCTTACCCATTTCGCTTACGTACGTGCACATGGCAAAGGACAACGAAACGTTGACATGGCGCAACAGAGAAGAATTGGACGTACAATGAACGACATCGTCGGACGCTCCTACTTGACGAAATCGTCTGATTGAACATACACGAACAAGAGGAGCAAACGACACTCTCGTCAGCACAGCAAGTACTGCCCCCTCAGCGCACTAATCACCCCAGGTTCCACCTTTACCGACGGCGTCTCCTCGAGCCGCGTGAGAAGCTCCCGCGCAGCGGCGCGACCATCTTCTTCCCCCAGCAGCGCTACCGTCATCCCAAACCGAGACGCTTTCGGCAGGCTCTTGAGCCAGCGAAGGGCCGTCGTCGGCCGCCGAGGTAGCAACGCGGCACCAAGGTTCTGCAAAATTCCGCTCAACAACTCCACCTCGAGAGGCGTCCGCCGGAATATTTTGGAGAGGGAGGACGGCGGAATAGCCCGTAGCAGCTCCAGCCGGGCTTCCAGCGACCCTTCTGTACTGCGCCACATATGCTCGAACTGGTAGCCCGTACTCGGCAGCTGATGCGCCCGTGCCACTGCCCCAGGCGAGGAGGCGGAAGACGGCGCGGTTGAGTGCTTGAGAGATGGTGCAGGCGCTTTCTTGGTTTTGGGTTTCCCCTTCGTCGAGGACGACGCCGTTTCTTGTCCCAGGACGTGCGTCACGGCGGGATCACTGCAAGCACTTGCGCGAAGCTCCTTACTCGCCTGCTTCGCGCACTTTCCTGCCACGACAGATATCTTATAGCGGTCGGAGCCACTCGTCGCCGCCTTCTCTTTCGGCATCTCCAGACAAAGCGCGTCTGGCGCGATAGCGGTGGGCGGCCGAGTCATGGCCTCCATTCGCTTCGAATCGGCTAACGTACTTTCGACCACAGCCATCGGCGTCGAAGCCCTCACCTCTGTGGTCACCATTCCAGCGGGGGACTCAGCGATCTCCACAGGGGACATAGGCTCGACAGCGGCAGCAGGTGCAGCCGCGCCATCCCCCGCGTCTACTCCTGTTGATGAAGGCATCCCGCTCAAGGCTTGGCCGTCTAGACGGGCCGCAGCGATCGGCTTCACTGGCAGCACGTCGCATGGTGCGAGTGGCTTCGCTGAAGCGACTTCTGGAGGTGGGGGCAGGGTAGGCGATGCCGTAGGTTCTTCGGGAAGCTCTTCGAAGGTTGTCCCTGCTGCTCGAGAACTGTTATCACCGCCACGATTTCCGCTCTTCTTTCCACGCAACACCGAAGAGAACGGCGCGATTGTTCCCTCGTCCGCGGTAGCCGGAGCGTCGGTGCTGGTGGCGGTGGCGGTACCGGTGGCGTGAGCGATGGCGGGATCGCGGTTGGCAGGCAGGCTTGCTTCGTCGTTTTTTCTTGGCTGACAGAAACCGCGAGGCTTCGAAGCCGGCATGGGCATGCCCTCAACTTCCACTCGCCGCTTCGGCGCGCGACGCATGACGGTCTTGAGCGTCTCCAGCGTCTTACTGAGATCTTTGCGAATCTGCTTCGGCAGATAGAGAAGAGGGGAGAGCAATGCAGCGGGTTGGTTCTGTGTCAACCCGCAACCAGCAGCCAGGAATACATACATACGACAGATTGTGACCACTTGGCTGCACCCTAGCCGCGGTAATGCTGATGGAAAATGGGGAGCAGGCAGTACCAAGGACAAGCGGAGCGACTCGGAGGCGGCGGAGAGCATACCTGGTACTGCGTACCTCTGTCCTCACCCGAACTCAAGTGTGTTTTCTATGCACCACGCGAAGAGGCGCTGGACCTCACCTCCTTCGAAGCCGGATCGATTTCCGCCGCGGTCTGCAAATCGCCAAGGGCGGCGCGGTGCTTCCCGAGAGCATTTCTGGCAGTTGCTCGCCGCTGGAGAGATTTTACGTGGCGCGGGTCAATCCTTAGGGCCGCGTCTGTATCCGCCTCCGCCTTCCCGAATTCCTTCAGCTGCGGGAGTAGATAAGCGAAAGAGGGGGGTTGGGGTTGAAGGGAAGCGGGGGGGAAGGGGGAAGGTTCAAGAGCGCTCTGCACTTATGGATGGGAGACGCTGTAATGTTGAGGCACTTTCAGACGATCAATAAAATAGGAAGAACCACTGTCAGCTATCGATCACCAGCTTTGTAGGCGCAGCATCAAACGCGGTGTTCTGCGACTGAATTGGTTGCAAACACACTCTGTTCACACTACCCGTTATTCAGAGCGCGGCGCGCAGGAGGAATTGTATGCCCCATTACTACTAGCAGTATCTTCCGTTTAGCTCGTATGGGAAATGACAGTGGGGGGAGGAGTGGAGGGAGGGGGGCGGGGGGCAGAAGGTAGGCAGGCCGCAGTCGGAGCGCGCACCAAAAGGTATTCTCGTGAACTTCATTCCCCGCTTGGCGTGGACCACATGTATGCACACAAGCGGCACATATTGTGAGTGAGGTCTCCCTCATGCTTACCTTGAGGTACGCCATCGCCCGGTTCGAGAAGGCCAGCGAGCTCTTTCGGTTCATGCCCACGCACCTAGAAGAAACAATCCGGAAACAAAACCGCGCAAGACGATGCCGCAATCAGTTGAATCGTCTGAAGACTGCGTTTTTAGAGGAACTGGCACCTCGCTTCGTATTTTGCCATTGCGAGCAGTGTATAACTCCAGATCATTCTCAGCCTTCCGCACCGCTGACCATTACCGACAGCGCAAAATGGGCGGCTATGCGCTCGCAGCATCTTCTGCCACCCAGCGCCAACACCCACCTCGTGTAACTTTTAATGGCCTCGTCGAATTTCCCTCGGCCAAACTTCGCGTTTCCCCTTTCTCGCTCTTCTCTCTCTAGATCTCTCGAAGCTGCCACCGTCTCGCCTGCGATGGGCGAAGCTAGTGTTTGAGAAGCGGGAAGAGAAGAAGGAGACGGGCGGCGTTCCACCGCTGGCGTACGTCGAAGACTCTGACCGGACGAACCGTCGGCTATGGAGGCCGGGGTAACGCGGGGGCCTATCGCGGCGGCCTCTTGACTATCGTCGCCGCCGGTCTCACTATCGCTGCTGCTGCGGCTGCCGGCATATCTCTGCTAGGTGGTCGAGCGTAGCGGAGGCGAAGGTAGAAACCGTAAAAACGTGCAGCTGAATTGAGTTACGTATTTCGTTGCTTTCGGCGCTCGTTGTAGTCGAGGCCCAGCAAGCGGTGTACTACACCAGGCAGCAGCAGTGCCGCCCACCCCTCAAGTCCTCGACCCTACGGAGAAACACCATTGCTATACAGGGTGTCGGGCAGAACGACAGTCTTCAGGGATCGACGAAGTAGAGACCGATCCATTAATCCGGCGCATGTATATATAGGTTGGGTTGGCGTCGGTATGCAACCACACTCTAAAACATGCCGCTCACGACGTGAGCTAGAATATCAGGGTAACGTTTGGTCGGGTTTTGTTTTGCGGTCGGTCACAGCTGGCGATCGAGTTATCAACAGATCGTTTGTGCGGGGTGGAGAACATTTACTCCGCACAAGGAGAATGATCGCATTACGTAGTGTTGCTGGTAAGGCACCCACGAGGCAGTTACATAGTACCTCCATTGCTGTCTCTGGAAGTGGCAACACCGGAAAATAAATCAACCTATTGAAGCTGTCATTCGTGTGCAAGGCCGCCTCACAAGCGGTTCTTAGTAGTATGCAGTTCACCCTTCATGCGACTCGCCGACCCTTCATGCGGCTCGCCGAACACCTCACGGAGCTTCGCGTTTGGTGCAAGAAATATCTGCCTGGTCGGTTATAAACCCGACGTGCTCCGTCCCGGCATTGTAGGGATGCGAGGGTCTATGGTCATACGACTATGGCCATACGACTACGGCCATGCATGACATCGAGGCCACCATCTACCGTCCGCTTTCGCAATGGTGAGCCTGTAACGCTCAGAAATCAACAGCCCTATTTGGAAAAAAAAACATGGGGATGACATCGTGAGCCGTTCAGTACGAGCATTCACGCGCAGCTTGCAGAGACGAATTTCGACGGAATTCTCGATCTCACAGCTGAGGCTTCCGACAAAAAATGGGTGACTATGTCCGCCGTTATAAACTACCCACCTTGTCGTACGCGGCCCCGCCTTCTTCATCAACAGATCGGAGAGCGGCGTCAATGTCGAACTTCGTCCATTTGTCGTATCCTTTGTCGTGTGTATGCCCCGCTGCTGAAGTGTCGGACGTGGCCGTCCTCCGTGTCTCAGATCCATAAGCCTTCGCGTCTGCTGCCCCGGTTCCGTTAGTCTCGTAACCACCACTATCGTTTTGACAGTCGGTGGCACTGCTGTTGTCTGCAGGGCTGTGGCTTAGTTGAAGGCGACGGGCCAATTCCTTGGATGCCGTTCCCGACTGTTGTGGCGGGGGGCCAGAGGTGATGGGGACGGGCCCTTCGCTCCGGCGAATCGGCGGCGTAGTCGCAGAAGTAGAAGCGGGAGTGTCTCGTCGGCTTCGCGAGGATGATACACCGCCCGTCGCCTTTCGTGAGAGTCGCCTGAGTTGTTCGTAGGAAAGTCGGTGGTTTGAGCCAATTATAGTCACAGCGGAACAGGCGGGCAGAAGGCATAAACAAAAATAAAATAAAAAGCAGACATAACGACGAGTACTGCACAGATAGGTGCAAGCGCACGCTTGTGGTCAGATGAGGAGACGCAGCGGTGCCAGTATTGGGGCTTTGTTATGCTGAAAAAGTATCTGCGAGTATCATATACGGCAACGGTACGTAATAAACGTCGACGCGACCCTCCTCGGAGAGACGATAAACCAATGAATTACGATTTTCAAAGCTTTCTGCTCGTCCTCCTAGCTACCAGTATCAACCAACAAGGTCAATCATCATCCACCATCCTTAGGAAATCATTTGATTTGGCACTAAAGACTCACAGTGATGCCAGCTACGCTATGAAGTGCTCTACTCTTGGGTATAGCACGCAGCAGGAACCATCGGCACGTTCTACTGTACATCATATCATATACTGCTATGTACGTGAGACTAGGATCGGTGAGGTCGTGATCTCCATCGTCATTCCGATGAAAAGGGAACACATGGGCGTGTATCATGTTCAAGAAGCTGTAGACACCCACTGACTCAGAAAATACTCAGAACAATGAGAGCACAGCGATCATTGCGGACTGAGTCCAATATCGGTGTGGAATCGAGGGGAAAAAATGGATAACTCAAAAGTCTCATCGATTTTTCTGACATAATCTGGTCCGGAAGGGGTAGTGCGGAAGAATGTGGTACAAACCGAATTTAGCGTGCTAAATTCTATATTCGAGCGTTACGGTACATTCAAATGATGTTGTGCAACATTTTTAGTCTACTTTCCCTACAATTCTGTTCTGGAAATCGAGCAAAAAAAGGAAAAGTCCGAGCGTAGCATTTGTTGTGCAACAATTTTAGTCTAATTTCCCCACACATGCGTCGTCCGCGGGGCGTCAGCAGGGCGTGAGACTACGAACGGTGAGGTCGCAACTCATAATATCACTCGTAGAGGTTCCTGACAATCCAAGATTTATACACACATATGTACCAGGTGTAAGATAAAAAACAACAGCTGTGAGATCGAGGATTTCGTCGAAACCCATCTTTGACACATTCCGTATATGAGTAAGAAAAAAACTGAAGCTGCAGAATCATGGAGTGTGTGTGTCCATATTTGGGAAATAATCAAAATCATTTTCCGAGGTTGGCGTAGCTTGCCACGAGTGGGGATTTTTTTCCGGTGCGTATTTCAACCTGGTTTTACTGTTTTATAAACATATACCTGGTATTTGGATACCATCACTACTACCTTTCGGCATTAAATGAAAGGGATATGTGTCTACCTGGTATATTTTAGAAAGAAGAACAATAAATGGGCCGTGCGAGGGCCAAATTCTACTCGCGAGGCTGGTGGAGTATTATTGAGTAATTTGTTACTTTGAATTAATGTGCATTACTTTTTCGGGCAAAAAGCGGACACGATATTGGAAATTAGTACTATTAATGTTGTGAAATCGAGGGTTTCGTCGAAGCTTAAATTTCCAAGCCGTGTGTGACAATTAGATCGTGCGTACTGCATATTTTACTTGCAAGGCAGGTGGACGAAATGTGCTGGTATTGGATTGGACTTTCGAAATAATATGCATATAAAAGGCGCTTCGCTCTGCGGGTGGCCTACGCCGCCCGCTACGCTCGCTCAGGAAGGAAAAAAGTACATCACATTATGCGAAGTGACAGAGGTCCACGATTGAGTTTAGGTCGTAATTGCAAACCGGCGACTTGACAATGCCAAGAGTCCCGCCGCCATGCTTCCGGAAAACACAGCTCCGACGCCAGCTCGGATGCCACATGTACGCTTCGCGTCGCGGATGTCGTACGTACATACCCCAGGTAGGATACTGCTGCCTGTACTTATTTTCTTCTTTCGATATGCTCTATGTCTGTACTCGTATGTACGAAGAAAGCGAAAGCACAGCACGGCACAGCAGCAATAAAAATGAAAATGAAACCGAAAACTCGGAAAGGGAAAAAAATCCCCGTCCCCTCTTGCGTAATAATTTTCTGCCTGATTGGAACACCTTACACCCGGTCAAAAAGAAGAAAAGAAAAAAGTCGCACAGCAGAGCTTCTCTCTCAGCCTCGTACGCCGCCCGCCCCTCTCGCGACCACCTCGCTACCGATTCGGTCCGGGTAGAGCTTATATCACTCTCTGCCACAATCAGCCCCGTCGCCCGCCTCGCGTGAAGCCCGGTGCTCACCGTGGCCGTCGTTCGCCAGCTCGATAACGTTGGTGTTCAAACTGCACACCTCCCTCTTTCAACTTCAGCGTGGTCGCAAAAATAAGCGCCGCTTGAATATTATATTGCCCTCCCGAACGACCCTTATAACTCGTACATACTCTATCAACAATCATAAACGGAAACAGACAAAGCCCGTTTATGCATCCCTCGTGTCTCAAGGCACACGCGACGCCTAGGCACGAAAGCGGCGACCGCGCTCCTTGCAACCCCCCCTCTACCCGCCAGCACCCGCTGACACCCGCGACGGTGCCGGGTCCTCCCGCGATGCTGTACTCGATGTACACGCACGCACACGAAACGAAAGACGAAAAAAGGAAGAAAAGACGTGCCTAGAGAAATGGAGAAAGCCAATAACTGCTGGAAAGGTCCGGCAAGTAGTAATGAAAAGCTGCCTGATTGGAACACATTACACCCGGTCGAAAAGAAGAAAAGAAAAAAACCGCACAGAAGAGCTTCTCTCTCAGCCTCGTACGCCGCCCGCCCCTCTCGCGACCACCTCGCTACCGATTCGGTCCGGGTAAAGCTTATATCACTCTCTGCCACAATCAGCCTCGTCGCCCGCCTCGAGTGAAGCCCGGTGTTCACCGTGGCCGTCGTTCGCCAGCTCGATACCGTTAGTGTTCAAACTGCACACCTCCCTCTTTCAACTTCAGCGTGGTCGCAAAAATAAGCACCGCTTGAATAGTATCTTGCCCTCCCGCACGACCCTTTTAACTCGTACATACTCTATCAACAATCATAAACGTAAGCCAGACAAAGCCCGTTTATGCATCTCTCGTGTCTCGAGGCACACGCGACGCCTAGGCACGAAAGCGGCGACCGCGCTCCTTGCAACCCCCCCTCTACCCGTCAGCACCCGCTGACACCCGCGACGGTGCCGGGTCCTCCCGCGATGCCGTGCTCGGAGAAGACGCACGCACACGAAACGAAAGAAGAAAAAAGGAAGAAAGGACCGAGAAAACAAAGAACTGCTGGAAAGGTCCGGCAAGTAATGAAAGGAGGCGGTTTGGAAGTGGGAGCTCTGAGAGGCCACGGATGTACCAACCGAGCACGCTCAGGGGTTGTGATCTAAGTATGTAGTTACAAGGCGCTTCGCTCCGCGGGCGGCCTCCGCCGCCCGCTACGCTCGCTCTGGAAGGAAAAAAGTACATCAAATTATGCGAAGTGACAGAGGTCCACGATTGAGTTTAGGTCGTAATTGCAAACCGGTGACTTGATAATGCCAAGAGTCCCGCCGCCATGCTTCAGGAAAAAACAGCTCCGACGCCAGCTCGAATGCCACATATGCGCTTCGCGTCGCGGATGTCGTACGTACGCACATACCCCAGGTAGGATACTGCTGTCTGTACTTATTTTCTTCTTTCGATATACTCTTATGTCTGTACTCGTATGTAGGAAGAAGGCGAAAGCACAGCACGGCACAGCAGCAATAAAAATGAAAATGAATCCGAAAACTCGGAAAGGGAAAAAAATCCCCGTCCCCTCTCGTGTAATAATTTTCTGCCTGATTGGAACACCTTGCACCCGGTCAAAAAGAAGAAAAGAAAAAAACCGCACAGAAGAGCTTCTCTCTCAGCCTCGTACGCCGTCTGCCCCTCTCGCGACCACCTCGCTACCGATTCGGTCCGGGTAAAGCTTATATCACTCTCTGCCACAATCAGGCCCGTCGCCCGCCCCGCGTGAAGCCCGGTGCTCACCGTGGCCGTCGTTCGCCAGCTCGATAACGTTGGTGTTCAAACTGCACACCTCCTTCTTTCAACTTCAGCGTGGTCGCAAAAATAAGCACCGCTTGAATAGTATCTTGCCATCCTGAACGACCTTTATAAACTCGTACATACTCTATCAACAATCATAAATCGAAGCCAGGCAAAGCCCGTTCATGCATCCCTCGTGTCTCGAGGCACACGCGACGCCTAGGCACGAAAGCGGCGACCGCGCTCCTTGCAACCTCCCCTCTACCCGCCAGCACCCGCTGACACCCGCGACGGCGCCGGGCTCTCCCGCCGTGCCGTGCTCGGAGTACACGCACGCACACGAAACGAAAGACGAAAAAAGGCAGAAAGGACGTGCCAAGAGAAATGGAGAAAACCAAGAACAACTGCTGGAAAGGTCCGGCAAGTAGTAATGAAAAGCTGCCTGATTGGAGCACCTTGCACCCGCTCGAAAAGAAGAAAAGAAAAAAACCGCACAGAAGAGCTTCTCTCTCAGCCTCGTACGCCGCCCGCCCCTCTCGCGACCACCTCGCTACCGATTCGGTCCGGGTAAAGCTTATATCACTCTCTGCCACAATCAGGCCCGTCGCCCGCCCCGCGTGAAGCCCGGTGCTCACCGTGGCCGTCGTTCGCCAGCTCGATAACGTTGGTGTTCAAACTGCACACCTCCCTCTTTCAACTTCAGCGTGGTCGCAAAAATAAGCACCGCTTGAATAGTATCTTGCCATCCTAAACGACCTTTATAAACTCGTACATACTCTATCAACAATCATAAACGTAAGCCAGACAAAGCCCGTTCATGCATCCCTCGTGTCTCGAGGCACACGCGACGCCTAGGCACGAAAGCGGCGACCGCGCTCCTTGCAACCCCCCCTCTACCCGCCAGCACCCGCTGACACCCGCGACGGTGCCGGGTCCTCCCGCGATGCCGTGCTCGGAGAACACGCACGCTCGCGAAACGGAAGAAGAAAAAAGGAAGAAATGACCGAGAAAACAAAGAACTGCTGGAAAGGTCCGGCAAGTAATGAAAGGAGGCGGTTTGGAAGTGGGAGCTCTGAGAGGCCAGGGATGTACCAACCGAGCACGCTCAGGGGTTGTGATCTAAGGATGTAGTTCTATATTATTCTCGCCAAAGGGGACACACGATATTGATAGATATGCCCGATCAGCTCTGAGAGCGAGGGTTTCGTCGAAACTCATTCTTGAATCCATGCGTAATGATAAGATCGTGCGATAGAGGATTCCGTCATGCCACGTTTGGTGTAGGGAATGTGGTGGGAATAGAGGTTAAGAAGGCACATTCGCACGTAGCATTTGTTGCGCAACATTTTGAGTCTATTTCTTATTTCCTCGCAGTTCTTGGAAGGGTTTCCTGAAGATCATGTACGTTGCACTGCCCAGGGGACGCGATTGATGCGAGGGTAGAGAGAATTTACTAGTAGTGGACCCCTAAAAATATTAATTTTATTGTAATCTGATTAGCCCAAAGTTGTTCCTTTGTTTGAATTTTTCTTCGTGCACTCCGTCCGCTGCTGCAACAAGCACAGCGAGCAGCAGCGCCGCGCGTGCAGCCACTGGAGAAGATGCCGTGCGTGCAGCAGTATACGATTTTTATGATGCCGTGTGCGCTCACAGCAAGCCCGATGTGAGGCAGCACCAGACACACCCCAAGACCAGGGGCACAGACCACAGTAGAGAGGAAGAAGCTCCGCTGGCCAAAATTGGGGGCTCGCCGCGAGCGAGCAAATATACGAATAGCCAAAGCGTGCAACAAGCGGCACAGATATTGGTTGAACTAGTACGAGTCCAGCGGCTACCTGCTGGTGTTGCTGCTGCAGCGTGTTGCCTTTCGGGACAGGGGCTATATCGGAAGGGAGGGGCGTCGCGTAAAGTCGGGGGGAAAGAAGAATTAGGGAAGAAGGTAACATCAGTACGTAGTGGGATTTCATATAATTGTACCACTCACTCTGTGCGGAATTGTAAGGGCTGTTGGGGTCTAAATATGACGAACTAAGCGGTCCTTACACTTACGTCCAGAGCGGTACATATCTTTCAGCCTCGTGCATGGCTGATCTTAGGGCACTGCATTAATAAATCGCATGCTCCAACGAATTGAGTTGATTCTAACACCTTCGATAGCTCCTGACAATACCGTTCGGTTGACTCCATTTACCCGGCGAGGTTCCAGCTACAGTAGCGCTCGTGGTGGCGTCGCTGCAGAGGGCACTTTTGACGGACAAAAAATGTACCAGAACTCTCGAAAACGCTCAGCCACCCGTATCGAAAATGCCTCCGAAAGTGGATCAAGCTGTCGCGTCCCACGCGAGACCTCCTGACTCAGACCACCTACGGCCATAGGCCTTAGTATGCTTTACTCCCTTCTCATTTCAACTTGCATCCTGACCCGTGATCTCTGAGGCGAGGTCTCGGCGGCGGTGATACGTTGTGCTCTGCTATTTATTTCTTCAGCAGCATTACACCCACACCTGTGTTGCATTCCCCACAAAATGTTTTTTTAGGTTGCACTAAAAAAACGCGAATATTATCGAAACCGGGGTTTGGCAGAGATCAGCCCCACACAGGGCCTTTTGAGGCACTCTTCACGGTCACCGTGCTACCTACTGATACCTCCAAAATGACACCCGACGCCCAGAGGAAGTCAATCAAGTCATGATAGAGCCTGTTATGTGGCTGGTTGGCGCTTGATCGTCCTAGGGTTGGAAAATTCGGTTCATCGCAGCTTCAAGCAAACGGCAGCTTCGGTCGAGGCAATTGCGCCGCCCGATTAGGCCATTTTCACGGCCGAGGTCCTACTCGATAACCTCGACGAAATTGACCCGATTTCCGTCTGTGTGCTCGCATACAGCCAGCCATGTCATTTCCGCCTTGCGAAATTAGGGATCGAACCTCCAGCTGCCACGACCGACCTGAGAATGGTGCCAAAACAACCACTTGAAACATTCACAATACAGCTATCCTCGTCTCGCTTGTGCCGACAGTTGAAACACGCCAAATAACTCCGTTATCTGTCCCGACGTATACGCAGATACGTGGTACGTGCTGGCCTTGCTAATACAGCAGCTACTGTATTCTTGCGGAACGCAGCGGCAGAGCGGCTGAGCATGTTCTACGCTTCTGCTGCCGGGGTAAAACCTACCAAAATGTCATTAAAAACCGTCACTAAAATTACCAAGGAAACTGGTACGAATATGACACGAGCATACTCTTCTACAGAAGCAAAAAAATAGCCTGGTACGACTACTTGGCTGCAGTACAAAAAAACAAACAAACGCCTGGAACCATATAGTTTTTCAACCATTTTCAAACTTCAGCGACGAGGTCCGACTGGAAGCAGGGCACGGATACTGCTGCCGCTTTGCCACCGTCACGGGAGTGCACCAAGGAGCCCATATCCGCCTTGCCAAATATTCGATCAATGTGTGTGTTCTTCACATTAAACCGTTCTTTCTACCCGTCGACATCCAGCACAACCAGTGTCCGTGCCGATCAATCCTGGAGAGTTACAAGTTGTGTGGTCACAAAACTACGCCAGAGTTACTATTAATATTATACATTGTTATGCAGTAAGCAGAGTAAACAACTCAATGCCATGCCATCATAATGGATACGACAGACACGTGGATACGACAGACACGACATGCACATTCTATACATTATCGATAACAAAATGAGAAAGTTTTGAGGTTACGAAATATCGGTGAGGAAACAACAGAAGTAGAGGTGCTTCCAGGCATTAATTTTATTGTACAATTGGCCAAAAATACTATTAATACTGACTACGTAACTGTACGTAGTTTTTTTGGTGGGCATTCAAGGGCGCCCGGAAGAAAAATGTCAATGCAACACAGGTGCCAACAGTGCCGGTGTCACTGGGGGTTGCGTGCAGAGCAACCCTTTGCGTGTTAAGTTATGCTATATCGAAAATGCCTCCGAAAGCCTTGGAAAAAAATCCCCCTCATTTTCATTTTTTTTCCTTTCCCTTGCCATTGCCATAAGTTTTCATGACCGGGGCTTCCAGGGTGAAATAGGGTACCCGGGTACCCGGCGCCAAAATGCACGGTGGGTATGAAGTGCTACTCGTACGTACCTGGCACCCGTGACGGGTATTGGAAAACCGGGTACTACTAGTAGGTCGCGAGTACCCGCGTAATGGGCAAGAGGGTGTTGCTGAACAACAGCAGACACACCATGTTCTATTAAATAGTACGATGTACGCACGACCTGTATGTACGTTCCTGGCCGACCTGGCACACCTCAAGTATCATACCAGGTACCAGGTATCTGGTATGATACCGGTATTGTACGAGTATGAACCATACAAACACATCAGTGCTTGGTATAACGCGTGTTTGGTTTTCGAAAATCCAGATTGGGATTGAGATCGATCGAGGTTGGCGACCTCTGGTTCTATCCAAGATCGCCCAAAAAAGAAAAGAAAAAAGAGCCGATCGCCGTCGTTTTCAGATCGATCCCCAACTTCCAACTGCTGTGTGTACAGCGTACAGCGGTCTAAAATATTTGACATTGTCGGACACACCAAGCAAAGAGACGCCTCGCTAACTCCACCAGCGCAGCAACGCAGACTGGACCAGTTATATAAGGCCGATTCCTTCGTTGATGCGACAACAGCAGTACGACAGGCTTGCAGCAACCAGCTCACTCACTTGTCCTTTTTCTTGATGGATCTCTCCCAGCTGCCTAGGTCGGCAAGATACTCTTGCATATCCTGAGCGTTTCGCCGTATCTGGTTTTGAACGCGAAAAGCAGCTCCACCACGCCCATTGTTTCCAGAATCTTCGCGAAAGTCCCTCGCAGCCATGTTGGCACGTCGAGCAGCGGGGCACACGCAGCGATGCGGTTGCAAGTTGGTGTGTGTTGTTTGCATTTGGGCTTCCTCTCTACAAAAACGCACCACAACCCCCCGTTAAAAAAAACGATTGAGGACAAGCTGGAACTCCCGCATAAAATTATTTACTCCTTCAATAACTTCGGTTCAAGGGAGAGGGGAAGAGGGTGGGAAAGGTGCAGCCGGTGGGACCATCTCGCTGGACCGCGTGCCAGTCATCTTTCTTCCCTTCGGGGGGTTAAGTTCGGCTGGAGGGCGGCCGAAGTAGCCCGCAAACCGAAGCACACACGGCCTTTCGGTAGGTTTTTCATGAAAGTAAGTAGAGAAAAACTGTTCGCTGCCCTTCGTGTAGAGAACCCCGCCGCACGAAGGCCGTCAGAGACCAGTGGTCGCTGTTTAGCGATTCGAGCTACACGCACCAGTGTGCTACTGCTGTTGTTGTGCCCTGATTGTTGCAATGTAACCCTGTCAGCGCGCAGCAGATCGACAAAACGCCTATTAATACTTCGACGGCCTTCGGCTTGAGCAAATAATAATACTCTTCGTAGGAGCAGCTTTGCGGGCTGGTTGGTGCTGATGATGCTGTGCGCAACGCGGTGATAAGTGGGTGGTGAGTCACACAGCAGTAGTAGCAGTATTAATAGTAGTATTAATAGTACTACGATGTGCGGCGACGCAACGATGACAGCCCGCCGAAATCGTGACATACTCATCGCATACTCGCCCCTCATGTTGGAATAACCCCCCGCGCCTGGTGTTGGCGACCTTGTCGGCTTGATGATTTTTGTTGTGTTGATGTGTGTAACTGCTGTATCATCGTCCAACCTGCCTCTACTCTCCACCAACCAACAAAGACCCACGAAACTTTGGTTCCACCTGTGGTTCCACATTCCACACGTCCTCAGGAAGTGTTTTCGTCCGTACCGTTTGTACAACGAATGTTCGTGGACGATTCTGAATGATTAGGCTGTTGATGAGCGTTTCGTCCCCCACCTAGTACTCTCTTTACGTCAAATCCACCTGGTACCTGGTACGGATCATAGCTTTCGCCCCTCGCCCCTACTCTCGGGCGTTGTCGTCTGTGCGCGCACCCTATCCCCTTCTAGCTATAAGCAGCACGTGTACGGCTTTTAACTTCACTTGCGGTGGGTGTAGGAACATCGACGACTGCCTTGTATGGGTGGTTCTGGATTCTGGGTGGTTGCCGTTTGTTTACAGCAATCTATTGACTACCGACCGCCCACGTGTGTGTACTCGATACCTGGTACGTGGTCCCGTTTTTTTTTTGTTCATTTCAAACTGACCTTGACCTTAACCTCTACTCCAAGCCTGACCCGTTTATTTGAAGGCCTAGAGCGGGAAAAAACTGAAAAACGGACGGTCATTCACGTATCGTCTAGGCATTCCTAAGAGTTCATTTGTTACGGTTTTCCGTCTGCGGTAAATCCCAAACTGCTGCAGATTCCTGACCCGTTGTCTTGAACGATTCTTGACCCCGATTCTTGACCCGCGATTCTGACCCCGATTATCGCTATTCTTAAAGACAATTATTATTCACTCTTCTTGTGAAACAAATTGTAGCGCTCGGCGAGACTCGAAGTCCCGATCCGAAATTAAATTATTATACTGCTGGGTAAGGTCGTGTTGATTGCCTTCCCACTCGATCGCTTAGAACTGCACGTAGTCTTCAAAATATAGTATCGACTCATCTTATTATAGATAGTGTAGATCCCGCCAGGTAAATATTTTCTAGATCGCGCAGATCATTTAGGTCGCACTCGGCAAACGTGTGCAGATCATGCAGATCATACAGATCCCTCCGGGGCAAACGTGTGGAAGATCTCAAGCATACAGATCCCACCGGGGCAAACGTGTGGAAGATCTCAAGCATACACATCCCACTTAGCCAACATGGATGTGGATCCCAAGGTATCTCACTGTATCCCGATGTATCTCACGGCATCCGACCGACGTTCAAACTCTATCAACCGGTAATATGAACGACTTCCCGATGGTATCCTATGGCCTTTCACAGTATCCCACCGACTTGCGGTATCTCTCGCACCGTTTACGTATTCGTAAAATAATATACCAGGAATACGGTAGTACTCCTTCCCTCCCCCCTTAACCTCGCGTTAAGATCATTGCGGCCCCTGTCGCCCGACAACCACTCTATACGTCATTAATCACAGACGCCTGTCATTATCGGATTCTAGGTCAGGAGACAAAGCCTCCGGTGTGATGTTAGTAGTACTTTATGAACCCGTACAAGTTTTTATGTCTGTCAGAATCCTGGCAATCGTGTACCAGGTATCTGGTACAAGTACTGTTTTTGAAAATGTTGTTTGTGGCAATGCACCGTTGTTAAAAGTAGGCAAACGGTGGGCTTTCTACAGTAGACTTTAAAGGCTCTGCGGAGCCCTACTATTATTAATTGTGTACATCCTTGATTCCATTTTTTTAAGGCGCCCTTGGCTTTGCTGTTTGTTGTTACAGCATACTAGACGAATTCGAAGAGTGCATCATTTGGCGCCTACGTGTATTTGTTACACCTGGTACAAGTTACTGTATGTACCAGGTCTGGTATTTTTTCTCGTCTTGTATTTTGTAGTGTTGCCCTTGAACGATTTTTAGCAACCTTTATTTACTTCGTGCAAATGAGACAGATAATATCTACCTGGTAGCTGGTATCGTATTTATTTGTAATTTGGTGTATCGCTTTTAAAAATGTGTTGTGGTCTGGTACCTGGTACTATTACTGTAGTGCAGCGCCAACGATAGGCATTGCCGTGCTGTTGCCTAGATGCACGTTTTGAAGGTTGAGGGGAACCGACACGTTTCATGTACATATTCAATAGGACCTAAGGTACACACAAAACCTACATATTCCGCCATTTTTACCAACAATATTTGGTCCTATTTACTATGGTCCCCCGTACTATTAATAGCGTTTTTCGCACTACCAGGGAGCAGCCTAAAACACAGGTACGCTGGTCACTTGGAAGCCCAAAACAGGTAAATATTGGAGTACAAGTGAACAACACATAGTAGCAGCAACATTACGTCAAACTTGGGTGGTACGTTTCGTTCGTTGCCAGAGCCACCGATTTTCGTGCATTACGAGTTTCATATTGCCTGGAAAACCTGCCGACAGAGAATCGATGCTACTCCGTCTGTTTGGAAGATCTAGCCCTTCCTGCCCTGGTCGTTTGATTCACGTTTATTGTTATTTGTGCGAGGTGCTTTCACATCGACACTACCCCCCCCCCCCCGACCCCTCTCCCGAACTGCTGCTGGCCCTTCTTAACACAGATTACATGTTACGAAGTGCGTCCTAGGATTCGGGACGCGTGGGACCTCGTGTAAGTGAGAAATCGCAAGACCTGCTGGCGGTGGCCCTCTATTGTACCCTTAGACCCTTCACGCACTAATCTGCTTGTCAGCGTTAACCCTCCGCAAAGCAAGAAGAGTCGTCGGAGGGTGAGACACACAAGGACACTACGAAAAAGTCGACCTGGTGTAGGTAAGTGAGCAACGCGTTGGCGCTTTGCGAAACACTCTCCCAAATCTCGAGCACCACGGCAGGCATTGTCCGCATGGATGCATGTGATCTTCCCCTTGTGGCTCTCATGTCCGATGCTGCACTCGACTCGAGAGGCCAGGGACATGGTACAAAACTATGCGAGCAACTACTGCTGCTGCTGCTGCTGGGCGCGGATTATCCGCAAAAATATCGCGCTTTTTGCCCAGTCAATGCCTTAAGTGGGACCCCAAACACAGCATCTTGGAACGATGGTCATTGAAGTCCAAGCTTCCTACCACCATCTACGCCGACCGAAATTCTTCGGAAAATCCTACGAGTATGAGGTCTTAGGGTCCACGAGACCTTACTTCGCAAGATGATCGGTGGCAGCATAAGAGAGGAAACGGGGCAGTTCCTTGCTTGGGTGCAAAACGAGCCTCATGCACGTTCATTTGTGGGTATATTACTCCTTTCGGATGCCCGCCTAGCCCGCACGGCGGAGCGCTCCTTCCTTACCTGTCTGGGTGGGCCTCCTTCACCTCCTGCCACGCCACGCGCACCTGCCCGTACAACCGTTGAAAGGTAACCAAGATGCCCCCGTTTCGGCGGCCCGACAATTCCTGAATAAGCAACCGCACGGGCGCGCTACCCTCGACGCTGACGATGGAACCCTGCACACCTACACACATGTTGCTGGTACACGTCGCAGAGGAAGGCACAGGGGTCAGCGCATTCGCTCGCTGTCCAGGATCTTTCGACGCTGCACTCTCCAACTACCACTCCGCACACGTGCACAGACACGCTAAGAAAAGCACACTGCCGAGCCTATACGGGTTCCTGCTCTAAGCCATGTGGCCGTTGTGCTGTTTTTTTACCAAGAAGGGCCAATGACTTGTTGGTCATGAGACCCAAGACAGGATGGGGGCACGGGATACTAAAAATAGTACTGGAGGTGGGAACGATTTTGTGGTCGACTTCGGGCTGGGTACAGAACGGGGCGAAGGGACTAAGTCAAACCCTGCAACGGCGTTGACCCGGAAGCCGCAGAAGTAAATGGCTGCTTAATGCACGTACAGGAGGTTTCAACGGGAAAAATTATCACCCGTCGACGGCGGGATGGGTGAAATTCGTAACGATTACGTTTGTGCGGAATACGCTTCCGTCATCAGGTAAGGCACCTTGTAACACTCTGACCGCACCCCGGCTCCATTTACACAATATAGAAATCTGCACCCAATTGTTGACAATTTATACCGGCGACGAAGTGCGTAGGCTATGCGCAGTTTTGCGCCCTCCAAAACCTTCCAGCACTTCCACAGAATGGTAGTTTGCTACCTAGGGTCCTCCACGTATATTGGATCGGCTCATTGTGTCCAGTTCAATACAGTTCATTTTCAAAACATAAGAGCATACTTCATCCCATGGCTCATTCTTATCGGAGAGCTTTTTTCCAAATTATCCAAAGTTTGGAAATAATTGGAGATAGGTATCAATATATGGAGGCGTTCTGTCACTATTCGTGAAATTCTCCTGAAGCAAAAACAAACAGGCTGGTTAAATTTCTCATACGGCCATTACAATAATTGTAGAGATTTTTCATACGGCCAGTACAATAATTGTAGAGTAAATCGAGAGTGAATAACGCTTTCGAAGTCGGCTAGGGAGAAAGCTTTAGCTATTCGTGGAAACCCCTACTACTGAGAAAATATGGATCAGGAATTTTCCACGAAAGTTCTTGCCCGAAGTTTGAATCAACGATTTTTCCTAAAAAATTATTTGAAAAAAAAGCAGTACACAGCTGAATCTATGCCTTCTTCGTAGAATGGGTTGCTCCGTCCCCCGAAAAAAATGTAGACAGCCGGCATTGGTTGCGGACGAGGGCCACGCCCGACATGCGATGTGAAGTGCCATGTGCGCACGCAAATCTTGAGAAGGACAGTGTCTAGCGGGCCCTCAGCCGCACCGAGCGGCAGCTTTTCGCAATAGGCCGGTTGTCTGCGGCTAGAGGAGGACGTGCGCTTCACTATATGCGCTGCCGGCTGCTCATCCTGGAGGACGTGACGAGAGACAAAGAAAACACGAAATGTCTGGGCGAAACACGGACGGACCGGGGCAGACCAGTGTGGCATGTGGCGACAGGCACGAATGAGGAAGATAGCAGCATTCGAGAGGACTGTCCCTGCTGTGACTCAGATAGATATGTCCGATGTTCGTTCCCGACGGAGAGCGGGCGTGTTATGGAGTGCGCGGGGGTGAGGACGTGTTGCTGTGTGGGGAGTGGGGAGAGTGGGGAGTCGGGGGCAACGAAAACAACTGTGGCTTGGAACTTGAAGGGTCAAGGATCAATTTCAACCGGAGGGGTCCCCTCGCATGATTTACAACTCCCGTGTTCGCGTGATGGAATGGTTCCGGTTTAAAAATTCACATATTTGGGAAAAACAAAACAGGAAAATCTGGAAGATGAAAAAAAAATGCGCAAAAAAACAGGAAAATTATGGGGGAAAAGCTCTACAATAAGAATGACTTCTTCGAATAAATGTCTCCAAAAGCGTTACCTGGTACAATAATTTTGGTCTACAAACTTGCTGGGATATACACTGCAATCTCTTTAATGAAGTAAGAACGCTGCAGATCCCAGCCAGAGCGCACAACTCTCAGCACCCGATCGACTGTTGCAGCGAGGTCAAGACATGAGGCCTCGAAAAGAGGATGGTCGATACATCCAACGTATATCACCTTGCTGTTTGGAGATACCCGATGCCCACACGCCCCCTGTACCTGACCGAATAATACGTACCTACACGTACTAAAAAATTCCCGAGTGCCGCCGACGCCCCCCCCCAAAGCTGCAGATTCATTAGGACGGGCCGAGTGACCCACGCTCAACCCAAGGCCAGCGTCACCGAAACACCCTACTCAGATGATCACCCTACGGCAACACGAGTGAAAGATAAAACATTAATTACCAAACCAGCTTGACACTCTGATGGGGCAGAGGACAACAGACTGCCGAAAAAGGAGGGTGACTAGTGTGGGCGACAATAGTAAGTAGTAATATCCGTTAGTCAAAGATCCATATCCACCAAGGAAACCCGGGGATGTACCCCGGATGTCCCCCGATGACTACAGTTCAACAAAGTCCTGCTAGGGTTATGCTCATGGAGTGCTCGGAATCCTCAGATCACCAGTGTTGCAGCTGGTGAAACGGGCAACGCAGTTGATTATCTGGGCATCTAATGCGTTGGCGGACGATATGGATGCACGATGTGTGACAGGTGGATGGAATGGTTGGCACAGATCGGTTGACTTTGTTCCTTTGCTCCTTGAGTAGAACTGAAAAGTACCAGGTATGGCTTGCTGTTGCGTCCGTTTCTAGTTTTTTTCACCATGTGAAGGCATCCCCAGAGATCCTCCTTACCCCTATGTGATATTCCGACAGGGAGCTCCTAGAAACTTGATCCCTGCCTTACAAATAGTTCCTCCGCTCAGGATTGGTTTGTCGCCACACTTCATCGTACTACTCCTGGCGCCTGGCGCTGCACCATCCCCCCTGTCCGACGTATACCTATCGTCGGTGCAAAACGGGCATCCCGGTCAAAGCCCGTATCAGGGCACGTCTTCCGCCGCCTTTTCCTGACGCCCCGCTCCGAAATAACCCCACTTGTCCGACGTCTGTGAGCGTCGCTGTCAGACAGGTATTCTGCAACCAGGCACGTCTCTCCCATACCCGATCCACCGTTCCCGCTCTTGGTCTGCTGCTAGTGAGGAAACCCATCCCCTAACTTTGGCGCTCCTGCCTTTCTTAACCCCGCGAGTCCCTTTGCGGCTATATATACGGAGCCCCTCCCAGTCTCCGTCCGGATACCTCACCCGCCAGTACAGCCCTGGAAGTCGTATACCCGCCCCACTACGACACGGCTCACCCCACCAGCACCTGCGAACGGTCGCCTGACCCGTGTGCAAATCGGGAAATCGTGTCGAACACCCCTGTCCGCGGCGCGTGGTCCTGCCCACCCTTCGACGGCCGCAAGGCCGACCAAGGGCGGCAACCCCGGCCTTCGTACGTCTCTCACAGGGCATGGAAGACGTCGGCTTGCAGTGGGGTGAAGCTGTCTCGGACCTCCTCAGGTAGTCCCTCCGCTCCGTCCCAGTTCGATACCGGCCCCGGGACTGCCACTCCCACACGTCTCTCGAGGTCCCGGCTGTGCGCCGGTCGGTCAGAGTGTAGGGCGGTACGGCTATAGTCGAGGTTCTCGCTAACTCCAAATCAGCGCCCCAAGCCAAGTGCGCGAACACGTCTCCGAAGGCGTGGCCCAAGCGCTCCAGTCGCGCACAGAAGATCTTGGCATTAGCCGCCGACACCGTCCTCCCCCTGATCCGGTGAACTCTCAGCGTACCTTGATTAACCAAGGCCCGGTTGCTCGGTTGCCGTCACCCGCCACGGCTCGGCCCAGTGCCTGTGCCATGTCTCCAACCTGCGCCCGCTCGCGTGAGGAATTTTGCATAATTGCCTTGTTGAAGCACGCTTGTCGTCAGTTTTTCTCCTCGCCACTTGAGTATTCCTGGAACATCTCCTGCCTCTCTGCTACAAAACAGGTCGAGCCCCGTACGGAAGGCTTCTCTGTGCAGCCCGGGAGCAAGCGTGTCAAGGTTTGTGCGCGCGTCGCGGCCGACGTACAGACGGGAACGTGTCTGACCTGAGGGTGGGCGCGGATCTGGTGTCGTCCGCTAAATCCAACAGGCTGCCCTAGTGTACTCATTTCACCTCGGAGGCCAGAAATTGCAGACCTTCGCTAGCATCTCATGGAGCCATCCTTCCATCCTCTCGGCCCCTTGACTACGAGGGTGATCAGCAGGTTCATGGTATCTCCCTGGGACCACCATGTTGCGGCGAGGTCGAGCCATCAGGTTTCAAGAAGACCATGGTCAATCACTTCCGGAGTCATGCCTTGCTGTTCTGAATTCGAACGGGGTCCTGCCAAAATTACGCTCGTCGTGTCCTCGGAATCCTCAGACATCTGGTGTCTCGGTCGCTGAAATGGGTGACGCGGTTGATTAAGTATTATAAGGCATCAATCGCGTTTGCGAGCGATATGGTGCACCATGTGTGACCCGTGACAGGTTGATAGGATAGTTGGTGCAGATCGTTCGACTCCGTTTATTTGTTTCTTGGATGGCTCTGTAGCGTAGCAGGTATTACTGGTCTTCGCCTCCATTCCCTGCTTTTCTGCAGCATGCGAGGCGCCCCCAATCGGGGACAGATCCTACATATCCTTACTATCCGACAGAAAGATTCCGAAAGCTTGGTCCCTGATTACACAAATAGCCCTCCGCGTAGGCTCGGTTCGGACAGGAGGTTCTTGCTAGGTACCATTAACTCCTGGCGCCCGGCACTGGAGCAAGTCACTGCTGCCGCGCTTGTCAACGGTAGACACAACGTAACAGCCTTCGCAAGGATGGCTAGGATAGCATGACGCTTTGAGGTGCAACGTCGGAAATACCGGCATGTACTACGGTAGTGAGCCAACAGCGAGAAAAATATTGTACGCTGCAGGGCTGTTGTGCTCGTGGCATGCGAGGGTCGGTGCCTGGAGTCAGCGCTAGGGGGTCCTTCGCTTCGTTCAGTTCTCACACACATCAAGCAAGCTGTTTGGTGACTGTGCAAACAACAAGCACGTACATCCCGGATATGGTCCCGGCGTCATCTACGTACAGTAAATCACCCAACAGCTCCACCTCAACACACATCACCAACGAGAGGATTGCTGTCTCCTACGCTGCAGCGTTGAAGCGCTCGTGGCGTTTGGGGGTCGGTGCCTGGAGTCATCCGGGCATTTGATTCCCACGCACAGCACACAACAAGCAAGCAAGCTGTGTGTTGACTCTGCAAGCAACTACAGTAGCATGAACGATCACATGCACACGTATTTCCCGTGCTATGCAATGTCTATAGCGTGTCCAACGAAAAACGCATAAATCCCACGCAGAACGCATAATACCACCTTCACATACAACACACATCACCAACGGGAGGAGTGCTGTACGCTGCAGCTTTGTTGCCCCTGTGGTTTTACGAGTGCGTACTCCTTTCGTTTTTTTCAGCAACGGCTTCAATATCTTCATACCGTAGGATTAAAAAAGTGCCAGTATCACGTACCAGGTATAAAATTACCATAATGTTAGATTATATTTTATTGTGGCTCAGATGCCCATGTCAAAGTTAGTTCCCCATACGGTGGTTTTATTTATACCCTCTGTTTTTTTTCTCCGTTTTTACGCGTATAATGTCTATAGCATGTCCAACAGAAAAGGCATGATCCCACACAGAACGCATAATACCAACATCGCACACAACACACATCACCGACGGGAGGAGTGCTGTACGCTGCAGCTCTGTTGCCCCTGTGGCTTTACGCGTACGTACTCCTTTCGTTTTTATCTGTTTTTTTTTAGCAACGACGTCAATATTTTCATACCGCAGGATTAAAAAGGTACCAGTATCACGTACCAGGTACCAGGTATCAGATTACCATAATGTTAGACAATACTATATTGTGGCTCAGATGCCCATGTGCACGTTAATCCCCACACGGTGGTTCTACACCCTCTGTTTGTTCTCTCCATTAGTTTCGAATTAATTATCGTACTGATACTACAGGAATGTTACAGGATTCTTACAAAGTACCAGGTAACTTATACCGTGTAAGCGCTTTGTTTTTGCGCAACGTATCTTACGTGCGTACGTAGAAGTTGCGATATGGTAACAATAGGACGCTGGGGAACAACACGCCAATATCGCTTTTGGCGCTGCATTACAGATGGTGTACTATTTTAATAGCCTTTCTGGTTAGTTGGGTCTTATTGTGTCACCACAGCAATCCCTGGCATGCAGTAAACTTCCCCGAGAAAGAGCTGGCTAATGGCTGCATCACTGACCTCTCCCCTCGTAATGCTACTCGGGTCCTTCGAGCCGTGTACGCGATTTTTATGGCAGGGAGGAAATAATAGTATGAACGATCGTACTACTCGCATTACAGATCGAGGTCGACCACCGGCAAACTTCGTCGGACAAGTTGCAAATTCCCTAACGTAGTCGGCCGGAGAATACCAGCGACACGCCAGGGAGTATTGGAGCACTACTCTGTGGCTAGTATGAAGTTCCTCGCATCAATCGATGATCGAACATTCGCAGTTAATTGGTTTGTTGCCAATGAATAGCTAGAATCCACTGACTCCGCAATTAATTGCATTGCTCTTTGTGATTCACAACCAAATGCAGGAGATGGAGAGGGGGGAGCAATCACCCGCGGGCGGTCAACCAGTAGACGCGAGGGGGGCATCATCCGGCAACTTGAACAGCAACCCACACATAAGAAACGGTGTGGAAGACGGCGCCTTTTCTAGTTCTGCGCCCACGGCCGTCCCCGCTCGTTCCCCTTCTGGGCCAGCAATTCCCAGCCTAGCACTTGGCCTAGGTGGCAGGCTAGTTGCTGTCAAAAGCGAGATTGATACCGACCGGCCACGTGTTTCTGATGAGGCTTTGCTCTGGGAAGGGGCAGCAGCGTCAGCGCCAAGCGGAGACATCGACGTTGGCCACGCGTGCGACACAGGCGCAGTTGAATCTGAAGCAGACGACAAGTCTTTGATCCGCAGGCTAGCGTCAGCCGACACATGGTCTCGATCACCCACGAATCGGACGGTCTCTGAGGGTACTGCACGCACGCCAATATCGCAAACGCGGATTTCTTGCGATGGACTGCCACTCGTGCAAATCGCAGCGGCGCAAAGTCAAGATGCACCGGCCGGTCAACGAACTGTCCATGATGGTGCGCTACCTGGCCATGTGGGAGAAATGAGAGACAACCGCGCATCATCCGTTTTGGCAGCGAAGATGGGTATGGTTGCCGAAATGAGCATTGGGGACTCCAGCGGTGCTAGGCGTGGTACGCCTGAGACTGCCAAGGATAGAGATGCGCAACGCGCACCAACTTTCGCGCAAGGGGCAGGTCGGGCTGTCGACCATTCTGTGAGCAATCATTGCGCGGAGTCTTCTGACCGAGTTTCAACATTAAATTACCCAGGAACAGAGTCTGTGCTGGAACATATTACGGTGTGCTCCAATGACATTGGTATCGGCAGTCTCAATCATATCACTCTTCCGGCAAGAGCCCATTCGCGTACAGATGTAGGGGGACTCTCACTGCCGATAGCAACTGCTGAGCAGCACGATCGGGTTGGGGCGAGGTTGGGAAGTGTTCCCGGTTTATCGGACAATATTCGGCATGCCGGGGCAGGACGGAACAACAGCGTCTCACCTCGATTGGGAACTTCATCTGATTTTGGGCTCAATGCTGGGGGCTCTGATAGGTTGGAAGCGGGCATTGCAACCGCCCCGCGGCCAGGTGCTACGGGATTGCGGCTTGCCCAAGGGAATCACGCGCAAGGGGTCGGGCAAGACGATGGCGGTGGTTCGCACAAGGCGAGTACCGATAGGGCAACTTCCCGCGACGATAGTGTATCAGGGCTGCCGCCAGCGTCAAACTTTCCTAGACGAAGCAATCAAGCGCCTGCACTCCTTGCGGGACAGAATGCTGATGTCTCGGCCGCCAGTGGACTTGCGGTGGAGTCAGGCTCAGGTGTAGCCTCGCACCAGACAACCCAAAGTGGACCCGCCACCCCTAGGCCGGTGGCTGCGCTCTCCCACATCGGGCCGCAGGATTTCGTAGCCGGAACCTCTCTCCCCGCCGACGATATAAGGGACCATGACTCCCTCGAATCGCTTAGGAAAACTCGATACTCAGCTACGGAAAATACTGTGGGGGGTTCAGGTTCAGCAGCGTCTGTGGAGACAACGCGAACAGCAAGTTTGCCATCGGCGATCGAGAGTGGGCAAGCAAGCATCAGGCAGGACGCAATGAGGCTCGCGTCCGCGGAAGAGCATGCCATCAGCGATTCGGCAGGGGACACTGTCGATATCGCTCTTGCCGCCCTTTCGTACGCAGATGCTGCTGCTTCTGCTTCACCGGGTGCTGACTACAACGGTGCCACGGCCGTGGGATTCGACAACGGGTCTGCCGGACAAGATCGTCAATTTTGTTCGAGTAGCGCTTGTGGCGAATTGGCGAGGGGGGACCTCCCACCTGGAGAGCGTGAACACGTGGAGGGGACTGCTCCTACCGCTGCACCATTAGCCGCAGGAGCTTCCACGCATCCCGAGCAAAGTTCCCCAGATGCCCTGGGCTCTCTTGATTGTGCCCCCATGGTCGCCCCTTTACCCTTGGGCGCCACTCAAGCTGGTTCCAATGGATCCGCTACGCCCACTATTAGTAGAAGGGAGAAAGGCGCGCGCGCGCGCGATCGCCGTGATGATATGATGCACGCCATGTGCATGATATGTCTCGATAAGTTCAGCGACCCGGCGGACGGGGGCGGCGCAAAGGTGCTCGGACTCCTCGACTCCTGCTCTCATCGATATTGCTACCAGGTACACGGTTTCGGAGGCAACGGCGGTGTCCTTCTTGTCCAGAGCTTGGGTGTGTGAACCACGCGTGCGCGCGAATGTTAAGGAATGTCTCATAGCGTGCCCTCCGGTCTTCTTCGCTCTTTTCGGACTGGTTTCGGGGAGTGTATGCGCTTTTTATTCCCTGTACGAGCGGCGTGACCTTGAGATAAAGTTTGATAGAAGATGCCCAATTTTACCGTCCGCAGCAATGTCTGACGCGATAACAGCGAGCACCATACCCCCTCCCTCCTTCCATTCCCTGATATCGTTTTTGGGGTCTCGCGTACCATAATTTTGTGTCCCCGCCCGTCGCCTGCCTCACTCAATGTTTGCATGTCAGTGCATCCTGGAGTGGAGCAAGATCACCAATAAGTGCCCACAATGCAAGTCTCGCTTTCACACCATCAAGGCGGTCAAGGAACTGAGACGAAACAACAACAGGTACTGTCAGGGATGGGATTTTGTACGTAGCGACCACTGAAAAAGCGACTACCAGAAAAAACAAATGTATCCCCGCCAAAAGCCGACGCCCCCACCCACCGTGGAATTACTTGATCCCAGTGTACACAATTATGTAATTCCCAAATGCATAGCGCGGTAGAGAGCGGATGAGTCTTCTCCCGGCCGTTTAGGTATGGGTCCAGACCCAATACGTCTAAATCCTGGCGAGGTTTTTGGTTACATTGGAAATAAGCGCAGGTGTCGGTGAGATCGTCCAAAAGCTGTCCTTTTTTTGTATCATTCCGTATAGGGCCGCGAGTCTCCGAATCATTGTATAAATACTGCTCAAAAACTTCGCCAGCATTTTCTCTGGGTTATATGGCATCTGCTATAGCAAACCGCAGTTGATTTGGTTAACTGGAAAGGCGCACTGCTCTTTCGCAAATAGCCGAATATCAGCTTTATTGGCCCACGTACGATTCGGGTGTACGTCATATTTCACCACCAGGAGTCAGAAACCAACTACGGCCAACAAACGAAAAAAAAAGACTTCGCATGGCCCGCAGGCCTGAAAAACGCCCTCGAGGCGAACTGCAAGCGCTTATGTGACTATTATAGGACCGATGGCGACACCATCCAGAGAGCGGCGGGGTGTGGAAGGGGCGACAGGTCTTGGCGCGGGTGCTGTCTATTTTGTGTCTTTACCCTGCGTACAGTAGTATAATAACTGGTATGTGTGGTTCCGTCTACTTTGTCCCTAAATATAAGGATCGTTTTTATTAAACATTAATACACAAAAGTTTCTTATTTTTATGGACAAAGTGGTATTTTACATCAGGTAGCAGGTATAGCATATACCAGGTATACACCATGTATCAGGTATCAAGTACGTGCAACATCAAGGCGAACTGTAAGCGCTGATGTGGCTAGGACCGGTGGCGACACCACCTAAAGAGCGGTGGGGTGTGAAAGGGGCGACAGGTCTTGGCGCGTAGATGGTGCTGTGTCTATTTCGTGTTTTTTCGCTGCGCACAGCAGTAGCATAGTATGCCTGGTACGTATGGTGTCGTCCACTTTGCCCCTAAAGTTTAATTCCGTTTTGATTAAAAATTATGTACCACCGGTGGTTCGTTTCGGGGATGAGCGGTATTTTACACCAGGTACGTAGGAGGCACGCTCAAGCCTGAGCCCCAGCCTCCACGTCTTACAAATCTCCTCGAGCCGCGAGCAGCGCTTAGGTACGGCAGAGACGGCAGAGTATTGTATACTACACCTATTGTAGTACTATATAGGTGTTTGTCGAATACTATGTACTGGTATATATGTGTTCGTTAATCTGTACCTGGTACAGCAATAGCAATTCCCCCCATTCATTCTGATGAAGTGCTTGACATTTCGCTACCAGGTAAGCTGTTATTGCTTTGTGGACGAACATTTTTTTCAAACTAAGAACGTCCAAAGCCAGTTTCATGGCCCCAAGAAGTCCAACATCCCATCCCTGGCTGTATTTTCTTACCTCCGTTCCCTAGCACCGGTCGCTGACCAAAGAGCCGCGCGTTGCTTCAAAGGGATACCTGCCAGAGATACCATATGAAGGCTGCACGACCGCCGATATTGGGGATTTTTCCGTACCACTCTGATCGGGCGGCGCCCTGAACCCTGGACCCTCGCTACATCCCCGTACCCATGTATGGCGCCTGCTTTGCTTCTCGATTCATTCCATGAGTATCATAGAGGGTCTTGGAGGTCACAACCACGGTGGTTCTCTGGTCTCATCGACCCATCCACTGCTACCCGATACAATACCGATCTTCATTTCGCTTTTTTTCCAGGTACCGCGGCGTGGCGGTGAACGTCGAAGATAGAGACCAGACGTACAGCTCTGTAGACGTTCGCGACGTGGTCGTGTTGGATCCAGACGTGGGATGTCACCCCGGGTGCCTGCTGCGCAGTGCTGTGGATGCCTTCCAGCAGCCGGGCTGGGAGTTTTCCGTCCAGGTGTAGCCCCCGCTGCTGTGAAATCTCACTTGAGTCGATAGGCGTTGATAGCTAGTACCTGGTATAGTAGTGCATCTGCGCACAATTGAAAACGTCTCGCAGCTCACTCTGAGAGAACGCCACGAAAAGCCGGTCGTAACGCCGAAAGACAGTTGGCAACCATTGTGATCGCCTCTGACTGTTTCGAGCAAGATCTTGGCGCTTTGTCTCAGACCCTGTCGCGATTTCTGTCCAGCATCGACCGCTCTTCATTTCGTGTGTGCTTATTCCACCTCGAACATGCCCACGTCGAGGTTATCCGTGTTCACATTTGGGCGATATGGTGGGTCGTTTGGGATGATCGTGCGGCCCTTGCTGCTGGTGTCCATGCAATGCACCAGAGACGACGCCCCGGCAAGGGGCATTCAATGTTTCTGGCCGGAAACTACTTTCCCATGTTCTTAGCGTTTTCCGCCCGCTGCTACTGCTGTTTTTTTTGTTTCTTCATTTTTGCCCTCTTTGGCAGTGCGAGCAGTGTTCCGGTTGGTTCCATGGAACCTGCGTCGGCTTCCACGAGGAGACGGCCGTGCCCGACCGCTGGTTTTGTAACCCGTGTATTGGACAGGCACATCTAACCGCCCCAAACCCAGCCCCAGTTTCGGCGCCAGCGGCACGGGCGACGGCTAGCTCCCGCGGTAGGGGCTCCTCTGGTCGTAACCGCGGGAGGGGTCGAGGGCACGGTCGCGGTCAACCCACCGGGCGCCTGGACCGCGCGCCTCCGCTCGCCTCAGCGCAAGTACAAGAGCGGGGAGCGGCAAGAGGCCGATGCCAAGTTCCGGGGGAGGATGGCAGCGACATCGGCTCTCGTTCTTCGAGTAGGATCGCTGTAGATGGAACCCAGGCGACCGAGGAGGCGGATGCGCCCCTTTCGGGTGCGCCGCAGCAGGCATCTGCAAGCCCTACACCCCCGGCCCCACCTGTACAAGCGCAGTCGACGTCGTCACCGTCACCGACGGTTGCAGCAGCATCTGCTCGAGGAAGAGGTAGAGCGCGTGGATCAGCCGCGCAGACGCCTGCGCCGCAGCAAACACCCCCAAGCCCTGTATCGCCGGCCCCACCTGTACAGGTGCAGTCGGCGTCTTCACCGTCACCGGCGGTTGCAGCACCACCTCCTCGAGGAAGTGGTAGAACGCACGGATCAGTTGTGGAGGCGGCGATATCCCATTCGGCTCCGCCTCAGCAGGCATCTGGAAGACCTGCACCGCCGGTCCCACCTGTACAGGTGCGGTCGGCGCCTTCACCGTCACCGCAGGTTGCAACTGTACCTCGAGGAAGAAGTAGACCGCGCGGATCCAGGACCGCGTCGCCATCTGCTAAACCGTCGGCACCGCTGGTCTCAGAACCGCCGGTCTCGGCACCACCGGTCTCGGCCTCGGCACCGACGCAGGCAACAGCCGCACCAGCGTCGCCGACTTCTGTACCGCCCTCCGTACCCCCTCCGGATAGAACCCAAGAGCCGCAACAACAGCCGCCACCTCCACCCATTGCGGACCAGCCACACACAGGTGACGAAGCCAATCAAGGCGAGTCCCAAATGTATCAAAGGGGTAGAGAGAATGTCGTCGGCCACATTATGTGGTATTTTTTTCAAAGAAGTCTCGTTTGAACGATATACTGCGTACTGAATGCGTCATGTACGATCTATGCTACCTGGTAGCATCGAGAAATGTGTCCTGATGAACTCCTTACTTGATTGTGTCCTTTTGCTTTTTATGTAAACGTAGGGTAGCGATACTGTGAGATTATATCGTACGCTGAGATTGACGAAGAACACGTGCTGTTGTGGATTGATCGCAGGGGGTAGCGCTCGAGGTTCAGCAACACCTCCATGTCATGCACACAGTGATGACGCCGTCAGCAGCAGCCCAGGTGAACGGCAGTGTTTATCGTTTTTTTGGGTCATGTCTCCGCATTGGGATGCTAGCCTCGGGAAAACACCCCCTCGCTGCCGATCGGCTCCATATTTTCGGTGCCTTCACACGCCGTGAACATCGCTGCTCGCTCCTCGTGTGGTCATTGTGGTGATATGTAAACAAGTTATTGTCGAGGCCTTGGTGCTATGTATCGTACTTCACTGAAGAAATATGGTCGCTACCCTTTCTTTCACCGCGTCTGCAAGCAAAGTGCCAGCTTGAGAGCCCTCAGTGTTCAACACATATGCAGATAACCACTTGGAAGCAAGGTTGGTTGACTTTCTCTGAGCGTGTTGATTGTTCAGACCTGCGCGCAAAGTTAGCCCATGTGATAAGAGACTCACGGTAGTCTGTATCTGTATCTGCTGCACGCTATGCCGACAGATGTTCCTGCTGTGCTGCCAGAGCGCCCTCCCCCGTCCTTGCTCCGGACGCTGGAAGCATCTGAGATGTCGGAATTATGCGACGTATGCGGCTTCGATACGGAGCCCGACAATCTCATAGTGTACTGCGAGTCGTGCAACATGGGTGTTCATCAGACCTGCTACGGTATTTCTCAGGTGCAGAGCGAGGAAGCGAGAATACTTCAAAAGTGCAGCTGGCAGAATCGCAGCGCTTCACCATCAAATCGGAAGACCCAGCTTCCCCAATGCTTAGCTAATGTGTTACCTGGTACCTACTTTTTGTAATACGGAGCACGTGTTTTACGATGCTTCCAGCGGCCCTTGTTGTGAAAGCGATGCACTTTGTAGTGTATGGCGCTGTAAACCCACGTATCACCTCGACGCTCTGCAATATTGCCGTTGAGTGGCGCAGGTGTCGCTGTAACGCACCCCCCACCCCTGGAGGCTTTATTGGTGCTACCCTTCGTTAGCGCCCAGTTTGTCGGACTCTACCACAGCCCATAACTTCCTCCTTAATTTCGTATTTCTAACCGCATGTTTAACGACGCTGGTACGCATCTACTGCCCACTGCAGATTCCAACGAAGGAGTGGTACTGCAGCCCATGCTCATCTGGCGTCCACCCCTCGACCTTGGTGAGGCATTGTCGAAGATCGTTTTCTGTCGTTGTTGTACTTGTTACTTATTGTTTCGCCGAGAGCATGCGTGGTTTCTGCTCCTCTTGAACTGCTGAGCCACACGAATACAGCTTCCCCTGCACACAAACACCCCTTTCGTCGCAGCAGTAGTTTGTGTTTCTTCTATATATGTGCAGCATTTCTACTCGGCTTGTAAGCTCAAGCGCGTGGGGCCAGCGAAATAATGCCCTTCTCTTCCACTTAATCGTAGGAGATAACATGGCAGATTACGACGAAAATACAGCAACGCGACACAGGTACTAGTCGACCAGGTGCGAATTGACCGGCTCAGCAAGCTAACGTTCCTGTCCTGCGTGAGGGTGCACTATTCTGCATGCAGTCGACCATGAGCGCCAATGCCGGGCGAAGTCGTAGATTTTCGCCGGATGGATACCCAGAAATGTGGACAACTTCCCACCCGCCCCTACTTCTCGGCCCCATTTCGGTTCCGTAACGGCAATGGCCCCTCCCCACTTGTTTTCAACTTCAGGCTTGTCGCTTCTGCCCCATTAAAGGAGGGGCCCTGAAGCGTTGCACTGACGGGAAATGGGGGCACATTCTGTGTGCATTCTGGATCCCAGAGTGTTGCTTCATAGACCCACGTGAGACCTCTTGAAAAGGACGGAGTGCGGGGTGAAGTGGGGGCCTGTGCTATCTAAAGCTCATAGACACAACACTCTGCCGTACTGTAGCGCGGGGTGCCAAAGTTGCCGTACACTTGAGCAGGCCTTTGTTGTGGAGGAGCGGGCCGCTGCTGGTCACCTCTGGATAACGTTGGCTGAAATCAGGCGGCGGAATCGCGTGATTCAGCTTGCAGTTTGGTGTTGATGCTTTCGCTGGGAAAACATCGTTGTTCCTCAAGAACAGATAATTTTCAAGTGACCCACCACGCACTCCATACCTCGCTCTGTTTCTCCATTTGGCACGTGGTCAGGAAAAATGGAGCCGATCGGTAGTATCAACAAACGCGGCCAGGCCGGCGGGGTAGAGAAGTTTCTGCCGACGTTTCGCGCCCGGAAGTGCTACATATGTGGCACCAGCACAGGAAGCGCTATTCGCTGCCACACCCCCTCGTGCAAGTTTCATCTACACCCAATGTGCGGGAGCAGAGCTGGCAGTGTCTACATGGAAATTGAGACCACGATGAAGACAGGGGCGGATGGCACAGAGCACGAGGCCGTCAAACTTGTGGCAAAATGTCCCAGGTGAGCACGTGTGCGTAATTTTATGAAATCTGGTGCCTATGGCAGTGTAGAGCTCTTTGATTCCTTTCGAGCACTGCTTTGAAGCATGGATAACACTGGGGGTGCAGTGTCCACAGGGAGCAGTGCCCTTTGTGCCAAGTGTTCGGGAAAGCACATTGCCGTAACACTCCTCTCACACGTAGTATTAGCTCGGCAGTCTACAACCACCGTTCCCTGTCTATCCTGGCTTTGCTTCCTTCTCGCTCACCTGTCTTTGGACACGCCCCCTGCCGCTGCCTACGACAGGCACAATAAAAACAAGCCTGCCGTCAGCCGGAGTCGTAAGGGCCGTGAGGCCATGGCGTCTGCAGCTGACCCACTGCGAATAGCCAATAAGACGATCGAGATTGCAGACCCGGGGCAGGATGGTGCCGTCGTGCTCACAGGAAAAGTGACATGGTTTGACCAGGACCGATCGAGGTACTGCATCATGACGTCTTTTTCGGGTGTGGGCGGTGAAGGCAATGGCGGCGGTAGCAGTAGCGGCGACGGAGGCAGCTGCAGTGGCGGCTTGGAAGCGACGGGGGGCTGCGCACACTGGATTACGGCGGAAAAGTTGGTTGGTGCTAAGGCAGTGAGGGTTGACCTCAAAAGCGGGAAAAGGTTCGCGGTGGAACCGCCGCCTTCGGTTGAAGGGGGTGAAGAGGAAACTGACTCGGAAAGTGAGTCTCAAGGCGACCGCATTAAAATCGAAGAAAACGATAACGAGGGGGAAAGGGCAGGCGTGGACAGAGAAGAAAGTGGAGCCTCACCTACGGAGGAGGGACACAAGGGCAAGATGAACGACACTGCAGGTGACGAGGAACAGAAGCGAGATAGTCCTGGCTCGGTTTTGGAGAACGAGCCAGACGAAGCAGAACTGCTCGCGGTGGCCCGCGGCAAACATGGGAGAGGCGCTATGGTGTCGCCGCCCTCATCGCCTAGTGCTGCACCGACCAAGCGCGCAGCGCGTGCTGGAATGCGGACGAGGCGGGAGCTCGACTTGCAGCGCACACAAGAGACGGAAGGGGCGGCCGAGATCCCGCCGTGTACGACCTCACGAGATCAGAGCAGTGCGTCTGTTCAACACGACGAGGATACTTCACGCGACGAGGATGGGGCATGCGACGGGAGTGAGGCACGCGATGGGGATGAGGCGGCATCCGAGAATAGAGACACTGCGTCTTCGGCGGAAAGTAGGAATAGGACGCCCATCGCACAGCAGCAGCGGCGACGGCTGTTGCCCTCGGTTCAGGTTCCGGCACCGCCACAGGCCGACCCATTCTCGAGGTATCCCATACGCGGCCGGCTGAAACGACCTCTACAACCTGCCGAGTTCCAAGAATCGAATGGGGTCGAGGGCGTACCCTCGGCCAAGAAACGGCGCGCAGGAGAAGATGAGGTGGAGGAGCTCGTGATACCCGCTACCGCCGGTTCGAATCCGACGTCCAACGAAGAGGTGGAGAGCCCGGATGAGGTCCCTGCAGCAGATGATTATGTGCGTCGTGCTCCGATGCCTCCAGAAATGAACGAATGCGTGCCGTTTGGCCCAACACTACAATCGCGTTTTTCGACAGATGTGCCGACGGCAAGCGACAACGCCAGCAGGAACCAAGTCGTTCAACCGCTGCCGGAACAAGCAAGCTGTACAGCGTACGTTGTGGAGCCTGGCTGGCCTAACGGCAGGGACACGCCCGGGCAAATACCCGTGATGCGCGTCCGCACCATTCGGTTAACGGGTGGCAAGGAAGCAATGTTCTTTGCAAGCGCCCACACTGGCGTAGCCGCGAGCGTTTCCTGCGGCAGCCGATCTACCTCGAGATTTTTTTTCCCGTTCGAAAGGTTTGAAGAGGTGGAAGCGGCTTGTGCCCACGAGGAACTGCCGCGTGAAGGGGAGGGCACTGATGAATCGCTCGTAGTTCGGTCTCAACATCCTTGCGAACCGGTCGAAACGCAGGAGGCGGGGGGGGCAGGAGACGTACAGCAGGACGTTGAGGCGAAGGTGGAGGCCGCGAAAGAGGATGTCCATCGTGTCGGGGAGGTACGGAATCCGCCTTCGTCAGGGGCGAAAGAGAATCGAGGAGAGGGGAGCGACGGGGACGAGGGGCTCGAGGGGGACAAAACGGGATCTGAAGTGCAAGCTGCTGAACTCCCTAAAGACACCATGCCGCCATCGCCGCCACAAGGCGGCGACACTTCCGAAATGGAAGACGGAGAAATCGAGACTGGGCCAGACGGACGTGCGGACATAATGCCTCCGAGCCCCCGGGACGAAGAGATGGAATCGGTTGCAGACGTGATCGGCCACGGCACGGAGGACGTTCTTGAGGTTGAGGTGGCGGAGGGGAGTAACAGCCCACCGAAGTCCGTGGAAAATCAAACGGTGGGCCGCGATTCGGACGGGACCGACGTTGTTCAGACCCGAGTGAACATGTTATGGTCGCAAGACATGGCAATATCGAGCGACGAGCAATCTTGCGGCGAGCCCGAAGGAGTGGAAACTTCGTCATATTGCTCGTTCGAGGACGTTCTCAGAAGAGCTGAGGACACCTCTCCAAGTGACGAAGCTTCAGCGACCACCAATATCGGTGACCATGCCTGCGACCCGACGGGGGCGGCTGGAAGCATTGTTACCGCGTGTTCCCCAGCAACGGCGGAGAGTACTGAAGCACCTCAGGAACACCTTCCGGGAGGCCCTCTGAGTAGCAGACCGGCCGAACCCACTGTCAGCGTTTTGTCCGATGACGAGAGAACGGGGGTAGAATCAACCGAAGCGGAAACTACGACGGCAGGACAGGCTCCTGAAGGGCTACGGGAGGCGTCAACGCCGCCGTCATCGCCTGACCCGCAGCAGCAAGCTGCTACCATTGCCCTCCGCACTATCGTTCGAGAACAGTTGCAGGGTATCCTTAAATCAGCGAGCAAAGGCGGAGAGGCAGCGCTAGCTAGCGGCAACGGGGCCGAGGTGTTCGAGAGGATCGCGGTCGAGACGGAGGAAGAGCTATTTGGACGTATCTACAATCACAGCACGGGTGGACGCGAGTACAAGGTGAATACCTGGTATTCATTTCTACTCGATATCGTGTCAGACCTCGTCGATATTGCTTCGGTCGATGATTGTTTGTGTCCGGAATGATGAACGTGGAAGCTGATGTGTTGGGTGCATCAACCACATCATAAGACTACTAGCTTCGATCCCGCGCCGTATGAAGCATACCACGCACTCGATGCAAGCGCTCGATGAAATAACTTTCTCTTCGGGTTCATTTTTTTTCTGTTTAAATAGCGCCTCGTGTGTCTTTTCGTTCTTGCCCTTATTTTCGTCGCTTCTTCATGTTATCGGGACATATTTTCCATCTACAACGTTAGCATTGCAGATGGGTGGGGGGCGTTCCGCGGTGGTAGCCCAGTCTACCAGGCACCTCTTTACCCAGGATATGTTGGCGATGTTCCGGTGTCAAGTGGTCCATTTCACACTACTACTGTAGGCCGGCCCGCGGCCATAGCAGCAAAACGCCGAGCTTACTGTACCGCCAGACCTACTGGTACTGCAACAAAGTCGAGCTTACTGTATCGCCGATTGTCTACCACGGTCGGCTGCAGGCCAAGTACAAGCAACTGCTGCTATCGGTGGGGAACGTTCGGAACTATCGTCTCGTTGCGTCGGTGCTAGAGGGAAACACTACGCCGACCGATCTAGCCACGAAGGTAAGCTTGCTGACATTGACAGTCAGCACGGAAGAGCTGTTTGTGCGAGGGAGCGTGCCGGTGGAATCAACTCGTCTGCCAGTAGGCTTCGTTTTTTCCGATGCTTGTTATCGCAACTTTTCGCGGAACCACGTGTGTGCTGATGGCTGAGTGCTCGTGCAGCCTGTGCTGCCGGAATACCAACGTCGCCTAGCAAGGGGTTTTGCAACGTTTTGAGTCCTGAAGTTGGGCCCATAAAATCGACCTACGCTCTCATATCGGAGAGACTTGTGGTTATTGCATGCAAAAAGTTGTAGACTGCGACCACAAACATGTCGCGATACATCTTGTATGTAGGCTGAGCAGCGTCAAGCATAGTAAGCTGAGTGTTCGATTGGACACCCTCGACTCCCCATCCATACTGCTGTTGCGGCAGCTTCTCCCTGTGCTCCCAGTGGTTTTGCCTGGCCTTGCAAGGGCTCTCTCCCGGCGGTAGATATCTTGAATTAATCATGGTGGATTCAGAATGCCGCTCCTACTGTAGATGTGAAGCCCTCTGTTTCCTCACTTTTACTCCTAATACTTGCGGGAAAGGACTACTGGCGGGAAAGGACCGTAATTGCCTGCATCCTCTCTGCTCACGCGTGTTCGTGAAGAACCCTTGCCGTTTTCCTCTGCTTCCGTTTCTAACAATGTCGTTTTTTGGTGGCCGTCGTACCTTGCCGACGACACCGCGCAGGATGCTGTGGGCCTCTTGAAGTCTCTCAGCTCCAGCCTCAACTGCCTGGCCATACCGCTGGCGGGTCGGAACAGACAGAGCGCTCGTGGACGTAGCCAGAGAGGAAGGAGTAGTCGCCGAGGGAAGATGCGGTTATTGGGATAGATATAGTAGGTAAATCTATGTTAACACCGTTTGTGGGGTGTTTTGCTTTTACAAAGTCTTCTGTTTCCGCAGTCGAATGTTTACTTTTGCCCATAAGAATGTCTTGTGTTACATGTACTGTACTTCAATAGTTCAACTGTAAAATATCCGGGCGGGTTTGGCTTGAAGCAGTCTTCCCCTCATAATAGCCGCAGCTGGGTTATCTTGCGCGCACTTGACTACTGTAGGTGTATCGGTAATGCACAGGTCGGGAACGCAGACTTCGCGCTGTGTGGGTGGTGATTGCTTTGAACGATGGATTTCTGTGATTTACTTGATGGACGTGCTCGCTGTGCACTTTCCTCAAGCTTTGGGCATCTGGGATTTTAGAATGGATAACCATGTGTTGGACGGTTAACAAGTGCAGAAAAGGCCGTAAAAACAGCTGATAACATGATATAAATACGATGACGCGGTGCACGTGCGTTCGCAAGTGGGATGCTATTCGTTTGAGTTGCAAAGCATGGATGCAACTCGTACTTGCAATTTGCAAATGCCCACCAGGAAGAGGAGGCAAGCGGGGATTGCCTTGGTATGCAGATCTCCATACGTATACGTGCACAAAGACGGCCAGAAAAGGCCACCTAGCCAGGGATGCATCTAGCAAGACATTGGTACGCCCTCCAGCCACGTATTCACAGCTCCCTCCGACAGGCGATAGAGCAGAAATACGACCCATGCTATCACGAAGAACCCCACAAGCGCACAACATCAACGAACAACGGTGAAAATAAAAGGGCTTTTCGCGGATCGGGTCACGGGGTGTTCAAAATGTCACGGGTCGGGTCGGTTCAGGAGGTGTTCAAAATCTCACGGGTCGGGTCGGGTAGTTTTGAAATCTGGCGGGTCCGGTCAGGTCGGGTCAAGAGTTTTCAAATCTCACGAGTCGGGTCAGGTCATGACCCGCGGGTCGGACCCGCTCGTCCGGCTCGCGGATCCGCCACTTGAAACACTTCCAGCTCTCTTACCCAAAGGCTTCTAGAAAATTAAAACATATCCAAATCCATATACGCATGCCCGCATCCATCCGTACCTACTGCAACCAGGCCACCTATCGCTGCGGGGCACAAAAATGAATACTAAATTATTTTTGGAGTATCGACCCACGGGCCGGATCTGCGGGTCAAGATAAATGGTCTCGCGGGTCAAGGTGACCCGACCCGCATGAAACCCGTGTCCCACGGGTCAATCGAAGGGTGGCGGGTCAGGTCAGGTCAGTTTTGAAATATTGTGGGTCGGGTTGGGTCGGGTCAAGAGGTTTTTAATTCTCACGGGTCGAGTCGGGTCAAACAAAAAAAATCATCTCGCGGGTCGGGTTGGGTCACGAGGATTTCGAAAATTCGCGGATCGAGTCGGGTCAGCTTACCCGACCCGACCCGTGGGGTTTGACTGACCCGAGAAAATCCCTGGAAAGAAACTCTCTGAATCAAAGCCCTCATTGGGTTCGGTCGGGCGTCCCTCGCAATCGTGTGCGATCAGTTTCCCCCCCCGCCTGCGGAGCTGACACCCTCTGCGACGCCAAACCAATGCGTAGCCAATCATGCAGAACTATGTGGTCGGGTCGCGGCCCAAAACGCGCTCCAAATACTCAAAGCGTATACGACCGCCGTCTCAGCTCGCAACACAGTTGGCCCCAAAGACACAAAGCGTACAAACGGGAACGCGGCCATGAAGCTTATCTCGTCGGGGTCAAATCCCCCCTCGGGGCCTACCAAGAACGCGGCGCTTCCACTGCGGAACGCATCTCTTTCGGTTGCCCGGGCGTACTCCGCAAGCGCGTCCAAAAGCGGAGGGGCATTCACGTCCCTCTCCTTGCAGACGAAAACAGTATCTAGAACAACCCGCTTCCCATCCTCGTCAAATACTCCACCGCCTCGTTCGGCACCGCTTTGCTCTCCAGCTGTTGTTCCAGCAACGCAGGGGCCAGTATGCCGGGCTTCTAACTCCTGAAATAGAGACGCCAGCGCCACGGGTGTTGCCCCGACGTGGGGCACTCCCATTCGCTCGCACTGTTCGGCAGCCTCAACAGCTGTGACGTCCCCCAGCTTGCCGAGTACGCTTGCGTCAGCGACCGCGTTTTTCTGTGTTCGAGCCGTTACTACCGGCGTCAGCCGCGAAGCCCCAATCTCAACGGCTTTTTCCACCAGCATCTTTAGGCGCTGTTTCCGAATAGGCGTGAAGATAAGTTCCACGTCAGGTACTTGCTTGCTCTGCCCTCCGCCATCATCAACGATTGGTTGTGGTCGTGTGAGACGCTCAACTCGCAACTCCACTTGATCGCTGCCGCTACCGCCGCCACCCGATCGCCTCAATCTGCTGCCCCGCCCGCCACTGCTCCTATCTTGAACGCCGCAGACAGCGGCTAGAAACTCGCCGTTGACGCCATCGAACACGCGCACTGGGTCACCCTCCCGCAAACGCATGACACTCACAAGGTAGCGTGTCTGATCACGCGAGAGTCCGACCATCTGGCCGACCCGTAGGTTCGACCCGCGGAGGTACATGCGGGGTGCGCGTGTCGGGGGCAGCGTTATTCGACGCGATGCGACAGGTACCGAATCGCAAGGACGGGAAGCAACCGTTGCGTGCGTTTCCACGTCACCTGGTACTGCTGCATTCGCTGTCCCCGGGCTGTTCTTCTCGGCGCCTCTGAGATTCCTCTGAAAACGTGGTCAACAGAGCAACGCGTAGCATGTGTAGGGTAAGACGACGAGGGAGGTGGGCATGCGCGGAAGAGGCACCTCACACATGAAGCGCACACAATACAACACAAGCCGAGCTGAAAAATCGCCAAAGACTCTGGATCAGGTCTGCGCATCGGTCGTACGAAGCGGGTAAAGGCGCTTACTAACGAAAAACATATTAAAAACACAAATTATGATTTGGTTTGACGAAAAGCACGAATATGGGTCCGCTATCGTGACATGACGTCTTGATCTAAAATGAAATGACATGCAACACACGCGGAAGGACTATAAATAGCAGCAACCGACTCGCCACCACCGACGGGATCAGACGAGAGCGAAGCCATGCGTCGTGGCGGGCACGTTGCCGCCAGCCATTGCGGTGTTTCGGCGAAGCAGGCTGGGAGACTATCCCTCTCAGGGCCTCTTGGGTGGGCGGAGGGAGCCCTCAAAACGACACACGATCAACAGCAACGGTGACACAGCAAACTCGTGTCTTTGCTCGATACTCCGATTCTCGTGGGGTATCCCAGACCCAGCGGGATGAAAAGTTGGGTTTGCGACCGCTATTATTTGTGTTACTGTAGACGTCGACGACGGTTTACACTGTGCGATGGTCCTTAAATATAGGCGCGGCGGTTGCCTTGGTCGCCTCTCGTTGGCCTTCCCGGTGTATCTCCTTTGAAGTGGTCGTCGACACGACCTAAAATCGTACGAAACTGCCTGGGGTACGGTCACCCAGTGCAAACGTTCCATGTCGAGGTTGATCAACTCCGCAAATTGGATATGGATTGGCAAATATTTCAAGTCACGGGACAGCCTTCGCGGACTTTAATTGCGCGCCGCGCAATGTATATAAAACCCCTGTTCTGGCAGGCACTGGAGCAATGTATAGTCATTCCCATTGACTAGAGCCAACTTTTATGAGAATCCTCGGCAGACATCGATCGACAAAACCAACGACACCGTCATGAAATCTGAACGTAATGCGCTGGTTGAGGTGTCCGACCCACCCTAGTGTCACAGTGCTCAAACCCCGGTCGGTGATATGTGGCGTGGCCTAACCAGGCGTCTGATAAAAAACATTTTGGCGCTGTCATGCACAAGACAGACGACAAAAAATATCGGCACCTCTCTCCGATGGCAAGAAATATACCATCTTCCAGGTTTGACATCGATCGACAAACCCAACGATGACGTCACGAATTCTGGATGAAGCGTGCTGGTTAGAGGCTCCGACTCACACCAGAGTCAGTTCTCACACTTCGGCCGGTGATATATGCGGCGTGGGTGGGTCAGGCGTCTACTAAAAAAATATTTGGCAGCTGGTGTGTAGAAAACAGACGACAATAACTCTCGATTCCTCTCCGTTGGCACAAAACAGAACTTTTTTGAATGTTTTGACGAAGATCGTAGGACGCCGCGGCCAACCTCTCGCCCCCTAGACCATGGATTCCAATAATACCTCCAAGGCCATCATTTTCACTCATAGGCCTTACCCGGTACGAAGCTCGTTGACCGTGGGTGGATTACCAAGTCGAGATCGAAGGTTAATCGTCGCGTGACTGCGGGTGTGCGAGCTGCGAGCTGTGTCTTTCCTTATCTTGTTTGTGTGCTGCGTAATTTCGCGTGGTTTCCATGGTTCCCGTTAATACAGCTATTTTATTGGAAGATGGCTCCCGTCATTCGCGTTATTTCAGCCATTTGATTGGAAGATAGCTGGCGTCAACTACAGTCCCGTGTTATTTTACACTGCCTTGTGGACTACAGCAAAACAAGTATTTTTCGACTTGAAAATCCTCGTTACTTGTTTAATCCAAAATTATGCTCTTTAATGATGGTGCGTGTTGGGACCAACCGAAGGAATAATAAAAAATAGTTTTTTTGCTCATTACTAAAAAAACATTCTTATGGGCCCTCAGGCTGTTTCCTATGCGGTTCGATTTTGAGCTTCAGATTTGTATTTTTCGATCTAAAAAACAAAAAATGGCCCTGCTTATGCAGTCCAAACATGCACATTTTCGACTTGAGAATCCGATGACCCAAGTCGTCGGCTTTTGGCCCCAAATCCGACGACTTGGGTCATCAGATTTTCAAATCGAAAAATGGCATGCTCTCTAAGTTCAAGATGTTATCCACGACAGCAAACAGCAGCAGAACGATCGATGAGTTGGATGGTGACACAGCTGTATAGCGACATTGCTTCGCGCCCAACGAACGATCGGTGGGCGGTGCGTCCCTCCGTGGTCAGACTACAGTCGGGTGGCGCGAGCTCGGGCCTAGAGACCAAGAGCAGCGCACTCGGCGCGCACCTCTCCGTGGATACGTTCTCGTAGACTACACTGCTGTACAGCAGCAGGGGCAGTAGTCCGTCACATTATGAAACACAAAATACCCAAGACAGCTTGACTCTAGCGCACTCGCCACATCTCTTCGCCACCAGACCAGAGGCAGTCAACCTTCGCCCGGGACGCTTGGTTCCTACGCGAAGGGCAGCGCACCCAGCGCGTCTGTTCATGGCGCCAGACCACAACAACAACCGTTGGTCTAGGCGTTTGCTCGAATCTCAGCACGCGTAATAAATCTGATTTTTCCGCATACGAAGACTGTTTTGATTTGCCAAGTTCACATATGAAAATGCGATCGGGTCAAAATCTGAACCTCAAAAATCGAACCGCATAGGAAACCGCCTTAGTGCCCGTGTTAACGAGGGAATATCAAATCCACTCAGGAAAAATGTCGAACGTAATTTGCTTTTCATTGGTCTAAACACACCACGACCAAAGAGTATGCTTTCGGAGTACACGAAATTTGATCTGGACGAAAAACAAAAGAAGTCCGAAAATGCTTACCTGGTACCTGGTATTCGGTTGTAACTCAATATCAGGTATCCATTTCGGCAGTTGGTTCAACTATTGGTGGCATGACCACGGGGGCTCAACGCCCCCGGGACATCCTGCGGTTTTTCTTGATCGCATCGATGACCAAGAACGAACGACGTGATAAAAAACGAACCTCAACCCGAGGCCACCGGGACGAAAGCCGCGCCCAGGCCTACAGACCATAGCACAACGTATCCCGGCAGTGGTGCCTAAAACAAATGGCGGTCGTGAGCCCCACTTCTCAACCAGCCCGATCGGATAACCGACACTAGAACTGATCGATCGACCACCAAATCGGAGGCTACGCTCAAACGTTGGATAGCTGTGTCGTCGCTGCTTCCGCACGTGGCGTTTGAGGGCTCCCTCCGGCTATCCAAGAGACTCTGAGAATCATACGAAGCTCCCTACCCTGCACCGTCAAAAAAAAAAAGAGGTTGGCGGCGCCTTCGCCCTCGTTTTCTCTCGTCTGTGTTCGCCAGCTGGGCGTTGTGTGGCGTGCTGCGTTATTCTGCTTTCAGACGCATTTGAACAAATATTCGTCGATTTTTTCACCAAGGCTGTATCCTACGCGGTTGGACGCCGAGGTTCAGATTGTATTTTTCGATTCCAAAAATGAAAGCGTCTGCTTATGTAGTCCGCATATGAAAAATGGGACCGGACAAAAATCGTTTTGATAATCCGATGGTCCAAGTCGTGAAGAAATGGCCCAAAATCCGACGACTTGGGCCTTCAGAGTTTCAAATCGAAAAATGGCATTTTCTCTAAATTCAAGATGATATCCACGACAGCAGGCAGCAGCAGGAAGATCGATGAGTTGGATGGTGACACAGCTGTGTAGCGGCGTTGCTTCGCGCCCGACGCGCAGTCGGCGGGCGGCGTGTCTCTCCGTGGCCATACTAGAGTCGGCTGGCGCGGGTTCGGGCCTATAGATCAAGAGAAGCGCACTCGGCGCGCACCTCTTTGTGGATACGTACTCGTCGACTACAGCAGCAGCAGCAGCCAGTCACATTGTGTAATACAAAATACCAAGACAGGTTGACTCTAGCGCACTCGGTACGCCTCTCACCGCCAGACCAGAGGCAGTCAGCGTGGGCTCGGACGCTTGGGTCCTACGCGCAGAGCAGCGCACTCGGCGCGTCTCTTCGCGGCGCCAGACCACAACAGCAGTTGGTCTCGACGTTTGCTCGAATCTCTGCACGCCCGATACATCCGATTGATTTTCGTATGGGAATACGGTTTCGATTTGCAAAGTTCACAGCTGAAATGTGTTCGGGTCCAAATCTGAAACTCAAATCTGAACCGCATAGGAAACATCCTAAATCAATGCTACCTGGATGTATTTTTCCCAACTTGATTTTCTTGTTTTCCCGTTAATATATGGGCCGGTAGGCACCCACAACCTGTTTTTAAATGCAAATTTCGACGTGAAGACTGTGGAAACCCGACTTCGATTCTCGGATCGGACACCATGCTGTGGATCGTGAGCCTACAAGCCATGAGGTCACGGCTCAGGATAAGGCAAGCAACCCAAGCAAGGACCTATTCGTGATGTACCCGAAGGACCCCCGTTGAGTCTGCATCGGATACAACAGGATTAGAACAACATGCCTACGATAAGCAAATAATCGAGAACAAGACTAACCTCAAGTCTGGCCACGATCCGACCGAGTCGAAACGTGCGCTCGCACGTGTCCCAGAGGGGTAGAGCGCGCTTGTGACGCTAGGGAGAAGGACTCCCAGATATGTAGATTATGGTAAACTGATTGGTTTGGGCCACAGGCCGAATGCGATGACCAAGGAAACGAAGGTCCGCCGAAAAGAATGGCAATCCACAAAATTGGGGAGGGGCCGTAAATGACGCGGCTCCTGCTGATACGAAAACTCATGTCGTCGTAACTCCTGAAATGGTCCTAAACCAAAATAGACCGTACCAGGTATAAAGCACGAACGATAGCACATCCCCCCACAACATCACACCCGGTGCTTCTTTTATTGTTTGTTTTTCAAACAACACTTCAGCACCGGGGGTACGTTAAATACCAAACCCCTCCGGAGGTACGCCTGAATACAGCATCAAACTACAGAAACACCATACCGGACCGGTGGAAACCGACCAAGCACAACACTCACTGGTATGTAGATCGGCAGAGCGCCTATACCTGAGGCGATTTTTGTTAGAATTTATCGTCAAAATTCTAGAAAATTCTGCCAAGTAGCACCAATCACAGACGAGTTGTGTAGGGATTTTGTAGGGACGAACGTCGGTGATTGGCACCACGATCGCACCGCCTTTGTCAGACGAGACGAGAGGTGGCGCGCGCGAGGAAGAGAGAGACCTCTGTTGTAACTCGCAAGCTCAGGCAATCCACGAAGCAGAGGGCAGCCCCAACACCATGCTGGTGTGGCGGTGTCTCCCCCCTATAGTATGTGCCTTGTTGTGTGTCTCGGAGTCTACGCTCTGTGAGAGGGTAGAAAGTCGGGGCCTGCGCAGCCTGTAGGGGCTGTTTTGACGTCAGAGGCGAAAACAGTTATTTGTGGGAGCCACCACCCTGAATGGTTTCCGTCCTGGTGTACCTACCGACCGTGAGCGAAGACGTCGTCAACGCTACTTAGCGGCACAAGCCTTCTGTCCCTTTACGTACCCTCATCCGCCCACAGGCCACAGGTGCAAGTTTTGAGTGCATGCGCGTAGTCAGACCACAGCAACACCTGCACCAGACTATAATACCAGCAGCACTAGCTTCGGTCTCCGTCAATCCGAGCTCTGGGCCTTGCCTGCAGCAGCGGACGAACCCCGTGGTTGCAGTGTCTAGGGCGCGTTTCCCATTAAACTTCAAACAGCAGCAGTACAGCAGAAATATTACCACCCTGTCCAGAAATATAAAAGAGTTTTGATACTCGTATTAATCCCCAAACATTCGTTACATTTCCGGACATGGTAATAGTACCAGCACCACTCTGTCCGGAAACGAACGAAATTGTCGGTACTGATATTAATATCCAAAGAGTTCTGACATTATCGGACATAGTGGTATCGTTTACGAGAAAAACTCAAAACCGATTCTAAAGACCTATGCCAATGGAAACGCGAAGTTGAAAAGTTTTTTTTCAAATATATGGCTTTAAAAAAACAGCCGAAAATTTTCTCGTACCGCCGCTGTGGGGAAAAAAGAGAAAAATGTTTGATTTTTTCTTTTTTTTCCCCCAACGGCTGCAGGCGGCGCAATTTGTGTTTTTCTGGTCGCAAATTGTCAACACGGTGATCGAAACCAGCTCGTGCGACGATCGACCCTCGATCTCGACATAGACTCAGCCCACGGCCAACCCACTCGGTATCTGGCAAGCCCAACGAGTATAGATGACGGCCTCGAAGATATCAGGCGGATCCATGGTCTAGGGGGCGAGAGCTTGCCGGCGGCGTCGTACGGTATCCTCCCAAACCTGAAAAAAAGACTATTTTTTGCCATTCGAGACGGATGGAGACGTTGTGTCTTCTGTTTTGTGCAAACCAGCGGCCAAATGTTTTTTTATCACACGCCTGGTCAGCTCCCGCCACATGACACCGGCCATGGTGTGAAGACGATGACCCTAGGGTGGGTCGGAGCCCCTTACGAGCGCACTCCGTTCAGAATTCGTGACGCAATCGTTGGTTTTGTTGATCGATGTATGTCGAGGACTCGGAATCTCGCCGCTTCGAACCAAAGATCGGCCTGAGTATTTCTCAAGCCGATGTTGGCCCAACATCGGCCCCAGATTTGCTTTTTTTGGGCTTTTCCAAAAGTTAGGAACTTTTTTTTTTTTTTAGGTGGCCCATAGGAAGCGTGTTCTGAAAATTTTTGGCGGGTATCTTTGAAATTCAAACTTTTTATTGCAACTTCGCTGTACCATTGGCATAGGTCTAAAACCAACTTAAACGAGCTCTCCCTGAGGAAAACATCTCGATAATTTAATGCCTTGAAAAACGTTGCCCAGGATAGGATCGGAGCCTGCAGACCAGGCAAGTGCGCCCCATCGATGCAACAGCAATGGGCCGAACGAATCCGTACCCCCGACATTTACCGGTGTCTGCTGCTGCACCGCCTCGAGCGAGAATCACGTCGTTTTTCTCTAACAATCCACGGCTGCCACTCCTGCTCTGTGCTACAAGCCCCGACTACCGGTTCCGACAAAGCACCTGAGGCCCCGACAGCAGCTATACATAGGCCGAGGCCATAGTAATCAGAACCCACGCTGGGCCCAAAAAGTAGGTACGCCCTTGTGCCCTTATGTTTACACACCATATATATTTGGTGCTGATTACGTTTTACTCTCACACGTTTCCACTGGAGCAGTCGGTAACCGTTCTCTGGCATCGCTGCAAGGCGAGCCAAATGGCAGCCATCCTCAGGTTTCAACGTGGGCTTACCATCATCGCCACTGCGTCAGAATGGTAAGGCAAACCGACTCCCCTCTCTTTACGTCTCAAGCCCGTTTTGGCAGCAGAACCTTGAGAAATCGTGACGTAAAGTGCAAGTGTAAAAACGTAAAAACGGCTGCTCGTATTAAATAGTAGTATTGTTAATAGTGTAGAGAGTCAAAGTGTTCGCTCTGAGAACGCATCTTCGGTCGTCGTATCACACAGATCAAAGGAATTCGTTCCTGAAAATCGTGGCTTTCATTCCCCCTTTCCCTACATCGAGGGACACTCCCATTTGCAAAAAAACGCGGGCTTCTGCCCTCCCGGGTAATACCCGTTGCAGCACCACCACCACCACCACCAACACAAGGCACGTACCTGCCCTAAGCGTTGTCGGCGTCCGTGCGAGGACAGAAGGCACTGATGCTGCTGCTGTGCCGTTGCGACATGATCATCCTTCTCGCTGCTGTTGATAGGTGATCGCGATTGATATCGCCCAGTACCTGGTGCCGCAAGAAAGAAGGTATCGCTTTCTCTCAAGAGAAACGCTAGTAGCCACAGGATCCTCCAAATGCTGGTCAGGGAAGCTCTGAGGGGTAGAAAGACGGCCTTCATCTCCTGGGCGGGAGATATATATGTGCACCAGCAGACTAGCAGTACGTTGTCGTCTCAACGTAGCATCAGCAGCGCTCAGCGGCAGTAGTTCTGGCAAATAATAACAAGGGTTTCCAATGGTTCTGTTTGCATGCAAAGGTTCTTTTTTTTTACCCTTCTCAGCTTCGGAAGCATGATCGTGATGACACGACATGACGCAACATTTCTTCTAGCGTGGCACCTCTGCTGGTGCCTTCTACTAGGCTCCATAGCTCCGCAGCGTGCGAGGCCGCCCAGGCAACGCCATCCGGGTGCTCAGGCAAAGGCCAGGATCACGCACCGTGCTGTGACTGCTGCTGCTCCTGGTCAAGGTATCTCGGCGCTCATCCCCACGCGGGCCGTCGGGGTCTGGGCAGGTGCGTCAGCTGATGTCACCAGGCTGGATGTCACCACCCGAACCGGCACACATTTACGTACGTAAGATAGTGACCGATCGCTGTGTACCTGGAGATTTTCGTAGTTCAATGTTTTCGCAGTTCGAGGATATGTATCGCTACGTACATCGCTACTGCTGGCATGGTCTGCGCGTAAGTTACACACCCGAAGCGAGTTGCTGCGCTCCAGCCCTCGCAGGGCAGTCGGACACTTGAGCGGGCGGCCGTGGGTGGAGGTGTATACCACGGGCAGCGGTGAAACAACCAGCAATTTCTTGTTGTCAGCTATAATAATTTCCGGTGACATGTGAACGTGCCAATTTTTTGCTCAAATTGCCCGATATTTCATGTGTTTTTAGGTACACGTAGGCAACGACGTGAGGGCACCGGTATTGCGAGAATAGTTACCTGGTACACGTATAGGGTGCCACAAATCAGCAGCAGTTAAGGTGCGAGTGGCGCACTTAGTGAGGCAGTGGGCAACGAACTGCGACGTGTACCTGTTATGTAACTGCTGCATGCTGCTGTAAGTACACTGCTGAATGTTTTGCTCGAAGCCGCAGAGCTAGCATGCTGCTGTACCAGGTACCTGATGTACCATTTGCAGAGGCCCTCTACTTTCCTTCCCTTCCCATTTACCGGTACCAGTTACCATTTACCCACCGTTTTTCTGCTGCTGCGTGCTGACTCAGGCGCACTTGCTTCCAGCGGTGACTGCAATTAGTGCTGCGAACCTGCGATGAGCGGAGATCCACTGGATGCGGTGGGGCAAGGGCACGCTTGGTACGGGTACAACCTGGTAAGCGAAGCGGCGGATGGATGTCGTTCTTTATTCTATACCAGGTATTATTGTGTAAAAATCCTACCACGACTGCTGTACATTCGATGCGAGTCGACGAGGGAAGAAAAGGCTGAAATCTTCTCGCGATAAAAATGAAGGCACGTACCGTAGCGGGAAGGGGGGAGAAGAGCCTGCTATGTGACCCCGGATCTGAGTTACGAGTTGGAAGGAGAGAGAGAAGAAGATGTGCGAAGATAATGAATGGGATGAGAAAAAAAAAAAAAAAAAAAAAACGTCGATTATCTCGGGGTCGGGATGAATAGCAGGCACCTCGAGCGTTGCTTTTATACCAGGCACACCGGACGGCGGTGGAGAAAGTAAGAACTCGGATCTCTTCGTCTATGTATCCCCTAACGACGTATCTTGGATTTAATAATTTCAAACTTCCAGGTGTACGAGGTGGTATGTACCTGGTATTTTACTTTAATATTATTAATAATTTGGCCAGGTGCGGTCTCGTTTACCTACAGCAGTACGTATTTATACGTTGTGTGGTTGGCTTACACCATCGGATCAGGGTTAGGATTGCTCTGATTGGCTTTTGCGGTTACATAGGGTTATGATATCTGGTTATTTCACACCCATGGTAGTTTTGTTTTGTGTTTTTAATATTCTCAGGCGAATTGGTAAAATGATGCTCACCACACTCCCACGTTCAGATTTCGTGTCGTGTGTCACTTTAACCCGTAGCTCCCGTTGCAACATCAGGGCAGACTGTTACCACTGGCACTTGGGCACGTTGACCCGACCTGACCCCCGAGAGGGGCAGGTGCGGTCGAGATAGCCACCCGGGAGAATCATCTCCTTCAGGTGGTGTGGGACTCGCGCGACACCCACTAACAAAAACCTACAGTAGGCTATGAGGCCTTCCCGCCGGACTTGGTCCAAATACGGTTCACCCTTGTAGGGGCGTTGGTGTTAATAGTTATATTCTCTTACACCGCCACCGCCTCAGTGCGTGCCAACACTTTTCTCGAATAAGTGGTGGGTAACCCTCTTCTTAGAAGCCGTTCACGGGGGAGCGAGTAGCAGCAGTCATCCCGTGGGTGCCAACAACCTTCTTCTTACATAACAAGCCGTCGACGAGGGAGCGCGCGGCAGCATTCAGGCCGTGGGCGTGTGGGAATAGTGTACACCAGGGTTATACTCGTAGTGTCGCTTCGATATATGTTCAAAATATGAAATATCGATCGTTTCCATACATCGCCGTGTCGAACGTTGGTTTGCCCTCCACCCCCTCTCGGGCATCCCACGTATTTTGGCCCTCCATCCCGTGGCGTCCCCGTGTTTGTTCATTTTTTCCCGCAGATATTGAACCAAAGCTTCCACTTCGTATCGATTTGTGGAATGTGTTTCGTATCGTTATCGAACTCGATTCTCGTTCGATATGTAGCACCACTATGTGGGAGAGTGCCGTGCGTTGTGTTTCATATTTCGAGTAGGCTGGTGGGAGTGAAACCGTCCCTGATAGTACCTCAGCAGCCCGGGCTGTTTCGGGTGGTCGCTGCTGGTATTCCCCACTGTTTTCTCCTTGTTTTTCTTCTTATTTTCGACGTTTTTCCCGCTACACCCTGGAAGCCCCCCTGGTTAAGTACATAACAATAGCAGAAAAAGAGCGTGATGGAGTATCATACCTTTTAATGTATTAGCGGTACGTACATGCACGATACAGCACCAGCGATGCAGCGAGTATTTGCCATGCGTAGCGCATACACGAGTGGAAACATAGGGGTGCTACGAGTACCCGCCGGATACCCGCCACGAACAGGTACCCGCCAAACTCTGGAGGTCGGACTCGCAGTCTTGACCGGGTAACCCTGTTTTTCAGGTGACCGGAACCGGATCCACCGGCTATACCCGGGTAGCCGGGTACCCGGTTAACATATCTTCCCGTCTACAGTCCTGTACAGTCCTCAAGCGGGCCTGACGAGTGGAAGGTAGGGCGCACTTTGATGAGATACATAGCGCTCAGAGAAACACAGGCATCAAGCGGTATCAGGCATTGCATGCTAACCCAAGATCCCTCGTTTTTGTTTGAAGGAGCGTTGCTACTTGAAGTTCTTCCTCGTCGGGGTGTCGGCCCTAAACATTAAGCGTTGTTGATGTTCGTGATTTGTTTCAAAGCAGTAACTCATCGCCAAAATAGTGTCCGTCCGTGGTCGCTGGATAGGCCCCAAGTTTTTTTTTTTTTTTTTTTTTTTGCTCATCCCATTCATTATCTTCGCACATCGTCTTCTCGCTCTCCTTCCAATTTGTAACTCAGATCCGGGGTCACATAGCAGGCTCTTCTACCCCCTTCCCGCTACGGTACGTGCCTTCATTTTTATCGCGAGAAGATTTTAGCCTTTTCTTCCCTCGTCGACTCGCATTGTGCCTACCCACGCTGCAAGGCGCTCTCAGCAATTGGTTCCTTTTTTATTTTTATTTTTGCAAATAAAGTCAAATGTCCGACCCACCTGGGACTCGAACCCAGGACTCGAACACAAGTAGAATTCGAGGTTAACCACTTGAACCACCGGGGCGACCGGCTATTCTGGAGCGGAAAGACACCCAATGAAAACACAAACGAATCGCAAATAAATGCAGCTACTGTAAGCTTCTGCTGCTGTCAACTTGGCAATGAAACAATGACACGCGTATATCGTACCTGGTGTGTATCGTACCTGTTGTGCAGTTGTACACGTACGTATAGATAGTGTACATCGAAAATGCCAAGCCACTAAACTGCGCTATCAAACAATTGCTCGTGTATACTGCTGTATCTGGTACGAGTTTATAAGATTTAAAAACAACAGCTGTGACATCGAGGATTTTGGTCAAAACTCCTCTTTGCAAGCTGTGTGTGATACTTCGATCGCGCGTACTACGGATTACCTGGTATACTAGTATCAGGTACTGCCGCAGTACACGTATAGATAGTGTAAACGAAACAAAGTGTACGGCGTGGTGAGCTTAAGCTTTATTTTACCAATCCGCCGGAGGCTAGAAACCGAAACAAAACAACGTACTTGTATATATGCGTAAACGTCTCCGCAGAGGTTGCTCCTCCCCTCCTGCTGCTACTGGCCGATCCCTTCGAACTCATGTTGATGCAGGCGCTGTAATTCCTGAGCTACAGTAGTTCGAGTACATGTGAGAGTGTTGCCCTCCTGGATCGCCTGCGTGTTTCAAGGGTTTCTGAATGTATTGTCGGGCATATTCACCCCGGGGACACGTTGCTGACCGGGTACCCGGCCCGAAGTACCCGGCGGGTTTTGGGGCGGACTCGGACTCGGTGACGGGTAGTACCCGTCGGGTACCCGGGTAGTAGACGAGCGGATACCTCCTTTACGGAAACATGCAATAGATTAACCATGTTTCAAGGTTGTCGTCGTCGCGGCCCGGGTTTTCTTACGGCGTAGCCAGCTGCGGTTTTACCGAGAGCCGTCCCTCACCGTAGGATTCATAGATGAATAAATATCCGCCGCGCCGGGTGCAGGCTGAGCCTCCGCCGGCTTTTCCCCTAAAAGCCGATTTTGGGGTGAAAAACACCCGTTTTTTTTCCATGAGTCGGTTTTTGGGGGAGAGGGCCGGGTTTTCGTCCCGGGGGCCGAATTCTGCTAATAAGTCATTTTTTTCTCGTCCCCTGTACAAGAACGCCTAATATTTGTTATTTCTAACGAATTGTACTTTGGAAAAAAAGTTGGGAGTTGTGTGACGGATTTCTGACGCCGGCTGGCCGATGTACAACAGAAACCCATTTCCGCGTAAACGAGCCGATTTTCGAGATTTCGAGCTGACAAGGCCGAAAAAACTGTTGTTTCGGAGCCGCAAAAACCCACAAAATGTGTGTCTGGTGTCTACCGGGGGTATTTGTTTGGGCAAGTTTAGTTTTTTTGAGCCAAAATGAGCCGGAAACATTTTTTTTAGATGTCGGCGAACATAAAAAAGCCGTTTGTTTGTTTTTTTAGCCAAACAGAAAGAAAGAAAAAAAGGTCGGCGGAGGCTCAGCCAAAGTCGAACTGTACCGTTGCAGAAATAAATATATAATCGGCGCATCGTTCGATCCTCACAGAAAGAAATGCCGTAAAAGAGAGCGTCTTTTGTAACGGTTCGGTGCGGTGCGGCGGGGTTGTCAACTTTTTTTTTCACGGTTTTGTACCAAATCGCACCACACGGCACCGTAGGAAAATCTAACACCAAAATCCGATGTGAGTTGAAATTGATACCACTCTCAGGGCGTAAATGTAAGGACCGTTCAGACATGAACATGAATACCGACGGGTCCTCATGTTCAGGCTATCATACTTGGTATCTGGAAAAGCAAAAATATGACCCTTTCATTTCTTCTCGGCTATTGAGGCAAACGCAGTAGAACATAGAACAAAAGCGACGCAATTTATTCCAGGTAGTTACAGCAGCAGTAGTATTCCTCTTGAAGGGCGCTCATTACTTGCCAGATTCGGCGAAGGCTGGTGTCTCATTAGTGCGCACAAAACAAAACACATTAGCAGCATGATCGTTGCAGCTGGCTGGGGTTCCGAGGATTTCATAAGCTCGTCAGGTCTCTTTAGCCACAGAAAAAAAAAAAAAAACAGAAACACAATTTGCCCTAAATCGACGCCGTCGACGTCCTTTTGCTTCCAACACCTTTGTAGAGCTGCACCGCTTTTCTAGGGGAAAACTATTGCAGATAGTGTGCGAAAACGTTGGGAGTAAAAGGGTCATGGTTTGCCTTGAAAAAAAGTATGTGACCTTTTTACCGCCGCACTCCCGTCTAAGGGACAAAAAACCTGGATGGACTACTCGTACTTGCACGACAAACTTGGGAGTTGCAAATAAAGGTGTTAACGCGTTAACCCTTTTAGAACCACAGTCCCGATTTGGGGACAAACTACTTGAAATTTGACTGGTTTGTCCCCAAAAACGGAACTGCGGTTCTCAAGGGGTTAACGCCTTTCTCCGAAAAGGGGCTGCCCCGAGAGCGATTTGGAGTCTTACTCGCGTTAATAGCGTAGAGCAGGCTGCCTCACAGGCGAATAAAGTGCCCACTAATAACGCCGTTAATCGGGAACTCCCACAACTAGGCGATACACACGTTGAGGCAAGCTTGGAACGCCTATCTGGCCTGGGATCGGTCTGACTTTGGTACTTGCCTTACCTAGTTTAAGGCAGTTATAACGCATGTCGAGGCTGTCAAGACACTTGAAACAGTTAGGCACGCCTTAAAACGCGCCTTGGTGTTTCGCGTGCAGCGAGCCATACCAATTTGCCTTTACGCCGCCTGCGGCGAGCATTCAAGGCAAGGGTCTTCATCGACGCCGATTCCGGCTCCGGCAACCTCAAATTCGCCTATGTGTGGAATTGGGGTTAGGGTAACGTTTAGGGTATGGCGGGGTCGGGTCGGCCAATTGAACAGTGCTATCTCCAACCATGTTCTCGAACCCAAATCCCTTGAGAGCTGCACCCACCTTTAGGAGCCGAGCTACTTGGGATGAGATTCGAATGGTGTTTCAGCGGTTTCAGGGCTAGCTAATCTAAGCCGAGTGATATGCAAGGTAGTACACAGCTCTCATAGAGCATGTACCTTACCGCTGATGTTGCAGTTCTTGAACATTAACAGGCTGCTCGAGGCTGTACGAGGGTGTTCGATCGTCGCGTGTACGTGGTATGTATGTACTACCAGGTACAGTAGTAGGTAGCCCCCTTTTGAAGGGACCCCGCGATAAGGGAAAATGGTGTATGTAAGGGACGTCAAAATTTCTGCCCACCATTTTTTCGCACTATTGACGACTTGTGCTACTGTAGAGGGGTCACGTTTAACCCTTTTAGGGCAAACTGCCGTCCCGTTTGGGGGGCAAACCACTGTAATTCTGAGTAATTAGCCCCCGAAACGAGACTACAGTCCTAAAAGGGTTGAGTCTAATATTTTCAGCCTATGAGAGCCACTCGGCCGTAGTGACCACCTTTTTTCTTTGGAGCTTTTTTTTCTTCCGCGATATCCGCCTACCTCCATACCAATGGCATATGGGGTTATTTGCTTCCCTTGCGTCAAGAAAAAAACCCGAACAAACGAACAGTTTAGAAGGAGCCACTAGCCCGAGTGGTGTAAATATGGCACGTAATGCAAACGAGGGTGTACCCCCTTCCCCCCCCTACCGATACACGAGTCTGATCGTAGCACCAACTCTGATGAGGGAGGTTGGTATGTAAGGGGCCTCTATTCCCGAATGAATTCACTAGGCTCCCTCGAAAGGGGCTGCACATTGTTTTGCATATCGTCACGCAAGTAGTTATAGTAGTACTCTACGTACGGTTATTGAAATCATGAGGATATGGCAGTGAGCGACTACCGCGGCGAGTGATGTATCGGGGCGATGTCCGGTGGGGAGATTCCGAGACCAGACCGACCTTTTATGATTGGTGCTTCTAGCCATCGAGGGATTTAGCCATCGAGGGGCCTACGGAAAATCTCCCCAATGGTTTTCGGAGTAGAGACTGCGTTGTAGCCGACTGCGGATAGAAGGGTGGTAAAAGGTACAGGAGGGGGCATCGAAACAGCCCAACGTGTTGTGGACGAGTGGCACAGGGGGGAGGAAACGAAATGGCTTCGGCACGCAAAGACAGCAGAGAGCGCCAAGAGTGGGCTTCGATTCCTCCCCCCCAACACGAGTACAACATATGTCACATACACCCATCATACTCCTAGGCAGCCGCTTTTCAACGCAGTGCTCTGACTTTCTCTGCTTCCCCGATTCTGCGCGAAACAAACCTCGCATATTCGCCTAATGTTTCCCTTTTTTTGTCTTCCTGTGCACCGGCGGCAGCCTCGGCCAGATGAAAACTCGCGACAGCCGATGGCCCAGAGCAGCGCCAGCGCGCAGGGTCCTCAACGTCGGCCGGGCGGGCTGATGGCGGACCACTTGTTCGGCGGGTAAGCCCCAGCGGCGGCGAGTGGGCGCGGAGACGGGAAGGGGGGGGGGTTACGTCTCAAGTGATGGGCAGTGCTATAGTGCTTGGCGTTCGTGTAGCGCATTGCGCGCGTTTGAAGGCTTCCCTGCATGAAAGCGGACTTGCGATAACTGCTTCTGCACCTGCTGCTGCTGCTGCTGGTGCTACACAGTTCTTCTGTCTGGAGAACTTGGAGGGTTGCATACTCTGCTCCAAGTTTCGGAGGGCGCTCGCGCCCGGAAGGGGTGATGCTTGCATTTCAGCGATGACGTTGGCTGGACTCGGCCGGCCCTCGCAGCCCTCTCCCATCTCAGCCTTAGACCTGCTTGCATCGATGCAAGCTCGAGCGATTTTTCACGGAACCGAGCGTTCTCCAGGCTCATGCACACCACAGCACAGCACGATCGTACCGTATATGACAATCTATACACCCCCGGTGATATTTTTAGGGGTTCGGGATTTTCTTCATCCGAGGCGGTATACAGTGAGGGTGCGGTAATGTGGGTGGTCATGCGAGATTTCAAAGTATTCACCACTCCCAGGTGGTTACTCGAGGGGTATGATAACAAGGCGGGGGGTGATAGCAGTGGTTACAAAGGATATTCAACATTCAAGAACAGAGTAGAAGCGATGAGACATTACCAACAATCCCCACCGTCGACCATCCACCTACACACATACTTTGACGGCAGCTACTAATATCCTGTTGCGTGAGTTTCTAGCGACAGCTGTGCCATGTTCTTAGGCGTCCAATACGGATATTTTGCGGGGCGGCGACTGTTTTCAAGACGTGCTTGACATCGCGATCTTCGGTATTATTGTGAGAGCTAGATTGTTGAAGGACGCCACACGCAAACACGAGTTGAGTGGAAAACTGGTCTGCGATGAGATTATTTACACAGCACACGACAACGGCGGCGATAAGGTATGCTCGTAAGAGCCGGCCCGTCTGCTGATTATGAGGCAATACCTCTGAGCGGGTGTGGTATACACTGTACCCCAGGCGATAGCTCGGGTGGTCGTTTAGGATTTTAGAGTATTGGCCACCCGGGTGGTATACTGTGGGCGGGTGGTATACGAGATAGGGTGTGTTATACACTGTTACATGCTGCTGTAGTTCCTCTCGTGCCCGCCACGTCGGAATGATGCCGCTCTTCGAAGCAGAAGGCGAAGCTGAGGTTTTATATTACCGTACTTAAAGGGATGAGCTGTTGCATGTCTGACGTGCAGCTTTTCGGGGATCCCCGCTGTGTCGCCGTGTGTTTTGCGTTGCCCTGACTGCATAGATATGCCGCCACCCCGTCCCTGCCTCTGCGTTTGCCGTTGCCTCAGAGTCGGGAGCCAGCAGGAAGCGGCTTTGAATGTCAAGCAAGAGTCCGTTTATGCCACCAACACCATAGGTGGGCAACAGCAGCAGCAACATCGACAGCAACACCAACAGCAGCAGCAATGGCAGCAGCAGCAACTCCAACTTCAGAAGCTTCAGCTCCAGCAACAGCAGCAGCAACAGCAACAGCACCAGCAGCGGCAGCACCAACAACTCAACGCGCTCATGCAGCTCGCCGACACGCCGCCGTTCCCTCCTGCCTCTGCCGCCCCCTTCGACCTCTCCTGGTCGCTTCCTCCATCGGAGGCGTCGTCCCTGATGTTCCCGTCTCTGGACTTACAAAGCCAGGTCCTCATGATGCAGCAAGCTACGGCGCCGCCACCACCGCCGATCGAGACCGATAGCAGGAGCAACAGCACCGGCTGCGGGCACTCGGACACCGTTGCCGCAGCCACCGCGGCTGCCGGGCACTACTTCACCTTCGACCGCCCCAATCTGCACCCTTTAACCCGCCCACCACCACAGGCGGCGGCTCCCGTAGGGGCGGGGGCAGGCGCCGCAGCAGGGGCAAGCGCTGCGGCTAGGGGGACACTGTTGTCGTCGCAGCACTCGGCGGCCGTGATGGGGACGACGGGGGGCGCAAGTTCCGCCGGTAGTGGTGGTGGTCGTGGTAGTGTTGGTTTTGTTGGTGCTGGTGGGGCCGGCGGTGGTGGTGGTGGTGGTGGCGGTGTTGGTTATGTTGGTGCTGGTGCTGGTGCTGGTGAGGCCGGCGGTGGTGTTGGTGGTGATGATGGTGGAGGTGGTGGTGGGGCCGCGGGCGGCTACGGCGCTATCGGTAACGCTTCCGGACTCGGGCTGTGGGGGTGGTGCTTTCCTTCCCCGGTAGCAGGCGCGTCGATGGGGCCGGCGGGGGAGTTGGGGACGGGTGGCGCAGGTGTCGGGGGCGTCGGCGTCGTTGATAACTTGCAGCCTGAAAGCGGGGTACCAATGTCCGCCCAAGGGGTGCTAGGACAACATTCTGGAGCGATGCCTCTGGGGCGTAGTCTTGACGAGGGTTGGTCGGGCGGCGATATTTTGGGACTGGGCGGAGCCGGAGCAGGTGGAATGGGAGCAAGCGGTGGTGCCGAGGTGCCCGGCCTGGGCGCGCTAGGTGGCGATCAAGAAGAATCAGGCGAAGGCACAGATGGAGGGGGTGGGGGGGGCAAGGCGAGAGAGAAGCAGGAATGGGGGACCTTGAACGCATCTGAGTTGAGGAGGAAGGAGAGAAACGCGCGCGAGCAGCGGCGGTGAGGGGCGTCCACTTTGTCGTTTCGGATCGTGCGTACCTAACGTTTCTTGTCTACCTGTTTCGATTTCGGGATATGGTGGGACGCCCCCACGGCAAAGCTATATTTCAACGCGTCGATGGAAACGTCGATCATTGGTTCGGTGGCAAGGAGGCGGAGGCCAGGGTTGCCTCTGCTGAAGCCGGGGGCAAGAGGGCCTACAGTACATGTAGTGCGTTTTCTTTCCGGATGGCGCTCGCGGGGGGCGTGAGTCCCTTCCTAGTTTGTTTCCGTCTTACACCTCCTGTCCTCTCGCAAGCATGGTATGAAGGGATTGCCAAGTCAGAGAACGCATCGCGGCTTCCGAACCGTGTCACGCTATAGCCCTGTAAACGCACATCAGCCATGAGCGTTTCGCTGAATATAATTGCGGCTTTCGTTTCCCTCGCTCGTGTCTGTACTTCCGCGCTCGTAAGGTCTCTGATGACATCCCAACAGATCGACAAGCTCCGCCAGCTCCTGCTCGACTGCGGTATACAGACCAAGACTAACAAGAGCAGCGTCTTGTCCGAAGTCGCTAGCTACATGACGCAGCTTGAGGAGCAGCTGGCAGACCTGGAAGCGGAACGCCAGAGGTAATCGCCAAAAAATTGGGGTGGGGAGGGAGGAGGGACCAAGGGGGTGTGAGTGGGTTTAGAGCTGATTTCATATTTCTGACGGGAAGGCGCTGGGGCGGCGGGGGGGGGGGGGGGGGGTACTCGCTCTGTATCGGAAGGGGGGTGAGGGTTTCACCATTGCCGTCCGATGTACTCGTTGCCCTGCGCGTTTCGCGGAGGGGTGGGGGGGGGGGGGGGGGGCTGGGGGTAAGATTGCCACTACGTTGGTAGAGGCGGAGGGCGCGACGCCAGAAAGGCGGATGCCAGTTGCACTATTTAGCAGCGGTGTGTGCGCGACAAATGAGCTTGTACCCCCCACTGTACCATGGTACGATGGATTACCGGTTGGCCGCCCGCGTCCCATAAGTCACTCGAGTGTCAGAGTAGCGCTTAGCGCACAGCATGTGGTGGACCAAGAATAAAGTCGGCCGTGATTGTCACATCTGTGCGAAAGGTTAAAGCAGCGTGTTCGCTCCCGCCCCGAACGCTCCACCCGTATCATTGCCGACGCTACGAGTGTTGAGTTGGAAGGAAGTTAAGGCCGCAGCTGCAATTCATGGCACGTTATGACCCTTTCGTGTTTCTTGAAGTCGACGTTTTGCTTCAAAATGTATATTTTTTGTTGCTGTTGTCTCCCCCGCTCCGTCCCCTATCCGCGTCGCCCTGACCTAACCACTGCCTATTGTTTTTCTGCCCCACCACGCGCGCGTGCAAGGTGGATGGCAGAAACTGCGGATGCTCCGGAAGTCGCCCGACAAGACCCTAACGGGGGTGCGATCGACTGCAAGCAGGTGTGGTGCGAAACCGGTGACGTCTTGCTCTACGGATCACCTCCGGTTTCTGGGAGGCAGCCCGTATGGGGCGGAAACCTTTGGCATTACGCTATTTAACGAGTCCCACATGCAACTTGTAGGCGGCAGGGCACCGCGTAGACGGTAGGGCACCGCATGCGGGCGAACTACGTTCAGTGCTCGTTGAGCACGCATGGGCGTGGCAATCTCGCTCTACACGCGTGCGTGCGTGCGTGCGTGCGTTCTTCCCAAGCCGAAATTGGTTGCCCCCCTCATCCCTCCTCCCTCATCTTCCCCTTTCTCCCTTGATGCCGTGGGCGCGCCTTCGACAGGTTTTTGCGCACGCCAGCGTAGCCTTGGCGATGGCTACCGTGGAAGGGCGGCTGATCGAGAGCAACCTGCAGTTCGAGGCGCTGAGCGGATATCTGAACGATGAGATCAAGCAGCTCACCCTGCTGAGCCTCACGGCTCCCTCTGACCTCCAGGAGACTTTTGGGTGAGAGTGGGGTGCGCCACAACCGGGGGGCGACGAGCGCAAGGCACGATAGCCGAAGCTAAACGAAGCGACGCATTTGAGGGGTGCCAAGCAGTATGGCGAAGCGCGCGAGTATAGGCGACCTGAAAATTAGCTGCAACCGCAATCGCAACCACAAGCGTAACAGCAATTGCAATCGGAACTTCAACACGAGCTGCAGGCGCGAAATCAATAACGATGACGAGAAACGAGGCCTGGGGGGCGGGCGTGGGAGAGGAGGCACTCCTTAGCGCGCACGAGTTGCGAATTACTCTTCCAAATGCTTCGTCGCGCGGCGATTGTTTGTACGGCCGCCGTGCAGCCCTCTTGTGGTACGCCGGAACACGGCGCGCCCCGACAAGGCTCGGAGTGCCAACCCAGACTCGCCTCTCCCTCGGTGCGGGGCTCGGTGCACAACCCTCGGCCGCCCCTTGCCACATTCCACCTTGTTCGCGCTCGTAGTGCACCCGCACGTTTCACACCCCTTTGCGTGCTGCTGCTACTGCTGCTGCTGTTACTATACGAAGTACTGCCTTGCCGAAACAATGAGCCATGCCCAAGCAAAAAAAAAACTGAAACTTGAAACGATTTTACACGTGGGGGTTTCTTACTTCCACTTCTGATAGGCGTCTGTCGGCCATGCTGACGGATGGAACGGGGAAGGCGCCGAAGCATGTGCTGGCCAAAGCGGTCCTCAAGAACCAGGACCAAGATGTGAGCCACTGAACGCCGGGGTCACCGCGTGCCTCGAACCCGAACCCTCGACGATGCACGTTTTCGCCCAATTGACTGTCTGCACGACCCTCGACAAGAAGCCTGCTTCTTGAAATTCAGTGGGGTGCGGTGTGGTAACTTTTGTTTTCGAACGGGGACATACTGTATGTATACAAAGATGCAAACACATTAAACGAGCGTGGCGACCTCGAACAAGCACAGGGTGCGTAGCTCTTCGAGCGCGCAATATTTTGTATTTGCGGCTGGTGTTTTTTGGTGCGTCGAAAGTTGAACCGCACCCAGGGACGACGTCGATATATCGACATCGCCGTGCCAGACTTACATTTTCGCACCGGCTATCTGTCGGGTTCTATAGTTGGGGTGTGTTTCGTCCAGGCGGGGGGTTCTTGGCCCTATTTTCGTGGGTTTTTCGTTGTTTCCAGCCCGCGTCGCTGTCTTACACGCTCTACCTTGAAACGCTCTCGCGCGCTGAAGTTGATGAACAACCTCTTGCGACCTGCGAGTGGTGCAGATTGTCGGGGGGAGGGTGGGGGGAATTTCTGTGACACCATACACTCATACTTGGTCTGGTTGTTTGCATAGAAACAGCGTGTTTCATAGTGCGGAGTATACAGGACGCTCATTTCGCTGTCCTCATAATTCCCCTTATCGTTACCCCAGCCCCGCCCCCACTTCCTCCACCACCACACCCGTTCTCTCGCAACTCGCTTTTTGCCCCCTGCAACCACGCAGATGTCCCTCTCCCTGACTCTGGTCCGAGACGCACTCGGCCGCCCCAAGTACTTCCTGTGCTCTCTGCTGCCCAACACCTCTCGCGCTTCTTCTTCTTCTTCTTCTTCTCCTACCCCCGCTCCTGCTCCCGCCCCCGCTGCGGCTGCGGCTGCTGTTGCTGCTGCTGCCTCTGCCGCTGCTGGTGGTGCTGCTGGTGGTGAAGCTGGTGGTGCCGCTGGTGGTATTGGCCACTCTTCTTCGTGCTCATCGTCGTCGTCTCGTTCTTCATCGACTTGCACGCCGCAGTCTTCTAATCCTGCCGGCCCCTCCTCGGTATCCACAACAACCAGCGACGAAGCCTTCGCCGCCCACTCCTCCTCGTCCGCCGCCGCTATCCCTGGCTCTGCTCCTGCTCGCAGTACGGCTGAGGCCGCTGCCGCTAGCACTGGTGGTAGCTCCCGCGGGGGCGCTGGTACTACTGGCGCTGCTGCCGCTAGTAAGGGAAGGAAAGCAGTAAAGCTTGAGAGCTCTAGCCAGGCCGGAACGAGCGAAAGTGGTTGTGAGGCCGAGCGCATAAGCGGACGGAATCCAGAAAAGAGTGGAGGAAGTGCGCGGTAGGGAGTGACGCCTCCCACGTCCGCAGGCTTGGAGTCGTGCGTATAGCTGCGACGGGGCGGATAAAGGTCGGGAGTTGGGAGAAAAGCGCGGTATTTTGAATATTGCCATACCGCAGTTTTCCCTTCCGTGGTTTAGGCTCACTGTAGTCTCTGCAATTGCCGGAAACCACCGACGAGCGTGTTATACATTCGTGTCTATTTCCATTGAGATGGATGGTACATGTCGCATGCGCTGCAGACGTCTGACTTATATTATTAGCTGCCGTGGGTTGATTTCGACGTACCACCCGGCCCCCACCCGCCTCCCCTCCTGAAGCGCTTGCCCGCGTCCGCACCCCGCTCGACCCGCTTGCTTAGTAGGAGCTTTTTCGGGCTGCGTCTTGCGCTTGGCTTGACGGTTGCTCCGGCTGCCGCCTCCTGGAAGGTAGAGTACCCCTCTTGGCGGCCGAGTTTTGAATTTATCACGGATTGCTTGCGCGGTACGGCGTGGAAAGCGGCAGACGAAACCCTGTTCGAAACACACCTCAACTGAAATCGCTTACCGTAGCCTCGTTGTCGCCTCCTTGTCTTGGAAGTATGGGGGATGGCTCTCCGGATGGCTCCCGTTTTATTTTACTTTGTTGCTGGCGTTGCCCTAGTTGCTTTTGGGGCTAAGCATCCGCGGCGCCCGTGTTTTTCCTCATACGGGTTCAGCGTGCTTCCCGCGCGGTGTCGCGCATCAGCGCTTAGTATTGGTCATCCGTGTATGGAGAGGATTTGAGGTGGTGTCAAACGTTTATGCCTTCGATATTTTAATTGATTGAACAACGATCGACCGTACGCATTGTAATAGTGGGCCGTACAGCATGCTTGCCAAATCGCGCACGAGTAGGCAGCACGGGCAGGCGGGGGTAGGGGGTACGTTTTCCGTTGGAGGCGAGAAATAGTGGAAGAGCGGTGTTAGGATATGGACTCTGGTTCGCGATTCCTTCTTCGCGCATGCCTCCTCCTACTACTACTACTACTACTACTCCTTGTGGCGCACTCACTGCTCGCCGCGTGATTGGACGACGTATGTTGGCCTCACCATGCTTTGCGAGAAATACGCCCATTCGCAGGCAAGTAGAAGAAGCGCAAGCCCTGCATTAAACGGATATTTATCGCAGATTCTCCCGCGGCATGAAAACAGCGGCTTTGCAGGTTGTTGCTCCACAGCAGTTTTAGAGAGAGTCGGCGATTCTCTACGCAGTATAACTCGTTACTGCGTCGTCGTTAGTTCGCAGATGCGAGAAGGCGGGAGGAGGGGTGAATACTGCACGTGGAACTCTGAATTTACGAAATTATAGCTTTAGAGCTATACATAGGTCCAGCTCTTCAGAGCTACCTGGTATGACGCAGCGGCATGAGCAGCTGGTTTAGTAGTGGAGTCGACAGCTCTTGGTGGTAGTCGATGTCTGTTTCTGTTCATCATGGGGACGAGTGTCGTGTTGTGTGTGTGTGTGTGTTTTTTTTTTCTCCTGGTGTGTGAGCACAGCGGTTGGCCCCTCACGTTCTGTGCGGCAGCTTCGTACTCGAAGTAGTTGCCGCCTGCACGATCCGTACGGGTGGTGCTTGCCGCCGTGTGGTTGTAGGGCATACTCCAGTCCCATTTTGGAGACAAACCAGTCAAAATCTAAGTAGTTTGTACCCAAAACGGGAGTGTGTAGTCCTAAAAAGGTTAACGTCGCGCTGCTGGGGGTGTACCCCCCTCGGCAGCCCCTGTTTTTTGTTGTTGTGTATGTTCGCTGTCGGCGTGTCTTGTGAGCGAACGTACGCCAGCTTACTACTGCAGTAATATTAACAAGTCTAATGCAACACGTGTTTTGACTATTGATATCTCGGTAGGTTAGGTCTAGTGCAACTCGTGTTTGACTACTATTAATAATCCTTCTTGGGACATTGATGGCATTTATTGACGAATTAACAACAACGGCCACTGTTCGTGATTGGGGGATGACACAGATATATATATATATATATATATATATTAATATCGTACGGCATGGGCGCAAACATGATCCTAACCGTGTTGCTGGGCGCTCACGCTGCTCGTGGACGGTCCGTAACGCCAGAGTTATTATTGGGTTGGTCGCTATCAAGGGCTCCCAAAAGGGATCAGTAAGTCTAATGAAACACGCGTTTGGCTTTTTTTCTACAGTAGGCGTAATGCACCACGTGCTTGGCTATTAGTAGGTACCTGGTATATTAATAGTTGCAAACACGTGTTGTTTGTGTGTGTTATGAGTACATACTGTAGTATACCCGTACTGTAGCTGGGATCCGTCGCCTCGATGATGGCAAAAGTGATCATTTATAGCTTCGTGTACCCCTGCACACGGTTGGTCCCGACTTCGAACCCGATTTGATGATATTTTACGTGTTGCGTTTTTGTTATTCTGAGCACTACATAGTAGCATACCAGAACGACGCGTTAAAATGCCGAGCGGAGGGCGCATAGCTCCTTTGTTTTAGACGTTAGCACGACGTGGGTGAGCACAATGGTAAATAGACGTGAACCGACCAGCGAATGGAAGGGAAAAATTACGTTTGGTGCTTGCTCAGCTTGCGATAAAAATGAAGCCCTGCGCCGAACCGGACAAGGGAAGAGGGAGCCTGCCAAAGCATAAAACCAAGGATCTGTGTTGCGGTAAAAAGGAGACCCGCGGCAGTCGCTCAGAGGGATGGGGGGGGAAGGAGTAAACACCGGATGCATCGTAATGTGTTGTTGCGGTGAGCATATTGGATGTCCGAAGCTCCTATAATACTATCGAACCCCCCGGTGTCAACTGGAGTCTCCATTTGGGTGTTTTTCCTGTCTATACAGGTAGTCTGTCTGTCCGTCCGCCCGCCAGTCTGACCTCTCGATTTTCAGATCGAGCGTGACGTACGTCCCCCCCCCCGTCTATGGTCATACGAATACGGCCATCATATCGAGTACACCCCCCCTCCCTCAAACGATCCCTATCGATTGACGCCCACACCGCGACAGGCATCGATACCTGGCACACACACCAGCGGTATGCGCGGTAACTCTTGGTTTCTCGGGTGCCCTGTGCGTTGACCTATTATCAGTTCGTAGAACTGAGTCTCTGTTTTGGTAATGACGCGTTCTACGATAGAGGTTCACTCTATATTTTCTCAGGGTCCTCACTTGAGGAGCTCCACACCTCACCCGAAAACTAACTTCAGCGAAAATCAAATTGCATCCCGATGATTAATCCCATGGCCCAAGTATACAGTTGCGTCATTTTTCGAAACAGGATTGATATTCCGACGATTTTGGTTTGAGAAGCCCCGCCATTCAGAAAATATGTAAAGCGAAAATGTGCTGCCTCTATCGTAGAACGCGTCTAATTGCAAATCTGTCTGTCTGTCCGCATGCCTTATATTTTTGAACACTTTCCAATGATGGATATAGAAGGTCGTTACAGATGATATTCGTGCGACGTATTCGACTCTTCTTACGGACCTTATATACTGAAACATACCATACCATCAGGCAGATTTAGCCATGTATTACCTTCTCCACACCGTACCATCATACCATACCACATACCGACCGTGTTTTTTTCACATACCATACCACCAACATACCATATATCACATAATGTGTTTTTTCCTTATAGTATATCAAACCGTACCATCATACCATACCACTATCATACCATATCACATACCGTGTTTTTCCTTATAGTATATCAAACCATACCAACATACGATACCGTGCCACACCGCATAACCGTACCGTACCACACCATACCCATAGAGCATGCGAGTATAGATACCACACAAGAGCATGAATCACGCCTGCCGCCGTTTTTTACGGGGAAGTTTCGTTTTTCTGTTCCAGCTCCGACGTTTCCATCAAGCCAATTTTTTGCAGGGCAGATATGAGCTTCTTCGTGCTCTCCCGTGAGTATGCCAAAGCAACAGCACTTTTATTGCCCTCCTTCGAGGCAGACCTCGTCGCTAAAGTTTGAAAATATGGTTCCAGGCGCTTGAATTTCGGTTTCTTGTTGAAGGTGCAAGGTGATGAGGTGATATATGAGGTGACGGTGCAAAGGGAGAGCGATGGCACCAGGGAACAGCAGCAGCCGCACATGGCAACAGCAGCCCCAGCAGCCGCGTCTGCAACAGCAGCAGCAGCAGCAGAACCAGGTGGGACCGTTGAGCGCTTGCGACGATCTGCCCCGGAGAGCAACAGCAGTAGCAGGACCAAGTGGGTCCGCTACTGAAGTGCGTGCGACGATCGCCCCGAAGAGCAACAGCAGCAGCAGCAGCAGCAGCAGCAGCAGCAGCAGCAGCAGCAGGACCAAGTGGATCCGCTATGCGCTTGCGACGATCGCCTCGGACGGCCGATATGCGCTGATGCTGGATGTTTTGCTATTATTGCGTTGCTTGGCCAGCATCATGTGGATGTACCTGGATATGCGCTTGTTTTGCTATTATTGCATCGCTTGGCCAGCATCATCAGGCCATGATGTACCTGGTACAAGGGCCTGTATTTTATGCAATTGTTGAAGGAGGACGAAGAATGAAACCTTCATGCGAAGTTTTCGTTATTCACTCTGCTGTGTGCCTACGCCCTGCGCACCCAACGAAGGCCGATACGCTTAACTTCGTACCAGGTACGCCTGAAGGGTAGCATGATGGTTGAGAAGATACGCACGCAGATACATAGCATTCGTTCTATGAAAGACAAAAAGGAAAAAAAAACAGAGAAAACTGTCGTGCCTCCCCGCAGGGGATGTGGCAGACACTTGAAAAGAACGAGCTAACGAAAAAACACGACTACTTATAAACAGAGTAAGACTAGGAACCAAGGGAAGATAACAGGCAAAAACCGAGGCACAATACACCCTCCAGGTAGCCGAAGGAGACGCACGGAGGTGCATTACATTCATTCTATAAAACAAAAAAAGGGGGGGAAAAAAATACTGTCTTGCCTCCCCGCAGGGGATGTGGCAGACACTTGAAAAGGACGAGCTGAAAAAAGAAATAAACTACTTCTAAACAGAGTAAGACTAAGAACCAAGGGAAGACAACAGGCCAACCGAAGCACCAAGCACCCTCCAGGTAGCCGCAGCAGGTTGTGGTTCGGGTAGCATAGCCAGGTTCTCCTTACTACAAATAGTCCGCCTGGTACCTTGCTACCCTGTCTGCCGCCTCCGTCCTGCGTTCGTCAACATGTCGAATGTCCGTTACGAACCACGACGAATATCCCTTATCCCCGCCCAGTACGATCACGAGTAATACCGATAGCCAGCAGACGTCAGTCTCAGCCAAACCCCGCCTGCTGGGGCGCCGTTTGTCGCCGGTCCGGACTGATCTCTCTCGTCACTCTCACCAACTCCAACTGCGAGCTCACAAAAAAAAAACTGAACTGAGAACAGCGCTCGAATGCACTTCATCGAGGGCAATAACAATGACTATTACGGGGGGGCATAGTTAACAGGACCAAATATTGTTAGTAAAAATTGTTAAACATAGAGGTTTTTATGTATACCATAGGTCCTGTTAACTATGGCCCCCCGTAATATTATCGTACCTTATCATATTATACCTGACCTGAACGGGCACCACCACCCGAACACCCAGATTTTGCGTATAATACCCCGATTTTCGAGCCGTTTCGTGTGTACCATGAGCCAACTATTCACGAAAAATATATACGAACCCATTCGGAAAACTGCGGGCACGAAATAACTCTGAGCACCAAACGGGTGAACGATCTCAAAAAAACGATTGACGCCCGCACGTTCAATACATTCACCGCGATGGTCGTGTGCGAGCGACGGTTGGTTGCGCTTCTTCGCCAACGGTATGATCGTGGTTCCCTCCGTCGCCAAGAAGTCTCTCCCACTAAACAGCAGTAGTGCAACCCAAGAGGAATGTGGGGGAGAGCCCTCGGCTTGGCTGATGGCTTGTTCTTCGGCCTTGCGCAAAGACCCTCTCTAACGGGAAGAAGCGATTTCTCTATAATTCCACATCCAATATAATACGCTGGAGGGCTTATTTTAGTGGGATTTGTTTTTTGCCGGCCAACCGGCAGTCAAAAGTTGCTTGGCTACCATGCCAATAGTAACGCAGCCTCCTTTATTTGTTTTCACACTACACAAGCGTGCGGTGCGTCAATGAAGAAGACATGCCCCTTTATTGTGGAAGCTGCTGTTGCCACGCAGTTGCTTCGTAATCCTTCTTTGCGCCGTTCCCACTGCCCAGTATGAAACGTTCCTTATTTTTCCGTGGTGACCCCCTCCTCGCGAGAGCGCCCAACGTTCTTGCAATGAGGCAGTACACCGGAGAACAGCAGGGCAACTCGTATTATTGTTGTCGCTTGTGCTCTTTTTTTGCGCCGTTGCCACCGCCCATGAATCATGGAACACGCTGCACGTAGGGTATGTATAAAAGCGATTTTTTTCTGAACACCCTTAGCCTCAGCACGCAGCTTGCGAAAGATCGGCATGCGAATCAGCATACATAACCCCCGTAATAATGCACTTTTGACCATAGACCAAGCGGCACAGCAGTGGGGAACAGCAAAAGCGAATGTACCCTCATGCGCGAGCAGACCCCAGGCGGTGTTTAGTCTCAAGAAGATGATGAACACGTACATATATAGCTCTGCACCCCCATAGCTCAAAACACTACTTGGTACTATGAAGACAAGGATGGGCACGGAATCTAACATGCGGAAGCTCAGTATGTAAGCTGCCGCCGACAAACGTCACAACCCGGCGAAACTAAATAACCGCCGGACAGCGCGAGCTCCGCTCTACGCTTTTGATACATCGTACATTCTTGTTGAACGCGATAAATTCTGGGAACGGGCCGATTTGATGGAATGAAATGTAAACCAAACACAGCGCAAAGAAACTACAACGGTATCAACAGCAGTGCGACTGACATCCTAACGCTAAACGTTTCGTCTCGACAGCCGCAGTGGTCGTTTACTCGCGTTTACTTTGGACAGTTACTCGCAACGAGGCAAAAAAACACAAGCAAGCACACTCTGCCTACGTCACAACACTACAAGGAAATCGACCCTTCCACCTCCCACCACGTACGTACTGTTGTCCTGCCCATCGCCCCGGATCCTCCAAACACACGCCAAAAATACAACCCAGCTCCAGCGCCAAAGCTTTAGACTAGAGTTATTATACAAATAATACTCGATAAAACGATAAATCTGAACCTAGCCCCGAGTATAGATCGAGCGCACTGGCGCATGGCAAACAGGACTCAATGGCTCTTGCATAGTGCATGCACCCAGAAGCGCTAGATTTGAAGGAAAAAAAAAAAGTACGCCGACCCACACAAGGCAAGCCGCTGCAACACGTGTGCCACCCGCCACCCTCCATTGCCCCTCCCTCTTGATCCACCTCCTTCCTCGCCGCCAAGCACATGCATACCCAGAAGGCTACGAGGCGAAAAGAAACACACGCAAGGCGCCAACGCCGGAATACGCTCCGACTACAAGGAGTAAAAAATTGCTAGCCAACCTCCGAAATAAAAAAACGACATTCTCACCACAGCGAGGATGGTAAGTGCCTTCTCAGCCATCGTAAGGCAGACAGAAGTAGTGCATTGTGTGCCCTCGGAGGCAGGAATTCGTCATATCGCCAATGCCTTTCCCCTCTCATGCTCACTACATTTCCCGTGGGCAGACAGAAAAAGCCAGAACGATAAAAAACAGGGTATGGACAACGCTTGCGCCAGCAGTAAACCCAACCATGGATAGCTATTGTAGCTCTATTGATGGCACTCCTGTACCTAGGACGCCTCCTTTCTTTGGCAAAAGCACCCGTAGCGTCTCCACCCCGCAAAAATACGAGTGCGCCGTGGGCGCCAGCCACTCGGTTATCCTTTTCGAGAGATCCCTCTCCAGCAATACCCACAAAAAAATACACACACCACTATCACTCATCATCGCCACCACCACCACCACCACCATCATCCTTCTCCTCTTCCTCGTCGCCATTTCGTTATCACCATCATCCTCCTCATCATCATATCACCACCACCATCACCATCGTCATCATTCTAATCACCGTCACCATCGTCAGCACCCTTCTTGCCCACCATCGCCATCAATAACCTTGTCGTTTATGCGGCACATCTCCGCCGCGTTCTCGCCTTCGCCTTGCAAGGCGAGATCGAAACACAAACAAATGCCGATGCAGCAGCAACTACTAATAGCAGTCCGGCAACTACCGTGAATCTACAGCTAGCCGCACATACATCTATCTCGCGAAAAAGCAAGCGATTAAATCCGAGGGGGGGGGTGGACTCGGGGAGAGGAAACAAGCAGAACGAACATTTCCCTTACTGTATATTGCATATCCAATCAAAGCGTTCTAAAACACCAAATTAAGAAAAAAGGACCCAAAACCGCCATGGTCATGGAGGAGACGGCAGCCTCAATTGGCCAGGAAGCAATCAGACTTACTCTCGACAGCAACTCTGCGGCCTCCTCCTCCTTGAAAACCTTTTCCCTAACATCCTCCTTCCTGGCTCATTGGTACTTTATAGAAAGAAAGCCGCGCCAGTAAACTACCACACTGCTCAGAAGTGCGGACTCTGCGCGCCAGTCTCGACCTTCCCATCGACTGCGCAGCCAAGGCCTAATTCCCGCGGTAACCTGCCCTAGTCGCTCGGTTTAGGCATCTTTTGAGTGAAACGAAACCGAGCTACGGCAGGACAGACTACAATTGGACGTTTTTGAATGCATGCTTCGCGCTAACCTTAAGACAGACTAGGACGCTTGCAAATTTCGCGCCAACCTGGGACACTGGGACAGAGAACTGTCGGGCGAGACTCATCGAGGGCCAACCCAACCTGGTCGGAGGTCAAACACGTCCCGTCCCAGTCGGGCCAAACGGTGAGTACGAGAACTACACCGCAAGCGTGCCCACACAGGCACGAGCTATTCAGAGACAACCGCTCGTCGAAACAGAAAACCGCCCCGAAAAAACTAAAAATAAAACAAGACGCTTACGGATGCCTTCATGCAACTTCGACTTTTTTCGCCCTAATGCGCGAAGAAAAAACATGCCCACCACTGCACGAGCTAATCAGAACCGCTCGGCCCGAACAAAAACCGTCCAGAATATGTATGAATAAAACAGGACGCTTACGTACGCCTTAATCCAAAAGAGAATTGTTCGTCCTAATGCGCGAAGCAAGCGGTGTCCACCCAGGCACGAGTTACCCAAAACCGCTCGGCCCCCCCAAAAAACGCCCATAACATTTAATTAAGACAAGACGCTGAAGTGCGCCTTCATGCAACAGCATCGATTTTGCTCGTCCTAATGCGCGAAACAAGCAGCGGTGGCCGCCACTGCTGCAGCAAGCGCGTAAGCTACTCCGGTGGCGGAGACGGTGCCGCCTACGCCGCCACTCTTTCGAAGGCTGGTCGCGGCGTTGGCAGCCTCGCTCGCGCGTTCTACCTCGTCAACTGAGTTCGGCGCACCAAGCGATGCAAGCCCCAAAATTGGCGGAGAGGGGACGCGGGCACGCCGGACACGAACAGCCGAAACCAGCACGGGCGGGCAGGCGCAAGCGAGACGGAGCAAAGCACGGACGTATGTCGGGGGGTCATAATGAGAGATGGTGGTAGCGGAAGGACAGGAGAAAGCGGCGGGTTTTGCTAGCCGAGCGCCTACCGAAGCGCTGAGGGGGGGGGGGGATCACGAGCATATTTTGCCTCCACAACATTGCCTACATACGCTTTTAGGCTCGGAGGTGTCAACAACAAGTACAGTCACAGCTAGCCTGTCCTCTCCTTAGAACCCTAAGCCCTCTGCCTTATCGCCACTCCAAGACAGCTTCAATCAAATGCCTGTCACCCGAAAAAAAGTATGTAATACGGCGGCGGATTCAGCGAGCGACGGCATTTAGTTTTTGGTCGTCGTACTTTTCTGCTGTAGCTGTCACCCACTGGCCGGCTTGCGAGAGAACAAGACGTCGCCGACGCTGCGGCCAAGACAACGCCTCAAAACCTCAGCACACAGAAGCGTCGCCTCACTCTCGTCATTCTCTCATGTCACATATCGCCGTACCTCTTGGCTGGCTGACCGTTTTCATAGAGCGCACGAGCAACACACACACAAGGAGCACGCCAAACCGGCTACGCGCAGCCTCGAAAGTCGAGCGAGCAGCGAGAGAAGAGCCATCCGTTCATTCTGCGGCCGCTGTCGACCGACAGCCTCTGAGGCGATGGTTCATCGCTTGCAACACCTTTTTTTTTCCCCCGACGTGCAACCGCTGCTGTGGCGGATGGCCCATCCCTTTGGGACATGCTTTTTTTCTTGCTTTGCCCAAGTCACCGTTTTCTTCTACCACAAGCAATCAAAATCATGGCAAAAGCACATGTTCGCCTCTTGGTATATCTACGTCCGCCAGACTCTCGCGTATCCCAGTAGACGGGAGGAGGAAGATGCACACATGTGCCCATGTGGCAAAGTCAAAGAGAGTAGAACTAAAAAAGTGGGAGAGTGTGACGTGTACAAGGAGGAACGGGGTGTGTTGGAGATGAGGAAAATAGACGAACGTGACATGGAGAAGCTCAATTCACTACTAATAAATGTTGTACAGGGGGGAAAAAACGCTATCCTAGGAGATAGATGGTGGCCACTACATGCGAACCAGGGTGGAAACAAGACACTCGAAACATTTTAATGTGATAAATCTGGTATTTGGCATGAACAAAAACGTGATGAGCGCCCAAATGTTGGAGGTGTCTCTATTGACAGTAGGAACGGAGCTCCTCTCGAAAGGGACGCCTCATCAATGGTCAAATGACTAAGGCAAGCAACGAATTAGTACGCCCCCCCAGGGATACGAGGGTCTATGGTCATACGACTACGGCCATGCATGAGATCGAGTACATCTCTCCTATCGAGTACACCCCCCCCCCCTCCCCCCCCCCTATTTTATATAGGTTGGGTTGGCGTCGGTTGGCAACGACACTGTAAAACATGCCGCTCACTACGTGAGCTAGGCAACCAGGGTATCGTTTGTGTGTTTGTTTGGGCGGTCGGTCACAGCCGTCGATCGAGTTAAGTCATTTGTGCGGGGTGGGGAACCTTTACTCCGCACAAAGGGAATGAACGTATCACGTAGTGTTTTATGGTAAGGCACCCACGAGGCAGTTACATAGTACCCCCCTCGCTGTCTCTGGAAGTGGCAACACCGGAAGATAAATAAACTCATTGAATCCGTCGTCCATATGCAACTCCGCCTTACAAGAATTTCTTGGTACGATGCAGCTCACCCTTCGTGCGACTCGCCGAACACCTCACGGCGCTCCGCCCTTGGTGCAAGTAATACCTGCCTGGCCGGTGAAAACCCGACATACTCCGTCCCGGCACTGTAGGGATGCGAGGGTCTATGGTCATACGACTACGGCCATGCATGGTATCGAGTAACCCCCCCCCCCGCATAAGATTAGCAAAACGTTTCGATGTAATATATGGGAACAATGTAATGAGCGCCCAATTGTTGGAGGTGCCTCTATTTGGAGTAGGAACGGTGCTCCGTCTCGGAAGGGATGCGTGGTCAATGGTCAAACGACTCAGGCAAGCAACAAATGAGTACGCCCCCCCTTCCCCCCCCCGCACACACAATCCACCCGCCCGATTCACCGTACCTGTCCCCACTATGCAGGGCGCGACCACCGGCACAACCGCCGTCGAGTCACAATCCGCGCCCCCCGACAAGATAATATCGGAGCAGCAGTCTGAGCCGCCTTCTGTGCCGCGTATGTTCTCGCACCCTGAGCCTCCGCACTGTCCACAGGAGAGCGGGCAGCACACCACGCCGTGCTGATAACCTGGGAGGTTGTTGGAGCATGTTTCGACTGCCGGGGGACAGAGCGCGTTGGCGAGGAAACAGGAGAATGCGGCAAAGCGGGCATGGTATAAGGTAATGCAGCTCCCGCAGAGAGCGAGGCGCGGGACACGGGGAGGGCAAAGACGTACATACGTAGTCATCACCAACATACTTTAAAGCTGCGGGCGAAATACCTCTTGCAGAGATGGACGGACGTCCCGATCGGAAGCGCAACACGCGCATGAAATAGAAAACAAGGAGGAAACATGAACATAAGTTCAGCACACAATTGAACGTATGCGCTTGTTCATCTGCCCTGGGGAACCTGCCAGGCGAGGCAAAAACAACAAACACACATACACAACTGGCCGCCACCGAAAGAGCAAACATTGAACGAAAGGCCGAAGAGCGGCAGGCACACCGGCATGGACGTTCGCCGGTCCGCTGCGCCAAGCCGGCCCAACCAATACAAGAACACCACCTCGAGGAAAGGCAAGACCAAGACGCAACGCCATCAGCGTAGCACGTATCTCTAGCACCATGCAACGTCGGCTTCTGGCACCGACCGCCGCCAACTAGCGAGAAAAAAAAAAAAAGAACACACACACACACACAAAACACAAGCATAAGCAAGTAGGTGACACTGGAACCGAAGGAGAAACAAAACGGGGACGTTTCGGCCGCGCCGCGCCCCCCCCCCCCGGCTCTTCTTCCTCCTTGCCTTCTGTTTCGGCCGGTGGAGTGTTGTCCTGTTCCGGTGAAGGCGTCGCGGATGGTGGCGCGAGGGTCCCCCCCGGCGAAAATGTTGCCCCCGCACTGGTCCCGGGCATCGGCGCCGGCGTAGGAGCCGCGGGGGGCGCCGTGGTTGGGAGCCCCCGAGACACCGGGGCCTCTGTGACTGGCGCAGCAGGACCATCAGCCGGAGCAGGCGTCAGAGTAGGAGAGTCCGGCCCCAGGGTTTCCGGCGCAACCGAGAGTATCGGCGAAGGTGAAACACTGTCTGAAATGATGCACGGGGCCTCGGAAGTGTCGCGTCCGCATACCAAGTTCGCATTGATGATGTTGTCGTAGCAGCAGTCGGCCGAGCCGAGGATCCCGCAACCCTCTCCGCCTGGCGAACACGCAACGCATATACGTCAAAACCGGGACGGCAAGCTTGCAGTACTGGGCCAGGCAAGGGTCTACGCGGAAGGCCCTTCACCGTGCGCGAGTAGGGGCTGGTGCGGGGCCGCGGGCCTCTCGAGGTAATCGCATAAGCGGCGCAGGTTTACGAGACTTGACCCTTTTGCTACCAATCAAATTATCGCACACTAATTTCAAGTACAAATTGCCCCCAAAACATGGGTGCATCTTCTCCAACAGGGTTGAACGACACTGGTAGCAGACTTTAATGTGCCACGTTTTCCACATATACCGGGGAGCGGTGGTGTGCTCATCTGCCCGGGCCATCGTGCACGGACACGCCTGCGTGGACCGTCGACGCGTCTGGCCCGCTCTCTGCGCGGGCGCGATCGCTCACCGCACTGCCCGCAGAACTCCGAGCAGCATGCTTCATTGCTCTGCCATCCGGGAAAGCCGTTCGAGCAGGTCGAAGCCTCTGCAGCGGCAAGTAAATGGTACGTGCGTGAGATAGGTAAAGAGCGGGTGGAAAGAGGGCGAGGGACGTAGGGAGGGAGAGAGGGGCGGGGAGGGATACTCATTTGTCGCTTGCCTTAGTCGTTTGACCGTTTGACGACGCATCCCTTTCGAGACGGAGCCCCGTTTCTACTCCTAATACATTTATACTGTAGATACCTCCAAAATTTGGGCGCTCATTACGCTTTTTCCGTATATTACATAAAGACGGGCGGGGGGGATAAAAACCAGAGAAAGAGAGAGGGAGGTGGGAGGGCGTTTTCAGCGGAAAAGAGGACAAGAGCGCACGACGGGGCGAGGCGCCGAGACGTACAAAAAACAAAGCAAAAAAAAATAAAAAGACGAGCGATAATCAAGCGGCGTCAGCGGTTCCACCGCCATCATCCCACCGAACTCTACTCCACCCACAACGCATGCAAAGCGCTGAATACGTACCGCACCACGAATAAAAGGCCATGAGACCAACTTACCTAACGACGGTTTAGCCACAGGAGACACCGCAGGAGCCGATGTGACCCCTCCAGGTGGCGGCGTTGAGGGTGCGGTCGTGACGCTCGCACTCACGGGCGCAGACGACCGTGCCGGAGCTCCGGTCGGAAGCGGAGTAACGGGGGACAGGGGTGAAGCAGTTGGGGGTGGAGACGCCGTCGGCAGCGTGGGGGATTGGGGCGCAGCAGTCGGGGCCTGGGACCCAGTCGGCACGAGATCATCGGACGAGGCGCTTTGAGGCGAAGACGTTCCAGGCACTGGCGACGGGGTCTTGGCCGTGTAGCCCGAGTCGTCGATGATGCACGGGGCTGTGTTGCCGTTGCCGCAGACCACACCAATCTTCGTGATGTCACCCGTGCAGCAGTCCATGTCGTCTAAAATCATGTACGCGACAACAAAGGGTTGTGGGCGTAAGGGCCGAGGAAAAAGAGACAGCGCGGGTGTAGTGGCTGGGAAGGCTGAGAGGGTGGGGGGCGCGTTCCGCCAGACCTGTGGCGATCGCGGGAAAAAATATTTTTGGGTGCACCGCGTGAGGCACACAACAGGAGAAGAAAACACGTACGCGCGAAGTATGCAGGCCGCGAGCCCCCAATCATCGCGCCTAACCAATCGCCGCTTCCGTGCGCGCGCGCCTTTCTCTCGTACCCCACAAGAGGCCATACGGCAACAAGAAAGTGCCACGCCCACTCACGCCACTTCTTGCTACATCGAAGAGCACAACAACAAGAGCAATGAAAGGGCGAGAGAGTGCTGCTTCCGACGCCCCAGCCCCCCGCACCAACACGCTACAACCACTCCCCGCCATAAAGCGGGCCGACGAGCATCGTCGTTGTCCGTGCGACCAACTGGGTTCCGACCGGCCGGCCGGCAGCGCAATCTTTGCCCAAGGCAATACATACCGTGTGAACAACAACGAGCACCGCCCCCAGCGGCGAGGCGACGCGGCGACGCAACGGGGGGAAGGGGCGCGACCGCGAAGCTAAAACCGACAGAAACCCCCTCGACGGCCAAGCAAGAAGCCCCACCCCATGAAACGACAAATTCATTTTCGCAAGGATGGTTGCCGTCGTTGTCGTCGTCGCCGCCGCCGCCACCCCACCCTACCGCACCCTGCCCTCTCCTACCCTTCCCCGCCCTTCCCTACCCTACCCTGCACCATTCCACCCTATCCTTCCCCTCGTTGTCACCTAAGTCCCCGATGTCGCCGCAGCCCTCACCGCCGCAGACCCCGCAAGCCTCGACGCAGCACACGTCCCCAGCACTGGACTCGACCCCTTCTAACCCATTGGAGCAAGCTGTTTTATGGTGACAGAAGCGGGAAAAATGAACCCATCATTACCGCAGGCGAAATGACGCCCGCAAATGCCGCGGCGACGGGGGGAAGGGGGGCAGGCGGAGAGGAGAGGGGGGGGTGTATTTGTGTCACGCGTGGCCGCAGTCGTATGACCATAGATCCTCGCATTCCTATAACACCGGGACGGAGCGCGTTAGGTTTTCACCAACCAGGCAGATAATTCTTGCACCAAGCGCGAAGCGCGGTGGGGTGCTGTCGCATGAAGGGAGACGCGTGAAGGGTGGGCTGCATCGTACCAAGAACCGCTTGTGAGGCGGGTTTTCTTGCAATGGGTGAGAAACGTAGACAGGGTAAACTGCGCCGGGAGGGCGTGGTGAGTTGTATTGCGCGCGGGAAGAAATTGAACCCCATCGCAGTCGCCAAATCAGCACGCGACAGCGAAAAACGGGGAAGAAACAAGAAAAACAAGCATCCGCATCTCGCTGGAGAGTCTACCCAAAGGGGAAGGTGGGGGCGGGCGGCAGACGAGCAGGCACAGCAGTACAGATAGAAAAATGGGAACGCATCAGCACTTTTTGTTTCTCTGCCGCTTGTTGCCGAGGTGCGGAGCACAACCGCGACCTCCGGGTGGCCCAGAGCGGGAGCAAGCGCGGCGACACCGGCGGCGACACGCTCCCACCGTTTGTCAGTGCTTGGTCGCTGCCCCCGCCCGCAATCGCACCGACGATGACGACGACTAGTACGGGGGACCATCGTAAATAGGACCAAATTTGTCAGTAAAAATAGGTAAATGTATACCTGGTACCAGGTATGTTTTTGTGTGTACCGTAGGTCCTACCAGGTATTTACTATGGTCCCCCGTAGTAGCCACACCGCGGCACACAGGTAGCAGTCCGCCGCGCAACACGGGCAGATACATTTCGTGGGCCTCCTCTCCCCTTGGGATGCATAAACGCATAAACGCGAGGCCCCAAACAAAACACGTAGCGTGGGCCATCGAAAGGAAGCATCACAAACAGCTGAGCAAAGATGAGTTTCAACGAAATCCTCGAGCTCACAACCGAGAGGTGTCTTTCTTGTTCCTTTGTTTTCGGGGGAACGTAGTAATCAGAACCAACAATGGTTGTGCAAACATAGGACACATAATTCTTGGGTCCAGCGTGGTTTCTATAGCCCTCCGGCATAGGAAGCTCCGTCCGGCGGCGCACCTGCTCGGGCAAGGTTGTGTGATGGCCACCCCAAGACAGCCACCGCGAACAGAAGCGCGAGGCGTCGTGGTCGCCACGGGCGACCTCCCGGTGCGGCTTCGCAGCCATCGACCCCACGTCGTACACCCGCGCGATGCCTGAGTTAGTCGCGCACAGGCAAGAGAATAGCGAGAGAAAGAGAGAGAGAGGGGGGGGGGGGGGGGGGTCCGGCGAGTCGCATCAAGGGTGAGCTGCATCGTACCAAGAACCACTTGTGAGGCGGACTTTCTTGCGTAGGGACAACAGCTTCGAGTTATTTTTTTGAGCGGAGTGGCCACTTCCAGAGACAGCAAGGGGGGTACTATGCAACTGCCTCGTGGGTGCCTTACCATAGACACACTACGTGATACGATCATTCCCCTTGGACGGAGTAAAGGTTCTCCACCCTTTGCAAATGATATATTAATACCTCGATCGCTAGCTGTGACCGACCGCCGAAAAACACACCCACAAAAAAAAACTGTATCTTGGTTGTCTAGCTCACGTAGTGGGCGGCACGTTTAACAGCAGTGTGATTGCCAACCGACGCCAACCCAACCTATATATGAGAAAGAAGGGGAGGGGGGAGTCACGGTGATGTCGACACACAGGCAAAGGGCGGTTCTAGCGTGAATACTTTTACGTTGCTTGTCGCGGAGGCAGAGTCTTGATTGTTCTTGTTTGTACAAGAGATAGGGTCTATGACAATCATTACTGCTGTTGTACGTATTCATAGAAGAAGAGGCGCAGTTGATGGTTACTACCGCTGTGGGTAGAGGGAGACTCATCGATACTGCTGCTGTGGGCAGGATATTGAGCTATCATAGTCTATGTAAGTGTACAAATGTGAGTTCTTGGGGTGGTAGTGGCTCGGAGGGGGCGCGCAGTGGGATAGGGGGGTGGTTGGCGCCGAGCACGTTGAGTGCTCTTACATCCGCAGGAGCACGAGGAGGAGGAGGAGGAGGGGGGGGAGGAATGTTGGAGGTAAAGAGAATAAGAGTAAACTATTAATAGCGACATAACGTAGTTGTGATAAATAGAACAGTATTAGGAATATAAGAATACGTACTGATACACACAAACCGCGGTAGCCGGTAGTGCTACTGAATAGAACTCGCAGGAAGAAGAAAAATAGCCACAGCAGCATATTGTTAGAAATGGCGGCTTGGCGGAGAACGAACCTCGACAACAGCGAGGTCGTTTCAGGAACCTACAGCAGTACGTAGGAACCGGGATGAGTTGTCTATCTCAACCAGAGAGGTGCAATTTCAGGGTTTTTTTTCCGTCGTGTCTTTTTTTGTTCGTTGCTTTATCTGCTGCTTGCTGGCGCTGTGTACGGGTACATTTGTAGCATCTGATCAAGCATTTGATGTTGTGGCAGCCATGTGCTTCAAGCTTCCCCTTTGCGACAGCCACGAACGGTGATTCTGAGTGTTTGTGCGTGAGCGTGTGTGTATGCCATGTTAACCTACAGCAATACAATAGGAGCCACAGGAACAATCTGTCTCAACGATATGAATAGAGGTGCAACTTCACCTTTTACCTCTTCGTCTTTTTTTGCTGTAATGGGCGTACAGCGTAAACGTAGTTACGCGTAACCAAACAGGTATGGCCGTAACTGGGGTATGTCCCGTGATTACGCCTGTCCCCGCGTGCCCTCTTATGATACGCGTAGAAAAAAGAAAGCGAAAGAGGGCACGCCATCCACAGCTGAACCGGGCGCGTAACACACACATGCCGAGCTGCTGCTTCCGTGCACCGCCCTGCCCATGCACTATTGTAACAGCAGTAAAGGTGCGGCTGATTTGCATCGAGTACAACAGTATGCAGGCCACACGGAGTTCCAGCGCATCTAATTATGTTACCGGGGATACGCCTTTTTCATCGTCGGGGGGGTAAATTCGTGAACACGAATATCCCTCGACATCATTCGTACTATTCGTACGTACGAATACTTGTACTGCCTATGGCTGTTTTCCCGTAATTACGTGTAACTTTTCGTGGGCATTGACGTAACGGCTGTGTAGCTGCTCTGTACCGGTATCCCACCGCAATCTTTTTGACGCTGTAGAAGCCTCGATGATCCCAACCCACACGTTTCCTCTGAATTAAAAAAGCGCCAAGCATCACAGCAGCGGTACCCAGTAGCAGCAGTTGGGGTGTACAACGCCAGCGAACTTCGCATGGGCTGACATAAAATAGGGCCGCCTGCTGTGTTCCTCTTTTCTTTCATTGCGACACCACCGAAATTTCAAGTGAACAACACCCCGAAGGTACGTGTATATGACATTGGCAAATACAATCACAACCTGTTGTCCCGACTCGTCGTCCCGGGCGAATGTCAAATAATCAACAAAAAATGACCATTGCACAAATATTGCACACCTCGTATGACGTATGACGAGACAGAGTTTTGAGGGAAAAAGCGATACTGCTGTATCACAGATCACAGCAGTAGAGGTGTCAATATATTCTTTCAAATATATATATTTTAAACTGCTGTAATGTGTACGAGTGCTGCTGCTGCTGTATGATGCATATGAATCATGTGCCAGTTGGTATAAATGGTTGCTTCGATTTTTGACGATAAGACTTCTAACGTCAAATGTCACATCACACCAAGAAAAGTTGAGCTTTGTTACCAACTACCTGGTATTCGAGTTCACTGCTGTTTGCTGTTTGATACGTAGTCGTGGACTCTCTCTACAGACGTACGGGTTCTGCCGACGTAACGCAAGGGTTTCGTCGTGGGTAAAAGGCAAGAAGGACGGAAACATAGGGGGTCACGATCGAGTACCTCGTGCTTGATATGCATACAGAAGTAGCTGCCCGTGCAAAGCAGAGACACGCGAGCACACGGCACGACCCTGCTGCCCGCTGCCGATTGATCGGCCTAGCCTACAGACAGTAGGTCTACAACTGTTGTTGTGGTTTCTACTCTCGGGCACTGGCAGGACGATATGGAACGAGAAGCAGCGGCCGGTGTCGCGGCTTTCCTACCACGCCAGTGGAGCCCCCCCGGGACGTCGCAGAGAATAGTATCAACATTGCAATTCGAAGGATATACAACATTACGAGTACCAGGTATCTTATCAGGTACCTGGTACCTGGTATGAGTACTGGCTGTGTGGCACGAGGTTTGTACCGACTTGAGCGTAGTATCGTGCGTTGTGTAGTATTGATATTGTAGTAACATACTACCGATGTTGTTGTTGTCACATTAAACCGTTCTTTCTACCCAACAAAATCCGTGCAAAGCCAGTGCCCAGTCCTGCTTCTACCTGTAGTACTCGTAGTGCAGTGTACGCGCGGGTATGCATTGCACTCTGGTGCATCGTACGTTGTGGCTCGTACACCTCGTACCATTGTACCTGTTTCACTATGTATCATCATAACGAACATGAACGCAGCATGGACACAATGAGGAGTAACAATAAATTATACCGGAAACAGACACCCTCGTAAAACAACACCGAGGGCAACATTCACCGACTTTTCTACTGCTTGTACATGCTGATCTGCTGGAACCTGGTGTAACGTAGATATTGTACCAGGTACATACAAGGAGGCAACATGCTGTATGCATACGATATTTTTCTACACCTGGTGCCTGGTACTCGTGTATAGCTGATATATACCTGGTATTAATAGACGTTACCAAGAGGTACCTGGTAGTAAAGAAAGCTCACAACTCAGATTCTTGCGGCCGACAACATCACGACTCACGACTAACGACGAACATTCGGTGGGATGGGTTGGGGTGCGTTCACGGAAATAAATTCGCTATTACTTTTCGACTGTTTACACTACGAGTTCGTACTCGAGTTTCGTTAGACTTTCGACTTTCGACCGCAGGGACTAAATTACTTCTGTTTCGTCTTTCGTTTTTCGTTTTCCCCCCCCCCGTTTTTCCTGCTTTGTTTCTCGTTCGTTTCTTAGGCCCTGTTTCACACCCACGCCTTGCTGCTGTCGCTACTTGCGGCTCAGTCAACCCAGCATCGGAAAGGTGTTCAGGCTGCTGTGTGAGGCGTGACAGGGTGTTTGGAGGGATAGACAGGGCTTCAACAGCTTTTTCGGTCAAGAAATCCGATCGAAAAAGTTGAGATCGAAAAAACTCTCTTTCAACAGCAGCCCGTATAGGAAAGCCCGATCTTGTCTCCGATGGGAAACCGGCTTTTTCGATGCACGTATCCGACTGCGTGAGAATTAACCTTATTACCGGGGTTGTCAAAACGAGGTCTCCTTCGTAGGGGTGCTTTCTTAACGTCGTCCAAAAGTGAGCCTTCACGTTCTTACTTCTAATATTAATACTGTAAACATTGATTATTTCTTATTCGAGGACCCACACTGCCTGTAGCGTACGATCGTACACCGCGTAACAGGCAAGATAAGACCCCCCCTGGAACGAAGATGGTGGCTCTGGAAAGATCTCGTCCAGAAGGTTGCATATACTCGTATTACGGGGGACCATAGTTAATAGGACCAAATATTGTTAGTAAAAATGGTTAAATATATAGGTTTTTATGTATACCATAGGTCCTATTAACTATGGTCCACCGTAATAGTAGACGCATGGCTCGGTCACAAGCAAAACGATTAGCCAGTGGCCAAAACTCGAACCGTACGTATATAGTGTTAATAGCAGCAGTCAGGTCCGTATTGTATGTATAGTAGCAGCAGTCATCCGTACAGCAAACAGCAGCACCAGGTAGGTATATGTGATTCGGTTCTGGTTCTGTCGTGTTTGTGGCGTGAGCATCTATGCACAGAACTACTGCTGTACCTCGTACGAGTGCAGCAGCAGTAGTGCCGGGATGTACCATACACGAATCGTTTCAATTTGCTCCTTGTACCTGGTACCTCGTACCAGGTACCTGGTACGTATTTGTACCGGTAAGACAAGTATGTACAGACAGCCTTTCAGACAAACAGGGCGTACCGGTACGACGGTGCGGCCAGTGTGAGACGAAATCGGTACAGGGTACAGGTACACATACCCGGACGTAAATATCCTCCGTGCCCGTGCCCGGGGGTACCAGTGTTTGACAGCATGAGTAACAGAGTACAAGAGCACAAATCACAACAGAGCACAGGGCAGGAGTACTCGTAGTGGCTGCTGTTCCGTTTCCTGGATTCCTGGATGTACAGCAGTACCTGCTGTTGGGTGCTGAAAATAATAACCTCATCCTGACAGAATTCATCATTATACTCTGCACGTACATAGTTGGCAATGAATTGTCGCGAACCGTGTTTGGGAGGAGCCGTTTGTTGTACGTACGTATATCTCCGCCCCCATCAACCTCGGTCATGGCCGCTGCTGTTCGCTCCTTGCCGTCTCTACGAGCACTACTTCGAGCACCGGTCGGCTGGTCGCCGCCGTGCTATTATTATTCATAGTAGACCACCGTCTAAACGCGACGCACATCTCACTCTCACGCATCTCCAACGTCTCCTACCAACGCATCCCAAGGAAGGATCGGTACATGGCTCCGGCGGGACTACTTCTTTCTGTGTCGTGTCCTACTTATTAATAGTATTATACCACGTCTTTACTGTGCGACGTACGCGATTATACGAAAAAATCGTTCTGAGCAGCGCAAGCCCCAAGCAGAAGTGGGGTCCGCACTGATATCGGCGTTCTATCTAGATGATTGCGCGAAGTCGGGGCTCTTTGCGCACTACCGGACGGTCCTGGCGGGTTTTCTGTCACTCGTCCGTTAGCAAGTGCACAGCACGTAAATATAGGCGGTGTGGTTTTGACGGTTCTGCTTTTCTGGGGCGCGCTGGTGCAGCTGCTGCATCGACTTGCTTAGCTCGATACAGCGAATAATCGAGACCCTGGCTCACCGACACGAAGCGGAAGCCCTTCGGTTCATCCTCAGAGCTGGGTCTTCGTGCAGTTCTACCCGCCTGGCTACCGTTCACCGTTCGCCTGCTTCGTGCTCTATCAGCAGTCGCACAAACTTGTTTACGCTGCCTCTCAAGAAATCCCCGATTTCCTGCACAAGAAAGCCTTTAAATATATATAAAACCCCTTTCGACACCAAAAGCAAAAGCACCTCGAAAGGCACAACCGCAGCAGCAGCAGCAGCAGCAGCGCAATAGAAAAGGAAGGTGAGATATAGGATATGCCGTCGATTCATCTGAGTTTTATGGTTTTGCCCCGATGGATCCATCCGCGCGAAGGAGCCATCGGCGTTACCCACAGGGTCAAAAACCTTGGCTTCCCTGCTGTGCGGCGGTGATCAATCATCCTATTGGCGCGCGGGCGTGGGGCAGCCATTATCTTGGGGTTGGCTGCGCACCGGCTGTCGTGCAAAGGCAGTGCTACGAAGACCCGTGTATTTCTGTCGGCATATGTTCCCGCAAGCACTCGGTCGTTGAGTGGCGGCAATTGAAGAAATGAAAGAAAAGCAACGCAAAACTCTGTTTTTGGATTGCTATCATAAAGTCAATGTTAATACAATACCAGGTACGTACCAGGTAGTATTTTGTGTTTTCTCGCAAGCAAACCCGATGTGGTGTGTGGTGTGGTGGTGTGTGCTTCCCTCTCCGAGAACTGCTCCGACACCCCCCATGTTTTCATATTGCTTCATGGGGAGGGGGACAGCAGGGGGAGTGGATACGGGCGGAAAACACTTAATGGTGAAGGCAAAATATATTATATTGGCACATCCAGGGGCTTCAAGACCAAGACCCCCCCCCACCCCCCGATGTTGTTGTTTTGGATTGCTATCATAAAATCAATATTTATAGTATTTTGTGTTTTCTCTCTCCGGGAACTGCTCCGACTCCCCCCATGTTTAAGATTGCTTCATGGGGAGGGGAGGGAGACAGCAGGGGAGTGGATACGGGCGGAAAAAACTTAATGGTGAAGGCAAAATATATTATATTGGCATATCCAGGGGCATCAAGACCCCCCCCCTCTTGCTGTTGTTGTCTAGGCCCCCTCTCACCTCCTCCTCCTCCCTATTCTCGTTTGGTCCTCTGCCATTTCGTCGTCGATTTTCAATTTGGCGACCCGTGGGGGGTCCCGCGAAGCAGGCAGGGCTTGTGTGTTGCATCTCACCCCTCGCTTCGCTTCTCGGCTGAGGTGGCTTGTCCCTGAGGAGGAGTGGGAGGAATATTGGCCACCATGCAGTGCGCAAGTGAGTGTCATGTCATTATATGATGAGGTCAAAAGTCAGGTACAGCAGGATCCTCGAAGGAGACGAATAAAGTTGAAAACAACCCCTTATTCCCGACTCCAGGGAAAAAAGACGTCATCCTGGACAGGTCTGATATGATATTGCACATAGATCACTTGCAAGTATTAATGGCGAGACTTTGCTTCTCCGAACGAAAAAAGAAACAAGAGAATGAGTTGAGATGCTGAGACTTCTCAGTCGTTAGCCCTCGATCCCCAGCCCTTGCGGCAGCGCGGGGCGTCTCGGGGTCTATCTCGATTTCACGTCTCTCGTTTTTACTCGTCACACGAAAATCATTTGGGAGTTTCGAGTGCCGTACGTGGGCCCGTAAAGAAAGGTTGCTTTGCGGCTGGCTGCGAGAGAAGGGGCGTTATACAGCGGCAACGAGCATGGCAACGACATTGCGGCAGGCACCCGTTTTGGCATTACACCCCCCGAAGGCTCTCACGTCTACGAGTATGAACCCATCCTCTGAAACTGTACATTTACAGCAAGTACCTGGCATGTACGCATGTATCATATGCGCACACCCATAAGGATACGGTAACAGCCACTTGCTGACAACGACTCAACACATTTATGGAGCACAGCGAGAAATACCGTAGATATAAGTACGATATTTTTGGCCCTGTGCTCTAGCGCTCCTCGGTGTTTTTTAGACGTATTTTTTTGCGTTGTTCGTGCTAGCGCGAGATGAGGTTCACATCACGGGACAAAACCCCCTCATCGGGATCCCCGACCCCGACTGTGTCGGGGGCGGCCTCGGGCTTGCTTGCGCCGTCCCCTGGCTGCCGGCTGGCCGGGTGTGCCGGCTGGCCGGGTGTGAGTCCGTCAGCTGTGAGTGGGGCCAGTTGAGTGGTCGATACTTGATTTACAACAGTCTCGTGTCCAAAGAATTTGGTTGACGGCTTACCTTGCCCTACGTTTGTCCCGTCAAACCCTCTTCTAAAATATCATAGTTCTCACCTTTGGCATGTCCGTGACAGCTGTGGCCGGATTCGCTGTGCTCGTTTCTCACAGAAACTTTTTTATTTAAACGTCAACTGTGAGTTGGACTAGTTGAGTGGGTCATGCTTGACTTATCATAGTATCGTGACCAAAGATTTTGGTTGATGGCCTACCTTTGCCCCGTCAGGCCTACCTTTGCCCCGTCAAGCCTTCTTCTGAAGTGTAATAGTGTGGAGCATTGGAATATCCTTGACGGCTGCCCGTCAAGGGGCAAATATGCCGTCAACCGACATCTATGCTCGCTCGTGACGGTAAAAATATTCTGTTTTCGATGCCAGCACCCAGATTGGACCTCTTCTCCTTCGGCCGAAACGGGAGAGGCCGCATTCTCCGCGGCTTTTGATAGCTCATGGCGACAAGAGTGTGGGGAATATGGGCTGGGGTTGCGGGTGTCATGCTCCGCCGTTGCTTGTGCGTCGAGGGTCGGGCGTTTCAGAATCGAGTGTCGAAATTCCCTTTCGACTATTTTACGTGTGAAAGCACTAGTTTTGCGCACAGCTGTTGAGATTCGTAGTCTATAGCATATGGCCGCGAAACGAGCGTCGCGAGCCTCTTCGGCTGCTGTGCACGCCGGGCGACCAGACTCCTTAAGGCAGAGAGGACGGGATCTTTGGTGTCGACCGAATCGGATGTGCCTACGCCGCGGCAGGAGCGGTACGGTGTTGGAGGTACAAACGGTGCCTACGAAATTAATTTGGTACACACGGCACTGTCAGACAGTGAGTGTCACGTGCATCGTGGAGTTTTGGTTGTGTTGCGAAGGCGTTTTGTATTATTCTAGTAGCTACCAAGAAAAAAAGAAGTCATGAACGAGTACATGTATGCATGTATGTGTGCATTACGCTTACCCTGCAACATGTTGCGTTGCTGACCCTCGCGGGTATGATTATGCCTTTCCTCGTCGTGCCTACTGCTGTAGAGATGAATGGAGTACACACTCGATGAGACTCGAATCCACAACTTGGCTTTAGTAGGGACGAGATTCACCCAGTACAAAGTAACTCCATCGGGGATGCCATGTCACCTTCCCTCGTCGTGCCCCACGGTGCTTCCCTGCCTCACCTGCTGTGCCGAAGGCGGCCTCGGGCGTGCGTGATGTGATATACTGCTGCTGCTTCGTGCAGCTGCTGTGTTGCTCTGCTGTTGCTGCTGCTGCTGCTCACGCAGTCCGCCTCACGAAGGCCTGGGATGTAGTATTGTGCCTTTCCTCCTCGTGCGCCACCGGGCTCCCCTTCCTCTACTGATGTGCCAGGAGCAGCCTTGGGCGTGCATGATGCGGCTGTTCCTGCCCCTGTGCCGCTGCTCTGGTGCTGCTGTTGTGCACGTGCTACTACTGTGCTGTTCAGCTGCTGCTGTTGCCATGTCTGCGATATGTTTTTGCTGCTAACCCCCGTGAGAATGGTTATTACGCAAGTCACCTCCGCATCTTGAAGTTGAAAGACGGATCCATCTGCTTCGGAAGCCGTGCGAGTACAGTCTCGTAATTGACATTTATTTGGCGTCTCGGCGGAGGTCTCGTGCCAGCGTAGTTTTCGTACGACACGCACCTGTACGCTATGCTGCTGCTGCTTGCTGCTGCTGCTGAGTTTACCGCACCAACGTAATCGCCGGCGCTTCGCACTGTCGATTAGCTCGATCGACTGCTGCTCAACTAACTGTTTTGTGGATATCTGCACATGAAGTATACAGTACGGACACCGAGCGTCTCGTACGTGAATAGAAAAGTGCTGCTTGCTGCTGTACGAACGAGTTATGTGTTGTGTTGGATAGCGGATGGCAATGGTCGTTTTTCTTGTGTTTCGAGCGTTTTATTTCATCTCACTCAAAGTTGTTTTTTATATTGCACTCCTTGGCAGTACTGTCGCACTAACAGCCTCGAGTTGCATACCGGTACGCGCTCAGCCATAACGGGCATGCGCGGGGAGCCGCGGGCCGGCGCCAGCCCGCCGCGACGAAGCCCCCCCTTGTATATAATACAGTATTCGTCGACGAAACGTTTTCACCCGGCCTAGCATATTGCGACCCCTCCCCCCCCTCCTTGGTCGTGAAAAATAAAGCCTCCGAACGGGTGTGAGTGTTTTCTTTGCAACGTTGGTCTGCGCCGCATAAAAGACAGGAAGGAAGGAACTGTTCGCTTATTTGCGATGCTGATGGGTATGATGTATACCAGGTATGCAACTTTTCATTGTTATTTTTTATCCTCCGGCGGATTGGTAAAAATAAAGCTTGAGCTCACCACACTGCGTGCCAGTGTGTCTCTCATGCTTGATACGATCGCATAGAATATTCTCCCTGCCGCCCCTCCGGTTTCCGTACGCGGCCCTCCGTACCCCGCCACTCGAAAATGGCGGGGACGACAACGACAACGACGGCCGTGGAACCGCACCAAACCAAACCAAAACAACACGAAACAAAACACAAAACAAAACAACACAAAACGAAACAAAACCTGACCAAACAAAACAAAACAAAACCAAACCGCATTGAACCGAACCGAACCGAACCGAACCGAACCGATATTTTACCAAAACCTGACTTAATACCGAAACGAAACCAAACAAACGAGCATACAAATAAAATTGCGAGACCCCTCGGAACTTGATTTTTTTTTGTAATATACCTGGGAGTATGGAGCCGACCAAAAAAACGGTGATATTTTGCGATCTACCACGTAAACAACTACATTACAGTAGGGAGAGCATGCAGCAGCAGTGCAAGTATTTTCACCATGCTGCGTGGGTGTCGTACGGCTCATTTACGTTGCAGTTCGGACACATCCCCTATCCCCTACCCCAGGAACCCGGGCTGCTTAGTGTGGCAAATGTTGTAGTCAAAATGTGTACCAGGTATAATATATACGTACATACATACATGAATATTGTGGAGTATTTTGCTTATTTCCCTCCGACGTTGCAAAGGGATTAATGGACGCCCCCCGCCCCGCCCGTCCCGCCTCCTTAAATATGCGTTTGTAGTATCGGGACAGACGCCGGAGGTCCCGGTGGTGTCGAAGAAGTCGGGCCACCTGTTCGAGAAGCGGCTTGTCGTCAAGTTCATCGAAACCGAGGGAACGGTGAGGAGGCGCAGCGGTCTATATGTATCAATATTACAATATTACGGGGGACCATATTCAATAGGACCTACCGTACACAAAAACTATATATTTCGCTTTTTTATTGACAATATTTGGTCCTACTTATTTACTATATTCCCCCGTAATAGTAGTACTTGGACGGGACCACACGTATGGCAGAAATCGTGGTGTGGTATTGATACTTATATCACTATTTGCTCTCTTTATTGTTTTTGGTGTTGTGTTCGGAGGGTGAGCGGGGGGGGGGGGGGGGGGGGGGGAGCAGGTGTGATACAGGGGTGGTTGTTATGCGTGAATTCCAGGGGGGGGAAAGTAGTAGAAATAGTGAGGCGACTACTAATTTCGAGAGAATATGTTAATAATATCCAGAGCCCAATACGGTGTGTACACATGCGGGGGATATCTGTTTTTTGGGTCCAGCGTGGGTTCCGGTTGCTTTCGTCATGAGCGTTCAAGAGCAGCACGTTCGCAACAACCAGTCAGAGTTACGAGTATGGGTGAGAGATTTGTCTTGTGCTGGTGTGATGCATGAGGGTCCGGGGTGCGCTGTCCCATGGCCGGGGGTCGCGTCCGAGGTTGTTGCCGTGTCACTGCTGCTCTATGATTGACAGGAGTTTCTCTGCCCGTCTAAGTCTGCCTGTCTCTACCACAGCAGTCGCAGGCCGACGGATTTTACGACACAAAACGGAGGGCGTTTCCTGTCCTCCCCCCCCCCCCCCCCCCCGCTCCGCCCCGCCCCGCCCCACCCCGCCCGTCGGCTGAGGGAGGGAGGTTGAGAGAGAGGGGCAATGGGCGGGCGCGCTGGTCGGAATGCGTGGGAAGGCTAACGGCTGCGGGGGAGTAACTCGCGTGATCGTCAGATCAGCGTTTGATTGATGTGTTGCTACAAGACTAGACCACAGCAACAGTAGTGGTGGAGCAGGGTAAGCAGGAAACGTATACCTGTTATTAGTCGAGGGGGGGGGGGGCGGGGGCTATCGCGAACATCGCGTCCTGCCCACGGTGTGCAATGCACTATTAATAGTGTTTTCTCTTGTGGTGTCGTTTATTTGGAGAATTTAGACCCCGGGGCGTTCCGCTTTTTTTTTTCTAGCCATCTCAAACAAACCAAGAGCAGCAGGAGCCACACCGGAAAGGCGATCGCCCTCTTGTATGCGAAACCGCCGCGTGATTATGATGGAACGTGCGCCAGTACTGGGTGAGAGGCAAGGCAAGGCGAGGCGAGGTACGGCAGTCTTCTGCTACCGCTCGCCCCGCGAAGAGGATGTCCGGCCGCCTTGCTTGCTCAACACAACGTCCTACGAGCAACATAGGAGGCATTTCACCATGGGGGGATCCTTCCCCCCCCCCCCCCCTCCCCTCCTCTCGCTGTCACCCCCATGCTGTTGTCGTTCGTCTGCCTGTCTGTCTATCCCGACGAGCAAAGACGCCCGCCATGGATGCATTAGTGCATGCTTGCTGCCCCTGCGAGCCCCTCTGATCTCTATCCGCCGTCTATTTCCGCTGCTATATGTGTACGGCAGTGTCCCGCCACGGGAGAGGAGCTGACAGTAGATGACTTGCTGGAGCTCCGATCGGACAAGGCGGTCAAGCCCCGCCCTGTCGAGGCCGCCTCCATCCCCGGCCTCTTGGCTATAATGCAGGTCAGCGCCGAAGGCGTTATTGTCGAGGGGTGGGAGGTGGTAGGGGTTGGCGGTAGTAGGATACGCTCTCGAAAGAAAGGAGTTTTGTACTCTGCGCGCGGTGCGTAGGAGTAGGAGAGTATGTTGTATTCTTTGTTTTGTTTTCCCAAGGGAGGGTAGGAGGGGGGCAAGGGTGGGCGGGCGGGGGACGGGCGGGGGGGGGCATTCCTGCCCCTCCCGAAAGAAAAATAACATGAGGCTACTGCTGCTGTACGATCCCAACCTACACAGTAAGTACACCGCGCAGTTTACGCAGTGCTTGCTGTGTGTGCCCGCCAAAACAGAAAACATTGAAGAAACTATCGCCTCGTTTCTGTGTTGCACGGCGATATCTTGTTGTCGCGCCCTCTGGCCAAGCTCATTAATAAACTTAGCTCCTCCTGTACGAGTAAACACGGAGTTCTTATGCTCCCGTCTGTGCCGCCGTCCGCCCGTCTTTGGCCTCGAGCAGAACGAGTGGGACGACCTGATGCTCGAGACGCACACCCTCAAGCAGCACCTGGACCAGACGAGGCAGGAGCTGAGCCAAGCCCTGTACCAGGTGAGATCGCATGCACCTCTCCAGTGGGGCTCTGGTGGCCCGGGGGGGGGGGCGGGGGGCTCGGGACGGCGCTGGCGAGCATCGGCTCGAACCTAAGCTATGTATGTAGATATGTAGATCTACTGTACTATCTTGTAGGGCACCGACGCTTTGTTCATTTGACACTATCGGCGTTCCCAGGCAGGGAGAGAATGTTGCAAGCGGGTCTCAGGCCTTGTCCGACGTATGTTAGGTGCGCGCTCGTGGGCGTTAGCGGGATCGTTTCGTGTTGCCGTGCGCCACGTTGACGTGTTTCTCGTTGTTGGGTCGTCGTTCAAGATTGTTGTTCGGTCCACGTTTATTTGTCCCGCGTGCTCCGTCCCACGCGTTCGTTCCATGTTACCGTTTCCGTGACATCGATTATCCTGACAGTTTCCAGTGATAGTGTCGTGTTCGCACGTATTTCGTTCATTCAGTAAATGCTACTGTTGTATCAAGTTTTCACACTTGCTTGTACCTCGGACGTCATTGGTAGATAAGCGATAGGTATGTACCATGTTTCCGCCGCCAGGGACCAGCAGAAGGCGTTTTGCACGCCGGAGCTCATTACGCCCGACCGCAACAACGCCCCTGCTTTCGCGCGCGCGGTTTTTTGTTTTCTCGAGCGGCGAGGCGGTCGGGAGCCGTTCCGGCTTAGGTTGTGCTGTTAGGCGTGGCCGTTGGTCTATTTTTTTGTGCTGTTCCATTGGGTCAGTCGGTAGGTTCTGTGCTCGAAGACGTGGTATTATGACCTGACGTGTGTGCTTCGAGGTAGTAACGGCCGTAACGGCCTTGTGATGGGCTGTCCCCGCCACCCCCCGCCCCGAGCCTCTGCCCTCCCCTCCCACGTCTGACCGTGCCGGTGCTTCGTGCCCGGCCCGTCCCCCTTCTCCCTCTCTCTCCCTCCTCCTCTCCCTCTCCTTCTCCCTCTACCTCTCCCACTCCCACTATCTCTCCCCGCCCTCTCCCCCCCCTCTTTTTTTCGCTCTTTCTTTCTCTTCCTTCTCCCCTTTCTCCCCCTCCTTTCCGCTCTCTCGTTCCTGTTGGTGTTTTGTCCGTATGCCTGTGTTGCTATATGTGGTTTCCGTGTAGAACGACGCGGCGTGCCGCGTGATCGCGCGCCTGGTGCGCGAGCGGGACGAGGCTAGGTCGGAGTTGCAGACCCAGAGGATTGCGCTGGCACAGGCGCAGGCGGCGGCCCCCGCGGCGGCCGTGGTGGAAGGTCAGTCTTCCCCCCCCCCGCGCGCGCCCCGCTGCCGAGTAGACCCATCGGTATGCAAGTGCTGCTGCTGCTGCTGCTCAGCATCGGTGCGCGATTGCTCTGGCGGCCGCGTGTCATGTGCTGTCGGTTAGCGAAGAGTGGGCGCGCTTCTTGTTTTTGTTATTTGTTCGCTTGCTCGTATTGTACGTGTGTTTTGCGCCATCGTGTTTTGCGCCGCCGGGTGTGTCTTGTGTGTTATTTAGTGCGCTTGCTTGCGTGCGCGTGCGTGTGCTTGTACTGATGTGGTTTTCGTGTTTTCGTGTTTCTTCGATTTTGATCACGTACGAAACGTATCCTGTTGGGGTTCGACAAACGTTCCGGGCTGTGCTGTATGATGAGCCTGTGGAGGCCAGCGCAAAGAACAAGGGATGGAGTGCGGGCAGGGTGATCGATAGACGTCCAGGCGACTGACTGACTCACTGACGGGCTGTAACGGTGGTCGTGCGAAGAATTCGCGAAACTGCGTGTGGTGTATTTTGCCGATGCGGATGGAAGGACAGACGTTTGGGGCGTCTGTTGTCTGTCTGCCTCCAGCTGCATCGGTCGCTCTGTGCTTGCGAGCGCGCTCGGTCTCTCCGTCCTGTGGCGCTAGATGTGGCCAAATTGCCCACAATTGTGCGAGTAATCCCATCGCGGGGGAGCCTAGTTTTCATATCTAAATATGGTGTGTACCAAAAACTCTCGTGCTGCAACCATGGAAGTTGACATGTCCACTCCCGCCGAAACCAAAACTTTGAGAGTTTGCCACGCGCTCCAGAGAGCACGAATCGCGCCCGCACCTCGACAAATGTGTCCGGACGAGCTTCCCGTGTCGACTACGTAGCGTTTTGCCAAAAAGTGCTCGCACGATGAGATTTGTTCGAAAAAGTACAAAAAATCACAAAACATTACTATTAATATGCATACGAAAAATAATGACTCTGGGTCCATCGAGGGTTCTGGTTTCTACTATAGACGTAGCTCCTCGTAGTAGATTCTACTCGTAGCCCCTACAGGTGCTCAGGTAGCCTTTTTTAGAACTGTCAAACGTTTCCCACACGATTTATTTCCTAGTAAATTTGTTGACACAAACGAGGGTTAGAGCTCCAAAGTGCTTGACTTAGGAGCCTTTTTATTTATTTCACACCTCTAATGATCCCATTCTAATTCCAAGTAATTTTCTCCCAAAAAACGTGGGTGCAGTTCTCAAGGGGTTTAAACAAACGGGGAGGGTTTTCTTAATAGGGTGGGTCTTGGGGTCCAGCCTTCCCGCCCGTAGCACAGCCCACAAGCGTAGGGATACAATTGAAAAATAAAAATCGAACAGAGCTGTGAGGTCGAAGCATTCCCTCAAAACTCATCTTCGCAAGCTTGGTAGATAAATATATGCATATATGTATACGTATACATCTGTATACATATATGCATATATACATATATGCCAGGCAAAAAAATTGCGCGCTCCCCGTTTTGTTTTTTGGCATGCTCCCGTTTCCTGTGTGTAGGTTCTCACTTCTTCCTTGTTTTTATTTTGTTTTTTGCGGGCTGTCATTTTCGTTTCGTGCTGTTGTTGTCGTTTTCTGTGGTGGTGGTGGTGGTGGTGGTGGTGTGCTGTGCTGTTCTGTGCCTTGCAGAGATGCAGACGGAGGACGACGGAGAGGAGGGCATCTCGGACGCCGTGCACGCGCAGATGCAGGCGAAATGGAAGGAGCTCTCGAAGAAGAGGTGGGTCTTTTTTTCTTGTACATAGGTCCCGAGACCCTTTTTTCTCTTTTTGTTGTTCCGTCGTTTTGTGTGCGTTTTATTTTGCTTTTGGCGCCTGCTTCTTGTTGCTTGGTCTTTTTGTTTTGAGGACAGCGTTTTTACGGCAAGAAGTTCCCATCGACAGGGTGGTGTTGTTATTCTGGTGCTCTAAAAAGGGAGCGCAATGGAAAATCGGAGCGTGAACGTGAAATTTCGAGAACGCGAAAGCGTGTACATGCCAAGGCATACACGAGAGGAAAACAAATGGAAAACAACAAAGTCCCCGTGATGCTCGAGCGGTGGGTGATGCATTGCTAGCTCCTCCTCTTGTCCCATCTGACACTCGTACGTAGTGCTCTTTTATTGTTTGCGCTGGCCACCTTCTCCTATCTCCCCGGCCCCCCCGCTTCCCTCCCAATCTTGGCACCGGGATTTTTTTCTCTCTCTCGAGTAATATTCTGTGCCAGGTATTTCTTTCCGGCCTTTTTGTTTTAATGCGTGCTACCCGGTACGGGTATATATCATCTATTTTTTCTAGTGGAGGAGTTCCATACTACTGTAGTGTTCGGTCAAAACTGACTTTTGGAAGACGAACAACAACTGTAGCCTTAACCCGGCGAAAACATCCTCTGGCCTTTTTACAGGTACGAAACGAACAATTATGTGCATTACAAATGGAACACGCAGTTGATGAGATCCTCCGCGAGTCAGAATGACCAGGTACTGCAGCCTAAAAGCGCTGCCCCTAACATCATACTTGTACGGCAGTAGGGGTCCTTCCATAAGGCGGTCTTGAGTGAGGCGATATGCCGACACAAGGCGCGACTGGGGAATTGCGCTAAAAAAACCTGGAATGAATAAGGCGGCTTCCCTCAATATGGCGGTCATGTTGCTCTGGCACACCACCACCTCTCCTGGAGACCCCTACTGTTCCTGGTTACATGGCGCGCGTCTTTTGTGCTTCTGTTCGTGCCGGGAAAAATGAAAACCTCACCTTTCTTCTTTTTTTGTTGTCTCTGTTGTGTATTTTTTGTGTTTCCTCCCTTTTTTTGTTAATGAAATGCGGTACGACAGAAAGAAGAGGGCCATGCCCGAGGACCTGTCCTCCGCGGAGGCGGTGTCGGGCTGGGAGGAGACGTCCAGCAACACCCTCCACAAGACCAGCCCCAAGGGGATCACGTGCCTCGACCTGCACCCCTCCAAGCCGAACCTGGTGCGCCCGCTGTTTTCTGTTTTTGGCGTGCGCGGCGGTACCTTTGCCGGTTAGCAGTTTATTCAGCCGCAAAGTGCGGTGGCGGTCAAGTATGCTATTAATCTATGAATAGGCCGCGGTGTGACACCCTGACTGACCGCGCCTAACCGCCCCACACTAAAGCTACCATGTTAAGACCAGAGGAGGAAAGCAGGCCTTGACGGCCTGACGCGCCCAACAGACGGATTTCCTAGCATGTTTGGTGGCGGTGGCTGTAGCGTTGTTCTCCCACGCGTATACTCGTATCATAGTGCCACCACCACCTCGTTCTGCCCCCCCACCGCCACCACCACCACCACCACCACCACAGGTCCTCACCGGGGGCGTGGACAAGACGGCGATCGTGTTCGACCGCGACTCACAGGCGCAGGTGGCGACGCTCTCCGGGCACACCAAGCGCGTCACGGACGCGTGCTTCCACCCCACCAAGGAGCTTCTGCTTACCTCCTCGGCGGACAAGACAGCACGCGTGTGGCAGGCGGTGGAGGGCGGTGGCGAGGGCGGAGGTGGAGGAGGCTACAAGGCGGCGCACGTGCTGGATGACCACGAGGGGGAGGTGGTCGGGGCTACGGTGCACGCGACGGGAGACTTCGTCGCCACGGCTTCTAAGGACAAGAGCTGGGCTTTTTACGACATCAACCGGTGTGTGGGTTTTGTGGGTTTAGGGTATTTCGGGTGTGTTTGTGGTGGATGTGACGTGGATGGTGTGGCGTGGATGTTGGGTGTGGTGTTGGGTGTGGGTGTTGGGTGTGTTTTGGGGTGTTAGCTGTATGCGTGATGAGCGGTGTTGGTGTGCTTTGTGTGCGGTGTTTGTTGCTGTGTGGTTGTTGGGTGTTTATGTTTGTGTGTTGCACATGTGTTGTCTGTGTGTTGGCTATGGGTTCGTGTTTTGTGCTTTGTGTGGTGCACTTTGTGTAAAATGTGGTGTGTTGTTTGTTGTGGGTGTTGTCGGTTTGCGTTGTTGGGTGTTGGATGTGTGTTGAGGTTTTGCGTTGTTTGCTGTGTTTCATGCTCTGGTTTGTTCTGCGTGTATTGCGTTGGGTGTCTTGCGTTGTGTGCATGATACGGTTTTTGTGTGTTGGGCGTGTATTTTTGTTTGCAATGGTTGTTGAGTGTGCGTTGCGTATCGACCTGTACATATATGGTACAAGGAACACTCTCACCGTACTCTCCATGTATATACTCGTAGAGTGTTGCGTTCGTGTGCCATGTCCCGTCACACGATACCACCCACCCTCTCTCTCTCGCGACACCCCTCCAACGCCCAGCCAAGCCTGGCACCTGCATTCCTCTCACGTTGATGTATCACCATCATCCTTCTACAATACAATATTCTCTCAACATCTTCTCAAACATTTATCGCTCGCCACCTATGATACCACCTTGTCCCACCACTCCCCCTCTGTCTCTCACTGGCCGTGCGGTCTCTCGCTCCTCCTCGACTTGTCCGAACCGGGCAGGGGGAGGTTGTTGAGGCACGTCAAGAACGAGGAATACGCGGAAGGCTACAAGTGTGTCCGCTTCCACCCCGACGGCCTCATCCTCGGCACCGGCACCGGGGACGCCCTCGTTCGCATCTGGGACATGAAACAAGCGGTACGGTCCCGTCGGTTGGTCGGGAGCCTCGCTGTGTTTGGTTTTGTGTATGCCCGCTGTTTCAGCCCTTCTTTGTCCCCCCAGTACTACTAGTAGAAAAAAATGTCGCACACTCATTTCGAGCGGTTTGGCCCTAAAACATGGTTCGCAGCGCCAAAGAGCTTCAACTATTGATGAACGTATACTACGAAGTACCAAGTAGTATACCAGGTACCGGGGTATTATTCGCGCTACTGGGTACTTTTTCTCTTTCTTTGTGCTGTTGTATGCTGATTCATGCCTGGTGTACTACTGCTCTTACACGAAGTATACCTGATTTATTGTTATTACAGGTATGGCAACGATTTTTCGCCAGAATGCGGTACGATATACTGGGAATGTTCTGCGCCACTTGCCGGTATAGGGCAAAAATCCGCGACACATAGCACCTTGTATAGGCAGCGCTCACTGGCCAAAGGCACCGCGGCACCCGATGTGCCGTGATCTGGCCACAAATCCTACGGATCTACCGAATACTCCTATGTAGCTACTCGGGCTGATGTTCACCATGTTACAGCCTATGGTCCCTATGGTTCACCGTTTTATGGCCTGGTACGGTTCACCTCGTACCGTTTTATGGCGAAGAAGAGGCCTGCCAATAGAGAGCCATCAGACCCGTGCATCGCCAGCCCCCGCCAACTTAAAAAGTAAACAAGACGACAGCGTGTATCATGTTGTACATCCATACGGAGCGGCAGCATACTTCGTACAACCAACGGCAGAGCGATGTCGAGGCGAGTGTACACCTCAATGCGTCGGTGCGGCTTTGTTGCCGGGGCCCTAAATATATAGACCGCGGGTCCAAGGTAGTCGGCGCGTGTGGCGAGCTCGACCCTTTGAGGGCAAACAAGCTGCAGTCCCGTAGTCGGGACAAACCAGTCATATTGTAAGTATTACCGGGGGCCATAGTAAATAGGTCCTGCGGTACACACAAAAGCCCATATATTTCCTATTTTTTACAAACAGTAAAATTGGCGATGACAGCAGAGGAAATGATCTGGTACAAATCATGGAACTAGGTGTGCCATCAGATTTGTCTTGAATTTGTATTGTGGAGTGGTCGCCTACGATCAGTCGTCATTTCGTTCCCAAAACCTCGTGAGCAGAGGTGGGCACGACATATATATTGAGAGGTAGAAGAGATCGAGATGCCTCGGACCACGCGGTCGACCCCGACCCCACCGCCTTCGGAGGACGCGACGGCGCCGGTCCCGGCGGCGCCCGCGGTGCGTTTGCCCAACCCCAACCCCGATCGGGCGGCGGCTACGTTGGTGGACTCGGCGACCATGCTGAAAGATCTCCCTTGTTTCATCCCGGGTGCCTTGGGGGCTGGTATGGTCCTGGACTTCGAGCGTGTTTTCTTGGCGACGGGCGGCAGCTGTGCCTCCTCTTCGCGCTTCCAATTCTCGTGTGCCTTAGGCTCGGTGGCAATGCGGTTTTCCCCAGGTGCAGACACCTGGCCCCAGGTGCAGGAAGCGGCGGAGAAGAGGGCGATGTCCTCGCGAGGAGGGGCGTCCCGCGCGTACCGGGAGGTGGAGGCGACGCGCCTGATGGTGCGCCACATTTTGGACCTGCTGCAGTTCCATGGTTTGCCCTTACAGTCCGAACATTGCGTCCTTCTCCACGGGGCCTCCGAGGTGGGGGACACGACGGGTAGGCCCAGGGAGGGGTCGGGAGCTGCAGGACGGGGGCGCTCGCCGCCCAAATGGCAGAGGTGGAGGTCACCCCAGCTGGGACGACCTCAGCCGGAGCGAAGCCTGGTGGGGCGAGCGCTGCAACTGGATCGACCCCAGCCGAAGCAGCGGCAGGTGGGGAAAATGCTGCGGATACCTCGGGGGGGCGGGGCCCGGCAGGAGCGAGCACTGATGGGGCGGGTGTCTTGGATGCGGCGGAGTCGAGGCAGCGGGACGACCAGACCCAGGCTGACAAAGGACCTGCTCGGGCTGATCACAGAGACACACTCCCCTGAGGTACGCACTGTTGTACGAGTTCGGCTCTGCGGTACAAGAATCGTGTTCTTCTAACAGGGAACGTAGGCAAGTAAATGAAACACACAATGATACCGCAGAGCCGAAGTCGTACAACGGTGCGTACCTCAGGGGAGTGTGTCTCTGTGATCAGCCCGAGCAGGTCCTTGTCACCCTGGGTCTGGTCGTCAGGCAGCCTCGACTCCGCCGCGTCCAAGACACCCGCCCCACCAGTGCTCGCTCCTGCCGGGCCCCGGCCCCCGAGGTATCCGCAGCACTTATGTTGGCACGGGCTTGCTAACGACCCCACCCCCCCCCCGGGGGGGCATCGCAAGGCGGCGCGCTCACACGCCTCCGCACGCCCACGGGGTGTCGTGATCCGTTCGGTTATTTACCTGTACACAGAGCGCCCGCGGGAGACCCGCCCAGGGCGCTAGACCCGTCCAGGGCGCTGCCGTCCGTGGAGGGCTCGCGACGACCCGGGACTTGGTGCGGTTTTTACGTTTTGCTCCGCATGTCACGAAGAGAATCTTGCGCAATTTGATTTCTGTTGGAAATGTGGCGTGCAGCCGGCTCGGGCTCTACCGGCCCCGCGGTACCCAAAGAGGTCGCCGGTCGTTGTGTATGTCCAGAAGCTCCAGGCATGGCGACGAAAAGTATTGGCAGCGATGGACGGGCGCCCCGGGCAAGGACGGAAAAACAGGGTAGCCGATGAGTTCGACGCGTTCGTCCTCGTCATTTCGGCTGGATCCCGTGGCTGGACGACAGCAACGCCGGATGGCGTCTTCGATTTTCTCTGATACCTTGACACTCAGGGAAAAGGCACCAAGTTAGTGCATGCGACGTCTTGCCCAGACGTAGGCCGGGCGGGCGACGACGCGTGCCTGGCGGGGTCTTCATGCGCAAGACGCTACACGGCTGAGTCCTTCCGAAATGGGTTTATCTCTATAAGCTTAAAATAGCCATGAAAGAACACGGAAAAGGGGATGAGTGGGACCCGGCCCGCCGGGTGGGCAACCCTTGCGCGAGCCCATTGGTAGATTCGTATCTCACGTTTTTGTCCGAGGAGCAGAAGCAGGTCGGGGTACCGGTAAATCAGGCAGCTCCAATGTTGGGAGCATACACTCATGGACCTGCTGAGCGACATGAGGTCGCGGGCACAAGTAGCTAGTTCGTTGGCGGAGCGTATCTCCCTGACGAGAGATATTGCCCTGTATGCACTGCTGTGGCCTTTTTCTCGATGCGCAGGGGACGACGACCTCTCCTTTACCCTGGGGTCACAAATCCCGAGGCTCCCAGAGTCTAGAGGCTTAATCTTTAATACCAGGTATTCAGTTTGGTAAGACGCTTCGTGTTTCTAGTGAGGCGATAGTGGTGTTGGCAGACCGGGTCTGCCCGGAGGCGTGCGCAAGCCGGGCGGTTACGGCATACATATCCGCCGCGCAGCGGATTGGGTGGGATTTAACCCTCGGGCATCTTTTCCCCGTGGTTACGACGGAAGGGGGGCGGGGTTCTCGGCCCCTCTCCGCAGCCCGTATGACCGCTTCCCTGCAGGCACGTCTGCGAGAGGCGGGCCTGCCGAGCCATTTCACGATGCACTCCTTTCGAGCGGGTGGCTCCCTCACCCAATCCCTGGCCGGATCGGTGGTGGGCGATATCATGAAAATCGGTGGTTGGAAGACGGAGGCAATAGCAAAATACTACATCGGCGGTACTTCTAGTGGCCGAGTCCAGGGTGGCAAGAGAAAACGCGGCCAGCACTACGCGGACGCTAGCCGGCTTCCTCTGTCGCCCGAGTTCGAGAAAGATTTCGCAGCATGTGCGAGACAGGGTTGGGGCAAGCGTAAATAAGTTTGGGTGAGACAACTACGTATCCGACCAGTGGTATTTTAAGGGAAAACGCAACAAGATACTATCCAACGACGCAACGAAGTATGGACGAGACCACAGGTCGACGCAGGAGGCCTGATCCAAAAATCCAATACTTACATCAAATGATTCAGGACATCGAGTCAGAATACTACAGTATTTGGTCCCATAGTATATAGGACCTACGGTGCACACAAAAAACATATAGAACTACATACTTAGATCACAACCCCTGAGCGTGCTCGGTTGGTGCATCCCTGGCCTCTCAGAGCTCCCACTTCAAAACCGCCTCCTTTCATTACTTGCCGGACCTTTCCACCAGTTCTTTGTTTTCTCGGTCATTTCTTCCTTTTTTCTTCTTTCGTTTCGTGTGCGTGCGTGTTCTCCGAGCACGGCATCGCGGGAGGACCCGGCACCGTCGCGGGTGCCAGCGGGTGCTGGCGGGTAGAGGGGGGGGTGCAAGAAGCGCGGTCGCCGCTTTCGTGCCTAGGCGTCGCGTGTGCCTCGAGACACGAGGGATGCATGAACGGGCTTTGTCTGGCTTCGATTTATGATTGTTGATAGAGTATGTACGAGTTTATAAAGGTCGTTCGGGAGGGCAAGATAATATTCAAGCGGTGCTTATTTTTGCGACCACGCTAAAGTTGAAAGAGGGAGGTGTGCAGTTTGAACAAGAAGCTCTTCTGTGCCATTTGTTTCTTTTCTTTTCGACCGGGTGTAAGGTGTTCCAATCAGGCAGAAAAATATTTCACGAGAGGGGGCGGGGATTTTTTTTCCTTCCCGAGTTTTCGGTTTCATTTTCATTGTTTTTGCTGCCGTGCCGTGCTGTGCTTTGGTTTTCTTCGTACATACAGTACAGACATAGAGCATATCGAAAGAAGAAAATAAGTACAGACAGTAGTACCCTACCTGGGGTGTATGTACGTACGTACGACATCCGCGACGCGAAGCGTATATGTGGCATCCAAGCTGACGTCGGAGCTGTTTTTTCCTGAAGCATGGCGGCGGGACTCTTGGCATTATCAAGTCGCCGGTTTCCAACTACGATCCTTGAAAACACTAAACTCAATCGTGGACCTCTGTTCGCTTCGCATAATTTGATGTACTTTTTTCCTTCCTGAGCGAGCGTAGCGGGCGGCGAAGGCCGCCCGCGGAGCGAAGCGCCTTGTATTTCCCTATGTTTACCATTAATATTAATATTAAAAACAATATTTTGTGCCATAGTAAACACAAAAAACATATATTTGCCTATTTTACGAACAATATTTGGTCCTATTTACTATGGTCCCGCGTAATAGCACATCCCCGAAACGGGACTGCGCTTGCGTTATGGGGACGAATTACGTACACTTAAGAGTCAGATATATATTTTTTCGTTTTGAACAGTGTAGTGCCGTAGTATTTTACCGGTGAAAAAGAAAATTGAGCTTCATTTTTACCAACCCGCCGGAGGTTATAAATCGTAGACCGGTAGATTTCGTTTCTGGGAAGAAGAAAAAAACGCGAAAAGGCGACGGCGTATTTTTCGCGCGCTTGCCTCCTCGTCCCTCCCTCCCTCCCTCCCTCTCTCCCGCACCCGAGGGAGGACGTACGCATGTACTCATGTGCAAGTACGCAACAGCGTTAATTCACGTGTGTAGCAGTGTGATTTGCTGACGTACTGCATGCGCATGCACAGGGGGGACGTACACATAAGACGGATATAATTATAATAGCTGTTGCGCTGGCGCAACATTTTGGTCAAAATAGCCGTTTTCCGCGACAGCCGCGGAGGGGGGGGCTGGTGGCGCGCAGCGCAATACGCGATTTTGGGCGCGCAGCTTTTTGGGCCGCGGGCCCAAAAATTTGCTGCGGCCTTTTTTGCTCGCCGACAAAAAAAAGTGAAACCCCGTTTTTCAAATTCGCCTTTGGCGGGAAAAAATAATGAGCCTTTTAAATTCGCCGCAGACGATGTTTTTTTTAGAGGCCCTCTTCTGTAGGTTCTGATCTCGATACACGCCTTTTCGAGGTTCGGGGGGCGTTTAAACGCACTTTGTTACTCGGTTTTCGGGCATAGATTCGCACGTATATCGTATTTGTTTGCGCAACACGCCTTGCGTCGCCTGTTGCGCTGCGCACAACAGACACCGGACCACTAATTATATCCCTGGTACAAATGTACTCAACGCAACAGTATTAATTCGCGTATGTGGCGGTGTGATTTGCATACGTACTGCATGCGCATGCACGCATACGTTTGCTTGCGTGTCGAGCGTGTTCCCGACTGCCCGCGGTTGGTCCGGTTGCTACGTGGACTTTTAGCTGCGAGGGGGGCCGAATGGGGAGCCAAAGGGCTCCGACCTGCTCCAGATAACCCGACCACCGTGGTTTGTTTGATTGATCACCTCCTCCGACAGCAGCAGCAGTGTTCTGTTGGGTTGTAATACCTGGTACCTCGTGTGTTGTTGCTCCGCGAGACGTTGTATGCTGCTGACCGGATGTGACTGGCGCATCCGGGAGTGCATCCTGGCCGGGTGTGACTGGCGCATCGCATCGGTCGACATTCTGTACGCCATGAACGTTGACAAGGTGGCGGGGAACATATCTCTCACCCCAACCCCTCCCAAAAAATAAATACATGAAAACGACCCGACCCCAAATCAACCCAAACCAGACCGAACCGAACCGAACCGAAAAAAAAACGGAAAAATGAGGTGCTACCCCTATTGTATATACCAATATAGTTTTAGGGACATAGTGATTGTCCCTAAATCCCAGGAACGATTGCAGTCAGTGTATGTATGTATAACCAGGTATACAGTACTCGTAGGGGTAAGTAGCACCTAATATTTCTGATTTTGTTCAGAGTTCTCACTCAAAAGCTATACCTGGTATGCATTTTTCCCCACCCGAACCACTTGACTGGCCTCTGGACAAAATATTAAGGGGCCGTCGTAACCCGACCAATAATCCCATGGCCTATATAGAATGTAGGCATATAAGAAATATTATTGCTTTTAAACAAGCCATACATATATATATACCTTATCCGGTAGCGGCAGACCGCTCCGTCAGACAGAAAAAAAAGTATGTATATATAGTCGCCCTAATAGTGCTACCACCTCTTGTCCTAGCTACGCGTCACGAAACCAACTCCTACGTTAACCAAAAAGCCAACCCGACCCGACCCGACCCAACCCAAACCAATTCCCTCTGCCCCCGCCGCCGCCGCACCCCTCCCCGCACCCCACCTCCCCTCGTTGCCGTGCGCTGATTTTATTTTTTATGCGCGTATTGTAAAATAGGCGAACGTGGCGAACTTCAAGGGGCACGAGGGAGGCGTGAACGCTCTGGCCTTCAGCGAGAACGGGTACTACATGGCCTCGGCGGGCGAGGACGGGTACGCGCGGCTGTGGGACCTGCGCAAGTTGACCAACTTCGACAACCTGCCCATAGGCGAGGGGGCGGCGTCCTCGGTGGCGTTCGACTTCTCGGGCTCGTACCTGGCGGCGGGCGGAAAGAACTGCACGAAGGTGATATTCAGTTTTTCGACTTTTTTTGTTTTGTTTTGGGGGAGGGGGGGGGGGAGGGGAAGGAGGGGGAGGGGGCTGTACTCACGTCGCGCATGGCCGTAGTATGTAGTAGTACTTACGGGGGACCATAGTAAATAGGGCCAATTGTTGTTCGGAAAAATAGCAAAATATATTGGTTTTCGTGTGTACGGCAGGCCCTATTTAAAATGGCCCCTCGTAATAGTACTACACAGTACTAGTAGTAGGAATAGTCTATGACTATAGAGACCCTCGCATCCCTACGTACAATGCCGGGACGAAGATTCTTATATATTTTTTAGCGGGGGGGGGGGGGGGGGGGTACCTCGATATCATACATGGCCGTTGTCGAATGACCATAGACCATCGCATCCCTACAATGCCGGGACGAAGCACGTCGGGTTTTCACCGACCAGGCGGGGGGGGGTTGTGCTCGGCCTTTTATTTCTGATGTTGCACGCTCCGGACGGGGTGTCGGGTTTATTAGGCCGGCTGACTGGTGCCTGTTGACCGTTTCTAGAAGGTTCAGCTTTTGGGTGGAATTCCCAAAAACCCTGCTCGCACGTATGGTGAGTGGGTCGGTCGGTCAGTCGGTCGGTCGGCTGCAGAGTCAGCCCCTCGGCAACGGTATAACTTGTTTTTTGCGTTTATAGCCACTGCGTTATATACATACGTGCAGGTGGTTCGGTTTTTTACTTGGGACATGCACAGGTATAATTGCTCCTCATAACAGGTGAACAACTTGAAAGGCTACGGCTACCTGGTTCGGCAAGGAACACCTTCATCGCACCCGCCCACTCGCTCTCCTCCCCCCCATGTTTTGATTTCTCGCCCCCACCCACCCTGTTGACGATTTCGCCTTGCGCGATTTTTACCGTTTTTTTTTTTGTTTTTGTTTTTTTTTCTGTTTTTGGCCAGGTGTTTGCGGTGAAGACGTGGGGAGAGCTGGCGACGTACGAGGGCTACGGCGGCTCGGTGACCGGTCTCAAATTCGGCAAGAGCGCAGGTTTCCTGGTGAGAAAAAAAATTAAACTGAGTATTACATTATATATTGGAAGGCGTTTTTCATTTGTTCGATTTTGACGTCCTTCGGTGCGGAGAAAACAAAAGGCATTCACACTAATTTCAGGGTGTTTTTTTCGTTCTGCTTTTTTGTTCCCAGTGTTTTTTGCAGTTATTTGTGGTCAACATTTTGTTCCACTTTTCCCCTGCTATTTTCATGTTGTGTCTAATATGTCTAATCGATGTTATTTTTGTTTTTGTTGTGTGTTATCGGCCTTCGAGTGTTTTGCTCTTGTCTTGAAGGAGACTGTGGGGATTTTTTTTTCATGCGGTACGGGTGCTACGAGGGCGACAAAGCGACACGTGCCGGCTACAAAGACGTTCAGCAAAAAAAAAAATGTTACTTCTGAAAATATTTTCTTGTGTATCGTAAAAATAAATACCTGGTGTACCATAAAACACCCTCCCTCAGCTGTGTGTGAGATCGAGAGCTTCGTCGAAACTTATTCGGGCGAAAACTTATTTTGCGCCAAGATGCCGTTTCGGCCCAACCCGTAGCCTGCCCGTCTGCTCCCTGGCTTCGTTACAAGCATCACATCATATCCCCGCTCGGCGCGCAGCTGCTCCCAAACAAAAAGCGTGCTTGTTGTGCTCCGGAAAAAAATTGGAGCCCTCAAGCGTTATTTTGCTGGTGATGATGCGTGAGCCCTCCTCGTTTCCGACTCGCGTGCCCCCCCCCCCCCCCTCCCCCCCCCCTCCCTTGCCTCCGCCCGTTTTTTGTTCAGGCGACATGCTCGATGGACAGGACTGTACGTTTCTACGGCAGCGCGGATTAAGCAAGTGTCCGTTCGCCAAGAGGAGTTATAAAAAAGGGGGGAGGCGGGGGGTTGCGAGGGGGCGCGGCGTGGGAGGGGAAAGCTCTTGGAAACCGTCCGGGTAGCTTAATCGCGAGTGCGCCATGATGTTGGTGTCGTTTTTGTGTACCAAATGCCGGTGCTTTTGACCGAAAGCCAACGCGCTTGGTCGAGAACCCCAGTGCTTTGGCCGAAAGTCGGTGCTTTGGCAATAAACCGGCGCTTTAGCCGAACGCCGGCGATTTGGCGAGACTGACGATTTTTTGGTCAGACGCCGGTGATTTGACCAAATCGACGGTGCTTTGGGCAAATTGACGGTGCTTTGGCCACACTCCGGTGCTTCGACCAAATTTACGGTGCTCTGGCCTAAGGCCGGTTCTTCGCTCAACTGGCAGAGGGCACGAGAACAAGGGTCATCTGCAGCTTCTAGGAGAGCCTCGTGTTAAATCACCGGTCGCGCCTGTTGATGTTCGTGGAACGCCGTCGCCACACAAGCACAAGGGGGCGAGCGGGGGGGGGGGGGGGGGGGGGTTGAGGCGTTCCTTGCTTTAGCGGGAGCAGTCAGCGGAGTTTGTTCTTTTGTCTCATACCGGCGTGTTCTTTTTGTTATATTTTCGCTACTTCTTTTTTTAACGGGAAGGCCGTTTGGCAGAAAATTGAGAGGAGAGGCTGTCGCAGCGTGGAGCAGAGGAACGTCGACGCGCGGAGCCAGCCTCCGTGAAGACGTCCCGCTCACTCTCGCACCGCGTGCGATTGGGGCTCTCAGGCTCGCATTTTGCGGCTGCGCTCTCTCTCGGAGAGTGGTTTTTGGGGGCCATTTTCGCCGGGGCCGTACCGTCGGCTTAGGTCGGGAATTAGGTTAGCTGTAGTTAGCTCTACTCGTACGCGTGCTGTAGTAGTGTGACTATCCCTGACTCCGATTAAAAAAAGGCTTTGCGGGCATGGTGATAGGACAGCGCGCTGAGCCGACGGGGGTACCGGTATGAGCCCGAAGACATCACACGTAGTAGGTGGTGGGATGGGAGCTGTTTTGTTTTGGTGTCTGGTACTCGCGATAGTAGTGCTTTCGTCTCCCGGATCTGAGTTGCGACTATCATTATGGGAGGGGCGGGGGGGGAGGGGGGAAGAGAAAAGAAGGGTGAAGATAATAAATGAGATAAACAAATGAATGAACAAAAATCGTCTCGTGTCCCCACGAAGGATGCATTCGCAGCGATTGGTGTCGTCTGCGGCGGGCGGGATCAGGGGGGCGGCGGGTGACCAGGCCGACCTTTGAGTGTGATGATGATTGATGGGTTATTCATGATGATGATGATGATGGCGGCGATGATGATTGATGATGATGATGACGGCCGAACCCGAAGAGGGGGCCGTACAGATAGTTGTGTTCTTCAAGGTTCAAAAGACGAGAGCAAAGAAAGAAAGGTTTGGGGGCGACTGCAGCGTGTGCGCTGGTATCTGCCATGCGTCTCTCTCTCTCTCTCTCTCTCTCTTTCTCTCTCTCTCTCCTTGCCAGCTGGTTGTTAGCCCGTGGCTTCGTGTCCATGTTCCATCGGGGGTTCTCTCTACTTGGCTAAAGTGACACCGCAATTGAGGTTACTACCGCTGTTGGGCTATAGAGTATACTGGTATGCATCACATGATTTTTTCTTCGCCAGGTGTTTTTCTTGCTTTGAGGGCGATTTCCCCTGTTAGGACTGCGGCCCCGTTTTGATGACAAACCACTCGAAGTCTAAGTAAGTTTGTCCCCAAAACGGGACTGCAGCCTTAAAAGGATTATTTGCGCCGGGATAGAACGTACGAGTAGCACGATTTTGTTTTCTGGAAAGTCTCGTATGAATACGTACACGCCGCGCTTCGATACGCCGAACATTACATGATGATATGAGAGCACAGCAAAAGCAGAGCAGCGACGAAGTACACTCACGCTGCGTCTATTTTTAGGAAGTACTTCGCGGGGATAACACCCACTACGCGCGCTCGCGACGGTGTTTGATGGTACAGCAGCGGCGATACTCAATCAAGCTGCACCTCTTTTTTTTTTAGATGAAGAATTGGCGTCTCTTCGCATGTATTCCCTAGGTTACCTAGGGTATCTAGGAGCAACATAAAAAAACTGTCTCACTAGATAAAATGACAAAAAAAACGGTACACCAGTGTTTTTTCGCCAGTTTACCGTACAAAACATGAAAACCAGCAAATCAGGGTACACCAAATCCAAGTTAGATGACGTTTTCTGTCAAGGTATGCCATTTTCTGGTAAAAAGTCCATGTCCGTCCGTACAAGTCACAAAAATTACCAAAAACACCAGTGTATTTTTTGCAGGTTGCGGTCCAAAAAAATAAAACGAGGTAATCAGGGCGCACCAAACCCAACTCAGGTGACGTTTTCTGTCATGGTATACCTTTTTCTGATGAAAATTAAATGTCTGGTGTAGCTCTTATACGAACCAAAACCGCGTTCATGAACACAAGCGCTTTCTCGTTCTCGTATCCAGACGAATAGTCAAGGGTAGCTTATATTTCTGAAGAAATCTTCTTTCGTTTCGTGTGCGTGTACTCAGAGCACGGCACCGCGGGCGAGCCCGGCGCCGTCGCGGGTGCTGCAGGGTAGAGGGAGGGTTGCAAGGAGCGCGGTCGCCGTGTTCGCCGTGGCTAGGCGTCGCGTGTGCCTCGAGAGACGAGGGAAGCACGAATGGGCTGTGTCTGGCCTCCATCCGTGGAACTGTGGATAGAAAACTGTCTGTACGAGTCTATAAGGGTCGTTCGTGATCGCGAAATAAGATTCAAGCGGAGCTTATTTTTGCGACCAAGCTGGAGTTGACAGAGAGAGCTACGCAGTCTGAGCATCAACTTTGTCTAGCTGGCGAACGAGATCCGTAGATATAGACTGACATGTTTTCATACCAACCACCAGCAGCAGCAGTAGCTCTTTTTTAGGTGGCGAATATGCGGTGGATTTTTTCAAAGGCGACGCCCCGAGGAACCGTCTACGGTGATCCTTTTTTTGCGCCGCGTGCGGACCCCCCACCCATCACCACAGCGGGGAGAGAGAAAAAAAAAGAAGCGTTTAGTGCCCGCACTCTACAGCAGTAGCTAGCCCACCAACTAGCCGAAGAGGAAAAGACAGAGGGAGCGTTCTAAAAAAAACAGAAAAAAGTAGGGTCGCGGTCGTACAGCAGCAGCAGCAGTCTCTGTGTGTGTCTTTTTTTCCATTACGCTCACTTACCAGCTCAACTTTCACTGCTTGTATAGGAGGTTTTGTTTATAACCCCCAGCGGCAACCCGTGATCACGAGCGACTTCGCCCTTTTTGCGCCCCCCCCCCTCCCCCCCCCCCCCCCCCACCCACCACGTGGTCTATGACCATACAACTACGGCCATGCATGTGGCATGAATGAGTACACCCCCCCCCCGCGCCCACGTCCGTGCCTTTTTTGGTGTCGCGCAGAGGGAGGGTTCAGCGCTCCCACTATGCTCGTCGATCGGCATCGAATTTTGCATATCACTGTCATTTAGGGCGCCCTTTTTTACATTATACAGCAGGGTAACCCTAGCAAACAGCGAGGGCAAAATCGGGTGCCGTTTTGCATTACATCAACTATTACTTTGTTCAGCCTGTCATGATGATCGCGAGATCACGAGTGGTGAGTGCTGTTGTCTGCCACACTCGTTACGGCTGTTCTTCTCCTCGTGGAATGCCCCACGCAGCCCCCCCGCCGCCACCTTCACAACTCGCCGGCCACGCAGGCGACATACAAAACCACTGCCGTCACATCACCAACAGATCATCCCCCGCCCTACCCCCTCCCCCCCCCCACGATTTTCTCTCCTGGCCAATAAGAGGGAGCAAAAAATGCCCAGAATTTTACCTCCGGACACTTTGTTGGGCTTACCCCCCCCCTTATTGTTGGAGGTGCCTCCATCAGGAGCAGGAACGATGTTCCGTCTGGAGGAAAGGGACGCGTGGTCAATGCTTAATTGACTAAGGCAATAAACAAATGAGGGCGCGCCCTCCCCCCCGACCCCATCTGCCACGCCCCGCTCTTGGGCAACGAGCCTGTCCTGTGACGTGTGAGGCAGCAAAACTCGCGTGCGGCTGTGCCTCGCTCACTTGCGCAGTAAGCCTCGCGCGGTGGGATACATCCTGAACGTCGATCGAGAAGAGTAGGATCGAGCGGGTACACGAGAGAGGTCGGGGTCAGGAAGATACGCACAAACAAGCGCAATCAAGCAACACATATATATGTTACGTAGTACAGCAAGCAGTAGCTCACAAACATATTGCAAATTCATATACCTGGCAGGTATTGCCAGTACAATACCTGGTACTACATGCGCGTTTTCCGGTATCCAACACCTTCAACAACAACACCATGATCAGTAACAACAACAGAACACTAACAATAACAGCACGCAGCGCCTGGCAAATGCATGGTATACCGTTTCATACATTCAGATACGTCAGATGTGAGTTGGACCGATTGAGTGGTTGATACTCAGCTATGTATGTAAGCCGCGTCCTGTTATGTACACGTCGCCTCCGCCTGTTCTATTTCCATTGCCCCTTAATATAAGGGCCATGTTATGTCTCTATATAATAAGCATATTCTGTCCCTAAATATCAGGACCGTGGTATGTCCCTAAATATAAGGACCGTGGTATGTCCCTAAATGTAAAGACCATGTTATGTCCCTAAATATAAGGATTCTGTCATGTCCCTAAATATAAGGGCCATGGCCTGCCCCTCTGAATTAATGACAATGCTATGCCCCTATAAATACAAGGACCTTGCTTTGCCCTTATATACCAGGTATATATAAGGGCCATGGTGTGTCCCTAAAATATGTGGACCATGGTCTGTCCCGCTAAACTGAGGACCATGGTATGTCCCTAAATGTAAGGACCATGGCATGTCCCTAAATATAAGGGCAATACTCCGTCCCTAAGTATAAGGACCATGTTATGTCCCGCAGTATTAGGACCATGGTCTGTCCCTCAGTATACCGTAAGGACGATCGTCTGCCCCTGAGGATAAGGGTCATGTTCTGTCTCTAAGTATACCGGTAAGGACCATGGTATGCCCCTAAATGTAAGGACCATGGTATGTCCCTAAATGTAAGGGCCATGATATGTCCCTAAATATAAGGGCCATGCTCTGTCCCAAAATATAAAGACCATGCTCTGTCCCAAAATATTAGGGTCATTTTATGTCCCTAAATATAAGGACAACATGTATTTTACTATTAAACCAACGTTCCTTACATGTTGGGACATGCTGGCATCGTCTACCTCCAATCAATGTGGAAACTGATTGATGTCTTGCAATATTAATAGTATCAATTCCCAAGAGTTTATATCTCTTACAGTAGGTTTTCCGTCGGCACTAAATCGAAAACCACACTCTATTGCGGTGCATTGCTGTGGTTTTCCCCCATGTAAGATCCGCACTCCTTCAAAACAACAGCTCCCATTCACTCTCCCCCCCAACCCGCCGTGCTCCGTCCCGGCGTTGAAGGGATGCGAGGGTCTATGGTCACACGACTACGGCCATGCATGAGATCGAGGACATCTCTCCTATCTATCGAGTACATCCCCTCCCCCCCCGCCCCGTCAAACAACGATAGACCGATTTAAAAGAGCACTCGCCGGGGAGAAAAAAGAGACAAGATTCCTGCCGTGCCTTAAGTTGCTCTCGCGGCGTTCGGGACGAAATCCCGTCCCCGTCCAAGAGTGATATCTACCGCGCCGGTTGTGATGTTCCGATCCCGTCCAAACCGATCCCGTGAAAAGATCGGCATATACATATTCTCGTACACATACATGTATGTCCCGATCCCGTCCAACCGAGTCCCGCGTTTTTTTTTTTTGTCAAATCCCGAGGACTGCCCTGCAAGTAACGGGTTAACCCTTTTAAGACCCCAGTCCCGTTTCAGGGGCAAATCACTTGGAATTAGACTGGTTTGTCTCCAAATCGGGACTGCGGTACTAAAGGGCGTGACCCTTGTACAATTGCAAAACCTCCGTTTCGGGTACAAAAACCACCTGGAATTAGAATGGGAATTTTATTGGCAGCCCCCGAACAGCAGTAGTAGTCATACAGGTAGCGGTCCCTCTATTATAGTGAAGGTTGAGTAGTGCCCGTTGCCCGCTATAGTGCCGGTGGAGCCGCTTGGCGCAGACGGGACTAACAATAACCAGTGTCGTAGTGTGCGGAGTAATTAGTGCCGATTGCCGCTATATATATTGCCGGGTATTGTTGGCTGTAGCACCGTCACAAATCTGACTCTAAATTCCAAGCGTTTTTATTACCACTACAAAGCTGACTCTTCAGATTCCGAGCGCTTCACTAAACCAGTCCAATAATTCCAACAAACAGGGGTTTCATCCCCCACCCACGGGAGTGCAGGCAATCACCGCAAGTAACCCTTTCTTTCCGGAGACCGCAGTCAGTCCCGTTTTTTACAGGCAGGCGGGGACAAAACCCTTCGGAATATATATATATATATATGATGAGTGGTCTGTCCCCCAAAACGGGACTGACTGCTCCAGTTTTTTGCTTGCCCTAATAAAAGGGCCAAGGCTTTTTTCGGGGGGTTCGTTTCTAGAACTCACTCGTCGTCGTCCTTGAACTCGATCCCCTCATTTTCCTGCGAGGACCTCCGTCGCCTGGCCGACTTGGGCCGAGAGGACTTCTTCTTCGCCGCCGCGCTTTTAGGCCTAGAATGCCGATCTGCGCCAAAAAAAAGTGGGCGGGTGGGGCGGTTTTCGGGAGGGGAAACAAAAACAACAACAAAAAAAGACGCGTGGGGGTCAACAGCCGCGCCGCGTAATACACCGCACACACACACGGAGATTTATGACGCGGGGAGTGCTGGGCGAAGGGGGGGGGGGGGGGTACTCATGTCATGTCATGGGTGGCCGTGTATTGTCGGGTGAAAATAGGGGGCGGACAGGGCAAGATGGTGGCGGTGGGTGGGCGACGGGGCAGGGGGGGGGGCGGGGTGTACTCATCATGTCATGAATGGCCGTAGCCGTATGACCATGGACCCTCTCATCCCTACGATGACGGAACGGGGAGGAGGGGCGGGGGGGGTACTTGATATCATGCATGGCCGCAGTCGTACGACCATAGACCCTCGCATCCCTACAATGCCAGGACGGAGCACGTCGGGTTTTCACCGACGAGGGGGACATTTATTTGCTTGCGCCAAGCGCGAAGCGCTGTAAGGTGTCGGGCGAGTCGCATGAAGGGTGAGCTGCATTGCACTAAAAATAACCGCTTGTGTGAGGCGGGCTTGTATATGGACGACAGCTTCAATGAGTTAACTCATTTTACGGTGTGGCCATTTCCAGAAACAGCAGTGAATGGGTGTACTACTATGTAACTGACTCGTGGGTGCCTTGCCATAAACACTACGTGATAGGAGCATTCCCCTTGAGGGGAGTAAAAGGTTCTCCACCCTGCACCAATGATCTAACTAGATCACCAGCTGTGACCAACCGTCAAGAACAAAAAACGGTACCCTGGTTCTAGCTCACGAAATGAGCGGCATGTTTTATCGCGTTGTTGCCAATCGACGCCAGTCCAACCTATATATAATACATAATACATAAAAATATATATTACATAGGGGGGGGGGGAATGACAGCAACGAGGGGGGGGGAAACAGAGTGCAGTACGTCACTTTATCAGCAGTGTGGCTACCGTTTGCTGCACGTGACTCACTATTAATAGTCTGTATGTATATAGATGGATATTATATACCAGGTAGTACCAGGTATGTATATCGACGGGAGGAGTGCGCGAGGGTTGCTCCAAAAATAAACTGTAAAAAACACGCGTGATTTTTTTTCCGAAAAAACAAAAACAAAAACAAAAGCGGCCCCCGCCGCGGCTGCTCATTCTGTTCCGAGCTACTACTACTACTACTACTACTACTACTACTACTACTACTACTACTACTACTACTACTACTACTACTACTACTACTGCTGCTGTACGTACGAGTACGCACTCTCTGCATACAAATTCCCTCGAGTTGAACCTCGTTGGCTTGGCTTTCTCTCCTCACCTCACCGCACACACTCTTCGACGGCAAAAACAGATATATATATTTCTCATCGTTAGGTGGCAGCATCGCGACGACCCTGCCAAGACCCTATCTATCTACGGTCCAACATCGGGACCATAGACTGACCACACCGGGCCGTGTCGTCTTATTTTTTCACGCCCTCCGCGCACTGCTGTCACACAGCGTTCAGGGATCTCTACAACACCAGTATACCTGGGTACCTGGTATACATTTTTTAAACGCCTTTGGGTTGCGAACAACTCCCTGGTGCTGATCGATCGAGTATTCAACAAACAGTAAGTGCACCCTTTTACGACTGCAGTCCCGTTTTGGTGGCAGACCAGTCAAATTCTAAGTAGTTTGTCCCCAATACGGGACTGCAGTCCTTTTAGGGGTTAACTACACTTCGAGCTCCCCCGACTACAGAAGTCATGCTTGGCCGGTGCGGCCACGCTATGTTTGTGTACCCCGAGCCTGCCCCTCCTTCCGTCCCTCCCACCCACCCTGCTGCCGATTTTCCAGCGGTTGCGTGACGACGTAGCGTAGCTTTAGGTCGCAACCAGCAATCGGGGCCGCGCTCTGTGCTTGCGCCTTGTGCTTACGCTCTGTGCTTACGCTTCGTGCTTGCGCTCTGTGCTCACCCTCTGTGTTTATGCTCTGCGCTTGTGCTCTGTGTTCACGCCCTGAGCTTACGCTCTGTGCTTAAGCTCTGCGCTCACGCCCTGTGCTTACGCTCTGTGCTTACGCTCTGCGCTTACGCTCTGTGCTCACGCTCTGTGCTCACGCTCTGTGCTTACGCTATGTGCTTACGCTCTCAAGCTCTGCGCTTACGCTCTGTGCTCACGCTCTGTGCTCACGCTCGGTGCTTACGCTCTGTTCACGCTCTGTGCTCACGCTCTGTGCTCACGCTCTACTGTGCTTACGGTATGTGCTTACGCTCTATGCTCACGCTCCGTGCTTATACGCTCTGTGCTTATACGCTCTGTGCTCACGCTCTGTGCTCACGCTCTGTGCTCACGCTCTGTGCTTACGCTCTGTGCTCACGCTCTGTGCTGCGCATGCTCATTTTCAGCGACGGCCCAACATCCTACCTGGGGTAAACATCTTACACCCCTTTCTTTAAGGACTACGGCCCCGTTTAACCCTTTTAGAACCGCAGTCCCGTTCTGGGGACAAACCAGTCAAATTTCAAGTAGTTTTGTCCCCAAACAGGACTGCGGTTCTAAAGGGGTTAAGGAACAAACCAGTCAAAATCTAAGGTACTTTGTCCCCAAAACGGGGCTGCAGTCCCTAAGGGGTTATTATTACGGGGGAACATAGTTTAATAGGACCAACTAATGTTAGTAAAAATGGTTAAATATCTAAGTTTTTACGTATATCATAGGTCCTATTAACTATGGTCCCCCATAATAGTATACCAGTACCAGGTATGCACTTGCTGATCTATTTCACGTCAGTTTGATCGGAAAAGACAAGGCGAATTTTGTGCCGGTGGTGGAAGTCGAAATAAATACCTGGTACCTTGTATTTTTCAATCAGGCTGGTATTAAAATTTAATGTGTATGATACGATACAACAGCAGGTCTAGGCAAGTTGTTTGGCCGCACCCCAGGGGGAAAACAGTTTTATTTGGGTGGGGGGGGGGGGGGGGAGTTCTAAATACGACCTACGAGTGCACAGGTTAGTAGTATACACTATTTAAACATTAACCCAATCCAGTATCATTACAAGCTGATCCTTACTATTACTATTAATACCATGTGAAGGTGTTACCTACTGAGCTATAGGGGTAAAAGATCGATCGATTACCCAGCCCAAGGTACACTCTCCCCCCCTCTGAACGGCGGGGTCTTTGGGGCGTCGGAACCGTATACATACGTCCGTACGCTGACCTACCCGCTTCGTTTCATTTACCTACCTGGGGAACCAGGGAGATGTGTTTTTTAGATGTGCACGCGAAGAAAGCGTTTCTGTGAAAGAAACGTTCGAAGTGAGGTTCGAACCCGTGACCTGGACGACGTAAAAAAATGTGAGGTGTTACCTACTGAGCTATAGGGGTAAAATACCGATCAGTGTTATAAGGATTACCTTGGGCTGGGTAATCGATCGATATTTTACCCCTATAGCTCAGTAGTAGGTAACACCTTCACAACAACCAGGTATGTATGTATTCATCATTCTGCCGCGGTTTAAAAGCAACCTCCCTCATTCATGCGAAGCCCTGCACAACTGCACACCCACGTTTTCAGAAAAAAAAAAAATGTTCGGGATAAATAAGTGTGGGGTTAACTTGGTGCAGTACGTACAACAACAACTAACTAACTGCAGTACGCCCAAAACACAAGCCTGGAGCGAATTCCGAGAGGCGATTATTTTCTCGAAGAAACACATTGTTGTTGGGGGGCACACAAGGGAAAAAGTACGTATATATATAGGTACTCTCTGTAGCTTCGGAAATATCTCGTCGGTAACTATTTCCCCAATTTGACCCCATCGCTCGGTCTTTCGCGCATTTTTCTCCCTTTACTTTGGTGCCGAGGAAACCAGGCACGCTCACTATGCAGCAGTATTCCAGTGGTTCACGGCAGTGTTCATATTTACGGGGGGGGGGGCAATAATCAGGACCAAATATGCTCACTAAAAATACTGCAATAATAATAGATAGGTTCAAGTCCGTAGGATGGGTCCTAATTATTTACGGGGGACCGATAGTAAATAGGACCAAATATTGTGAGTAAAAATTAGTGAAATATATACGTAGTTTTTTTTGTGTGTACCTTAGGTCCTACCTGGTACCAGTATTTATTAATTGGTCCCCCGTACTATTAATAGTGTGTTCCTCAGTAATTGAATAGAAAAGGGTTTCAAGCTTTTCATTGCCATCCTTTTTTCGGCGAAGGGAGGGGAAACGTCGGCAGCAAACCAGCGCTTCGTAACACCAACGAACGGTGGTGAGCGGTGATGCATTTGCAAGTATGTAATATATATATATATACCAGGTACTTGGTACAACAGTAATGGTCCCTCTATATTGCCGGCATACGTGCGCCAGCCAACGACACCCGGCACTATATACAGCGGCAACCGGCACCACTCTCTCCGCACAATTTGTCGCAAAGGTTCATCCCCGTCAGTGCCAAGCGACGTCACAGGGACTACATGCAGCGGGCAGCTTGCACTAACTCAACCGGCACTATAGATGGAACACTATTATTAGTACTATACTGATGGCAGTTTTTACCTCCCCCAGCACCATCCCCTGTCCCGGAACCCAGGCCTTTGTCTCCGCCGCCTCCTCCTCCTCCTCCTCCTCCGCCTCCTCCTGACTCGTCGGGGCCGTACTGGAGGTAGGGTTGAGGGGGTGCGGTGTCCGGTACTACTGCCGTCGAGAAGGTCACCTCCTCTTCGTCGGCGTCGAGCGGCATCACCACCGCCGGCTGTACCCGGGATACCTTCGGACGGAGGGAAAAGAAAACGGAGTAAGATAATAATAAATACCAGGTAGTAAATAAATGGCGACATTATATTCGTGTGTGTATGTATGTGTTTATTTTTCTTATTTATTTATTATGTGTATCCCCTCTATTATTCATAGAACTGAACTGCTGCCTGCACACACCCACGCGTTCGTGGACAAGCTTCCAGAAGAAACTACGAGAAAAACCACTTTGCGTTCGAGAAAATAATTGTCACACCCCTCCCTGGACGTGAAACAAAAAAAGGGGGGACTGCTGTATAACGCCGACCATTATTTGACTGCCTTCGATTGGGTTAGGGTCAGGGCTAGGGTCGGGGTTAACCCTTTTAGGACTGCAGTCTCGTTTTGGGGACAATTGCGGACAAACTACTTGGAATTCGGGTGCCTTGTCCCCAAAACGGGACTGGAGTTCTAAAGGGTTGGTGCTATTTATTCGTCTCGTACGTGCACGAAGTGTGACAGACTACTTTCTAGGATGAGTTGGTGAGAAGCTAGCCTCTCCGAACTTACTTCTCGAGACTCGTAGCGGGGGGGGTGGATCATCGTCGCAAGCATTAGGTAAGAGGGATAAGCTTCGTCGTATTTGAAAGCAAGGGCTGTTTCGCTTTCCTCTCGTATTTCGTCTTTGTTTTTTTTTTCAGTCTTTTCGTGTTTCAACGGTGCTTACGGACCAACTCTTCGTGGCGTGCAGACACTATATAAGTGCAACTATTAGTGCAAAAAACAATTCTTCATGGCCAACAAAGGTTGCAGATATATGGTTGTCGTCTATTGCGGGGGACCATAGTAATTAGGACCAAATGTTGTTAGTAAAAATAGCGAAACATAGACGTTTTTGTGTATACCGTAGGTTCTATTAATATAGTCCCCCGTAATAGTGATGGTGGGACATATTTCTTCCACTCCAGAGTTATTGGAGCCTGTCCTGAGACCACGGACTGCCTTGTATTGTGGCGATGATTTAATGTGAGAACAACAACAACAACAACAACAACAACAACAACAACAACAACAACAACAACAACAACAACAACAACAACAACAACAACAACAACAACAACAACAACAACAACAACAACAACAACAACAATGGGGGGATGCCGTTGGCCGAGACAAATGTGGCGTTTTCTCCATCCAGTGTTTCGTCACGTCTGCTCCTGAGGAGGGCTGCGAAGGACAACATGAGACACAAAATGGTTTATTTATCGTCACTGCCCTTGTGCACATCTCTACGCGTGCATGGCCTGCCTCCGTTGTGGGTTTCTGGTAGAAATTTTTTGTGGTCTCGTTCCCCCCGTCGAAACACCGATCGGTGGGACGGGACGATGGGGCACATTCCGACCGATGGGAGGACAAACAAGACTCCCCTCGATTGGTTGATGACCTAAAATGGTTGAATGCAATGGTCGAACTGCTGTAATAGAAGGTTGGAGACGACAGAAGAACGAAAAGGGCAAGGTGGTGCCGAGGTGGCTCATGTTTTGGCGAGGACCCACCCAACATCTAATGGGTATAACCGCGGCGATCATAGCATAGATTGTGCGTGTGCTTCGAAAAGGTGGCGAAGAAATCCTCTCCGTCAAAGGCCTCCTAAGGTCCACGCTGCAGTGTTCCTCCTCCTTCTTTTCCTTGCCGAAGTGTGAAAACAAATTCGACGAATATTGAGGTATACATTTAAAAAAAGCGCCTCACGCGACATATATATCATGTCCCTGTGACACCCGTCCCCCGTTTGACACATGCCATTATATCCACAAAAGCCCACGAAACACGGCCGAGTATTTTCTGTTCATTCGCTACTAAGTTCAAGACACTACTATGTCGTTTCCTTCTACGAGGAGCAAGACAAAGGCTGTGCGCGGCCGTCTGCGTTTGTAGACAAAGAGGGGCCGGGGCACCAACACAAACAGCAAAACAGGCCATCATCACGAAAGGTCGAATCGACGGAGGTAATGATGCTGTCGTGACACACCGCACATGTACGTACAAAAAAGAGCTTGCAAGAAGCGCATTCAGGACATGACAGGGGGGGATTGAGGGGGCTAAAGTGCCGGGAGAAACCCACCATGCCGGGGCCCTCGTACTCCTGAGTCGTGCGCTCTGGCAGATCTAGGTCTTGCGCAATGATATTGTCGTACTTGTACCTTTCCAACGAACGAAAAAAGCGGTGTCGGGGCGCGACGAAAACACCCGTGAGACAAAGGTGAAGCCCGAGAAGAGGCCATTTGCGGGGCAAACGGAGCAAAAGGGTCGTCGACAAAACGGGATCGTCGAAAGAAGAAAACAAGAAAAAAACAAAATAACGCCTGGAGGCACCAGAAAGCGAACACATGTGCAATAAAAACTGTGTCGCCGGTGGTGGTGGCAACGCTTTCAGCGAGGATGAAAAGCTCCCATATGACATGCACACAGTACAAGACGCCTACGTAATACCATGGTAGTACGAAACAGGAAAGCTGGCTCAGGCTGCTTTTTCTACGTCGAAAATCGGTGCGTTCTCTGCGCTTGAACTTCAGAACAACCGCTTCCGGACATCCTATGTTCCTGTCAATTATCTCAGCCCGCCGTTCTCGTTTTGTTGTTGGGTGTCCGGTCCAGTACGTAAACTTCCATCTGTATTTTTTTCGGGCCACAATTCACCACCCCGATATTTTCCATCCTCGCCCCCCCCCTCCTGTAGCATCAATCGTACGACGTTCCGCCACCCTCGGCAACATGGCGCTCCTTCATCCACCACCGACCGACGCACAGTTTCGTCAAAGAAGAGGCGCGACCGGGATCAGTTACCACGTGGGTCCCTCCATCGCACCTGGGATTTGAGTCGTACCCTTTCCTGTGCCGCGCGTACTCTGTCTCGGGTCGGGGCAAGCCCACGGCGCTAACCGGCCTTCGCATGCGCATGGAGTTCCCCGCAAGCTCCAGTCTCGGCATGAGCCAGGCGGACGCCTCCTCGTTCCATTGTGCGCGACGTTCGACGTTTGACACCTCCTCCGGAGGCACGAAATTTGTGATGACAACCTTCAGTCAATAAGAGAGGGTTGACGGGACGGTGGTGGGTGGGTTTCGATACACCGGAGCATTGAGGAGTGTGTGTGAGGATAGGGAGCGGCGGCGCGCGCGGGGGGGGGGAGGGTGCTCTATATCATGCATGGCCGTACTCGTATGACCATAGACCCTCATCCCTGTGATACCGGGACGGAGCACGTCGGGTTTTCACCAACCCAACCAGGCAGACATTGCTTGCACCAAGCGCGAAGCGCCGTGAGGTGTTGGGCGAGTCGCATGACAGGTGAACTGTATCCTAAGAACCGCTTGTGAAGCGGACTTGCATATGGATGACAGCTTCAATGAGTTAGTTTATTTTTCGGTGTGGCCACTTACAGAGACAACAATGGGGTACTATGTAACTGCCTCGTGGGTGCCTTATCATGAACACTACGTGATGCGACCATTCCTCTGGTGCAGAGGAAAGGCTCTCCACCCCGCACAAATGTTCTACAACTCGATCGCCAGCTGTGACCGACCGCCAAGAACCAGCTGTGAGGTGTTGGGCGAGTCGCATAAAGGGTGAACTGTGTCCTACTAAGAACCGCTTTTGAGGCGGATTTTCTTGCATGAGGATGGCGGCGTCAATTAATTGATATATTTTCTGGTGCGGCCACTTCCAGAGGCAGCAATGAGTTTACTGTGTAACTGCCTCGTGGGTGCCTTACCATATACACACTACGTGATACGATCATCCCCCTTGTGCGGAGTTAAGGTTATCCACCCCGCACAAACATGATTTAACTCGACCGCCAGCCGTTGTAGCCGCCAAAAACAAAACGGTATCCTGGCTGTCTAGCTCACGCAGCGAGAGGCGTGTTTTACAGCATCGTCGCCAACCGACCCCCACCCAACTTATGTATATACCAGGTATATCATACAGTGCCGGGTAGGGGGGAGCTCATTGTCATGCATGGCCGCAGTCGTGTGATCATAGACTCTCGCATACCTACAATGCCGGGACGGAGTAACGTCGGGTTTTCACCCCCCAGGCAGGCATTGCTTGCACTAGGCGCCGAAGCGCCGCGAGGTGCCCGTTGAGTCGCACGAAGGGTTTGCTGCGTCCTATGAATACTGCAGAAAGAACAGCTTGTGAGGTGGACTTCCGCACATCATGTGATTTCTTGCATATGGATAAGGGGAAGCGAAGCAGGACGAGCACCCGCCTGGTGCTAACGTTAGCATGCCGGTCGCTAAAGACGACGTGAACGGTGTTGTTACTCGATGTAGTGCTGATTTTGTCGTTGTGGCGAGGACCGTCACAGATCGGCGCCAATGGCTGAAAGCACACCTGGCATTGCCTGCTGACAGTGAGTGACTGGGTGACGTTTCTCAAGACATTTCTCTCATTATTTCCATCCAGGTGGTAAGTCGAGCACTGATGGCATTCGCGATCATCCTGGTTTCGGATTTCGACCCGTAAAATACGGATCTTGCGGTGTCGCTGAAGCCACACAATCGCACGGGGTTTTGCCTATTATTGATGAGAACTGCGGTGAACACATCATAAATGTCGTAGTACCGCCTCCGTACACGAAGCGATGGTGTACGACGAGCGCACTTTGTCTCCGTCTTCTGTGCATCTAAACCTTCAGAGATACCGCCAATGTTAAAAGAATACAGAAACAAACCTCTTTCAGCTTGAGCTGCCTGGTAAGTTCCCGGATGGTGTCGAGCATATCGGACCTCTCCTGCTGGAACTCTTCCTGGATGTCCTTGATTTCGCGGTGAGCCGTCTCGTACTTGTTCCAAAGCTTTTTGAGCTGCTTCGTCTTCACTTCCACCTATCGACCACCCGTTAGCGTTAGCTCTGTCTTGTCGGGCGTGTCGTTGTCGTGCAAAAGTACAGTCGCGTGCGACTGCGGGTGCCACTACCCAAACCAACCGCGTCACCCGGCCTGCACAAACCTCTTTTGCACGCACGGCGTGCCCTCTTCTTGTATAGACCATGCCACAAGACCAAGCGCGAAGCGCTAAGCGCAAAACACGAGTTGAGGGTCGTATTTGTCTAGTCTTACGGAATGCCAGTACGGAGGAATGTCGTCGGTACATGGTAAAATTAACAAAATACCAGACATGAACGAATGTTTAATGCCAGACATGAACGAATGTTTAATGCCAGACATGAACGAATGTTTCGGAATACCGTCTACGTGATAAGTTTAATGAACGCCACTGATATAAAAACAAAAATCGACCTAGTCCGCGTGGACTAGGCTCCTTGTGGCAGCTCCACATGCAAACAGACGACGACGGCAAAAAAAAACCGTACACTTTCATGGCAACGAACTCTTTTTCTGGTTTGGCCATTTTCCTGCAAAAGGAGGTAGAACCTCTGTCCCTAAATATAAGGACTTTTTGTACTGACTTTGATATGCAAAATGCCCATATATTCAGGTACAGACTGGTATCAAGAAGTGGGATGATGCTTTTTTTTCTATTTTTGCACAAATTGGTGGGGCAAGGATAGATTAGTCTGGAACGCTTACTTTAGTGAGATAAAGTAGGGGACCCACCTCCTCGTGGGTGCAGCGTCCACGAAATACGGTGCCACCGCTGCATATTGATGTTGTCAAAGAGAGAAAGGCGCCTCGATTCCCCCACAAAAAAACGCCAAGCTCGGGGCTAGAGCTGGGACGCCGACAGCGCGATACCATTTGTTTTGCTATCGGTGATATGGTTCGCTTCGAAATATGGCGCTTTTGCAACGGTGCGGTGCCAACGTCAACACGACACTTCACGTCGCACCTCTTCCTCCTTGTCCCTGAACTCTCGGTTAAGCTCGGTTATACCCTCCTCTTTCTCCGCCAGCTCGCGGGCCTGCGCGAGCAGGGGGGCAACACCATAAAACAAGCTGAACGTCCATTCGCCGCAAACGCGAGCACCCTTCAAAAAAGTATACGGTGGAAGACATCTACAGGATCAAGGTCATGCTAGCATTCTGCCTGCTGCCCGTCGCAATCCCGGGCGTTTCCGCTCTGTTTCGAAAACGCGCGACCGGTCAATCCTTCCGCAGCGAGCAGCAAACACTGGGACGTCGAATCGTCACTGGTTTTGGCTGTACGTGCGATGGATGGGCGACGAAAAAAATGGCCGCACGCGTCCTGCCGAACGGTACATGTGTACACATGCATCCACATCATAAGTCCAGACGCGTGTGGGGAATCTGAAAACAGCAGTGGGGATACAGCATCGTTTCGTACGCATCATCGGTTATTCTGTCTACAGCAGTAGCGTCCCCACATTGCAAACGCCGCGTGTGCGCGGACTCCCACCCCTCTATGGCTGCAACCACTTTTTTTTGTGACAAAACGACGCGTGCCACGTGCGACAGATGTATGTGGCACCTATTTTGTGCTTTGCCTTTTTTTTAGGGGTAGCATCTAAATCTTTTGGGACAAAACCGACTGTGTGAGAAACGGTGCAGGCTTAAGCCGACGAGCAAAATCCCACGGCTTTTACTGTATGTAGGTGCCGCTATTGAAAAATATCGTGCAACACAAATGGGGTCACAACGCACAGTATTACGGGGGACCATAGTTAATAGGACCAAATATTGTTAGTAAATATGGTTAAATATATAGGTTTTTATGTATACCATAGGTCCTATTAACTATAGTCCCCCGTAATAGTTTCCCTCCCTCCCTCCCCCGTCAGTCAGAAATAGTTTGGGACGCGTCAAACTGCTTAGAATTAGTGTGGGACTTTTGTTTTTGCAGTAAGGAAAGGCTTGTACAAGCCAACGCAGCACAAACTGTACACCAGGTACCAGGTATACGCATATAAAACACAAGGGCGAAGCAGGCTTTCCTGCGAAAAAGAGAGGCGTTGCGACGGTGTGTGTTGTTCGGTGAGTCGTCTTCAGTCCGGGAGTAGATGACAAAGTATTCATACAACATGATGAGTCTCACAAGCGATGTCTCCTGATCCCTTCTGTGTTCCAGCTCGTGTTGCGCCTGGCGTAATTCGGCCTCTTGCCTCTGAGCTTTATCTAAAATCTCTCCACCCTGGTGACAAGGACCAAGAGCGAAACGGCGGCGGTGGTGGAGGGGGGGGTGGGGATGTACTCACGTCATGAGCCGTAGCCATCCGACCATGGGGGGGGAAGAGGTACTCATGCTATGCATGGCCGTACTCGTATGGCCATAGACCTTCGCATCCCTACAATGCCGGGATGGAGCACGTTGGGTTATCACCGACCAGGCAGACATTCCTTGCACCAAACGCGAAGCGCCGAGAGGTGTTCGGCGAGTCGCAAGAAAGGTGAGCTGCACCCTGCCAAGAACCGATTGTAAGGCGGACTTTCTATGGAGGCCAACGTCGAACGAATAGACATTTTTCAGGTGTGACCACCTCCAGGGACAGCAATTTGCCACGTTTCGCTTCGTGGGTGCCTTACCGTGTACAAAACTACTTCATACGAAACCCCGCCTTGTGCGGAGTTAAGGTTGTTCACACCGTACAAATGATCCAACTCGACCACCAGTCGTCAAAACCGATACGCTGGATGTCTAGTTCACTGATTAGCGTGCTACCGTAGGGGTTGGGGGGGGAGGGGGGGGCGTACTCATTTCTTGCTTGCCATATTATTGTGACCATTGACCACGCATCCCTTTCAGGACGGAGCACCATTCCTACTCTTAATAAAGACGCTTCCAACAGTTCGACGCTCATTACGTTGTTTCCATGTACTACACAGGGCGGGGGGGAGGGCGTTCTCCTTTGTTGTTCACGCATCCCTTTCGAGACGTAGTGCCGTTCCTACTCCTAACAGAGACGCTTTCAACAGTTCGGCGCTCACGGGATGTACATTACTGGCATCCCGTGACACCACCTGCGGCAAAACCTTCCACGGCATCTTCCACGGCATCCCACCTTCCACGGACCTCCACGGCATACCATGAAATAACTCTAACCCTATCCCTTACCCTATCCCTATCACTAGGTGCCGTGGACATTGGGGTGCCGTGGGGGTTGCCATGACATGCCGTGAGGTTGCCATGGAGTGCCGTGGCGGTTGCCGCGGGAGTTGCCATGGTACTACCCATGGCATGCCGGGCACCCCCCACGGCATGCCGTGGAATCCTATGCTACGCCATGGGATGCCGTGGAGATGCCATGGTATGCCATGGATAGTAGTGAACTGGTGCTGAAACCGGACCACTCACCTACAAGCAGGAAAGCTGTGTACGTACCACGTGTATAGCGCAATGTACGTATGCTACCGTGCTTTTCGCGGTTCAGCTTTTTTTGCCTCTACCATCGCCGGACCTCGCATTGGACAACCGCAGTGCCCTTTACATCACGACAGCTATACAAAGCAACGTGCTCTGCTTAAACATCAGTATTTATTTAGTTCTTGCCTGGATGAGCTTGGCCTCCATGGCCTGAAGCTTCCCCAGAAGCATCCCTTTCGTTTTCTCTATGCCCCGTCTCTCGACCGCCTCGCTCTCCAGCCTCTCGCTAAGGACTTGCCGCTCTTCGGCTGTCTTGGCATGGGCATCAAGTAGCTTCTTCATGTCCTCCGCCGCCTAGCCGAGGAGGAGGAGAAGGAGGAGGAGGAGGAGAAGGGGGAGGAGGAGGAGGAGGAGGAGGAGGAGGAGAAGAAGGACGAAGAGGAGGAGGAGAAGGGGAAGGTAATTGCTTCGTCTCGCTTACCCCCTTTCGGGTTTATTTCAGAGCGAAAAAAGACTTGTCGAACACCAAAGAAGGGATAATTACCGGGGGCCAATCCGTAGTAATCAGAACCCAAAATGGACCCAAAAACCATGTATCCCCCTATGTTTTGCACGCCATATTAGGCTCTGGATACTATCATACTATTTTCGCCCGGCCACATGAAGCAGCCCGAACATAGTTACGTTGCGATTCAGACACACGCCCACCCTACACACCTCCCCTTGTACAATGTAGGTGTAAAAAAAATCCTTGTGGAGACATTTGAGCAAAAATCAGCGAACCCCACAACACGGTGGTGTCGGCAACCTCTCAATTCGGCGCCTCAGGAAAGTACCTGGTGCTTTAGCTGCTTTTCTCTCCGATCGGCATCGTCTTGCAGCTTCACCAACTCCTCCTCGCTCACGCCTACGACCTTGCCTCCTTGGCCTCCTCGAATTGACCCGAGGCCCTGCTGTACCACCGGGAAGCGTGTAGCGAGATGCCATGTGCGTGTTAGAAGTTGTTGTCCGCACGGGGTAATTAGGGGAAGGCGCAGGTGGCCGCGAGGGGGGTTGCAATGCCGATGGGGTCCTCGTGTTGTCTGACACAGATTGTTTGGCGAAGCAGACCCTGGGGAGGGGGGTACTCATGTCATATATGGCCGTAGTCGAAGAATTACCATAGACCCTCGCATCCCTACAACGCCGGGACGGAGCACGTCGGGTTGGGGGGCAGAGTAAATGGGAGCTGCTGTTTTGAAGGAGTGCGAATAAGCGTCCAGGCGTACAACACCGTTTTTTTACGTTCATTTACGTCGTCGTACGGTCGTGTGTTGTCGATCGAGACCCATATCGGGGAGAACACATGCCGATTTCGAATCTGAACCCTACATGCAGAGGCTCCTGACAGAGCAACATGGCGGCCAGATCCATTGATTCTTCGTTCGTGCGGTCGTGCGCTAATGCTCTAGACCCATCTCAGCTAGTCAGTACGAGCCGATTCGGGTCTGAGCCCAGCAAGTACAGCAGTGACTACTGATACAATCTAGCAACACGGCGGCGTGCGCTTCCCTACAACAAAAATACAGTTTTGGAGCAATTTTATTTTTTTCATAATCGAGCCGACATCAGACGAGTTCCCCCGGTTGAAACGCATTTAGCCCTCAAACTCGTGATGTTTTGCACCGGGAGCATCGGAACCCAGCGATACATGCATGGAAAAACAAGAAACAAAAGGGTGGTGAATCAACATTGGAGCTTTTACTACTGCTGTGTGTCGCATTGCTGCGGCGAAACCCACGGCCCGGACCGTGCGACACCCGAGAGGCATATATATGGCGATGCTCTGCTTCACCCTGCCTGCGCAAGAGGCTCTTTTCGCCGGATGATTCAACCTGTTTAGAAAGCAAACAGAAAGTGCGTCTGAACAGGCATCCTTTGTGTTCTACTCGCGATACAGCCTCAACCCTGCCCTTCGTGTTTCACTGTGCACAGTACCTGGCCAGGCTCTCCATCACCGTCGACAGCACCACCCTGTCCAGCCAGCTGATCCTTAAGCCGTTGGATCTCCTCCTGAAACCTGCGTGAGACCCGCCGGGTCGGGTCAGGTCGGGCAAAAGTGCCAGTGTGTGAAAAAAAAGCAATATTAGGCTAGGGCGGGTCGACATACCCACCTGGTTGAGGCGATGGCAGCTCGCGATATGTACCGTTGTCACGCCAGCCGTACAAGTATGCCATGGGCGCAACGTCGTGTTCTACGTATACACGTACAATCGAGCTCATCTCGCGCACGACAAAATATGTGGAGTGGATGTGTAGTGAAACTTAACCTTGAAAATTTTTACCCGTCCGCCGGAGGACAGCAACGCGCAAAGGCTCCCCTCCCCGTGCAAAAACTGCCGTAGAAGTGCGTGTGCGGGTGCGCCACAGCAGTAGTAGAGTCTAGGTTACCCGGAAAAACGCGGCGAAGCACGCAGCGATTCAAACTAGCCGACCAAAACGAACATTTCTGCATCAGTGTATTGTCGAGGCGCTTCCGGGGGGAAGGGGTTTGTCTGGGATAGCGTTAGCCTGCCTGGCCTGGCCATAAGCTGACGCGCTCTTATTACAACTTTTACGGGGCTCGTTATGGGTGGCGAAGACACATTTGTTTATTGCTGGCGGATTTTATTCCCCCTCGGCTGCCAAAATTGAGGATATATTTTGGTGTTTTACTATCAAAAATGGGATTCACGCCTCCTCCAACCGTAAACTTTTTCGCACGCTCGTCGTGTAGGGAGGCACTTCGGCGTTCGTTTCTCCCTTCTCTCGGCTGTATGATGGGATAACTGGACGAATTAACTCTCCGCCGCCTCTACGGTCCCTACCACTTTGTAGTCAACGTGTTATGTCTCACTCTCGGAGCATGGCATCCTTGGGGTCCTCGTTAATCTTCGGCTTGTTCTTGATGTTCTTGGCCCGGTTAGCGTATCTAACGAGCAACAATACGAAAGTGTTAAGACGGAAGTAGGTACGGAACAGAAGGAGCTATACATAAACGTTTTTGCATATGATATAGGTTTTCTTCTTTCGGGGAATATTTCTGATTGATCAAAGTTGAAGCTCATGCTGCTTGCATATTGTTGAGGATGGCAAAAATAATAATAGCAATACATTGGCTTAGGTCTGACACCCAGGTTTGATGTGAAGCTTGCGTGCCGGTTCCACCACCCAAACGTTCATGGGGTAATCATCCACAGCAGGGTGGGGGGGGAGAGGGGCACCACTTGAACAACTATGCGGTTCGTTGCAGCTCACCCCGCCTCAGCGGACGGCCGTGCAAGCGTGCAACTTTTCATATGTTTTGAGCAGAACCGATTTAAGGGTTTCTGTTGCGGGCACGCGCGCGCGCGGAAGGGGGGGGGAGGGTGGCAGCATTGCCTTTGTTCTCGTGTCAACCATCTACGCACAAATGTTACTGACGACCATCACACGCCTAGCTCCATAAGTGAACGTGAACGGGCGCCGTCGCGCTTTCCCCCTCAATAGTCCATGTCCACATAGGGTTCAAGGCAGCCCACTTCGGAGGTTAAAGAACAGGCACTGCGATCACGTCTTCCAACCAGGCGAGTCTTAGCAGCAATCACCGCGCGCAGCCAACAATGTAACGCAAAAGCAAGCTTCACGGGCGTCCTCGGAGTATGTCGCCTTCACGCTGCCACCTACTGCTGTGCCCCCCCGTAGTACATATAGCCTACCTCAGAGTGGACACGGTTTCGTCGTAGTTGTACTCAGCTGGTCCGGCGTTGGCACACATTACAGTCTTTGTGTTTCCCCCCAGGCTTGGGCGAGGAGGCATGCCCCGTAGCACGAGCACACACAGGCAACCAAAGAACATTGTAGGAGGGGCGAAGCAAAACATCAAGTGCGGTATATATGTACGGGCTGGACGGGCGTACAGGCAATTACGCAGTCGGAGGATGGCGGCTAACATGCTCGTGGCAATGCAGACATGAGGCGCCTTCGACACCAGCCTCACGCTTGCTTGTCTGGTTGTCTACGTACGTACATCGGCCACCACGTGCGTGTCTTGTCTTAAGGGCTACGCAGATGCTGCGCCTGGTGCTCACTGCAATTTGTAAACCACGTTTGGTCATACACGTTTGTATCATGTATGGGGAGCGCGATGTTGCACTTTTTAAAGGCCTCTCACCTATCTTGCAGGAGACGCGTTAGCTTCGAATCTCGGTACGGGATATGGAGTGAACGCCCGTCAACGAGCGCGCTGATCACGTTCCCCAGGGCAGACAGCGACAAGTTGATCTTGTTCGCCTCCTTTAGCCTAAGAGAACCGCACAAAGAGGAGACACGGGTCACGTGTACAGCACAGGGGCAGTGGCGATAACGGCGACCTTAGCTCTTCATAGTCGTAGCACCAACCACCCCGCGTTTGCTGGAAATAGTGGTGTTGTCCACAAGGGCTAGCTGAAGACCGTGTGCTAGGGCCTGTGCGAACGATGCCCACCACCTCAGCCTCAACTTTATTTTTGAGATGAAACACCTTTACGAAAGCCCGGTGGAAAAATTGCGCGCGGGTTTCACTATCGGCAATGTCCCCGACCTTTTTCATGTTGCAGACCATCGCAGCACACGACAACGACTCAGTGGTTCATGCTACTACAGTTGTGCGTACGAGCGCCTCCTCTCGCGACCAAAAACACAAAAATGGTAATTTATCGGTGTGTACAACATCAACAAACAGAAGCAGGATGTCCCCATGGGAGCAAGCAGTAACAGGCTTCTCGTGTGCGTGTCGCTTTGGGGGTGGGCGGGCAGGTACAGCAAGTGGGGTCCGGAGTGGACTTGAGAATGTTTGTCTCGAGTATTTCCTCCGACCGGCACGCACCTATCGCCCGTGGCTCCTGTCTTGCTTTGCCGTTCGGAACCGGCCAGGTCCACCAGATTGAGCTTGCCGACTCGAATGTGATCACCCCGGTCGTCGCTCTGGCTGCACTCCACCACGATGCAGAAGATAGAGTGACTTCTTGACGAGGTTAGGTTCATCATCGTCGACCCCACGGATCGATTCTTTTTGCCGGCCTGTTCCCCGGTCGGCATTTTTGTCAGCGGAATCGAACAAAACATTTGGGATTGTGAGGGGAGTGGAAGTTGACTGCCGTCCGGTGGGTCCGGCAGCGGGGGGGGGGGGGGGGCGAGGCGTGCTCGTTTTTGCTGGCCTTATTCATTTGACCGTTGACGAGCTCCGTTTTTACTCTCAATAGGTGCAGATCCAACATTTATTTGGGCGCTCATTACGTTTTTTCCACATACTTCGAAGTATTACATAAAATCATTTGTTTTCATTATTCCCTGCCAATTTTACCCTTGGTGGCTACCATCTATCTCCTAGGATAGCGATCGTTTATTACTAAACGTCTCCAGATCAAATTTGTCTATTTTCCTCATCTCTTCCCTCCAACATATGCCGGTGCCCCTTGTACGTTTCACATACAATACTCCGACACTGTGACTTCTACTCTCCTTTGCTTCACCATAAGGGCAAATATTATTTGTGCCTGTTCTTCCTCCTGCCGACTACTGGTATACGACGTACCTCTTTCTTCTTTCTGGCAGGCCCTGGTCCCCTACACATAATTGCAGTTTCAGAGTTTTCGCGTAGTAGCCCATTGGGCCGTGTAATTACATTTTCATTAAAATCACTTCTCTCAACCTCCCGTATGTCTCTAACCGTTGTTCCCGCTCCACCTTCTTAAGAAACGCTAGCCTATCCCTTCTTTATGTCCTTCCTTCTATGTAAATCTGTCTTGTATCCCAGCATATCTTCTTGGTTGCCTCCTATTTCCTCCCGCACTCTATCGACTACATTATCCCACCCCGTTCCAGCTCGCCCTTTCGTCACTTTCTCCCATACGTCGGAACGGGTGGGGGGGGGGGGGGGTGAGATACGTGGAAGCAATGAACAGGACAAATCGTGTACTACGAGGTATTATACATACGAGGATGAAACACGTTTTGTGCTGCAGCAGGTCGATCCGATCGGCATCCATTTGCCGGGCGGGCTGTATTGTATGCGCTTGCGGTGCAGTACCTGAAAATATGCCACGCGCGCACCACCCGCGTACGTACGTTTCCTGACTACGAGTGAGGAATCGTATTGGGGGGGTCATCGCGACACCACAACAGGTCGCCCTTCACACAGCGAAAATCACCCAATTTCAACTCCAACTGCCGTAAAAGAGCGTTGAGCTCGTACAGGGGAGGAGTGCGATCGATAGTTTTTCAGCTCTCGTTTTTCTCGACAACGGTTAAGGGTGCTATTAATAAACTCTATTTTTCGGAAGGCGCTCGACCAGATCTTTCCGAGAATAACCTTTCTTAACCCTTTTAGTAACTGCTGTCCTGTTTTGGGGGAAATCCACTCTAATTCCAAGTGTTTCGTGCCCAAAACGGGACTGAAGTCCTAAAAGGGTTAATGTCGTTCGGTATAGGCAGCCAACCTTCTTCCCGTTCTGGAAAAAATCGAGCGCTGAACAACGATCGCACCTACCCCTGTGCGAATTTATCGCTCTCAACCCTTTTAGGACCGCAGTCCCGTCTTGGGGACAAAACATTTGGAATTAGACTGGCTTGTCCCCAAAACAGGGCTGCAGTTCTAACAGGGTAAAAGTAACCCTGGTACCCAAAACGTGGGTGTAGCTCTCACGGGGCTACTACTACTGTAGCATACCTACAGTACCTCCCCAGACAGGCAGGGCAGCGGCTGTAATGTGTCTTCACACTATTCATAGCCTATCTCGCATTTTAACTGGTCGGCAGGGGTGGCCCAAGGCCGCTTCGCGTCGTTCCGAGGTCGCGCGAGGAGGAGGTGAGCTCGCCTGCATAACGTGGTCTATCTCCATTGCGCTCTTGACCACGAAGGTGGTGAGATCCTTAACGTACACGCCGCTGTCCACATTTTCCTTCAGCTCCAGCTTGTCCTTGGGATCCTGCGTCGTGGCCCGAGGGATGGCCAATACACGACAAGAACGGTGGAAAGCGCCCCTTGGTAAAATTGTAATTTCAAGTGCAGACGTGTGGTGCCCAGTGTTTCGTTCTGTTTTCTCAAAAAAAAATTGCGTGAAAATTACGGCATCCACACTTACTTGGGATACATCCCCACAAAATATTACTGTAGTATATAGCAGTACTCGCGGGTAAGCCTCCGGGATGGCCCTGCATCCAAACGTACGTGGCAAAAGGATGTACGTGCGGATTTATTTCCTTGCGCGCATGGCATATCAATTGGTCGGTCCGGTCTGACCAAACGGCACAACGAAACATCGTCCACCCCGGAAACACTCCAAAAACTTCGAACCGAAACGCCTCAGCTTTGTCATGAAGCGAGCGTCCCACAAGGCGGAAGGAGATGCGATTGATTGCCGTCGAGTCTTCGAAGACTCTGCATCGGCGATTGACTCTCGTGCGTGGCTGCGGCAACTGACTGACAAAAAAAGACGAGGAATTCAAGGAAGTAGATAGCGATTCCTAAGCCCGCAGTAAAATAAACAACGCAGTGCAAGGTTTCTCACCTTGGACAGGAGATCACGAATCTCTTCGTTGTAGATTTCGAGATAGCTCGCCCGCACTAGGTACTGCACGTTGTCGGCCAAGGCTATCTTGTCGAATATGTGCTGCAGAATAAACAAGTACATACGGTGGAGTAGTGAATAAGCCTGACGAAGCGACTGTCGGGAAGCCAAGCCCACCAGGCGTCGCGCCACGGGTTCGGGAGATTCAGCCCGCGGGCGTGTCATCTGCACGCAGGCACCGCTGTTGACCGCGAAGTGAAACACAAACAAAACCGCCAACGGCAGCGATCCTACAATTTTCTGCTTGTGCTACGAGCTCTTCAGTACTACTGTACCCACGGCGAATGCGCCGATAGCTGTTGCCTGTTCCGTTCAAATGATTCGGAAGCAAACACCAACGCAGATGATTACGATCTGCCATATATATTAAGATAGATGTAGAAGCAGTATCAATAAAGTGCCAACGAAAAAAGTATAAGGCAAGAAGGGGAAGATATTGTGGAGTTTCCTTACAATCTTTGGCAAAATAAGGCCCAACGACAAGATGTTTTTTTGGGAAGTGCTACGAGTATCCTTCGCATTGAACTGGGAGGGTATTTTCTGTTCTGGTTTTATCACGCGGACATGCTATACACCCGTGCAACCGAATCAGCCACTTACTTAGTTAGACGAAGTCACCAGACCTTAAAGCGTCAGTTGTTTCTCGACGAAGCCTGGCGATACAAAATGACCATCCCTCTTTTCTCACATCACAGGTAATAATGCAAAAGCCGCCGTTCAAAAATACTGCCAACTTATGTCACTCACAGCGCAGGGCGGATGTCAGTTCCGAAATGTAACCCAGAAAATCCCTCAACCCCGCGATGCAACTTCGAGGCCACTACTCTGTATGTGCTTGACACCGTGTACAAAGCACCAAGTATACGATATCATATCACCCACGGATTGAGGACGGATTTGAGAGGATCACGAGCACCTCGAAGGATTTGGGGATGATTCCCCTGAGCTCCGGGGGGTCGGGGTATCCCTCCATTGTGTGCGTTTTTCCCGCGCCGGTCTGCCACAGATGGCAGCGGCAGGGGGGAAAGTGGGAACATGTTGAGGTTATTCTCGAAGCCGTCATAATATGGTATGGGTATGTTTTTATACTGCCCTAAATAAAACGCGCCAGAGAGAGAGAACAAAGAAACTTCTGAGTTTTTCCCCCTGCAACTTGGCACATTGACCTTACCCGGATACTGTATACAAAATATACTATATCAGGCCGGGCGTAATGAGACAGTCAGTGTTGTCGCGAAAGTTTCTTGGGGATGGTGCTGTACCCACAAATTCGCAAATGTTTTTACTTCCGTAAATATATCAAGGTGCTATTAATACTGACGATCACTACTGTAATACCTGATATTACTGCTGCAGGCTGCGATTATACTCTGGCTGTTTGGTTCTAAATGAACACGCACCCTCTGGTATTACTTGAGTTGAAGACAATAACAAGGCTTTCAAAATAAGAAGGCAGTCACAGCGGCCGAACCTGCTCTGCAGGTCCAAGAAGATTGTACTCTTCTGGGTGTTATGTGCCGATTACAATGCTACGATGTATGTGTGTTCACAAGGCATCATGAAATGTGTTTTAATACATTGAACGTATGTATTAATTCGTATGCCATCCGCCCCCGTTTGAGTGTGCGCTTGGATCCTGTTTGCGGCTGGCTGCGTTTCGTAGCCAAAAACAACCCGAACTATCCTCAACAACATCAACAAACAGCACTTCATTTAGTACCTGACCGTACGCAAATATGGTTCCGTTGTATCCTTGCAGGACAGATTCCACCAAAGGCGCCCCACAAACTTCGTACACCCTCTCTTGCGCAGAGCGGTCGCCGAACACGGCGTCGAAGAAGAAGCTCTTGGGGGGCTCGCGTGCGTCGGCGCGAGGGTTGCGGACGACGATTTCTCCCCTGTCTTCCTTCGCCTCGGCAATCCTGTTATCAATAATACGATACAATCCGTATTCATATCATACCGATCGTACATGCAATGCGTTCAATAGAAGGAACTATTAATACGAGTACTGCTGCACGAGGTGATTGAATAGCTGTTGGACTACAGCAGTGGCCCATCGATAGTGCCGGTATGATATGCGCCAGCCAACAATACCGGCACTAAAGCGGTAACCGGCACTACTCCGCGCGCTGCCACACTGGTTATTAATATGTCCCGTCTGTGCCAAGCGATTTCGCCGGCACTATATCGTACACAGCGGGAAGCCGGCACTACTCAACCGCCGCTACGAGTTGAAGAGGGACCACTGCTACTGCTGTCGTATGTACTTCACTCACAAACCTTGGCCGAGATTCGTGAAGCCGCTCTGACTGCTGTGTTTCAAGGGCGTCACGAGAGCAGTCTGTTAATCGTTCGCAGTGCTAGATAAAGGAACACCCGGGAGTAGCGGTCTTTATCAGGTCCAGGAAGAAGGCGGCGGGTGCCGCTACTTGTATGATACGCTGCCGGTCGGTTTGACAAGATCGGGGTTGGCATAGGATGCCGCGGCAACATCGTCCAACCGAGTCATATTCGAGTACGAGTACTGCCAGCCGTTGTGCCGCATACGAGAAAGACATACTCGTAGAGGATCTATCTGATGACAACCAAGCACACCACGTACCGGTGTACCAGGTTCATTGACCGAAAAGGGAAGCGCTCGATAGCAAAATGCACTAGGTTCGCAAAGCGTCAAGTCTCCTACGTGTATCGTACGGTGCTGCACAAAATACACTACGATTACATCATCAATGACCCGTGGTCGTCTCGTTGGCATTTTTTCTGGAGTTGCTCACGCTTTGTGCCCATCTTGAAGTTCCTTCCGGCTTAGCGGGCGTATGCGTACGACAACCTTGACGCACTCGTCGGACTTCGGCTCTGGTGGGTTGGGTGGCATATTTCCGGCTTCAAGGCAGGAATGGTACGGCACCTACCGTACGCACCTTTCGTACACTGCAATTACGCTTGCTTGTATCTTGGGGGCTAGAGAACGAGACAGCCGATATCCGATATCTCCCACTCTGCACTATCGTGGTGCACCCCGTAGAGGAAAATATCCAATCCGGTACTGGAAGACGAGCATGTGAAAAATATCTGAAAATATTCCGTGGCGGTTACACCGCTCTGCTCTTTACTGCTTTTACTCTTTACTGCTGTGCTGGTTGCAGGTTGTTGTGTTTATATTGAGCTCTATATTTCTTTGTGTATGACCATTCGACGTGCGTACTTGACAATAAACACGGTATATTTAGTGCGTGTTTGAACAGGGGACAGCGCAAGCTCAAAGATCCCCCCGCTTCGAAAGTTCGCGGCGCGATTGCGCGGGAACTCGTAGATTCTCCGAATCGAATCACAAGTGAAGTACCAAACACCACGCGCAACAACCCGCGCCCACCTGCTCCAGAGAGGGAAAATAAAATGATTAGTGTCGTCAAGTCAACAACGCGTCGACACGCCCGAGAGAAGGCGAGGTCGTCCTCGGCTACTGCTGCTGCGGCCGCTGCGGCCGCGGCCGCTACTGCTGTGGTTAAAAATTCTTCGGCGTTCAACAGCAACAACAACAAAAGCAACAACCATTTTCAAAAGACGGGCGATGACGCGACTTTTGGAGGTCTCAACCACCTGCCAGGCTCATACGAAAAGGTAAGCTTTTACGCGGGAGAAGAATTACGCAGAAATGCCGGAATTCGTCCGTGTTAGATCTGGGGGCAGGCTACGTGGTCGACGGTTTCGTGCTCCAGTACGTAGTGCGAGTGACACAGGGATACGGGACGTGCGAGCAGTTTGGCATTTTGTTAAGACCGATGTCAGAATTTCATTTTGAGACCACAAATTGGGTCAAAATTGGGTCCTCGGACAGCCTGAACTGACAGCCGAACTGAAATCTTGAAACAGGTCCAAGAGTCGAATTCAATTTTTTTTCCGCCATCCCTACCGCACAACGCCCAAACAATAAACCATACCTGGTACACCATAACCCACACAATATTTTGTAGCACAGCGTCAAGCGTCCTCTCCGGTCACTACCTCGTGAGAAACCCGCGAACATCACAACAACTATGCGTCCGCCTCTGGCATGTGTCGTATCTCAGCCCCAAGGGAACTGCGAGGTGAGGAATGTGAGAGTCTGGCTTTATTTAGGCGAATCTACGTTCGTTTCGTGTTTTTTCTTGCCAAGGCACCATCGCCTTTCGTAGCGCCCCGCCCCGGGCCCAAAAGTGTACGAAGCAATGCTACGAAGTCCCATGTCGAGGTAAAATAAAAGGGTGTGCGCAGGTCGGGGGTACCCATCAGTCTAACGGGGTGAGAATTTGTCTTCGCCGCCGCGCACGGCGCTGCCGATATGGAACAGCTCCGTGGCTGTCGGTTCTCCCCCACTCGCGCCCCGCGTTGCTCTCGAAAAGTCTTGTATATCAGCGTCTTTCGAGTCTTCGAAATGCCCCTCGACCGGGCCCCGTCCGGGTATGCCCCGTTTTTGACTCGGGTACAGAGTTGATCAATCAAGTGAACAATTAATTTAACTTCGTGCTCGGTGCCAGTACAGATGACCACAAATATGTAAATATCTGTAGTTCTGTACGCTGCCGCACGTACGATGAGAAATAGGAATTGCGATCGAAACGCGTATCACGTCCCGTTGACAAGAGGGCTCTATAATCAAGTCATCCGGCTGGAAGCATCGACAGCACTATTTTTTTCTATTGTTCGGTACGAATGGTGCGTATGTGCGTATAGCGTATACCGTAGTATGGATGGTAGAATCTCGATTGCACCGCTTTTCCTCTCCATGTCCGGAGATTCTGCGACCTCCTCCCTTCTCCATGTTGGCAGTATTTCTATTAATATCATCAATAATAACATCTTACACCGACCGACTGCTGTCTTCCTCCCCCCTCCTTTCCTTCCCTTTCCCCTGGCTTGCCTCTCATCCACCTCTCGTCTCCCGACACAACGCTCCGTGATGTGCGAGCAGGTCGAAAATGACCGAAACCCCGCTGCTCTCCAAAAGCAACAGCCTACAACCGCGGCAGAAGCACCAGTAGTAGTGTCCGTGTCTTCTACCGTCGATCGAAAAGTGACTACTGCTGCTGCTCTCTCATCCGACAGCGACAACAAAAACCAGCAGCCGGAGAATGCTAGCGACAACCAGTCCCCTCAGACTGCTGTGGCTGCTGTGGCCGCCGCCGCTGCGGCTGCCGCCGCCGCCTCTGTGGCAGCAGCAGCGGCAGCAATGGTCGAGCCTTCCTCAGAGGGAGGGCAGCAGCGGCCTCGGCCGGAAAACATCCCCAAGTTTGTGCGGGTTGGGCAGAAAGTTTGCTTTTCGACTGTCGTGGCCGCCGTCCTCATCCCGTCTTCAGAAGACATTTCCGAGGCATCCAAGCGCGAGCTCTGGTGAGTCCAGCGCCTCAAACTCGTACCTGTCTTTTTGTTGTCACAATTTTGCTTGCTGGGTCGGGAGTTGGGCGGGTGTGTGCGGAGAGCTACTTGCATCTATGCCGTAGTGATGGCGATCGTCGCCTTTTATATTTTGTTTTTTTGCCCACGAGGACGGTGCCTCTGCTGCTGGTGTACTCGACTTAATATTTCATACCAGTAGTCTTCTTCGTTGCTAATAATTGCAGAGGCAACTATTAAATATTAATACTATTAATAACCCTTTTAAGAACCGCAGTCCCGTTTTGGGGACAAAGTGTTTTAGAGTTTCATTGGTTTGTCCCCAAAACAGGACTGCAATCCTAAAACGGTAGCAGTACTTCTCCTATGATATAATTCGCCCATGACGTTACTAATAGTACAGGCGTGTTTTTTGCATGGATTCAGTAGATGGCATGGAAGCAAGAGGCAAGAAAACTACTGGATTGCAATGTTGACGCGTAGACGAAATACTTGGTCAGGACTAATTGTTGATGTTTTCTTTCTGTTTCTTCTCTGGACTACAGCAGAGCAATATGTGCTCCACGTACCTGATATTTTATGACGCAATCATACCCGTACGATTAGTCTATACTGGTATACCTCACTCGAACACGGGTACTATTGGTACTCTCTCTGCTATCTACAGTAATACCAGATATTTTCTACTGGTGGGTAAGGGATTTTCTTCGGCAGGTATCGTATCATAGGGTATCGCAGGCAGCTGCTGTGTGGCTTCGTGCGTCCTTGTATGCCACTTGTATGCCACTTTCTACAGTACGAACGAGTGCTCTAGAATATAGAGTTGCTGTAAAACCAAACATGTTCGAATTACGTTGGACTGTTCGGGTGATGGCGACTGTCAACTACCTGCGTAAGTGTGTATCACAGTACAGAGGCTACTGGCTCTCTCTCTTGTACTTGTCCCAGTCTTTCAAGCCCCAGTCTTTCAAGAAGGTATATAGATGATCGAAGATACCTTTGTCGCTAATCTATGCCCGCTTTGTTTGAACAATTGCTACGGGGAGCACCGCGCTTTGGTTGAGTATTGTGGCACTCTGGTGTCAATACTGCTGCGACTGGTTGTTGGCAAGTATGGAATTGTAGAGCCTTCGGAAACACTTTCCCGAGCAAGAACCACTGCTGCACAACATGCATATGTGCATAAAACTGCAGCTGCGTGTTGGGGTATCATCTGTTGTTTTTTTTTACGTACTAGATCGTAGACATCCTGCGCACTCGGGGTCCGTTCTGGTTCTTTTTCTGCGGGAGATGTAAAGATGAAGATATGATACCGAATACAAGACGAAAGTACGGCATGAATTCCGCGGTCACAAAAAAAAACTTGAAAACATAAGAGAATTGTTGAAAAGTTTTATTATTTGCGCGTGTGTAGTTTCGCGGAGAAACCCCTGCACCCTTGACAGATCATCAACAAAAATAGCCCACCAACGTGCGTCACTAGCGGTGTCACAACGTCAGCCAGGAGGCACGCTCTACGCTTCGGAGCTGATTGTGATTGATTGTACCATCACCCTACCGTACGTATCACCCTCTGCGACTCCAATACGCGTCGAGTAATTCGGGGCAGGTTGGGGCTGTGGGGCAGACTTTGGAGTGCTGTACAATTATTGATAAGAGTCCACTCTGTTTCGTTTTTTCGTCGGTGTTGGCTGTCCCCAGGCTGGCCGACGATGTTGTTTGTGTCTCGGTTCGTACGCGTTCGTATCATACGCTCGGTTTTCTTGCGTTGCCTACTCGTGGTCACTCACCCGTACAACTGTCAGGAGTGTCCCAAGTGAATTGAAACACGTTGATTTTTGTATTGCCGAATTCAGAAAATGAATAGTTCTGCCCTATTTTAATTAAACTTGAACTACTGCTGTAAAAGGGGGTCTGGAAGCGATTTTTTTATTTATTTTTTTGCTACCACGCTTGAGATTCGTACCTGGTAGTCATTATAATACCGCCGACATGGCCGCACTGGGCCGTGATGTGAATCTAAACTTTTGATTGGAAGAAAAGTACATTTGCCCCCCGGTACCTAACATTAGTCTGCCAGTCGTCTCTCCCTGGTATGATCAACTGGAGATACCGCGCCACAGGGGCCAGTGGGCGACGTTAATGTTTTTGATTGTGTGTTGACTTTAAACCGTTATTTCTGCACGTCAACGCCCAGCATATCGAGCGACATCGGAGCAGTTCTCTTCCTATCGTAAGTCCAGTGTGTAACCGTACTGCTGTCAGTGGCCGTTGATTCGCCCCTCCCCCGCACGGAGCCGCTGGTGCCCACATCCTGTTATGTGCAGCAAGAAAAGCTATTGATAGAAAAAAAAGGTTTTTGTTAATATGCTTTGTTATGTCCTTCACTGGCGACGAACGACGAACAACAACAAATAATTCGTGATGCCGAATTTTTGCAGTTTCATCGTTTTTTTCAGGATTTTTTTCGGCATTTATGGCTTGTCGAGATGTTTGAATTGAATTATTAATACTGCTGTCCGTTGTCGACCTCAGTGCATATCAATTGGTCTAAAGTTCGATTTTCATGCGACGATCGACGATCAAGTCACCTCTTGGATGTTGGTAGTGGGAGTTTTAGGCCTCCGGCACGACCGCAATCGGTCTTCAACGCCGCTTGTTCGGAGGCCTTTTTCCTTTTTATTTTTTTGGGTCAGGGTTCAGAGTCTGTGCCGAAATATAAGCCTGTTTTGAGTCTGAGCCGAAGTATAAGCCTCTTTTGGGCTTTTTGCGGCATAACTTGTGCCGTTTTACGTTTTTTGCAACCCCGTGTTTTGCATCGGATTCGTGTGTATTTCAATGTAACTCCCGAAACCGTATTTTTCCAAAAAGTCGAAGGCACTCCCTCCTCAGCGCCACCGCAAGTCCCAGACAATAGACCTCTCTCGCGGGAATCGCCGGTTGAAGGCAATCCCATCTTGTGTTTGAGATGCCCGGCTCTGGAAGTGCTGCCCCAAAGGCAACTCGAAATAATCTAAGCGAAAAAACGAGGCACCGACTCGTGTAGCATCTGCTGGAAGGCAGCAACAAAGGGAATCTCGCTCGGGGCGACCTGAAGAATGCTGCTGCACAGTTCTCCTGCTCTTACGAGCAAGTCACGGGTGTGTGGAAGCGGTACCAGCAGCAGAAGGAAGACGGCGTCGATGTCTACCTGCGCAACGGACGCTTGGGGCACTCCGGCAGACGGGGTACGGACGTCGAAAGTGCCAAAGAGGCCCTCAAGGACATCCCCATGAAGAATCGCACCACGATCAGAGCCCTTGCGTCGCAGCTGGGCATGGCCAACAGCACGCTGAAGCGAAATCTCTCTATAACCTTGGCTTGCGCGCGGCGTCTCGATTCCTCAAGCCGTGCCTCACTGACGCCGGCAAAGAACGGAGGCTGGAGTGGGCCTAAAGTTGGGTGAGGGAAGGCCACGGTGGCGCCCGTCATTTCGACAACATGCACAACCTCGTCATGGTGGACGAGAAGTGGTTCTACATGTTGAAGCAGGGCCAAAAGTACACAACGTTTTTGGAGGGCGAAGAAGTACCCATTTACAAGGTCCAGCACAAGTCCCACATCCAGAAGGTCATGTTTCTGGCAGTCGTCGCGCGGCCGCGTAGGGACACCGTCGCCAACCGCAACTTCGGCGGGAAAATCGGCATCTTTCCCGTTCACGAGGCAGGTGTCTGCCCAACGCAACAGCAGGAACAGGGCTGCCGGCACGATGGTGACGAAGACGGTCGAGGTGACGAAGGCGGTCTACAAGGAGAAGATGCTGAACGATGTGTTTCCCGCCATCAAGCGCACGTGGCCGGGTGGCCCATCAGACGTCGGCGTGCAACAGGACAACGCGCCGGCCCACAGGATTACCGACGACCCGGACATCGTGGCGGCGGGCACCGCTGACGGCTGGAACATCGGGCTCATCAACCAGCCACCCAACAGCCCTGACACGAACATCCTCGACCTGTTTTTTTTTTAACTCGATCCAGTCCCTGCAGGACCGCACGACGCCGCGCACGGTGGACGAGCTCATCGAGGAGGTCCGGAGGGTGTTCGCCGCACAGGAATCGGCTGTCGTTGGAAGGGTCTGGACGACCTACCAGGCCGTTCTTTCGGAGATCATGCTGGCTAAGGGCGACAGCACGTTCAAGCTCCCTCACCTGCACAAGCGGACTGCTTAGCGTCGTGGTGTGGCGATCCCCGCGTCCATGCCAGTCAGTGAGGAAGCATGCCTTGCGGCTACCGAGTGACGCGGGGAAGGGGGGGGGGGGTTGCTCCGCTGCTCGTACTGGTGGGGGCGACGAGTGTTTTTTACACTGCTCCTGTGCGCCGCTGCTGCTGTAGATGGTGTTGGTGCTGCTGTACCGATACTGGTAGTGGAATGTCTGCAATGATTTCGCGGTGCCGCGCGGGTGAGGGCAACGCTAAGGTTAATGGAAAAAACCATAAAAAAGGCGCCTCATGGCAAAAAATGATGAATTATGTGAAAAACCCGGGGATGGCATCCAGGCATCCCCTGGCCACCCCGGGGATTTTTTCGCCCATCCCCCCCCAAAAAATCCTCCTCAATGCTTTCCTTCCTTCAATTCGACTATTTCACTTGATTATAGTGTGGTTTCAAATCAGGCTTATATTCTCGTCATTTTTAAAAAAAGGCGTACATTTCGGCGCAGATGGGTACTGGGTACCAAGCACCAAAGCCACGGGAGACGCCATACGTGAAGATAGCTCCTATACGCGGGTCTCCGCTGGCTCCACAGCGTTCTACTCTTTTTACGCCGGCAGGTGCCCCGTGCGTCGACTATCTAAACGAGCTTCCCCTGTAGTTTCAAAGTTTATTATTTGATTTCTTCTGGCTGTCAACGCGAAGGATCAGACGCCATTAATTCTGCTCCCAGCTACGTATGCACTTGAAAATGTAGGTGTATGGTTCGGATTCAAATTTCGTTCTCAAAGTTTACGTACGAAAGACTGCTTCAAAAAGTAAAGAAGGAGCGGGGGGTAAGGCAGGGAGGCATGAATGTTCGATGATGGCAATGAGATGATTCTGTTGATAATGCTGTACCGGTAGGTTTTATTTGGTGATGTCATACGTCTTTGTACAGGAGTATCGAACGGAGCTCCTCCCGCTCATTGTACGTACAGTATACGTATTTTTGAAGATTTTGTTGTCTCCAATATTCAATATTCCATGTCTCAATTATTCCATAAACAACGCCAAATACAATTTGCGCGATTTAAACTACAAAAAAGGCGAACGAATGAAATGTACCGGGAAGGAAATGTGGGGGTGGATACCTGGGAAGTGCGCCTCTCCATATAATGCTCGTTGCGGCGTGGGTAGAGCTCCTCTGGGATAGTTGTTCTTTCATACATTAACTCTCAAAGCATGGAGTCCGTGGTCACGCAAAGGTTCTGGAGCCCTATTATATTACCAGGTAGTATGTAGGAAGATCCGAAGAATCACAAAAAATCAAAGGTAGGGTGGGGACCGTTTTTTTATGAGCAATGATTCGAAGCTGCGGCGTGGTGTTGGTTGCATTACCAGCTCGCCCTTTTGTTGGCATACTTCGAAGTAATACAATTATTGATATCGGGGAAAATATTTTGCGAGCTGCGCAGTCTTTTTCGATTACTACTGAAATCAAGCCTTGGACAAAAAAAAGTTGTATCGCTAAATGCGATGCTGTGAAACACTGCTGTGTATGTACAAGTATATACGGTTGCAATACATCAGTTTCCAACGGGGCGCAACGACGTCAAGACCGATGAGCCGCGATTTTTTGTGGCGACAAAACGTTGCACCGTGATTGGTGATTGCTGCTCGACGAGTTGATGACGGTGCGTGCGTGTCTGCAGCCACAAGATAAGTTATCAGTAGGCGTCTCCACCACAGCAGCAGTAGGAACGATAGCGGCACTACCTCAAGAGCTCTAAAATGCTAAGTAGGCGCCGGCACTCGGCGGGGTCATCAACCACTACTCTGTTTTTGTACTGCAGCACGGCAGTCAGTTGAATCCATTGCGAGCTGTGAGGCCGGTTCCACCCGTCCTTTTATACGGCGATATTCCATACGGACATAGAGGTACCAGGTACCTGGCAAATGTTTACCTGGTAAATGTTTTTTTTTTTAAATAGTACCTGGTGTATTTTTAAGGAATCACGATTGCGTACTCGTAGTGTGTGTTCTTTCACGCTGCCGGGCGCATTCGCAAGTTCCTCTCCTTTTCATCTTGGCTTTTCCAGCCCCATGGACGTGGCTTGCTATTACAGCATTAACGTTGTTCTCCTGCTGTTGGAACCGTGCATGCAACACTTGTGCTATCGTTGGGAATTATTTGGCACCAATTCCGGTCGCCCCGGTGGTTCAAGTGGTTAACCTCGAATTCTACTTGTTTGAGTCCTGGGTTCGAGCCCCAGGAGGGTCGGACTTTGACTTTATTTGCAAAAATAAAAAAAAGGGATTCAATTGTTGAGAGCGCCTTGCAGCGTGGGTAGGCACGATTCGATGCGAGTCGACGAGGGAAGAAAAGGCTGAAATCTTCTCGCGATAAAAAATGAAGGCACGTACCGTAGCGGGAAGGGGGGAGAAGAGCCTGCTATGTGACCCCGGATCTGAGTTACGAGTTGGAAGGAGAGAGACAAGAAGATGTGCGAAGATAATGAATGGGATGAAAAAAAAAAAAAAAAAAAAAAAAAAAAAAAAAAAAATCCGTTTCGTTTCTTTTCCTCGATTGAAGACGCCCAAGCATTTTTTTTTTTTTTTGCGTCAACCAGGCTTTGCGCTTTTTCCAATGTGCTCCTTTAATCGAACCCTCATCCGCTACTGCTGTCTTCCGTGTTCGCTGGTACTCTGTTGTTCGTTTTTACCCGCGCTTGGCGAAACAGGTGGCAAGCGACGGACTACGCGGAGTTCCGCCTGAACTACGCGATGCGGATGCAGGACCCGTCCATGGAAAAGGATTACGACTACACCGACAACTACACTCCAAACAACGACGAGAACTGCTACGGCTACGACAACGCCAACTGCTACAGCGGCGGCGGCGGTGGTGGAGGCGGCCGGCTGCAAGGGAGCGAGAATACCGTCCCCTACGCCGTCGCCTCGGTCAACGAGCCCCCCGGGCCAGCTACCGCTGGGTACCACTGCGGTAACCAGGGTGGGATGCTGTGCGCCTCCTCCTCCTCCCCGCATGTGATGGCCGGGAGAGCGCAGCACGCTCCCACCGCCACCGTGGAGGGGGTGTTGGTTGTCGCTGCTGCGCCTGCCCCTGCGGTGTTGGCGTCTCGTCCCTACCCTTCCAATGAGTTGTGCCATGGCGGCATGGGCATGGGTATGGGTCCGGGGGGGAAGCAAAACGGTGGCATGTTCAAGGGCAACGGCGGTGGCGGCGGCCCTGTAGTGGTCTCTACGGGCCAGGGACGTGCTACGAAGTCGTCTCGCTACGAGATGGTGAGTCATCACCGGGGGGAGGGGGGTATCGATGTACCACAGGCAGCCAGATAGCAAGTGATTGCTTGCTTATTAACGATAGTTATCTCTGGTGGTTTGGCGCCTTTTTTTCGCGTTGTTTGGACGGGCGGTGTGATGATGTGTTCAGTTGAAATACTTCGGAGTATACCTCGTACCCTGGTATGTGTTTGGGTGATGTGTTACCCATACAGGTTGATCTGTGAATCAATGCATGCTTGGTGTGGTGTCTTTGGTCTGTCGCACGTGAAATCGCTCTTTTTACCTGTCGACATGAAGCACACCCAGTCGGTCATCCTAGAGATTTAGCGTTTTTACAAAAACATACGAAACAGAGATACTACTGCTTCTGGTACGTGTTGTTACCTGGTATTATACGTACACCGTAATTGTTTCAGTCGTACGTACCAGAGTACAGCCAGTAGCAAGTTTTTTTTTTTTGTTGGTTTGATATGCCCACGAATTCATTTTTTACTGCTGCCACTCGTGATTTTGTGTGTGTTCGTGGTTGCGGTCTGTCCAACACGGAGGGTTTTAGCGTTCGTGGCAGTGGCGATATGCCGAGGCCTGGCGGTAACTCTTGCTTCTTGCTTCCAGCGATGATTTGGTCGGCGAGTCAAAAGGTGTTTCGGAACCGTCCAAACGAACCCGCCCGACTTTGTCCCGGGAAACCTTGAACTTCAAAAATTCGTTACTGCTGCTGTGTTTGATTTCATACTCGTATGTACTCTTACGATGAACCGATACTTCCTGTGTGTATCCATATCAATAGTAACACTATCAATAGGGAGAGAGTACGGTGCGCAGATGAAATTGTTCTCCTGTTTGCCGTAGATATTCATTTGCCTGGTATGATGGTCTGATATATATACATTCGTGTGCCGAGGGCAGTCACCCTCGTCACCGCCTAATCTGAAATTATACTATCAGAACGACAAAAAAAAACAACCCGTGGGTGTAGATTACAGTTGGTGTATTCTGGTTCCGTGATGATGGAATTGTTTCGTCCCTTGGATTTGTAACTTCGCTTTGTCGCTCCCTCATTATATAGAGGTTTCGCGCCAGCACAATCTCGGTAGTTTTGTGGAAATGTACCCGCTCTTTTTCTCCAAATTTGGAATGTTGACAAATGTCGCTTGCAAAGTTAATATTTCTTCCCCCCCTCCCTCTCCATCCTCCTCGCCAATCATCGTCCTTCAACCCCGTCCCCCGTCTTGTTTCTCTTCAGGCTGCCAGGCCCAGGTCCAACATGAGCCCCGACGAGCAGCAGCAGAAGCTTGGCTCCCGCCGCCGGGTCGTGGTTGGCGGCGGGGGAGCAGTAGCGCCCCCCGCGCACGCTCACCGCCGCCACCAGGCCCACCCTGGGCAGCGCGTCACCAGAGGCAGCCGCCCTACACCCGCCTGCTACGGAGGCCGTCGCGACGGTCGGAATGAACCGGGTTACGCGATGCCCCGCGGAAGTAGCTTCCATTACGGTGGCGGCGTTGGAGTAGGAGGAGGCGGTGGACAGTTTTTCATGAACGGGTACCCCGCGGGAGTGTACGATGCGCCCCCCCCCAGGGCCGCCTACGGCAACAACGCCCATTATGGTCACGGTGCGGCCATGGCGGAGGCGTACCTCCCGGTCCAGCAGCACCAGCAGCAGCGGCACCACCACGCGCACGGTGGTGGCATGGTCGGAGGCGTCGGCGGGGGCGGGACGGCTTACGCCCCGTCCTCGGCAGGGCTCGGTGCTCCCAGAGTTGTGATGGTGCCGGGGTCGAACTCCTCGCAGTTCAGCATGTGGCGCAGCCAGCTGGTTTTCTCGCCTGTGATGATGCAGTGAGTGACGTCAGTCGACTGCGTTCTTGCTGGGCAAGGCGTGTCACGGCGGGGGTCTGGGGTGGGCTGGGGGCAAATCTAGTGTGTACAGTGGGAATTATCAGCAGAGGAGCGCTCTAGGGCGACGGCGGGGAAGGCGAAGCAAAAACGCCTCTTATTTTTTTTCCGCCATTTTTTGTTCTTTTAGTTGCTTACATATATATTCTTCGTTTTTTTTTTTTTTGGCTCGAGCTTTTGGGGTCATGTTGCCCCCCCCCCCCCCCGTGCTCGTTGTGGAATGATGTGTGGCGATGGACGACCATCACATGTACCGAACGGTTCGAAGCTTTTGTCCACACTTTTGTCTTTAGTTTTTTTGTGTGTGTGCTCCTTTTTCCTTCCCCTTTTTTCTCTGTTCCTATAACGTACGTGCACGTTTTGCTGGAGGATGTGGTTTCCGTTACCAAAAACTAGAAATAAAACATTTTTTCGTCCTTTGAGGCTGAGCGTTTGTTGCCCTGATGTTGGCACGACGCACTCCCTTACCCCCTTAACTCGATGGTTTCTTTCGGAGGCCGGACGTTTGAGGTGCCCTACGCACACGGTGATCGACCGTGGGGACTGAATTCAGGCGGCCTTTGCTCACGCTGTGGTTTCTCGCTGTCTCGGGACAAAGGAGGAAAAGGGGGAGGGGGGGGGGGTGGCTCGGGTAGGTGACTTGAGGTCTGTGGTGGTTGGCAGGGGGATGCGGGGAGGGGGGAGGCAGGGGCTGTGATTTTGTTCGAGAATAAATAGACTCGGGGGCTAGATCGCCCTCGGTGATTTGGGGGACGATGAGTTGTGTTAGCTGTCACTCAACCAGGCTTTTCTGCCCCCCCCGCCCTCCCATTTTCTCACCCCCTGAAATCAAATATGAGTATAAGGTGTGTTTTGAGTCCCAAGGGTTTTTTTTCGTGTGGAAGCATTATCATATAGAGGTGAATGAAGAGGAGGCGCGGAACCCCCGCCCGGAGCGAAGGGGGTGCGCCTTTAGACAGGCGGCAGTGCGCGCGCAACGCGGCGCTCTTGTACTTATATCGTTGCTCTTGTGCAGGTCGTGAGTGTTCCCGTCATCTTTAACTTACCGAAAACCGAAAAGTGCGTGTTTTTTTTTTTTCTTCTAGATTTCCGAGTTACGAGTTATGAGTTTTTTTTTTTTGCTTTTTTCGTGTATGAGGTTCTGTATAATCGTGCTCGTGATACGTGTTTCCCCCCCCTCTTGTGTTCTTGTCTGTTTTTTTTTTTTTTGCTTCCTGTCGGCTGGTGTGCTGATAATGGAGCGCGCATGTTTCACATCGTATTTTAATTGCTTTATGAATGCCATACATACTTACCTGGTATACATACGAAAAGGTGTATTGGCTTTTGCTTGAGTACCACCGTGTGCGTTCGGCGATTTACTTTTCGCTCCCTGGTTGTATTTGTTTCGTGCTTTGTACTTTTGTGCTTTTTTTCCCTCTTAGTTAGGCCTTGAGAAAAGTCATAGTTAACAGGTGGACGGGAGAGAGAAGATTACAAGTTGTCGGTGTTTTCCCCTCGGAGTGTCGGTGGATTCTAGTTAGGTCCCATGCGGAAAGGTTTTCTGGTGTGTGTTTTTTATTTTTTATTTTTTGCTTGGTACTAGAAAATGAGGGTGTCATCGAGGCATTCAAAACAACGTTTTGAGTGCCCCCTCTCCAAGCGCAACAGCTGTAAACCCCATATAGATCTGCAGAGCTAAAAACGTGTTCCTTTGTGGTGGTGTATGTTATAGGGAGCGTACGAGTCATGAAGTCACATATACATACTCGAGACACGCGCGCGGGAGAGAGAGAAGAAGGGGTGGAAGAGGGAGGGGGGGAGGGGGGCTGGTCGACTATTGATTGAATGCAGTGATTTTGTGTGTACAGGGTAGAGCAACCGGGGAACTTTTTTCAGTTCCGAACGAAGGCATCGACGTGTCCCCACAGTTTTTGCTGGCGTTTGACCAGCCCTTTATATACGTTGCCTGGCGCGTACAGGAAGGGGGGGGGGGGGGGCGGCGCTCGAGCCTGCATCGTGTGATGTTTTCATTGCAATGTAGTTTGCCGGTGTATCCTTACTACTTACGATAAGCGTCTAAGACTTGGGGTCGTCACGTCTTCTTGAAAGGGAGATTTCTTCGTCGAGAAACTAGGACCGCCACCGGCGTGTCCCGATTGGGATAGTTTTGTAGATTTTTTTGCTTAGCCTGGGACGGTCGTGCGTGCGGTGCGTACGTAGGTACGCACATACGCTCGTGTTCTTTCTCGTGTTGTCGTGATGGAAATTCTTTCAAAATATCCGTGTGTTTTTTTCTTTATTATTTTGTGTCGGTAGTGGGCGGAACTGGGTCTGGTCGGGTCGGGAGGGGCCGGAGGCGCGTCCAGACGCTCCTGCGCCGCTGATAGGTCTTGCCTTGTGCGAGACGGATTGGTTAGGTACGCGCCGACCGCAAGGTTATGTACACATGGTATTGAACACGCAGCGGGGGGGGGAGGCGGTGGTGGTGGGAAGGGAATCGGGGAATAAATGTCACCGCTGTACGCAGCTACTATCGGTACCTGCGGCAGGAGGGAAATAGGCGAAGTGAAAGACCGAAGCGAAGCCTTCTTGGCGATCATGGAGTCCTCTCCCGGTGGCGTTGTGTGTTGATTTTTTCCGGTGCCTGACGGGTTGTTAGTGACTTTCCGGGAAGATTTCCATGTTTACGCGAGAATCGTTTACAAACTTTGTTTTTGGTGGGTGGGTGGGGGTGGTTATCGAGGTTTGGAGGTTTTAGTCGTCTGTTCGTTTTATAGTGGTGAAGCGAAGGCATGGAGCGATCAATAATAGTAGTATGTGTAGACTTGCTGTCAGTGATTTCTTTCGTACCTGGTACACCGGAGCCACACACGGCCGTTTTGGTTATATATATCATCGTAGCAGCAGGGTACCCCGGTATGTATCCGGTGTTTGGCGCTGACTGTATTATCTTACGTTTTCTGGGCGAAAAAAGACGTCGTGGTAGAGCTATAATATCCATCTGGTTTTGTGTTCTGTATGGGACGGATCTCCCCGATCCATCCGGTTGTGTCTGGGACGGATCTGGTCGATCAGGGAATCAACTGAAACTCTGCTGCGGACACGTTCGTCTCGTTTCTAGTGTAGCGTTCTTGATAGCTATTCCGGCGGCAACGGTTTTCACGTCAAGCGACTTAGAAACGTGCTGTAGACGTGGGAATGCGGGTTCCGTCGGAATGAAAACAATTTTTGTGTCAACGTGTATTCTACATTTGACTGGCTACAATTCTTCTGTGGGAGTCTCAGCACAATAATAAAGGAAATAAATGTACTTGAAAGAGTTATTCTTCTGCCGAACACATGTGTGTGTTTGACCAAGTTTTTTTGGTGAGGTCGAACACCATATACTCCTCGTATGTGATGAACTTTCTTTTGTTTTCTCGTCACTTTGGCGATGGGAAAGGATTTGATTCACGGCACCCAAGAGAGTCCTACGAGTACCGCTCCTTCTGTGCTACCGGGTATACCTCACATCCGACATTGTGGCTGCTGCTGTGTCCATCTCCTCCTACACTACTACTTCCCCTATTAATATTAATTCTCAGTATGTAGAGCTAAGTCTCAAGAGAGTCCTACGAGTACCGCTCCTTCTGTGCTACCGGGTATACCTCACATCCGACATTGTGGCTGCTGCTGTGTCCATCTCCTCCTACACTACTACTTCCCCTATTAATATTAATTCTCAGTATGTAGAGCTAAGTCTCTGTTTTGGTAAATGCAAATCTGTCTGTCTGTCTGTCGTCTGTCTGTCCGCATCTGTCCGCAAGACTTATATTTTCGAACACTTTCCAATGGCCGAGATATAAGCTCGTTACAGATGATATTCGTACGACGTGTTCGACCCTTGCGGACCTTATGTACTGAAGCATCCCATACCATCTGGCAAATTTAGCCATATAATACATCCACGACATCGTACCATGGTACCATACCGCAAACGTACCATACCAGATACTGAGTGTTTTCCCGTCCCATACCAGATACTGAGTGTTTTCCCGTCCCATACCAGATACTGAGTGTTTTCCCGTCCCATACCGTCAACACATACCATCATACCACATACGGTGGTTTTCCCATATCCACATACACCATACCAACATATCCCATATCCCATACCGTATTTGTTCCATATAGTATTTATCAAGTCGCGTACTAGTACCATCATTGTTGTTGTTGTTCTCACATTAACGCTCTGACGAAGGAGTCCGTGGTCACACAGAGGTGCTGGAGCCCTAGGAAAATCCGAGAAACGAAAGAAAATCGAAAATTCGGCTGCCTCAAAATACACGAGACGAAGAAAGCGTACACGAGCATACCATGTACCAACATGCCAGGTATTATGATATCACACCAGGTAGGCACACGAAAAGAGCAATCTCTCTGAACCCAAGATAAATAGCGAGCGGCACCGAGGTGGAAGATGGAAACGCCCCCCCGTGGCGCCCTGACGATGAGTACGCCTCCGAGGTGCTCTTCGACGTCATCAACTCCCGGAGCGCCCTCTCAGGCCCTGGAAACGACGGTCGACGATTTGCTCATCTACAATCCATCATTCAAACCGATATCGGCAGAGCGGAGTTCGCAAGTGGTATGACAGCAATCTGGCGGAGAATCGTCCATGAGCCGAACGCGTTCCCACCAGAGCTCAAGCAGCTCTTCCTGCAGTCGAGCCTCACTGCGTTGGGGGAAAAGTTCCGGCCGGTCTGCGTGTGGGTATGACATGGAGGCGACTCATAACCGCAGGGGCTATGCGATAATGGCGACCGCGGCTGGAGGAGGTAAACCGAGAGGTGAGGCAGTTTGGGGTCGCCGTACCCGGAGGAGTGGAGCGTGTGGGATAGAGGGCTAGGATGCCACACGAGACGGGCAACTGGCTTGTTCTCACGGACTGCTCCAACGCCTTCAACACCGTAAAAAGGACGGCGGTGCTAGAAGAGGTGGCAAAATGCGTGCCAGCGCTCATGCCTTTAGTGGCCAAGTGCTACGGCACAAGACCAGCCAACGTGTTTTTCCGGATGGACTCAGGAGAGACCAGGGCGATCGCTTGCTCCAGCTGTGTCCAGCAAGGAGACCCCATGGAACCAGCAATGTTTTGCCTGGCGTTACGACCGGGGCTGAAGCGATTCCGGCAGGAATTCGAGAGAGAAAGAGTGGAAGCCTTCGCGTATAGGGGCCATGTCTCTCTCGGTCTTACAGGGATCACGGCCAACACGATTAGAGCATTCGCCTTCCTCCGACGAGAGCTAGATGACATCGGCATTGTGGCCATCGCCGCCAAAACAGTGGCACTACCACCAAAAGGGCACTCCCCGACGATGGAGGAGATTTCGCTCCTTGACAGCGTTGAGGTCCGCATTGCAGACGGAGGAGGGGTGACGGCGGTGGGTGTCCCGATCGGAACGGGAAGAATACATGCGGGGGCGAGCAATAGAGGTAGTGAGGGATGGGGACGCGGTCCACCTTGCGCGCTGCCTCGCTAACATGACCGACAAACAGGCGGCGGCCCTCATCACCGTCGAATCTCTCAGGCAACGGACGAGTTACCTCGAAAGGGCCCTGGACCCGGGGTTGTCCCTCGAAGCATGTAAAAGAGCAGACAACGGGGCCCAGTGGGCGTACGAGAAAATCCTCGAACTACCGGGAGCGGCGGAGGCACAACCGTTTTTCCAGGAGGGGTGCCGGGGTAGTCCGCTGGCTCTCAAACCTTACCAGCAAGCCCAAGCACGCCTTTGAACGGGAGCGGGAGGGTTAGGGCTGCCGTCGACAGAAGCAGGGAGAATGTCGGTATCCATCAGGAGCAGGGTGGGGATCTTGCCGGAAGTCCTAGCAGACCTCACAGGCCCATTAGGCGATAAGTTGAGGAGGGGGCTCCCAGATTCGAGCATCAATGCTCAGCTGGGAGACATCTTGCGGGAGATTAGGGATACATGGGGGGTGTCACAGGAAGCGATGGCGGGCATCGTCCCCGAATCTTGGTTAGAATGGGGTCTATACGGAGAGGGGGACAGGGCCCCAAGACCCCCAGAGACCGACATGCTGGCTGCACACGACGCCATAACCACGAACTCACGCAAAGTCCAACAGCAGTTGGGCAAGTTGGTAAACCAACGTCGGCACGCAGCCCACGCTGCCTCGCTGGAGGAGCTCCCGGGGACAGCACGCCCCCCCGGACCGGGCGACCCGATGGGTGGGACCGAAACCAAAGCCCTCGCCAAGGCTAGCTATAGGAGCCTACACGGGAGCTACGGCATGCCTTCGGGCGAGATCAACGGACTCACTTCGGGTCATACCCGCAAAAGAGTTTATGGGCATGGGAAGGCGGCTCATTGGGATAGAGGAGCACGTGGCAGTGAGGGCCCCCTGCTGCGATGCAGTGGACGTGGACACTCGCCACGCGCGCATCTGTCCCAGAGCAGGGGCGCAGGTAAATCAACACCAACCGCTCGTCCACGCGATGCCCCGAACGTTGAAGCGGCTGGGAATTCCACACCAAGTTGAAAGCGGCGAACCGTCCACCGCAGACCAAAATCTGCGGATGGACATTAGCGTCAGGAGAGGAGGTCTACGGGATGCTCCCATTAGGGAGATAGGGAGAAGTCCATCCTGCTGGACGCCAACCATGCGGACCCTCAAGCGCAGATACACCTGCGGGGAGGCAGTGCCGATCAAGATGGATCAGCTGCCTCGCCTCTACCTCCGAGGCGCGCAAGCGCCAACACTACGCTCGTCCGGGACATGTGTCCTTTGACGAAGGGAGTCACAAACTTGCCACTTTAGCAGTGGAAAGCTTTGAGTGTCTCGGGGTAGAGGGCAGTAAGTTCATCGACCAGCTGGCTGCTATTTTGATAGTGTAGTGGGGGGGAGGGATGCGGTGGGTTGATGGGAAGGAAAGGGTTGGTGAAGGAACGCCTACTCCAAATCGTCTCGGTGACTACACAGGTCGCCATTTCGGGGGGGGCATCACGATTTAGACTCCACAGCTTAGGGGTCGTCAGGAATCGAGAAGGAGCAGGGGGGGGGGGGGGGTGACAGACCCACACCGATGCCGTGGGGATGGAGCTTGCATGCGGGTTAGGATTCAAGAGTAGAAGTAACGAGTACATATCAAGATGTAGGAGGGAGCAAAAACAACATATAGTGTATCGTAGATAAAACATAACAGAAATAGACACAGAAGGTAGATAGACTTGGTGTATAGGTTTCCTTCGTATACAGAGATTTCTTCTTCTTTCAGGAATGTTTTGATTGATCAACGTGAAAGCTCCTCATGCTGCACATTGTCGGATGGCAAGCCTAATAATAATCATTAATAGAACTACTACTACTACTACTACTACTACTACTACTACTTACTACTACTACTACTACTACTACTACTACTACTACTACTACTACTTCTACTACTACTACTACTACTACTACTACTACTACTACTACTACTGCTGCTCCTACTACTACTACTACTACTACTACTACTACTACTACTACTACTGCTACTACGACTACTGCTATTAATAGCATACCCTTTTACCTGCTTCAACAGAACTATTATACGTGATATAAATAATATTGCCCGGTGGGGGTGGGAGTATGATGATAGGAGAACACTACTGTTTGTAGCTGTGAGTATTCATACAGCTATTAATAGCAGGGAAGTATAGTACGACATACATTTTGCGTTTTGCTATCTGCGTCTGTTTTAGTTTTGTTTTTGTTTTTCTTTTGCTTAGCTTCATCTTCTTTTTTTAGGTTTTTGTCTGCTATTAATAGTCTCCTTTTTGCTTCCCTGGTGTCCGCAGTGGTGGAGTGCGTATTATGCTTGTTTTTTGTTTTTTGCCTCTGTTTTTACTTGAGGTATTTCTTCCACTCCAGAGTTATTGGAGCCTGTCCTGCGACCACGGACTGCAATGAATTGTGAGTTAATGTGAGAACAACAACAACAACAACAACAACAACATACGCGGATGTACATGTATTATTATGCATTTATTTGTGATTTAGGAATACACGAAAAGGCCGATGAGTTACCTATACTACTACTTGTACGTGCTTCTCCCCTGGATGGAACTGCAACGACCTGTGTTCTGTGTTGTACCGATCACTGGTATATTATTAGTCTCCTCGTAGGTGTATTACAGGAAAACTGTGAAAATCAGTTATGTATACCTGGTACGATATCGGTCATACTTTGACAAGAAGGGGGGAGCGGCCGCACACATGCCCGTAATGACCGAGGATGTAGGAAGGGTAAATTGTAAATTGAGACCGTAATTAGTAAATAATAAATTATGCAACAACACCAGGAAACAACAGTACAGGGGGTATACATACGAACACTATTAATATTTGAATAATAAGCATAATAATACCTGGTACCTGGTATATTATACGCACGAGCATCGTATTTGAGTCAAGAGAAAGAAAACACTCGAATCAGGTTCAATAAACCAGCAACAAGTAGTAGATACATAATAAATACGGAAGGGAGGTAGACTTGGTGCATGGGTTTCCTTTTGTTCCCGAGGTTTTCTTTTTTCGGGAAAGTTATGAGTGATCCATGTTGAAGATCATTCATGCTGCACATTGTCAGATGGCAAGAGAAATAATACTAAATACCAGGTAGGTACACATTTTACTAACGGGCACAATAATCGCTGCTGCTGCGCTGTTGTGTTCATTATAATTTTTCATACGCTTATTATATGCTTTTGATTTGGAGAATATAACTATACCAGGTGTATGATAATACCTCGCTTTTGTTCTGGAGAGTTTTGCACTTTCTGTTCCTCATCAAAGTTCTTTTCTTCAGAACACCACACATTATTATTATTATTATTATTATTATTATTATTATTATTATTATTATTATTATTATTATTATTATTATTATTATTATTATTATTATTATTATTATTATTATTATTATTATTATTATTATTATTATTATTATTATTTCTCTTGCCATCCGACAATGTGCAGCATGATCTTCAACATGGGTCACTCATAACTTTCCCGAAAGAAGAAAACCTCGGAAACAAAATTATTGTCGGATGGCAAGCATAATAAATAATAATAATTATTCAACTATCAAATTATTAAATTAAATGCACAAACTACGAGTGAGTATTGTACACTCGTACACAGCAACAACAGAGTTGACCACACGAAAAAACGCAAAAAGCCGACTCAGTGTATCGCAGAGCTTTTTTTTCATTATTATTTAGTTTGGAAAAAATAGAGGACAGAGAATATGTGGAGTAGACAAGCCGAAAGTTGGCACAGAAAGGAGGTAGACTTGGTGCATGGGTTTCCTTTTGTTTCCGAGGTTTTCTTCTTTCAGGAAAGTGATATGAGTGTGATCAATGTTGAAGATCATGCTGCACATTGTTATTAGTAGGAGAAATATACATGTATCATCATACGCGCGAGGCGTATACACCTGCTGTCAATATTAATATTTTTTTCGTGAAATTCTCCAGAAGCAAAAAAATCAAGTTCGCTTAATTTCACATATTACGGAGGCTCATAATTAGTAGGTCCAAATCTTGCTTTAAAAAAAAAAAATCCAGAAACTTCGGAAAAAAAAAAACCTCAAAAGAACATTTTTCTCGCTGTTCGGAATGTAGTGACGGCTTCTCGAAACATCTGCAGCGTCAATTAACGGCATGTGCATACGTTTGGTGGGACGTAATGAAAGATGGCAACTGTGGCTTTCTAACGGTGGTAGTATCCTGGCCATACAATAAATACAGCAGACAGCAGAAGGTAACAAAAAACAGCACTTCAAAACAACTTTTTTTAGGTGGGTACAAAAATTTTCACACTTTCCCCCCCGAACCAATACGCCTTTTAATATTTTATGAAAACCCCTCAAAGTAGCGCTCAGGGTGCTCAAAGCGGTTTTTGGAACGGCGTCGTGGTGCCAATTTCACGCCGATCTGAATACGGGCACCTCGATGTTCTGAAGGGACGGCGCTCTTTCTCTGTGGTGTAGAAGTCTGCGCCCCCGCGCAGGATCGTGTGGCGGTGTAGGACTTTGCGCGCGCAAAAGCCTGGGGTGCGAGTACTGCTGTACAGCTTTAAAACTGGTACGAGTACTCGTATCAGTATTACTGTGTTAAAGTACCGCTGTGCGTTGGAAGGGCCTGTGCGATGACGCCGCCCAAGGGCCGGCGTGTGGCCGCTCTTCCTGGGAGCGCGACGAAGCGTAGGAAAAACGCGAAAGACAAGGCAGCGGCGGCTAACCTCGCGCTCATGATAAAAGCTCAAGCCAAAAGGATTGAGATGAGGGAGGCCGCGTGCGATGTACGAGACGCAGAGGCTGCCAAACGAGAGGAACAGCAGTCCAAGAAGGCTGCCGAACGAGAGGAACGACTGGAAAAGAAGGAGGAGAACCAGGAACAGCAGCGTGTGGCGCTTTCCGCAACGCTTACTGCTCGTGAGGTTGATTTGGAGCGGCGAGAGGCGGCGTTTGAGCAGCGCATGAAGGAGGAGGCCCTTGCAAATGCCTCCACGCCTCAGCGACAAACTCGACAGGAAGCCGCAGCTGTGGTGCGTGATGAGTTGGCTCGTCCTCGCGGCGGACTCTTGGATGCTTCGCAGTCCAAGGACATCCTTCTACTGTACTACGGCCTTGTTCAGTCCGGCATGGAAGAGAACCCGGCTGTGGCGCGAACAGCAGAGCTCATGCGCGTTGGCAAATCAAAGGTGTTCAAGGTAATTATAGTGTGATAATTGTACGTACGTAGAGCCATGTATTTTACTTGAATGTTAAAGTGTGCTGATATTTCTCCCAGTCATTGAGACGACCGTCCTTTCCTTTGTACACGGCCGTGTGTGTGTCCCTTGTCCGCTGCTGTCTGTAGAGAGAGAGAGGGGTGGGATATTTTTTTCGCCATACATTGTTTGTGGTCGCCCTTTCGTACGTGTAGTGGGGTGGCAGTGCCACGTGTTGCGTGCCGTCTGTGCCACGCGTTGCGTGCCGTCTGCATTCCTGGTGTACCTGCTGGAGGCCCACGTGTAACACCTGCACATACCGTTCGTAACCGCAACCCTTTCGCACCCTCGGTGGAATAGCAGTGCGACCCATTTCGCTACGCCAATTAATATCAATAGTTATGACTCCTTCGTAACCTTACGTTTTGCGAGGGTGTCGACGACTCTGTACCCTTATAAATCGAGGCCCCCGACAAGTGTAACACCTCGACACGCTTGTTTTGCTTGGCCTCAGTGCTCACCGTCAACTGCAATATCGCCCGCTCTTGCGCGATTAACAGGTCCGGGCTCATTGGGAGGACCAGAAAGCATTTCTGACGTCGTCGGGAGAGGGGCGAGGCGCAGCGGCCGCTGAGGACGGGCGGAGAGTGCTCAACTCGGAGCAGTGCGCTAAGCTGCGCGCCTTCATCAGTGCCAAGCACGAAAGCGGAAAGCAGGTTTTCCGACGTACCGTAGGCGAATGGATCAAACAAGAGTGCAATGTTGAGATGTCGAACCGCGCGGTAGGAGGGCTGTTGTATAGGCTTCGCTATAGACGCCGCCGAGGAAGGATCAAAGTCCCCCCCCCTCAACGAGGAGAGGAAGGCCCGAATTCGCCGGTTTCTCGTAGAAATGGGCGGTGCACTTTCTGAAGAGGAAGCCGAAACTGCAGTGATCGTGTACATGGATGAGAGCTTTGTCCACCAGTTGCACGGTTTTGCCTACTCGTACTTTTTCATGGATGAAGCCGGTGTAGTGCAGGACGGGATGGGTCGTACGTCGGGCAAGGGCTTGCGAGTGATTATGGTTCATGCCATTACCAAGGACGGTCCGTTGGTCTCTCGTGACGCCGAGGATTTTCCGATCGCTGAAGGGTGGTTTAAACCTAAGGCTAAGGGGAAGGGCAGACAGGGCCGTTGGGACATGGGTACAGAGGAAACCGCCGAGATGCTTTGGCAGGCCAAAATTGCCACGGGGGATTACCATGCTGCCATGACAGACACCATGTTCATGGAGTGGCTCGAGCGACGCCTAACGCCAGCTTTCAAAGCCGCTTTTGGGGACAAAAAAATGATCCTTGTCCTCGACAACGCTTCTTACCACCATGGGTATGACTCTGAGGTCGGGGTGCCTGAAACGAACACCAAGATGCATAACACAGTTCTGTTGCGCAAGTATGGGGCGCGAAAAATCACTGTGCAGCGCGAAGAATCCGACCGTAAAGGCGGTAAGAAGGTTGTGACCCGTAACTTCGAGGTACCAGAGTCTGGATCGTTCCCGAACTCGAACTCTAAATCTGGCAACGGTGTTACAGGAGCAGAGTTGGCGTTGGCCACTCGGGCATTCTTCCAGCTTCGGCACCCCGAAAAGCTCATGGAGAAGGTAGAGTCGTTCATGCACAGGCACAATTGGGAGTTGATCTGGACCCCGCCATACATGCCGACCTTTCAGCCCATTGAGCTGTTCTGGCAGCACGGCAAGCAATATGTCAGTTTTAATTTCGAGACGAAGCGCAACATGGCGCAGGTCTGGGAACAGGTCCGGAAGGGTTGGTATGGAGACAGCACGTGGAAAGGGCAGGAGGGAGGTTGGAAAGCGGCGAACTGTAGCAAGTTGGTTGAACACGCAATCAAGGAGATGGATAAGTGGGTCGTAAACGACCCCGTCCTGAGCGGCAGCATGCGCGCCCTTGTGGTTCCCCAGTCGTACTTGAGTTGTGCCCCTGGATACAAAGGGGTTAACAACGATGACGGGGTTGAGGCCGAGGAGGCGCTTGAGCTATCAGGGGAGTTTTTGGAGTTTATGGGCGATGGGGACGCGGACGAGGATGCGCTCGTTTGACGTACACTTCGGTTGGCTTGTTTTATTGGCGCTGGTGTACGCTATACTGTATGTGGCATAATCAACATTTTAAACATCAGCTGTGCTTCTTGTTTTTGTGGCGGAGCCGCGGTATATCTGCGGTTATTTACAGCTGTTGTTCGTCGAAAAAATACAAGGATTTGCTGAGCACCAGCAAAAACTGAACGAAATGAGCCCTGGCGCAAGGCTATAAGGGTAAGACGCGCACGTTGCAGGCCTTATGGCCTCAGTAGACCAGTTCTTGATCGCTTGCCATTTCTGTTGTTCCCAAATCGTCACGCGAACCACGCGGTCATTTTGAGCTATCGTTTGTGACGAACAACAAAAAATTGGGTGATGTGCAGAAAAATGAAACGAAATGCTCACTGCCACCAGGCTAAGGATAAGACGCGCACATTGGGAATTGTACTTTTTATGATATAAATAGCTAACAACTGACTATTTTTTCATTTTGTTTTGTTCACCATCTCCGCGTTGTCCTTGCGGTCATTTGAAGCTATTGTTTCCATATATCAGAGCAGCATTGGGCGATTTAGGGTATAATATAGACGAAATTTCCTCTCTGCGCCGGGTTAAGATTTGCCGCGGGAAATATACAAATAACACCAAACCTCAACACCAACGACATTTTTTTTTATTTTTTTTGATGTAATCGGCACCGCTCGGCTCGTGCGGTCAGTTCAAGCTCTTATGCATTGCCAAATACGAATAATTGATGTAGTTACCGCCTGCTGATGGGGCTTCCCCCCGGCTCGGCGAGGTTAAGGTTAACTCCCGAAAACATAGTAAAAACACGATAACGTTTCCATTTTTTTTTTTTTTTGCAAAATTCGTTTTGCATCGTAACCCAAATGCACATGCGGTCCATATAAGCCATAGTGTGTGTTTTTCGTACAATTTCCAAGAGGGCTATGACCCAGGTCCTACTAATTATGAGCCTCCGTAATAGTATATATTTGGAAAAACAAATCAGGAAACTATCTATAGTATGGAAGATTGCAAAACTGCGCGAAAAAAATGTGGAAAAAAAATGCGGACAAAAAGCTCTCTGATAAGAATGGCCCTCAAACGTTTCGATTTTTTTTATCATTATTATGGTATAGTCAGGCCATCTCTTGTGGCAAACCAGTTTTAGTTCCTGAAAAATCGAGGTTTGAGCACCTTCGCAGGCGTGTTTGAACAGAGAAACGGGCGAATCGGGCCCGCTTTTCTTGAAGTTCCACACCAACCAGCCATTAAATCTGATTTTGCGAGAGGCATGCAACGCCGTTTACCGTTTCTTCAGGATAGCATTTTGAAAAATTGCCGATACACTCCAGTTTCCTCTACTCAGTTTCGGACGCGATTTATCTGAAAAAGAGGCCATTTTTTCGGCTGAAACGTCGATATTGGGTTTCCTTTTGTTTCCGAGGTTTTCTTCTTTCGGGGAAGTTACGAGTGATCCATGTTGAAGATCACATGCTGCACATTGTCGGATGGCAAGAGAAATAATAATAATATATACCCTGGTACCTGGTATATATATCTGAAGATGTGATGCCTATTAATAATAATAGTTGTTTTTTTTCCCTGGAAATGACAACATCGTGAAAACCTCGAACGACACCCCTGAAAAAAAGAAAAACGGGTCTAGATACTTCTCCCCAAAAAACACTGCCAGTAAGTGTTCTGAGAAAAGCGAGAGCCTGATTCGATCGGATTCCTCCCGGTCTAAAATACGTTAAAGCACGTATAAAACGCAGTTTCAGGTAAGTTTTTCGGTTTTCGAACCCCTCCCATAAGAGATGGCCTCAAGGCAGAACAATGTTTCAGGAAATCGACATTCACGTAATAATTTGTACCAGTATACTATATACTGTATACCTGGCGTTGAAGAATTGTTTTGCGGTGGTCACTTATATATGTTCAGGACACATAAAATCATTTTTCGAAAAAAAATGGGAAAATTGACCCCTAAATGTCCAGAATCGAAACAAAAATTAGAGACGACGCCCAACGCATAGTACTTTATTTCCCGAGAGGACACATGTATGCTCGTACAGGAGTAGGTAAAAAAATGTATTATAGGTATACATATCCACAATGATGATGCATCTGTCCATACACGATAATTTACCTGGAGCCCGAGCAAGACTGATTACGGTAGGCTACGGGAGGTCCACCACATTGTCAAGATGCTCTCCTCCGATGCATCGGCCGGCGAAAACGAAAACGCGAAGACCACATTCTATCCTATGCTAACGCGCTTCTCAGGACAAAATCTGAGAGCGTTGAGACGACGGTACGCAGGCGTAGGCTCTTGTTTGCGGGCTTTGTGACACGCATGTGAGAGGAGCGTCTGCCGAAGAGGGTGATGTTTGGGGAGATGGTTGGGGGTAAGGGCTACTCCGGAGGACAGGAGTGGGACTGGATGTGAGGTATACCTTGAGGAGGACCTCAAGGAGTTCGGCATCAAGCTCGAAGGGTGGCGCAGGGCAGCACAGAAAGCCGGCAGATGGTTCCGACGGGTCGAGGAAGGGGCGGAGGCCTTCATGCGGAAATGGCATAAATATGAGAAGGAGGCATCGGCAGAACGGCATAGGATAGCTGCAACTGCAACCACGACCACAACCGTTGACGCCAACGCACGTGCGCAGAATGGCAGGGAAGAGGGGGGGGGCGAAAGGGGGTCGAGGGGGAATGGGGGGGGGGAGGGGGGGGGAGGCGGTCTGCCCAACAGACTGAAACCTGGTTATTAGCTACTGGTTATGGCCATCACATCGTCATGAGGCACTCCTTTCTTTGGGACCCAAGTAACTAGCATGGTGCCACCTAAGCAACTTCGCGTGTATGTATGCTCCGGTGCCTGCCTTTCGTATTTTCTTTACCCCCCGCCCGTGTTTGTGTCCCTTTTTGTCTTTCTTTCTTTCCCGTTTGTACCTCTTTGTGTCTCTGTTAGTATGGTCCGTTTTGCCTTTTTTGCGTTTTGCTATCTCTGCTTTTGTTTTTGTTTCGTTTTTTGTGCTTCGCTTCATCTTTTTTAGGTTTTTGTCTGCTAGTCTCCTTTATGCGTCCCTGGTGCCCGTATAGTGGTGGAATGCGTGTGCTTGTTTCTTGTTTTTGCCTCTGTTTTACTACCGAGCTATTTCTTCCACTCCAGAGTTATTCGAGCCTGTCCTGCGACAACGGACTGCATTGTATTGTGAGTTAATGTGAGAACAACAACAACAACAACAACAACAACAACAACAACAACAACATGTATGTGATTGTCAACTAGTTGTACGAAGATTCATTAAGAGCCTTTTCTCGGCTAACAGACTTCTTTTGGAAAAAAAAAAAAAAAAAACTGATCCAGTGTCCAGATCCAATTCATTCGAATCCGCGGAGTTCTTCGACCCCCATCGTGCTGGTTTTGCGCTATAATCTCCACAGCTGGAGACGAGCAAAGTTGTTTTTTCGCCTGCTGCTGTATGTCTTGCTTCAACATACTGTTTGCAGTAGTAGTGGTGGATGAAAATACTAAAAAAAAATCCAGGAATGAATGTATGTGCCCCTGGACGAGATACGGTCAAATCCGGTGTAAAAAAACAAGATGACAACTAAAACTGCATCGACCTCCAAAATCTTAACCAAGATTTTTGTCAGAAAAACGAATTACTCCGTCCGACGCAACGACGAAAACAAAAAATCTGAAAATATGGTTCGATCCGTCTGAAACAAAGCTTTCCGGCAGTAATACCAAGAATATTTATTGTTCATTTTTTTTTTTCAAGGCCGGTTTTGGATTCCTCTCTCTGGGTTAGATGAGCGATGGGCCACGGCTATAGGTGGTGACGTCAAGGGGTGTTCGTCATGCACGGGCACCGTTTATGGGACAAAAAGCGTAGATTTGGAGCTTCTGTGTGCAAGCGAACACATATTATACAGACATGGAACAATATTCGATTACATGTCGACATGGGAAAAGCTAAAAGCTTAGCTTCTAAAAGTGTGTCAGGTACCAGGTAGTAGCAAAGTGGTTGTGGTAGTAGTAGCAGTAGTATAATAGTAGCTGCAGTATTACACGCATCGTCTGAGGCAATAGTGTATTCCGCCTCATCACCCACCACCACCCCGCTCGCCCGACCAATCAAATTGTCGTCGCAACCGACACGACCGATCAAAATATCGTCCCATCCAACACTCCCGAGTTGACCCTACCTTTTAAAACCGCAGTCCCGTTTTGGGGACGAACCACTGAATTTTTTCGAGTAGTTTGTCCCCAAAACGGGACTGCGGTTCTAAAGGGGTTAAGTCGTTCGAGACATTTCGAAAAAATCGTCGTTCGAGACATTTCGAAAAAATCGTCGTTCTCCTCGTCCATCTCCGGCATTATTATTAGACTCACCCGTCCCCAACATACTACACGTACTAAAACCGTATCTGTACCTGCTCACTGCTGCTGCTGCTGCTGATGTGCTCACCAGTACACATGCATGCTGTATCAAGCAAAAGCACGGTGCATATTCTTTCTTTTTGTTGTTGCCTCATCTGGGGGAAAGAAAATCCCGGCATCACCACCAAGTCAACACCAACACCTGCTTTCCATCATCGACCTCGAGAAAACCGTATTCCCCCGCCGCCTCTTCCCCTCGTCCACACCCCAACAAGACGGATATAGGGGGAAGGACGGGAGGGGGAAGAAATCAAGGGGGCGAGAGAAAAATTCCTGGAAAAATCAGGATTCTCGAAAAAGGGCACAACGAAAACTCAAGAACAGAAACAGGATATTACATGAGAGTTTTCCTGCAATAACAATAGTACTACTCTCCCCGAAGGATACGTGCGGCGGGTCATACTTTCACCTTTAGAAGCGACCCACACGGACAAAGACCGGGACAAGAGCCTCGGGCACATCGGGTGGTGCCCAAGACCCACCAGAACGACTCGTACGTATCGCTATAGCTCCCCTGCCAGGCTTAGCAGCACCTTGTGGCAAAAACAAAAGGAGGGGCTTCATTTTTGTAGTAAACTTCGTGGACCTCTACAGGCGAAAATTCTAATATATTATCACCACTATAGTGCGCTTCCCCCCGCCTCTTGGGGAGGGGAGGGGGGGGGTACACGCGCATACAAGGTATCTGCCGCAACAAAGAAAACGGCACGATACGCACAGGGAAACGTGGCAACCTCTGTCCGATCTCTCCCCCTTACACAGCCCGCTTCAACAATCGAACTGCTGAACCCCAGGCGCGGAAACAAAAACGGTTCATATACCGCTGAGCACCCGAGGCGCACAACTCTCAAAAGCGTGCAAAAGCAGAACGAGACTCTCCTACGCTGCCAGCAGAAGCCATTTATACCTACACCAAGAAACGCGACCGACCGATTGACAACAGCAGCCGTAACCCCCCCCCCCCCATCCGCAACCAAAAAAATCAAGAAAAACAAACCAACCCCGAGACGGGTAACTTAACTGCTAAACGTTAGTAAATGACAAGTAAGTAGTACGACCCTCAACCATCGAACGATCACGGCACGAGGCTTGGGCCTACACCTCACGGTGGAGCCGGCCACGACTTCCTTAATCAGTGGCCAATTCCTGCCCCTCCGTAGGAGGAGGGGAACAAAGACACAGCAGCAACAGCAGCAGCAGACCGACAGATCATCAATCTATCGCAAACAGCGGCGCTGCTGAAGGATACACTCACGTCCCTCTTCTAAATTTTCACTTACAACTATTATGGACTCTATTTCACGCCTGCCCAGTCCCCGCTCGCTTCCACAAGTGCGTCATGGTGCGCTGCGGCTTCCCCCCCCCCTTACTCTTCCTACCGCCCCCGACAGAGTCGTCGAGGGGAGCAGCCGCCCCCCCCGCCGTCGCTTGCGTTGCCTGATCGCCGCTCGGCCGTTCCCCGTTCCCCACGGCACTCCCTGCCCCAGCCCGCGACAACGGCCGCCGCTTGGAAAGGTTAAGCTTGCCGGCGTCGCCGACCTCGAGGTGCATCTGCTTGCCCCAACCACCGGTCGCCTCCCGCTGCGACCCTCCTGCGGTCGAAGCTGCCGCTCCCTTTCCGTCTCCCGACGCGGTTGACCGAGTGGATGGGGTTGCGGTAGCAGCGGCAGGGGACACTACCCCTGTTGCTGCTGCTCCGGCGGTGGTGGCGGCGATGGCGGCGGCACTTTTCCCTCGCGCCGGCTCCAGCACTTTCGCTGCTCCAGCAGACACCTGTCGCCCTCTACCCGCCCGGGCGCGCTTCGTCTTAGCGGGCGAGTCATCGCTGCTGTAATCCATGATATCGTCGTCGTCAGCGGGCGAAGAGGTCGGAACAGCGCTAGCAGCACTCTTTCCCGCGGAATGTCGCGCGGGCGGTGTTGCCGTCGCCACCCCCACAGCCTCCACCGCTGCCGCGCACTGCGGCGCGTGCGCTCCGCCGCCGGCTCTACGGCTTCCCCTCCCGCTAGGACCGCTTGCGGCACCAGCATGGGCCGCAGGTGTGGGCTTCCCGGTCTCCTGCGACGAGCCCGGCCCTCGACCGTTCGCATGGGGCGCTTTTCGCGGCCTGGCGGCAGCGGCGGCGGCCACCTTCGCGTGCGCGGTCGCACCCCTCCCCTTGCTCGAAGCACCAGGCGCTGGCAAGGCGGAGCACGCCCTCGCTCCGCTACTGTTGCTGCTATTGCACACGACGGCTGCTCGAGTCGTGGCCCCCCCGGACCCGGACGCGCCCCCCTGGCTAGCGGCACTCCCTCCCCCCTGCTCTGATCCGCAGACACGGACCACCTGCATCTGGAGCTGCGAATACGGCGCCGGAGGCTTTTCGCCGGCCCCGTCCTTCTTCGGCCTCTTACGCGTCCTCCCCGCCCCGACACCCCCCCCCCCACCCCCGCCGACACCCTTCGCAGGTTCCCTCGGTTGAGGTGGAGGCAGGTCTGACACGACGCCCGGCGGTGGTGGTGGTGCCTCGCCCTTCGGGGAGCTCGCAGGCCCCGCAGGCGCTGCTTTCGCCGACCCTCCCCCGCCCTCGATGGGGGACAGAGTCTTTACCGACGACTCCTCCGCTCCGCTGTTGGACGCGGGCTCGGTATCGTGGCTGGAGGTCCGCCCACCCGTCGCCACCTCTCCTCTCCGCTCCTCCTCCGGTTTGCTCTTCTCTCCGTTCGCGGCGTTCCGATCTCGCTTTCCTGAGACTATCTCGACGATGGCCTCGGTCTTCCCGGGGTCCTCCCGCGCGGCACTCCCTCCAGCCCCCAGCGGCTTCGCCGCCGCCGCCGCCACCACCCCAGCAGCAGCGGCAGCAGCAAGGCTAGCCCTCGCGGCGGCACGCCCAGTGATGAAGGGGTGCCCGAGAGCCTGGTCGGCGGTAAGGCGAGCCTTGGGGCTCTCCGTGAGGAGCTTGCTCACCAGGTCCTTGGCGGCGGTACTGATGTGCTCCCACTCCGCCCCGCTCATGCTGTAGCTGGCGTGCGTGATCTGGTCGAAGAGCGTTGTCGTGTGAAAAGGGTGCGTCCCGCTGAGGAGGATGTACAGGATCACGCCTGAAAATCAGCGTTTGAGAGAGAGAGAGAGAGAGAGAGAGAGAGAGAGGGAGAGAGAGAGAGAGAGAGAGAAACAATCGAGCAGGGGCGGGCGGGCGGGGGGGGGGGGAGGGGGGTGTGCACTAAATATCATGCATGGCCGTAGTCGTGTGGGACAGGGGGGGGGGGGGTACTCACTTGTGTGTGCTTGCCTTAGTCATTTGACCATTGATCACGCATCCCTTCCGAGACGGAGCGGGGGAGGGGGTGTACTCGATACCAGAGGGGAGGGGGAGGCGTACTCATTTGTATAGTCGTTTCAGCACTGACCACGTACCCTCTTCGAGACGGAGCACCGTTCCCTACTCTCCCAGTAGAGACACCTGCAACAGTTGGGTGCCTTACTCTCCCAATAGAGACACCTGCAACAGTTGGGTGCCTAGTACGTTCTTTCATACATTTACATATATAAAGTATCGTCCTATCCCGTTCCAGGCCCACCGTCTACAGGGGTGCACTCCATATCATGCATGGCCGTAGTCGCAGGGCCGTAGACTCCAGCATCCCTACACTGCAGGGGCCGAGGAGCACGTAGGGTTTTCACCGACCAGGTAGACATTGCTTGTGCTAAGCGCGAAGCGTTCGACGAGTCGCAGGAAGGATGAGCTGCATTCTACTCGAAACCGGTTGTGAGGAGGACGTTCACATGGATGACAGCTTGATATAATTTCCGGTGTGGCCACTCCCAGATACAGCAGTGGGGGTACTGGTCGTGACGGTGGGGGGGGTGCGCTCGATACCATGCATGGCCGTAGTCGTATGGCCATAAACCCGCGCATCCCGGGGAGGGGGTGTACTTGATAGGAGAGATGTACTCGATCTCATGCATGGCCGTGGTCGTATGACCATAGACCCTCGCATCCCTACAATGCCGGGACGGAGCATGTCGGGTTTTCACCGACCAGGCAGACATTGCTTGCACCAAGCGCGAAGCGCCGTGAGGTGTCCGGCGAGTCGCATGAAGGGTGGGCTGCATCCTACTACGGAGGACCACAGTAAATAGGACCAAATATGGTTCGTAAAAAAAGCGAAATATATAGGTTTTTGTGTCTCCCGTAGGTCCTATGTAATATGCCCCCCCGCAATACTAAGAACCGCGTGTGAGGCGGACTTGCATATGGATGACAGCTTCAATGAGTTAATTTAATTTCCGGTGTAGCCACTTCCAGAGACAGCAATGGGAGTATTATGTAACTGCCTCTTGGGTGCCTTACCATAAATACTACCTGGTACGTGATTCGATCTATCCCACTTGTGCGGAGTAAAGGTTGTTCACCTCGCACGAATGATCTAACTCGACAACCAGCTGTGACCGACCGCCAAAAAAAAAAACGGTAGGGGGGGGGGGGGGGTAACGCGAGACTTATTAAATAAGCCAAGGGCATGGCGGTAGCGCAAACGCGAGAATAAATCTTTGGATTACTCTACGATAGGTACCATAGCTCCAAATTGGCTTCCCCGCCGAAATAAACTGCTCAGGTTCAGCGTTCATCTTAGCTGGGGCCCGATAAGACATCTTGAGACTACTGTACACACCACATACCCTTTCTCCACATGTCCCTCCTCAGCCCCCCCCATCCTCCTTTCCTCCCCCCCCTTCGAGTGCCTACACCGGAAATTAAATCAACTCATTGAAGCTGTCATCCATATGCAAGTCCACTCCACAAGCGGTTCTCAGTAGGACGCAGCTCACCCTTCATGCGACTCGCCAGACACCTCAAGGCGCTTCGCGCTTGGTGCAAGCAATGTCCGCCTGGTCGGTGAAAACCCGACATGCTCCGTCCCGGCACTTTCGTAATGTGAGGGTCTATGGCCATACGACTGCGGCCATGCATGAGATCGAGTACATCTCTCCTATCGAGTACACTCCTTCAACCCCCCTCCTTGGCTCAGCCCCCTCCAAGTAGTGTGTATGTGGTAACGCACCCATAAGGCAATTACATAGTAGTGCTGTCTCTGGAACTGGCTAAACCAGAAACGAAATCAATTCATTGACGCTGTCATCCAAATGCAAGAAAATCCGCCTCACAAGCGGCTCTTAGTAGGATGCAGCTCACCCTTCATGCGACCCCGCCAGACACCTCACGGCGCCCCGCGCTTGGTGCAAGCAATGTCTGCCTGGTCGGTGAAAACCCGACGTGCTCCGTCCCGGCATTGTAGGGATGCGAGGGTCTACGGTCATACGACTACGGCCATGCATGAAATCGAGTACACCCCCCCTCCTTCCTCCCCACCCCCCCATTATCCCCCAACCCCTGCTTCCATCTTCCACCCCCCCCTCACCGACGCTCCACATGTCCGCCTCCTTTCCGTAGCGACCCACTCCGAGCACCGTGTTCCGCCTCTTCAACACCTCGGGCGCAAAGTACTGAGGCGTGCCGCAGAAGGTCTTGAGACCCTCCTTGTTCGCTCGCTTGGCGAGGCCGAAGTCCGTGATCTTGACATCCACATCGTTATCGCGCCCCACCAGCAGAATGTTTTCCGGTTTGAGGTCCCTGTCGCGCCGAAGAAGGCGGTGGAGTTACGAGCGGTGTTTTGCGCCGATCGGGGGGGGGAGGGGGGCGTGAGACGTCTTCGGGGAGCAAAACTTGGACCAAAATAATGGGGCAGTATTGTTGTAACCATTCAACAGAGAGAGAGAGAGAGAGAACCAGAGCGAGCAAAAAATACAGAGAGAAAGGTAGAGGGAGGGAGCGAGGGAGGGAGGGAGATAAATAAAAAGGTGGTACAGACGGCCGTAAAGACACGCTCCAAGGCCGGGCCGGACGTGCGAACGCCATACCAGGTATGTCCTTTGAAGGCCGCGCACCAAATTCACTCAACGAGCGCCTGTTCTCCTCCCAATCACCTATGAACGATGTCCTGAGAGTGGAGGTAGTTTACGGCGGTCAGGACGCGAAACAGGAGCTCCTGCGCCAGGTCTTCCGCGTACACACCCTTCTCCACGATGCGGTCGAACAGATCGCCGCCGCTCACGAGGTCCATCACAAGATACACCGCTTGCTCAGTCTGTACAACACGACAAAAAAACGGTCGCGCAAAGACAATTTAACGCACACGCACGCGTGCGGTAAGTGAGGACAAAAAAAGTCCGCGTGACCAGGGACGAAAAATTCGAGCCAAAAGGCCAAGAAAAAATAAATAAATGGGGTACTGTATATCACGTACTACGATGAGAACGAAATTTTTCGATAGTTGTTGTTGTTGTTGTTGTTGTTGTTGTTGTTGTTGTTGTTCTCACATTAACTCACAATGCAGTCCGTGGTCGCAGGACAGGCTCCAATAACTCTGGAGTGGAAGAAATACCTCAAGTAAAACAGACAAAAACAAAAAACAAGCATACGCACTCCACCACTGCGGACACCAGGGGAGCAAAAAGGAGACTATTAATAGCAGACAAGAACCTAAAAAAAGAAGATAAGCTAAGCAAAAAAACAAAACAAAACAAAAACAGACACAGATAGCAAAACGCAAAAAAAGGCAAAACGGACCATACTAACAAAGACACAAAGAGGTACAAACGGGAATGAAAGAAAAATGAAAAAAAAAGAAGGGACAAAAAAGCGATAATAGATAAGCCTGCGACAGGGGACGGGGAGAAAACAAACACCAACTGACCTACCGCTACTTCTTTCCGTGTCTCCCCCGTGTCGAGCGCAAAAGGCCCAAAACACGCAAAACGTGATCCAGCGCGGCACAAATGACGCGTTGGTACTGGGTGATTCACCTCACTCTGACATTCGTCTCGCGCGTTGCGCCTTTCGTAGGAACGGAGACGGCCGACGGTTCAGACAGTGGTCGCAGTTTTTTTTGTGGCAATCCGATTCTTCTTTCAACGCACCCGTGGAGTGGGTTCAAACCACCTCTCGGATAGAAAATCCTACCCTAGTCTCAACACAGCGCCGATAGTTTTGCAGTTCGCCACCAACTCTCAGCCTCAAAATCCTCCGGGCTAACAGAGTGCACGCAGTGATAGAAGAGTCAAAAGACATGGGGATTTTTCATAAATCCGTCCGTATGTACGTGTGGAAACACGTCATTAACTGCATTAGGCTACTGGAGGCTGACCGCCGGCACCTCCCACGCCTCTCCACAAACACGTAAGATAAAGTGTCGACACCCCCACGGCATCGCGATGCAATCGTTGTCAAGGTCTGACAGAACCCAAGTCAGTGCATGGCGCAAGACGCACGGCGCCCGCATGTCTCTCACCTGGAAGATGTCTTCGAGCTTAATGATGTACTCGTGGTCCACCCTCTTGAGCATCTCCGCCTCCTGCACCAGCTCCTTCGGTGTTAGCCCCGGGGTCAGGGCGAACTTCCGCGTCTCGATAACCTGCAAGGACAAAACAACAACGAACAACGAGAGTGTCGAACCAATCGTCTCATTTGTTTTACGAGAGAATGAAAGAAAAAAAGAAAACGACACGATCACGGCATGCAAGCCGGGCGGAGCAGTGCCCCTCGCGCAGTGCGCTATAGCGGGAGCGTCCCCGGCGGCCTTGAGGCAAAAAAGGGCACGAAACAAAAAACGAAAACAGATCAGTACGGGAGAAACAAAAAAAAACGCAACGCACACTCCCATCTTTCTCCGTCGAGACGTATCAATATACAAAAAAAAACAAGGGTCAACGCATTGTCCTGCTGCTTGCCTCTCGCGTAGTCGTCGAGCGAAATCCGAGGGCGATTTCCGATTTCCCGGCAACAGTACCAACGATCTCATGGAGAGTCGTCGCGCAAGCCTGACCGCCAACGACAACGTTCGCCAAAACCAGAGGTGCAACGAACCCCACGAATGGCAAACGCGAATATCTATACAAACCCCCACCCACAAGATGCCTCAGTCCCAATCGACGACTGTCCGGAACAGTCGCGCCACCACGAGCAAACACCAAAATAAAAAATCAAAGCACACAAGAGAATGGCTTTGCAGCTCGCCCGGGGCTCGAGGGACACGCGGCGCGTGCGCGTGCGCGGCACGGGGGGCGGGGGGTCACCTTCACTGCCACCTGCTTCCCCGTTGTGCGGTTGATGGCTCGTCGAACCTCCCCACTCGTCCCGTGCCCAATCATCTCTCGCACGTCGTACAGGTCCTACACGAGACGAGGCGACGGCAGAAGGCGAGGCGGGTGGTCGCATCATGCTCAAGATAAAACGGTAGCAGGGAACAAAGAAGGGAAAAAAGGCCCCTTTAGTTCCTTGCTGAGAAAACTAACAAACAACCAGCCGCGCCTCCGCCGAGCGACGGTGGTGCCTCGAGCGTCTCTCTCCCACTCAGGGGAAGCGAACCAACCACACCCCTCTAACACACAAACGCTCCCGGTGTCGCCGTCTGCGTATACACCGCCCGTCGAAAACATTGCAAGCGTGTGTTTGGCAGGGTCTATATACCAAAGTATATACTCTGGGGGAGAGTACATGCTCCGGGGTAACCGATTACCAAACCAGGTTGGATAGGTGATACTCGGGTGGGTACCCGGGTACCCCCATTGATGTACTTCGTACCCTACGGGGTAAAAAATTACTGGCAGCAGTGTACGATATCGTATCGAGTGTTTCGACGTGTCGACATATCGTTTCGATACATTAAAAAAAAACACCGCACATTCGATGTGTATCTTATCGAGCGCGTTTCGCCCTCTCCACCAGCCCTCGTGCTTGGTTAGCACGTACGTCCTGAGCGACAGCTTCGATGTACCATCAAACATTGACATCGTATTATATATATATATATATCGAGTGGGGTTTCTGTTTGTACAGCGGTATCGTATCGTACCGGACTCGATTCTCCTTCGACATCGCAACACTCTAAAAAACAATCCCTTGCAAGACTCCCCGCCTCGGATACCTAGATCATGATCTGCCTACAGCTAGATCACCTACAGTAGTTCCTCGCCTGCCATCGTGAGAGGGCTGTGCAGGATCCTCTCAAGTACAGATCCAACCCAGGAGACACGTGCTATACAAGACGCAGATTGCACGGCTTTCACCCGGACAACACCAGCTAGACCACACAATATCGGCAACGGATCTGCTCTAGAAGGACGGGATCTAGATCATGCATCAAGTGGGACTCGATGATCTGTCCGAGGATTTGCTATTTAATAGATTCGTTCCGAGCCGGCACCCCTCATCTCCCCGGCCGTACCACAAGACGAGTGATGGTCACACATCACACACAAGCCTCGGACGAATTTCAAAGAAAATCGGTCTTCTCGGCAGCAGGGAGACGGGAGAGTGCAAACGCCGGGCGACAACGCACGCGTGTTACGATGGAAAACTCTCGACGACATAGTTCCAAGGCCATCATTTTCCGCCCGTTTGTGTCCCCTTCCCCCCCCCCCCCCCCCCCCTCTGTCCCCGACGGTTTGGAGACAAGCAGTCACCAGGTATGATGGCCTTACCACGGGGCGTGTTATCTTCGCACCTGTGTGATACGCGTAACCGAACCGGCTACACTCCCGTCTTCAACCTACTGTGGCTTCACACAAACGCGCCAGAATCAGCCATCAGTAGAGTCAATCCATCCCGGTCTGCTGCCGCCGCCGAACCGAACACACACAACGCCTATCACCGTCGCCCTCTGAAAGCAACGCAAGGCGCGTATGATACGCACCTCCACCTTCCTGGCACCTCCGAAGATGCCGGCCACGCCACTTGCGCTACTCCGCAGCACCGGGGAGCTGACGCCCGGGGCCGTGCGAGCTCGCAGCGTCTCCGCGACGCTGAGGCTCCCTGAGCGTCCGTGCGATGCGCCCCTATTCCTGCCGAGTTTGATCCATGTATCCGCGCGGAACGCGCGCGTGGCCGGGGGGGGAGGGGGGGGGGGGGGGTCAAGAGCGACGAGCGACAAAGAAAAAAAAATAAGACACCAGAGCAGTGGGTACCCCGACTTGAGAGGGTAGTACAGCTGAAGAGAGGCCAACATCGGCTAGACCCGCCAACACCAGAGCTACAGCGTATACATTTCCCACTGTGCGCAAGAGAGCAAGAGAGATAAGGCTAGTTGAAAGAGGTGTTTGTCGGTCTGTATCACGCCGCTCTCACGTCGGCGTACGCACTGCTGTAGTGGAACATTGGACATCGGAAGAATGTGTCACGGTAGGGTGTGTGTGTGCATTCTGGGCGTACCCGAGTACATACCCGGGCATGACCAAAACACCCTGGTTGGGTAACCGGGTGCTCCAGAGTATATGTAAACGAAGTACACAGCAAGTAACCCGCTCCACTAAACACACCCTCCAAAAAAAACATCGCCTGCGTCAAAAACCGGATGCACCGGAACCCGTGAAATTCCCGCACGATCACACGTAAAACCACGGCTCCCGCTCGTCGCCACCGCCGTCGCACTCGCCAAAACGATCTTGCCTCACGTTATTATTAATAGTTCGCGACCCAGGCACTTTACATATCCACCCACCTCGCATGACGTGGACGCACATGAGCACCGCTCGCCCCCCCCGCCCCCCCCCCCCTTGTCTATAAACGAACAGAAAAGCGGCTACAACAGGGTCACAGATAATGAAAGCACTCGTCGCGCTAGTCGTGCAGCTACTGTAGCTGACCGACCTGTTCAGATTGATGAACGTGAACGTAGCGGCCTCCGCCTCGAGCTTCTCGGCGTCGTTTGTCTCCCTCCCCGACTCCGCCCCCGCCCCCCTCTCCGCCTCCTTGTCCGAACTCCCGCCGGCCGCGGTTCTCTTTTGGTGCTTGTAAGGGTTGAGCAGCGATATTTCGTCGCCGCTGTGGAGCAGCCGACGCTGCCCGCGCACGAGCTTCATGTCTTGGTTGATCCAGGTTCCATTCGCGCTCATGTCCTCCACGTAGACCTGGACCGGGTTTCGAGCCAAGGAGGCGGGTCGGGCCCATTGCATGAAACAATAGTACAGGAGATAGGAAGGACTCACAGCAAAACGACGAAACAACATGCGCGTGTTTCCAGTTCCGAGGGGCGCTCGGCAAACAGAACTAACTCTACAGCGGCCGACGGAAAAAAAACGAAAAAAGTGCCTCACCTCGTCAAGACTGATCGACGCCGGTGTTAACCTTTGCTAGTCGTACAACAGTACAGAAGAACCAGGTGGCGTCCAAACAGTTACAGAGTACTCGTACTGCTGCTGTACAGAAAAATCACGGTGGCACACATACTTTCAACACATAGCACACGAGGTGGTTCACATTTCCGACAACAACTGCAGGAGAGGAGCACACGTGGCACAGCCCTCCTTTAGCGCAAGCACGTCTGAAACACAACCCGATCCCACGACCCACCTCCATCCCTCCCAAATGGCCGGACACGACCTCGCAGTAGATCCGGCAGTGCTTGCTGCTCACGCGCTGGTCGGACACCTGGACCTCGCAGACCTTTTCGAATATTGATAAGCGTCAGGTTGAACGGTCAAACGCAAGAAGGGTTCACCACCCCGCCCGATTTTAGCCTTCAGCTTGTTGCGAAAACATATATTCGATCGAGGTGCACACAGCAGCAGTATATACCCGACATCACCTACCAGGTACTTGGTACCAAATAGTTAAATGTACTTTCCGGTACAGGAGCGGCACAACACAGCAGCAGTGTATAGTCATACTGCTAATATCAATATACTGTAAAGTTTTCTGCTGCGCCTGTGATAGCAGCCATCGACACCCCAACCGACCAGCAGAGCGTAGGTTGTTACATTACGTGGAACAATGTACGTACAGGGGCCTACAGATAGTGACGACGGCATGGCATTGCATCGACTACTCTGCTTACCGCAGCACAACGGACGTGGCATCCCTGCATCGTATTTTTGTGACCACAGAGCTTGTACGTACCAGGTGCGTACCCATCTCTCTACGATCGAAGAATCGGCACGACACCTTCTGCTGCTGTGTGTGTGCTGGGTGTCGACGGGTAGAAATATCGGGTGAAGAACACACACACAACACCGCCGTTCTACAGAAGTAAATGGGGTTTGATCAACTACTCTGTTATCGACGTACGTACGTACCAGGGTTTGTAGTGAATGTGCCGCAGTAAATACAGCCCATGCCGGTATTCGCTCATGCACTCACTCCTTTCGCAAAAATCTTTTGTACCGTTCGGACACCAACTTTTTTCATTTTTTTTCCCATCCTCCAGCCAAGGAAGCGTTTTTTTGTTTTTTTTTTTGCTCATCCCATTTATCATCTTCGCCCGTCTTCTCTCTCTCCTTCCAACTCGGAACTCAGATCTGGGGTCACATAGCAAGCTCTTCTCCCCCCTTCCCTCTACGGTACATGCCTTCATTTTTATCGCGAGAAGATTTCAGTATTTTCTTCCCTCGTCGACTCGCATCGAATTGTGCCTACCCACGCTGCAAGGCGCTCTCAACAACTGAATCCTTTAGATTTTTATTTTTGCAAATAAAGTCAAAAGTCCGATCCACCTGGGGCTTGAATCAAGGACTCAAACACAAGTAGAATTCGAGGTTAACCACTTGAACCACCGGGGCGACCGGCATTGTTGTTGTTGTCTTCACATTAAATCGTCCTTTCTACCCAGCTTCATCAGTACACCCAGTGTCCGTCCTGATTCCCTATCCTAGAGCTGAGAGAGATACTGATTCTGTGGTCACAGACTGAGAGACAGAGGAAGACCAAAACTAAAAACAAATCGCAAATTCAAGTGTCACGCAAGTGATTTGTCAGCGTACCGGGTACGAGAACACAACAACACAAGCAAGACCAAAAAATAAGAGCAACAGACAATAAAACCAAAAAACCAAAAATCTGAAATGAAAAAAAGAAGAAGAGAAAAAATTGCAGCAATTGTACGTATCGGCATTTTTTTTGTCGTCGTGAGTCCTAAAAGGGTTGACAAACTGACTGTCAGCTCAATAAAACACACAAGGAGCAACGAACATTCACAATACGATAAATACACCACGACACACAGACACCAAGATGGAATCCATGGTATACAAAACACCGCACACTCACTCACGTGACACAGCATGCCCCAGTCCAGCAGTACGCTTCATAAGTGTAATAAGTAAGAAGTAGTGGCACCGGTAAGGACCGGTTTCATGAATTTCCGAGCCGAGTTTCCCCAAATCAAGGAGGGAAATAAACACACCGCGAAAATGATTTATTTTTGGAAGGATCTCGGTGGAGATCTATATGGATATAAACGCATCTCTCACATGTTACATGGCGTTTGGGTTTTCCTGGTTGCCGAGAAAATCAGCTTGGAAAATTGTCCGCGGGTGTACGTATTGTTCTGCGTGATATACGGCGGTGAAGCAGCAGTACATACAAATAGCATGCCTTCGCACTTCCGACCACACAATACCATCACCAAAACAAAAAACGCGCACGACGCTTCAAGACTAACAGCCTGTCGATCGAGAGGATTCCCTTAGACAAGCCAGCCGCGCGTCACACCCTCACCTTGCCCCTTCCCAGTGTCACTTCATTCAACGCCCGACCCCGAGTCTGCTCAGGCCGCGGCATCAGGGAAACCGCGCTGCCCCCTGACAGCCTCATCAGTCGCCCCCACGGAACCGGCTCCAGAGCGAGCGACGAGTTGCTCGAGTCCTCCGCGCCGCCGTCCGCCACTGGTTCCACCTGAGTGTACTCATCCAACTCTGGAGTTGGTGGCGAGGGAGGAGGCGGGGGTGGGGGCGGAGAAGGGCGTTGGCATGGGCGGACGGGGTTTGTAGAGATAGTATTGATGAAGGGGTGTCTCGTCGGAGACAGAAGGGCGCCCACAAGCCCCGACAGCACTTGCGACACATAATGATGAAGTGGCCGGTTGATACGATAACCTGATACTGCTGCTTGGTTATGCATCCTCGATAGTTTACCCTTTTTATTTTTTTTATTTTTTTTCTCATCCCATTCATTATCTTCGCGCATCTTCTTCTCTCTCTCCTTCCAACTCGTAACTCAGATCCGGGGTCACATAGCAGGCTCTTCTCCCCCCCCTTCCCGCTTCGGTACGTGCCTTCATTTTTATCGCGAGAAGATTTCAGCATTTTCTTCCCTCGTCGACTCGCATCGAATTGTGCCTACCCACGCTGCAAGGCGCTCTCAACAATTGAATCCTTTTTTACTTTTGCAAATAAAGTCAAAGTCCGACCCACCTGGGGCTCGAACCCAGGACTCAAAAGAAGTAGAATTCGAGGTTAACCACTTGAACCACCGGGCCGACCGGCTACCCTGCTGCTCTGCCGCTGCTGGCTGCTGTGCTGCTGTTGTAGATATGTGTAAACACATGCCGGTGCACAGAAGTGAAACGGATACCTGGTATGTCGTGACGCTACAGCAGTACTTCGGCTGGGTCTAGACAAGAGTTTGCCGCAACCATAGCGTGGGCAAAATCCACTTTCTGCTATCGTCCGTGAATAGAACAAACGACAAAACGCTGCTGAAGAGTTACTTCAAAAGGGTGACGTTGGGGTTTCCCTCCAACCTCGTATTCAAGTACACTGCCGAACCCGCGTATTGCCTTGTGGGTTGCTGCGATCGGTTCAGGCCAGCGATGAGTTGGATGGTGCTGTATAGCGACGTTGCTTCGCACCCGACGCGCGGTCGGCCGGCGTCGCGTCTGGCGTTCGTGAAAGATTGTCTTCTCCGCCAAGCCATCCAAAGAGCGTCGCGGACACGGCGGTCTTGGACGAGTACAAGGACTACAGCCAAGAGATAGTACTACCGGTGCGAGTATATGTATACAAGCTGCCCGGTGCTGCTATTTCCTATTTGATGATATACTGCCGTTGGGACTGCTTGCTGTGGTGCTGTGCATCATACGGCTATGCGAAGGACTATTAATACCAGTATACGAACACTGCTGAACTGCTGCTATACATGACTACCAACCGCAGGCGGGGGTAGAAAGTATAAAATCAACAAAATTACAAGATTCAACGCGTGCTGCCTGTTTTTGTGCTGCTGCTACTGCTGCAGCTGTGAGCTGCTGCTACTGCTGCAGCTGTGTGTGCCGCTTGCCGACTGCTGCTTGCTGCCTCTATTCACAATACCCCGTATCTGTGATTTCCGGTACAAACTCGTGTGTGTGTTCTTCACATTAACCCTTTTAAAACCGCAGTCACCTTTTGGGGACAGACCACTCAAATTTCAAGTAGATTGTCCCCAAAACGGGACTGCGGTCCTAAACGGGTTAAACATTAAACCGTTGTTTCAAATCGTCGACATCCAGCACAACCAGTGTCCGCGCCGATTCTTCAATCCTAGAGAGATACACAGCAGTACAAGCTCTGTGGTAACAAAACTACGCCACAGAGATACTCGTACCACGTTTACGTATGCAGTAAGCACAGCAGTAGACGATGCAATCAATGCCATGTCATCATACTGGTTATCAGCTGCTGGATAGGGCAGACACGACACACATTGTATGAAAGAGAAAAAACGAAATAAACCAAAGAAACAGGAAAAACAAGAACAAAAAGAAGACATGACGAAAGAAAAAGAAAAGAAAAAAAGAAAAGAAAGAACTGTACTGTCGTGCGTATTAGAGGAAAACTGCAGTACCTTGTACATAGTGCTGCAAGTACCTGGTACTATTAATATTAATATTATTAATGGTGCTGTAGAGTACTGAACAATCCGTGATGTGCCAAGTGAAACCCGAACCTCCAACCTTTGGTTCATGTCCTGCCATGACCCCATCACCGACAATATAGTACCTATTAATAGTACTGCTGCTGTAGTATACGCGCGTCATCGAAGCGGCAGGCCAGAGGTATAAGCAGACGACCCAGTTCTTATACCTAGGCGGCGTTATCCACGAAAACGCTGCGCTCTCGCTCGAAATCGACCGACGGATCCGCCTCATGCGAGCATGCCTCAAACGGTTCGGCCCGGAGTTGTATGATAGGACGACCGCCCCCCCTAGCCTTAAAGTTCGAATGCTGAAGGCCGAGGTGATTGAGACCCTGCTGTACGGGTGTGTGACGTGGACCCTCAGAGCGGAACACTTTGCCAAGCTTCGAACGGCTCACCACCAAGTCCTGTTGCGAGTTGGCTTCCAGCGCCGACTTCGTACTGACCATGCCACCCTCTCGTACGCGAAGGCCCTCAAGATGACACGTTGCGAGAGCATCGCAACGACCATTCGTAAACGGCGGCTCTTCTTTGCGGGGGGCGTGGCACGGCAAAGCAAGGAGCAATTACCCAGTCGGGTAATGTTCGGGACGATAGCTGGTGGGGAGAACCCGAGACCAGGCGGACAGTGTAAGACTTGGCATAGATGCATAGTCGAAGACCTTAGGGAGTTCCGAGCCACCGAAGGGTCAACGGAAGTTGCCCCCTTGGTGTTTGGAGTTGAGACCGCGTTGTGGTCCACTGCAGCCAAAAAGGCGGGGAAGTGGTACCGGGGGATCCTTGAAGCAGCCGAACGGTTCATGGTGAGGTGGCTCGAGGCTGAGGCAGAGATGAGTAGGCAGCGCCACGCATCCGCCGTGGATGGTGTCCAAGGGAACGGGGGTGGAGGGGGTAACAGGAGAAGTGACAGAAAGCCCGACCAAGGGAATGCGGAGAGGGGGGGGAACAGGAGGGGTAGAAGGGAAACGGCGGTAGACAAAAGTAGGAAGGAGATGGCACACAGGGTAGCAAGGCACCAAGTCGACTAGGAAGCAAAACATGACCATACTACTAGTGCTACCAACTGGTGCAGATGGTTCGAACGTTGTCTTCTCTTTTTGTTTTGTTTTTTTCTTTCTTGCGCTGACTCTCTGTGATTTTCATGTTATTTTTTTCTCTTTCTTTTGCTGATTGATAAGCCGTACTGAAGGAGCCGTGTGGCGTGGTTGGATGACGAACCTGCTCTGCTCGTTTCGTATTGTCTGACGCCAAGGGGCTGGGCATAGTTGACGAACGCAGGGCGGAGACGGCAGTCTGGGTAGCAAGGTACCAGGCGGATTAGCAAGGAGAACTTGGCTATACTACGCGTACCACAAACTGCTGCCGCCACCTGGAAGGTGCTTTGGGCTTTGGTCTGCCTGTTATTTCCCCTTTGTTATTTTTTTCCTTGGTTCTTTGTCTTGCTCTGTTTGCAAGCAGTGGTGTTTTTTGTTATTTTTTTCTTTTTTCCAGCTCGTTCTTTTTCAAGTGTTGGCCACCTCGCCTGCGGGGGGGGGGCACGACAGATTGTTTCTCCTAGTTTTTGCTTTCATTTTCCTTCTTTTTCTCTTTCGATTTGTCTACTTTGTTTTTGTTTTCTTTTTGGTTGTTTCTTTTCGTTTCACTATTTCATAGATTGCGTATGTCGTGCCTGTCGTATCTATTATTAGTATGATGACATAGCTTTGCATTGCCCACTGCAGTGCATACTGCACACGTGGCAACGTAGTATCTCTGTGGCGTAGCTTTGTGACCACAGAACTTGTATCTCTTCTAGGATTGGAGAATCGGCACGGACACTGGTTGTGCTGGATGTCGACGGGTAGAAAGAACGGTTTAATGTGAAGAACACACACACACGTCGGAAAAACGGGGAAACGACGCTCTTTCGGATTTGGCCAGTCGCCAGCATCGAGGCAAATGGTATTATTGATATTCATAGTTGTCCTCACGCCCTCACGGAAGGATGGCCGGCCCCAGCCGGCCTCCACCGCTCCCGAACCTGAACCGAAAAACGTGTGGGAACCGCTCTGGCAGCGGGATAGTTCGACGTGGTACTTTATTGGACCATTGCTATTGTAGTAGTGTTGTGCACCACTCCGTCCCTAAATATAATCACGGGTTGTATACTAACATTCAATATAACTGGTTCTTATATCTCGGAACGGCGTGGCATACATTATCGTCTAGATACGTAGGGACTTCGGCAGCCATCGTATCGGACTCATCAAAGATTACCAAACATGGCTAGCCTGTACAGGTTTGTACTATTAATATACTATTATCAATAGGATGCTTCGTCCTTTACGGGCGTGGCCGTCCACTGCAGCGCTCGGACGCACGAGCATGCGAGCATACCAGGTATATCAAAACACCAAGCAGGAATCCGAACTTCCCATACGGGCTGGTACGTGTCAGCTGGTACGTATGTATCCTCATGTGGACGTCCCGGTCGAGCACACCCACAGGTATTAGAGCAGATAAGAGTTGCGATAATATACCCCCTGGAACAAATTTCATTCCCGGTTTCCTCCCAAAACATGGCGCGGGCACCCACACACAACGAAAATGGAAAATGGTGGCTTTGAAAGCATTTCGTGGAAAAGGTTGTATAGACGCATCGCTCGGCGTATTGAGTACGCCCTCCCCGTTGCCCAACCCAGCTATGTATACGATGACAATCGTCCGAGGGGATGTGTTAGCTTGAGTGTTATCTCGTGTATCATGGCGGACAAGGCGGCAAGGCTGCTTGCGCCTTGAAATCTTACGATCACTTTACCCTGGTGATCGGGTGATAAGATAAGGTAACACCCACCCTGGGACAAATTTCCGAGCCGATTTTCTTCAAAATCAAGGGGGGTACGTATGATACACACAACGAGATGTTTCCATTATAAGCGCATCTCTCGACGCTTGCACCTTCGTCCCCATTGTCGAGATGATCACACCTACGGAAGGTGTCCGAAGGTGTGTGTTATCTTGCGTGTTATACTCGTACGAATACGGCGGTATGCGACCTAAATGTGCAACCACCAGTGTCAACATAGGAAGCCTTTTGTTTCATGTGTGTGAGTTCTTCACATTGAACCGTTCTTTCTGCCCGTTAACATTCAGCACAACCAGTGTCAGTGCCGAGATACACGTTCCGTGGTCACAAAGCTACCTACGCCACATACAGCCGTATCTATAAACCGATAAATATCTGATGTTGCTTGTTTTGCTTCGCGAGCAGCTACAAAAACAACCTTCCTGCGCATAACACACTATCTTCACCCATCTTCTTCTCTCTCTCCTTCCAACTCGTAACTCAGATCCGGGGTCAGATAGCAGGCTCTTCTCCCCCCTTCCCGCTACGGTACGGGCCTTCATTTTTATCGCGAGAAGATTTCAGCCTTTTCTTCCCTCGTCGACTCGCATCGACTTGTGCCTACCCACGCTGCAAGGCGCTCTCAACAATTGAATCCTTTTGACTATACCCCGTCGGGACGTCGGGACGAATTTCGAATTTCGAAGCCAATTTTGTCGACAACCGGGGGGGTTCAAACGACGGGCGGCGGTGTCTACATGGAAATTTCGACCAGATTTCTCTTACCGAAGTCACGACATCATTGTGATCATTGGTACTACAAATAATAGTATGCGCCCCCGCCGGTTGCTGTTTTTTTTTTTTTTTTTTTTTTTTTTCCATCCCATTCGTTATCTTCGCACATCTTCTTCTCTCTCTCCTTCCAACTCGTAACTCAGATCCGGGGTCACATAGCAGGCTCTTCTCCCCCCTTCCCGCTACGGTACGTGCCTTCATTTTTATCGCGAGAAGATTTCAGCATTTTCTTCCCTCGTCGACTCGCATCGAATTGTGCCTACCCACGCTGCAAGGCGCTCTCAACAATTGAATCCCTTTTTTGATTTTTGCAAATAAAGTCAAAGTCCGACCCTCCTAGGGCTCGAACCGAGGACTCAAACAAGTAGAATTCGAGGTTAACCACTTGAACCACCGGGGCGACCGGTTATGGACAAAATAGGCTCTGAAATTCATCGCAGTCAGGGGGGGTGTGTGTTCTCTTGCGACTTTTTTTTTTTTTTCTCCTCCCATTCATTATCTTCGCACATCTTCTCTCTCTCCTTCCAGCTCGTAACTCAGATCCGGGGTCACATTCGTAGCAGGCTCTTCTACTCCCTTCCCGCTACGGTACGGGCCTTCATTTTTATCGCGAGAAGATTTCAGCCTTTTCTTCCCTCGTCGACTCGCATCGAATTGTGCCTACCCACGCTGGAAGGCGCTCTCAACAATTGAATCCTTTTTTTTCTTTTTTTTTTTTGCAAATAAAGTCAAAGTCCGACCCACCTGGGGCTCGAACCCAGGACCCAAACAAGTAGAATTCGAGGTTAACCACTTGAACCACCGGGGCGACCGGCTACTACATACACGTTGCGGTATCGGGTCGGCGGCTGCGTCTGACGTTACGTTTCTTCACGGGGTCGTATTATACGTATGATACCAGGTATTGTATCATCTGTACTCTCCTCTCCACAGCAGTACAACAGCAGTACCAGGTATACAATACTGGGTTTACCACTCAGAGAGGGGGTACACACAAACCGGTCGGCAAATATGTCACAGGGTGTGTGTCAAGCAAAGTCAAGCAAGGGGGAAAACGTGGGCTGTCAAGCGATGCAAGGGCGATTGCTCCTACTGGTACTGTAGTAATTTCGTGTCAGTCAAGGCAACTTCTGGCAAAATTTGATAAAAAATTGCTGTCTTGTCAAGGTGCTGTCTCCTGCCTCTTTACCGGTCGGTGTGTTCGAAGTGGCAGCAGGCAGCAGAGTATGATGCGTAAAGCCCCCGAAAAATCCAGCGGCTGGAGTGGGGGCGGTCGGCGATACGATACGTATTTTACAAATTGGCAAACTGGTTGACATGTTACACGAACTGACAGCTGAGTCAACATGTGGCGCGTCCGGTGCCAGAGAACCGACAACAACCGGGAGACAAGACGAAACAGAAAAACAGTCCTCTCACCCGATCGATCGGCACAAACGCAAAGCCGACCGTAGACGAACGAACCTTGGTACCCAGGTCGCGGCACTTATTAACCCCTTTAGTACTTCAGTCCCGTTTGGGGACAAAACACTCAAATTATACGAGTCCGAGTACCAGTACCTGGTACCTGGGATGTATTATTTATAATAGTTTTTCTCGCAAACGCGGCTATTACAGTACCTGGTACCTGGTATTTTTTTTTTTTTTTTTTTTTTTTTTTCCATCCCATTCATTATCTTCGCACATCTTCTTCTCTCTCTCCTTCCAACTCGTAACTCAGATCCGGGGTCACATAGCAGGCTCTTCTCCCCCCTTCCCGCTACGGTACGTGCCTTCATTTTTTATCGCGAGAAGATTTCAGCCTTTTCTTCCCTCGTCGACTCGCATCGAATTGTGCCTACCCACGCTGCAAGGCGCTCTCAACAATTGAATCCCTTTTTTTATTTTTGCAAATAAAGTCAAAGTCCGACCCTCCTAGGGCTCGAACCCAGGACTCAAACAAGTAGAATTCGAGGTTAACCACTTGAACCACCGGGGCGACCGGCCATGCAGCAGTCCCAAAAACCCGAGGGCTGAGGTGGACGGTGAGCGATACGTAACGTATTTTACAATTTGGCCAACGGGGCGACGCGTACTATTAATAATAATATTACAGATTAAATTGCGTATGCGAGTACAACAACTGCAGTATACAGAGCCAATATGTGGCGTTTCAGAGATAGGACAACAACCAGAGACAACGGCACCAAGATGAAACAGAGAGGAGCAGTCCTCGCCCGGCAACAACGCAAAGCTTACAATCTAACGATAGACGAACGAACGGCGGTCGCGGTGGAGCAGCGGCGATACTCCCATGAAGTCCGTGGTCCGTGGGCATGGCCCCTACAATTTGAATCACATGAAGCGATATAATCCGACGAAACTGCTCCTCGTACTCGTGTACCAAGATTCAAAGGTCTGAACGTCTTCTGCGACTTGTTTGTGACTCGACCACAAGATGGTGCATGTTGACCGAATGCGCCAGCCGACGTCTCTAGTCTCTATCCAATCGACGCCTCACCGAGAACAGACTCTTCCTGGGTGGCCTGAGTGAAGTCCTGGCTGCTATCTCCTCCACCGCCCGCGTCGTTCCAGCGCCCAGACATCCGGCGGATGCTCGGGTCTTGTGTGTGGATGTTCAAGGAGCTCGAGCCTCGACGACAAAACCGGGGCTGCCTCGCCGGTGTCAACGTCACAAAAACGAAGCGACAGCGTGACTACCAGAATACTAGCAAAATCTCGGGGCCGTGCAAGAGACGCGATGGGGGGGCGCTGGTGGCGGGTGTCTCAGGGAGAGATCCGTGGTCCCTTCGGCGTGGACTCTCTCTCTCCTCTCTGCTAAAAATAGCGCGGGCTCAAGGGGCGAAACTGGGCCAGCGGTTCTGCTCCGCTCTTTGCAACCTGAAAAGGTGCGCCCCTTCCTCTACCACCTGATCGGCGATCTTCAGGCCTGCGTTCGAGACACCATCCAACTCGCAGCAGCGTACCGAGGTGACAAGGTCGACGAAATCACTTTGAACGCTTTCGTAGGGCGAAAGCGAGTTTGTGCAGAAGGGAGTTGTATAACCTGCGTGGCGGTTTTCCACTTTGCATTTTGGCAGCGCGTCTCGTTTGCTTCGTGTTTGTCGTTTTTCATCGTTCGCACAAGACGAACGACGGAAAAACAGATCTGAGGGGGTTCTTTGGCCATAGATAGGCACTCCACCACATGGCCAGCGTTCTCGTTGTGCTGTTCTGCGTGTCGCTTCCCGTGATCCTTTCGTACGGAGGCGAAACATCGGAGGCAAACGGGCGACCCCTGATTCGCCGCACGGCTCAAAATGTTCATTTGAGAAGGCGACTGCAGCATGCCACCTGCGGTGTTGCCATTTCAGCGGGCTACAAGTGGGTCATCAGAGACGCGCGGACGGGTGAGCGAAGCTAGGGGAAATGACTGTCTTCTGCGCGCGCGATTGTAGCGCTTACATCGATCAAAAGTAAGGCATTGTGGACGACCGCTCGTCCTGTCTCCTATTCGGCCTCAAATCACACCCAACAAGATCTTTCTTTTGTGATAAACGTCTTTCATCTTTCACCATCCGGGAAATTAAATTTTCACGTGAGGGAGGAACGTGTCCTCCTGCCCAAGCCCAATCGCGATCGGTAACATAGCGATGGTCTGCCGCTGCTACGTAACTGCGTCTGACACCACACCAGAGCACACCTGAGCAGCATGCACTATACGGGTATAGAGCTACCAGGTATCTGGTTTGAGTTGGTACGCGGTCAAGCATTTCTCCTACTGCTGTCGGCGTTGACTGTTGGCCGTTAGCACGTTATATTCTGCGCCAGAGGGTGCTTGCCCAAGCCCAGAGTTTACGAGTGTGGCCTAAAAATGTAGGCACCACTTGGATACTATTCTTAGGCCACTTCTTATGCAGTCGGATTTGCAGTCAGTTGGAAATGGTGCCATCAGCACGTTCGCACGAGCTTTTGCCCCGAAAATGTGCGAAACTGCTGTTTCTCGCCTTTAGAATGACTTGGGCTTTTCTCCAAGACCTATCTAGAGCTGTTTCCCGCTTCTCCTTGCGTAATCGTATTTGACCCAGTTGCAGGAAATCACCTTCGGCACTTTTCCGATCCAACTGGGTCAAATACGATTACGATCAGGCATCGGATCGGAAAGTTTTTTCCGATCCAATCGGGGGTTGTAATCGTATTTGACCCAGTTGGATCGGAAAAGTACCGGAGGTGATTTCCTGCAACTGGGCAACCTGGAGAAGCGGAAAACAGCTCCAGATAGGTCTTGGAGAAAAGTCCAAGTCATTCTGAGGCAAGAAACAGCAGTTTCGCACATTTTTGGGCCAAAAGCTCGTGCGAACGTGCCGGTAGCATCATTTCCAACTGACTGCAAATCCGACTGCATAAGAAGTTTATGCAGTTGGAAAAGCGCCTTTTCAATCCTAAAAAAACGATTATGATTTCCAACTGGACCAGACAGTCGAAAAAACTGAGATTTCTGATCCAACTCGTCAGTCAGATTCGTGCATCGGAAATGTTAGAAAGTCCAGCCGCATACTCGTACGGTCGCCCCGGTGGTTCAAGTGGTTAACCTCGAATTCTACTTGTGCTTGAGTCCTGGGTTCGAGACCCAGGTGGGTCGGACTTTTGACTTTATTTGCGAAAATGAAAAATAAAAAGGATTCAGGTGTTGAGAGCGCCTTGCAGCGTGGGTAGGCACAGTTCGATGCGAGTCGACGAGGGAAGGCTGAAATCTTCTCGCGATAAAAATGAAGGCACGTACCGTAGCGGGAAGGGGGGAGAAGAGCCAGCTATGTGACCCCGGATCTGAGTTACGAGTTGGAAGGAGAGAGAAAAGAAGATGGGCAAAGATAATAAATGGGATGAGCAAAAAAAAAAAAAACACACACACACACACCCACACAACTACACGACAGACGACACAACCCCACACCGCAACATCGGCGACGCTGGCTTGGCTTCTGTCACTTCTGCTGCTGCTCGGCTCGAGTCAGCGTGATATATCCTCATCTATGTCCATCAGCAGCACGTGGCTGCACCCGATGGACGCAGTGTGCGGCATCGATGATGACCTTTTGCCAACTGCTGCGCTGGCTGTAGATTTGGCGACTGTCGAAGAAACCCAGCGTCTTGATGGCCTCGAGGACGAGATGGAGGAGAACGCCCCGCGTGTGAAGCTCACACGCTGCTCGAGAAAGAAGCGAGACATCAGCATGTATGTGTGGTTGGGCGCAGCTGCTGGAGAATGAAGACCTCTCTGACGCGACGAGCATGGCGGCGAAGTAGTTTGGAACCGACTTCCGTCTACCCTACCCTTTTTTCTCGGTGCTACAGCAGTGGTCAAGCTAGACTCACTCACTTACATCAAGCGTCTCCTGGTCTCCAGAAAAAACACAAAAACTGTACATTCGATCCGACGGACGATAAGAATGGTAGCTATTCGCAATCCAGTCGGAAACATAACCGATCGGAAACCGGCTTTTTCAATCCTAGTTTCCGACTGCATAAGAAGTGGCCTAAGTGTAAAATCTATAATTATTTACCCGTCCACAGCAGTGGTACCCAATAAAAGTGTTTTCCGTGACTCGTGTCGTGGTGGTGGTGCAGACAGGTGGGCGCGTCCGGATGAAATGGAAACATTTTGAGGCAACACGAGTGCGATAGGCGGCACGCCAAACGTACGCACTGCGACGCTTCTTTGAAACTTGAAAGTGCTCTGCAACCATCTCTGTGCTACGCGCACAGCAGCTGTTACTGACTTGTACGTTACCGCTCTGGACGGAAATATAATGATCGTTTCACGCTAACTATGAACACCCGAACGTTCCTTATATTTCCGTTCAGTAATACCTACCAAATGCATTGTGTTTCGTAGTTATACTCGTATTGCAGCAGCACAACAGCGTTGCTCTGGCTATGAATGGGTTGTGATTCACCCTATGCGCAGCAGCGGCCCGGACATAACTTTGCTCAGGATACGAGTCTCGTTGGTCAAAGCTGATCTTTCGGCCGCCCGGGTTTTTTTCGGAAAAAAACGCCACCAAAACACGCGGCGGAGTGGCGTGACTGCCCCTGCCGACCTCGAGCCCCCCACAGGATTGGGGTTCGGGATAAGGTTAGGGTGAGGCCTCGGGTCGGGTTTGTCTGGGCAGACGTGCCAGGTTGAAATTGACGACACAACTCCTGGACAAAGTTTTATGCAGGCCGCTCCTGCACTTAGCGGGAGCCCTAGGTTGTAGGGAGTTACATATGTTGATACGCTTTGCCAATGGCGCTACGTACAGCAGTATCGAGAATCGTAATAATAGCACACTGGACTCGTCGCGCGCAGAGGGGTTGCTCGTGCAGCAGCATTGCTGTATGCTACGTATGTCGCAGGGAGTTACACATATTGGTACGAGGTATTTCCCAAATGGCTCGTGTTATTCCATACCGTCGTGTTTGAACACCGACGCACTCCTCGATCTGCTCGGTCTCGTCCTGATGTATTTATCGACAAGGAACCCCTCCAACACCGACGTGCCTTCTGAAGGAAGGCTTCCAGCGTATCTATCTGAACATACCGTAGGATGATGAACACACTAGCGTGCTGATCAGCTGGTATCATCCGGTTGGATAGATCTACAGTAGGAGGAAGCGTCGCACTGGGTAAGATTGTCAGAGGCGAACGATAGGGTTGCTCGGCGGATGGCTGAACCCCAGAAAGCGCTGATGCACACGGTCGAGGAGCTCACGAGGCGGCTGAAGCCCAATCTCTCCAGCTGGCCGACCAATCGAATGCGGAGGACGCTCAATCCGCGTAAGCTACGGAGCAGACCGCAACGCTGGCGGCGCTCCGAGGGGCAAGCGAAGATACCCGCACCTGGGGAGCCGGCGGCGCTCCAAGGGGCAAGCGAAGATGCCGCACCTGCTGCGCACATCGGTCGAGTTCGCCCTCGCCTGATGTTTTACCTGGTACATACTCAGTCTCGGCCAGCCGACGAAACGTGCCAAAGTTTCTAGGAGAAGCGCGTCAATACCCGGTGTGGCCAAATAATATTTTGTCACACCTGAGCGCCGGCGAACAAGCATTATGGCGCCCCACCGGCTTTGCAGCTTAGATCTCGGCAATCCACCCCCAACGGATTTCCCCAAGCTTGTTGCGGAGGAAGTGGCGACGCCCGAGCAGAGCACGGCATTTCGTGTCGTGCTCGTCAGGTGGCATACTACTTGTCAGCGGAGCATAGGCTCGGTCTTGGGGGCAGCGAGGCACGCAAGCATGTTCCCGGCGTTGTCAACGCGACCGGTCCATACCAACGGGTATTTCCCAATTTTTGCATGCGGAGGTTCTCCATGTTAGCGAGCCGCGTACATCTTTTAGGGCAGCCCCTGTTGGCTCAAACCAATCCTCGACAACTTTCCAGCCGCCAATCAGCGACCCTGCCATAAAGATATTGTCGGCCACGGGAACAAAAAACACTCCTTCGACCAAAATGGCCCAAGCGCGTGTCGCGTCGTCAAAATCGCTTGCCGATTGTCGGGGTCGTAGCTCCCTGGGCATCACTTTATCGTCACCGACGAGGGTTGGGTCAACCCGCGGCGCAAGAGCTTCTTGGCAACCAAACATTGATAGGGTCGCGGCCGCCAAGGTACCTGAGGGAATGGTGGCAGCCGCGAGGGAAATCGTACTAGCGGTGGTGGCCATGGCGACAGCGTGGAGACGGGGGCAACCAAGGGGCATCTGCATCAAGTCAGAAGCAGCCGTTCAACGGTATCAATGGAGTTTCCGCAGTCCCGACCTCAGACGAAATGCTATCGTTGCAACCCGGACACGACATAACGAGTGCAATGCAATGATAGCGTTGAACCCCAGCAGTACCTTTGGTCACGGCAATACTGCCATGGTCACGTCAACCCCTCTGCCGCCGAGCTCTGCTGGTCCGCCGAGCTCTGCTGATGGTACCGGGATGTACAACTGGGTCCCACCCCTAGTACAGAACGACAAAGTGATCATGGGTGGCCTCGCGATGTTGCCCATTGCTCGCTATGGAAAATTATGTTTAGTTTTCCGCAGTACTGAATATGTGGTGTCCACGTTAATCAACGTTGCGCACGTTCCTGGCCTGGGGTTGAATCTGTTTTCTCCACGCGCTGCAGGGAAACAACCGGCCGTGGTAATTGATCCGGTCGGGGTCCACGTCACGCCCGGGCGCTCAGTTTTTCCGAGCAATGATGTTCGTAGCCAGCTGCCTGCCACGCGCAAGGTGTATCAGTAGCAGCCTACTCCAGCGCCTGTCAAATCGGGGTGGTAGGATTACCCTCAGTTACCGCCGCGACGATTGCCCCCGTCAAAATGCCCGTCCACATCAAGTCCCTGGTCATTGACGATATACATATATGATATGCGCACGCCCATCCCGGAAGTTTGCATGAGACTGCTAGGCAAATGGGGTTTCGCCTAACGGGAGATTTTCGAGGTTGTGAGGGATGTTCGATGTCTAAGGGGAACCGCCAGCCTCTTCGAAATACTGCTCTCCCCCGCTCGGAGCTCGGTTGTCCGTCTATCTGTCGGGACCCAAGCTCGCCCAGTCGGTCGGAGGTGCACCCTGTATTATGCTCATAAGGACGGCTTCTCGCGTTTTGGCTGGACCTACTTCATGAAACAGGAGTCCGACGCCGGTGCAACATTCAGCGGTTCCTAAACGACATTCGTGACAGCACGAAGCCATCAGTTGTCGGTTGCGTCGGATCTGCCGGTGGGGGTGAAGTTCAGGGGTGGAGCAGTCAGGGAACTGTACGGCGATTGCGGCATCCGGCAAGAATTCACCACGCCGGACACGCCGCAGTTGAACGGTGTCGTGGGAGATGGGAGAGGGGTCTGGCCATCGTCCAGGAAGCCGCACTAGTCGCTTGCCTTGAGGCGCCGCGCCTTTTTCCCGATGCTCAAACGCCTGTGACCGCCTCTCTGTGGGCCGAAGCGTCGTGCTGCTAGGCCAATGAGGCTCTAAGTCGACCCGCCAGCCGGTTTTATGGCTCGGCGCCGCCGCTGTTGATAGTGCAAACGGTGGTGCCTGCTGCTGTTGCGGCAGCTGCGGCGACATCGATGCGGTTTCCGGAGGGTAGATGTTATCAAGTTCATGCGCCGCCCGGCCGGCTCGGGTAGCGTGAATGGCTCCCGAGGGTAGGCCCACGTCACATCGCGGGTACGCACGGCCCGGGACCTATTGGTTGCTTCCACCATTCAGGTGGAGGCATATCTCGGCTTTGGGTGACGCATTGCTATAATATCGCGTCGAACGCGGCAGTGGCTGGGCTTCAAGAACGGCAGCATCGACAGGGGATGCACCGTGCGCCGACGCTGTCGATGCTGCCGGTTTTTAATCCAACTATCGCCGCGTTCTCCCTAATACTATCGTACGGCGGCACCCAAGACCTAGATATGCTTCTACCTGAATGGCGTTACTGGCACGGCGCCGCTGCTGTCGATGCTGTCGTTCTTGAATCCCGGCCACTGCCGCGTTCGCCCCGATAGCAAGGCGGCATCCAAAGCCGGGACATGCTTCTTCCTGCATGGCGGGAGCGACTACCCATTGTCTTCGTTTAATTTCAAGCTCCCGTTCGGCGCGGTCGTGTATACCCGTGATGGGACGAGCCCGCCCTCCCAAGCCATCCGCGCTTCGCCCCGACAGCAAGGCTGTAACCAAAGTCGGGACTTGCTCCTACCTGTATGGCGGAAGCGACCACCCGTTGCCTTCGTTTAATTTTAAGCTCCCGTTTGGCGCGGTCGTGTATTCCCGTGATGTGACGTGGGTCCACTCTCGGAAGCCATCCGCGCTTCCCGAGCCGGCCGACCGGCCAGGGGAAACTTGTCAACATCTACCCTCCGGAACCGGCATCGACGCCGCTGCCGCAACAGCAGCAGCAACCGCCGTCTACGCTTCCACCTTCACCACCGCAGCCACCGCCGTACCGTGTCACCCGCTAACTGGGCAACCACTTGTCCGGGCCGGGAGACGGCGACGAGCGGCAACCGGGGCAGACGCGAGCGCAAAGCGGAGCTCATCGAATGGGTCTGTTGTGGACGCGGGCGAAGCGACACGACATTGCGCAGGCATTTGTGGATCGCTGCCCGCCTAGCCAGCCCCTCGCTAAACTGCCAACGTGTCCGGCGAGCGAGCTGTCAGCACCGACCTTGTTCACCGATGCGAACGTATCCGAGTTCAGGGATACCTGGCACGAGGTGAAGGCGAAAGAGCCTCTCAGTCTATGTGCCGTGGGGACTTTCGGCGAGGGTTAGTGACCAAGAGGCGCGAACGTGATCTCGGCGACATGCGCCGTTGCATGGAACACAGACGAGCACGAAGGCAAAGGGAAGGCTAGTAGCTAGAGGTATTAGTCAGCGTGGGGGGGGTTGATTGCTTTGAAGATTTTTGCCCCCAACACCTACCGCGGCTTGCATGCATTTGTTGACTGCCACATCGTGTGAATTTAATTTTTTGATATTTTTCATTTCGATGCCGAGAAGCTTTTATTCAGTGGGATCTTGAAGAGTTTTTTTTCCTGCTCTTGCCACAGGGCTGCGGTAGCGTATCTGGTAAAGTAGTGTGTTCGAGCCGCCGCCTTCACGACCTTAAGCAAGCATCGTGCTCGTGGCACGATCGGTTTCTAACCCGCATGAAAACCCTTGGTTTTGAGCAAATAGATATGCTGCAGTGCATGTAGATTACGTTTTTTTGAGGACTTGAACAAACTATATAGTTCCCGTCTACAACCTTGGTGGTATGCAGGACGCCATTTTTTTCAGGGATAAGAGAAATTGGTTCGCTGACTACTTCCCGGGGATTTTTCACGAACAAAATCGTGGAGAAGTTTGGTGTTGTCTCTAACCGCGCGATTCCCGCTGTTGTTGGTCTGAAGCTCGAAACATTCGAGAATAATGAGCCCGAGGTACAGTAGCAGGTAGCCTGATGTGGCTTGCAAACCAGACCAGGCCCCACATCTCGAATGCCGTAAGAGCGGTAGCCAGATATGCCCATGCACCGAAATATGTACACTGGGGGGGCAGCATTGAGTACTTCAAAGTGGTTGACGACCACGAGTGATTTTGGTACTACTTATCAACGAGGTTCTGGATAATATTTTGATGCGTTTGCCGATGCGGATGGTGCCAGTAAAGAAACAGATCGGAGGTCAGTGTCTGGTGGAGTAGTGATGTGTGGAGGCGCAGCAGTAAGCTGGTTTCTAGGACGCAGGAATGCGTTACGCTTTGCACCACGGAGGCCGAACACTCGGCCGTGTCTGAGAGTGCCAAGGGGGCCCTTTTTACAACGCACGTGTAGTGTTTTATTTTTCCTGCTCACGGCGTACCATGCATGAAGGTTTTCGAGGGCAACCAAGGTGCAGTACAGTTGGCACAGAATCCCATAACGAACTCGAATTCGAGGCATATCGACGTGCATCATCATTTGACAGAATTGGGCTTTCAACGGGGATACGATGGTCATCCATGCACATAGCGTCGGAATACCAGCATCCTGATTTCCTGACGAAGCCTTCTTGAGTACGGATTATGTTTGTTGCACCGTGATATTTTTATGAATTTGAGTCATGTGTTGAGATGTGAAACATAGGATATTGGGATCTGTCATGAACAAATAAAGCTGTCGACGAATGCAGAACGAAATAATAGATCGAGTGGCTAGGTATCGGTTCGACTAGCTCTTACAGATTTTTTGCTTGTATCGTCCTCTCCTTCGTGTTGCTTCGTCCGTGCAGCAGATATCTGTCCTTCCTGTCCTTCCTGAGAACAGTACGTATGCTTTCTGTCTATTACGGGCGGGCATAGTTAACAGGACCTATGGTATACATAAAAACCTATATGTTTAACAATTTTTACTAACAATATTTGGTCCTGTTAACTATGGCCCCCCGTAATAGCAACCTTTCTCAACTCATTGCGTCATTTGTGTTCTGCTTCATTTCTGTTTTTTCTTTGGTTTTGTTATCTTTTGTTCTTGTTTTCTGCACTTGCTTGACACTTGAATATGCGATTGTTGTTTTTATTTTTTGGTCTTCCTTTGTCTCACAGTCTGTGACCACAGAATCAGTATCTCTCTAGGATAAGGAACCAGGACGGACACTGGGTTTACTGTTGAAGCTGGGTAGAAAGAACGATTTAATGTGAAGACAACAACAAATCAGTTTTTACGTTTGTGTCAGGAATTTGTGATAAGCATAATATGTTAAGGATTTATTATCGTGCTGGGCGCCGAGTAGGGGGGCTGTTGGTTATACTCCCTGTGCAGCAACATTGCTTTGTGCTAGGCTGCAGGGAGTTCCACATATTGGTAGGCATTTGCCAATTGGCGCTACATACAGCAGTATCAAGATTCGTGGTATTGCGTGTCGCCATGTTCCCACACCGGCGTAGTCCTCGATCTGCTTGATCTCGTCCTAATGCATATACCTCGAAGCATGTATCGACGAGGACGAGGAATCCCCCCGATACCGGCATGTCTTCCGAGGAAAGACTTCCAGCTTATCTATCTGTCCATACGGTGGCATGCGGAACGAATCACCTTGGGAGTAGATTGCTGGGAAGACGAGGAGCAGGGTAAACGAGGGTTTGCCAAGGAAGTAAAATTAAAATGTCAGGAGGAGCCGTTAGGAAGAGAAATTGGGACGTTCGTTGGCTCAGGATCATAGAAACGAGATATTGGTGCTGCGGTGTTACAGGGTATTCGATTTACAGTCCGTCTGACTGGAACATGTACGATGCATCGCCGGAGGGTAGAATAAATAATGGTAATGATACCCAGTCGGTAGGCAGTGGAATACGGGCATTAACCCCCGTGAACGCCAAAAGGATTAAATTGCCCTGACGCATATTATGTATAACCTTGTTCCTCTTTTTTGCGCGAATCCCTCCGCACTTGCCGTCACCCCTCTCCCTCGGGGTGGCCTCGGGCACAACGGCAACACGACACCTCTCCGCACCGCCTTCCAACTGGGCATCAACTTGCGGCACACCAAACAGTGGTGGCGTTGCTGAGTCTCACGTGCGCGTGTATGTTGGGCCTCCACCAGCTAAGGTGCCGTGTGAAGCGCGTCAATGACCTCTACCTCCGGCTGGTGGGGGTTCTTCTCCGCCCTCATGAAATACGCGGCCTGCCGGGTGCCTTCTGGTTCGTGTTGGGGGCAACGCTCGCCGTGGCGATTTTCCCCAGAGATGTCGCTCTTCAGAGGTGCGGAATGCGGGGTGCACGGGTCCGTCAGTATCTCTTTCAGCAACATGTTGTAGTTATCTTCCTAATTTACTGTACTTGTTTGTTCGGACTAGCAAGACGTATGCGCGGCACGGAACAGAGCACGGGCACGGCGCGGCACAGCGTTGAGACAAGGCACGGGATTCTGGCGTGTATGCCACCTTCTCCTGCCGTATGCGTCTTGCGTTTGGGGGCGATTCGGTCAGACTGTGTTGTTCGAACGCCCGCCGATGCCGAGAACGCTTGCGCCGATTGGACTATATGGTCGGGATTGGGGTGTTTTTTTTTATAACTTGTGTTTCTTGTCGATTGGAGCGTACGGAGTCAATCAACCGTGCGATGCCTGAAAGGTGAATGCTCTCGATTTCACGGACTTTTTGACGGGCACTGTTGGAGGCGGCGAAAGCAAACCGTGGAGTTTGGCCCTCCTTGGGTGGATTTTGCCGCCTCCCTTCTGCGTTCCTTCCTTATAACCGTAGAGTACTATTTACGAACCTTCCTCTATCCCGCTTTACCGTGAGCTACCAATCACTTCTTTCGCTTGGCGCTCGTCGGACGCACTCTAACGCTCGGCCCAACTATCCCCACTGCAACCGGCCGGTTCGTCAAACATCCCACCCAGCATTCTGCACCTTTCTTTGGGAGATCCGGTCGCTTCCATAATTGGCGTTATGATGGGCGACAGGAATCGCGTCCTACCGGCAGGGAAATCTCTGGCGGTGAGAGGCGCTGCGTGCACACAACGTACTGTGGCGTATTGCACGGTTTTGGTGTTACCTTGTTGCTAATGCTGCTGCTCCTGTTCCTGCTGCTGCTGTTGCTGGCACTGCTGATTTCTTTCCTCGACGCCGACTCAGAACCATCACGCGTACGCGTGCTTCCGCTTGGTGGTGGTGTGTCCCACGCGGCGTGGTGTGCGTCCCCAGCAGTAGTAGCAGATTTCGCGAGACCCTCCGGCTCAAAGGGAAGCATTAATACCACCCGTTTTTGCGCTCGTACATGCCTTGCGCCACTGCCATCTTGTCGATTTTGTTTCATCCCGCCTCAACTAACCTGTCGCACAGCCTTCGTTCCTGGCTGAAAATGAGTCAACCCTAAATAGAGCTACGCGCCCAAACAATGTATCCGGTGTACGCATATTTAGCCGCACGGCACCTACCCGTTGATTCGGCCGCGCGGGGAAGACAAAAATAGCGTCAGTTTGTACGAGCTTCATCTGCCTTTTCTTCCACAAATGATAATCGACGAGCAGATGCTAACCCTGTACCGTATGCGCTAGAAATGAAGGTAACCACCAGGAGGTGAGAAGGAAGAACACCTGTGACCATGGCTTGTCCGAAAGGCCGCTGCGGGCTAAACCTCCTACGAGTTGAGCTGAAAACAAGAATCGACAGTTCAAACGGGAAACTAAATATTAATAGGTGTCGGCGTGAACTGGCGTGACTAACGTTCCCTCGGCGCCACCTCTCCCTTGCTTGCCGCACCTTGACCACCCAAAAATAAATAAAATGATGTACATGCGGAAAGGGTTCTTTGGCGGCGTTCATGACCTGTGCAACGGTGACGCTGCTGCTGTTTGGCTGGTGCCGGGAAGAGGAGGCGCTGGGAGAGAACCCGCGAAGCTTTGGTCACCCCAGCACTCCTACTAGCGGCCTCAGCAGCATCCAATATCCTGGCGGTCTTGGGGGCTGTACCGCCGGGAGTGAAGTAAGCGATGCATCCCTCGTGCTGACTGCAATTTTGGGTGGCTTCAGCGGGGTTGTCGGGGAAGCTCTTCCGCTAGGAGTAGACGACAACTTGTCCATGCCTTTGGTATCGGGCGCGATCTTTTTAGCACTACAAAAATACGTCGGCGAACCAGGTCCTTTTTAGCGCGAGGCGTGAGTGCGATAAACGTCAAGGGGTACCTTGCAGAGTGTGTCTGCGGGTACATGGGTAGCGCTCTCCTCGGAGTTTGCCGAATGAGTGGAGATAATCGTGGTGGTCGGTTGTATCCAGGGGGGAAGGGGGGGAAGGTGTCGAAACAAATTACACAGAAAAGACAACGACATATCGTTTCGCTACGCTTGTCGTTTCTGTCAAAGTTCACTCAGGTGTGGAATATTTTGAAAAACTTGAATACGACGGTGTAATCAACAGGTACCAGGTGTATTGTATGGACATCAACAACAGAAAATGCAGCCATCACGGAGCCGATACTTGCGCATTTTCTATTTAATTTTATGGCTCTTACTGGGTACCAGAGGTGTAAATAGTGTTGTAGAGTTGCCTCGGCCAAGACATATACGCTGGTGCTTTGTATACCAAGAGAACGTGCACCATGAGTTGGCTCCTGTAGATGATCCGCAAAGCTCAACCCCCTCGACCCGAGAGACGTCTCTCACGTCATGAGGATAACGCAGTCTCTTCTATAGCTTCCTAGCTCTCACGTCACGTCATGAGGGTAACGCGGCCTCTCCGAAGGCTGCGTGGACAAGCCGGTGATTCAGCTAGAATCGTTTGCGTGCGTGGAATTTTGCGCAATGAACCGAAGTCGAAGCATGCTGGGTGCCCTATAGGTCGCCTGGTTCATACCACTCCTGCATTGCAGGCGCAGTCGCAATCTCATGAATATCTCTCGTCGGCGGGTCGGGTCTAGTTGTGACCAAGATACTTCTCGGGCCTCACGGATCCCACGAACGTACCTCTGTACTCGTAGCGTATGACTCTACGAGTATTGCTCGTGTAACGCGTGGTCTGTGGTGGACGGGGGGGAGCAAGGATACGCTTGTCACGAATCACTGGTACCTGGTGTGTAACACCGGTACAACAAGCCGATTTGCTGGTTGGCGACTTGCAAATTTCCAATTGCAAGATTTCGGTCAGGTGGTGGGTTAAGGTTGATCCGCTTGTGCTGCGGGTGATGTGTGTGACGCAGTGACACATGCCTGCCATATACTTCGGATGGTGAATGCATTGAATCGGTTGTCGGGCACAGCCCTCATGACCGACTGTCTATATCGAGTGCCTCCGCGTGCGGACCGAGACCAACGTACCCAAAAAAGTCCGCACGACTTTGCTGCATTCACGTTTTGGAGAAAACCTTCTCGGAAGCAAGACATGAGGTAATGGGTACTGTTGCAGTAGCGAAAGGATTATTGATAGGAACGGGTTAGAGCCTTGCTTGGCTTGGTAGCGGAAGGAGCGCTGCCTCTCAGGCGTTCCGAGTCCCCAAAGAAACGCACAGGAAATCCCCAAAGTAAGCGACATAATACGCGTTCCAGGCAGTTAGTTGCCTCGTCTTGCTTACGGCAGGCAAGTCACGCTCGGGCAGTGAATGAACGAAGGCGGCGCCTTTCAAAGGTTCCTTTGCCTCCATTTTGCGCCTTACAATTTTTTCATGGCAATTTTCTCTCGCGGCCGACGTCCCACGAAGGGGATCGCGTGTTGGGTGGGTCTGTTCGTGTCCCAAACTTGATACCTGGTAATCTCTACTGGTATATAGCATACCAGTACGAATTATGTTCATGCTGAGTACCAGTAGGCGACAAATAGGATACTTCATCCCAGAATGAGAGCATGTCCGGCAAAGTATCGACTCAGGTTTTCCGGTTCCGAAGTCGATCGACGTGTTCGGGCTGATGTGCTTGGTGTATGGTCGGATAGTCAGTTTGTACGAGGGTCAGATTAACGACCAACCCTGTAAATGATACGTAAAAACGGCTGTGTCGGCAAATGCCGAAAAAATACTCCAAACTAAAAAAACAGTCTGCCTCTGGCAGCAACTCACTTCCTCCCAGCACTGTCACGACAGGTTAGCAGAGGCCGGGTATTTGCGACGCGTCAGGAAGTAAGCGAGACGAGAGATGCATGTCGTGTCTTGATCAGCTTCTTCGCCGATACCCGATCCTGTGAACGTCCTTGTATCAGCTTCTTCGCGATACCCGACTGCTTTACATACTCCAATTCCAACGAAATGAATTTGGTGTGCGCTTCACCTCATCCGTTCCGAGGGTTACTCACGGCATGTTCCGAGACTGAGCTGTGGGTCCAGAGGTGTTTGGGCGATGAGTGTGCCACTTTTAGCTCTATCATACGATACCTGGTACCAGGCGCGTCTCTTAAGTTTCTCTCTTGTGCGTATGTATACGTACCATGGGTTCATCCTTCTGCCGTTCTTCATACGATAGATGGCTAAATAATGATTACACGGGTATGTGGTGGGGTATACCAGCACCCGGGATATTCTTGGTGGGCGTACCGAACTTCCGGAGGTGCCGGGTGCCGATATTGAGGTCGTTCCGTACTTACCGAAGTGTCGGGTGCCGGTATTGAGCATCGCAGCCCTATATATGAGCACGAGGGGACACAAAGAAGTAGTCTTGGAATGTAGCCACCGTTTGTAGTCTGATGTGAACATTAAACGGGGATAATACTCCTGGCCAGCGAAGTGCCTGGTATATACCGGTATATCGTACGGGAGCAGACCGGAGTAATTTTTCATGTCGATCGAGAGATGCTGACGGGTCGTGGGACAAGGCACAGGGATAGACATTGCCGGCAGGCAACCCGTTTCAAGTCGGTCGAAGCCCAGTGAACGTTTTGTGTCGATCCGCTGTCTAGACGATAAGCATCAGAAGCTATCGGCGGAAGCCTCTCCGGGCACAGCCGCATGATATACTGTTTCTGTACATAGGGTCGATCTTTGCGAGGAGTGTTTTTCAGTTTTCTTCGGTATTTTCCTGTAGGAAAAAACCGAGAAATACCGAAATTTCGTGAAAATACTGAAATAAACCTAAAAACACAGTCCTCGTTAAGATCGACCCTATAGATGAGGCATTCTTTTGATCGAAACACCATTTCAGTGGAATTGTGGCGTTCGGTACACATGACACGGGAGGAGGGGTGGGGTTTCGCGCAAACGACTTGTCCGTGTCTCACCTGCCCGTGGCCGCACCGTCGAAGCGAACGTCCTGTCGATCGTTGCAAAATGTTTCGTGAAGTCATACTTGGCCGGCGCTGGATTGAGAAAAAGGGGCAATAATTTTCTTGAAGAAAGGGGCTCAATTTTATGTGTGGTGGTTTGAGATTTAGTCCAGACGCGAAACCTAAGAAAGTACACTCTTAGGAACATGTTGGCCTCGCTGGGCGGGAGTGTGAGATCTGTACGATCTAGTTTAAGTGCGTATGCACCTGATGATGTCTAAAAACGATTTGAGACTCTTGCTCTGCACGATTTAGGCTTGGTCTGGGTAGGTAAACGCGACCTTTACCAGTAAGTAGATATTTTACCTGGCGGGACCTGTACGATCTACCAGTTAGATAACAAGAAGAGCTGAGACTCTGTTATAAAGCTTTTACCCGGTATATATGTATGGTCCGTGCAGTACAGTTTGTCCAATCTGTCTTCGGCTAACAACTTTCGAAATTCGACGAATTGTAAGACACGCTCACCACAACGAATGGTGAGCACCAGGGCTGAGCGAACACATACCTGGTACCGTTTTGACATGTTCTTTTTCGGCCGCTCTAAAATCAAGCAAGTTCCAGGTTGTCAAAGGCAAGAACATAAATCAGCTATTATAAACAAAACCGCAAATAAAATCGGCGAGCAGTCGGGAATGCTGAACCTGTTTGGGCCACTAGAATAAAACGGAGAAGAAACGACACATGCGACCACGGTTTGTCCAGAAGCTGGAAAGTCAAAGGGAGATAACCCCCCCGAACAAAACACGCGATTGGCCTGTTTCTAAATCAGGTACCCCACTCAAAACTCGTAACTGACACGATCTTCTAATCGACGCCGCAGCCGCAGTATATATCAACTTTAAAACGAAGAATAATTTCGTTTTTATGTTGCGATCCTCTGCGGTAGAGACATCATCTGTATTCGTCTGTCGGTTAATATCAAGAAACCCCGCTGTAGCCCATTGCCGCCGTAGATCTGTCACGTTCGTCAATTCCACTCTTCTACTATTACGGGGGGCCATAGTTAACAGGACCAAATATTGTTAGTAAAAATGGTCAAACATATAGGTTTTTATGTATACCATAGGTCCTGTTAACTATGGTCCCCCGTAATAATAGTATGTTTCGAAAGAGTCTGGTGCATCACTGCCAATAACACGAAGCATAATTTTTTCTGGCATGTCGAATGCCCTCTACGAACCACGACGAATATCCCACACCCCCGCCCAGTACGACCACGAGTAGTACCGATAGCCAGCACGCAGACACTCAGTCTGAGCAAAACCCCGCCTGGTGGGGTGTCGTCTGTGCCGTTCCCGACTAGTCTCTCTCGTGGCACTCACCAACTCCAGCTGCGACTTGACAAAAAAAAGACAAGCAAGCTGAGAACAGCGCTCGAATGCATTTCGTCGAGGGCAATAACAATTATTGACGCTTGGGAAGGAGGAGTGGGCCCTTGCGGTTGGAGGTGGCAGGGTCAGGGGTACGGGGAGTAAAGGCAGTAGTGGTAGTACTTGGCGGGCGGGATCGAGCATATGGTGAAAGAGCTACAGAGAGAGCGAGACGGCAGGGACTCTCTCCTAGGTAGTACCGATAGCACTGTAAACCAGCAACACCGCACGACCTTCTGCGCGTTGAAACCTGCGCGTAGCAGTCATAAACCAGCCATTTTGACGGACTGCAGGTATTTTGGTAGATGCTTCTTCGGGAGTGCTTGGAAAGGAGGACTGGGCCCTTGCGGTTGGAGGTGGCAGGGTCGGGGGTACCGGAAGTAAAGGCCGTGGTAGCACGTGGGGGGGGGGGGTGTTCGATAGGAGAGATGTACTCGATCCCATGCATGGCCGTAGTCGTATGACCATAGACCCTCGCATCCCTACAATGCCGGGACGGAGCATGTCGGGTTTTCACCGACCAGGCAGACATTGCTTGCACCAAGCGCGAAGCGCCGTGAGGTGTCTGGCGAGTCGCATGAAGGGTGAGCTGCATCCTACTAAGAACCGCTTTTGAGGCGGACTTGCATAAGGACGACTGCTTCAATGAGTTGATTTAATTTCCGGTGTAGGCATTTCCAGAGACAGCAATGGGAATACTATGTAACTGCCTCTTGGGTGCCTTACCTTGAACAGCACGTGGGGGGGGGGGTCGATAATAAGGTGGAAGAGCTACAGAGAGAGCGAGACGGCAGGCACTCTCTCCTAGGTACTACCGATAGCAGTGTAGACCAGCAACACCGCACGACCTTCTGCGCGTTGAAACATACGCGTAGCATTTATAAACCAACCTTTAAGATGGACAGCGGGTTTGTGGTAGAAGGTGGAAGATGTACAGAGAGAGCAAGAAGGCAGGGGCTCTCTCCTACAGTAGGTCCTGCCGATAGCAGTGCAGACCAACAACATCGAACGACCTTCGCGTTGGAACATGCGCGTAGCAGTTATAAACCAGTCATTTTGATGGACTGCGGGTTTTTCGCAGATGCTTCTTCGGGAGTGCTTAGGGGGGAGGACTGGGGCCTTGCGGTTGGAGATGGCAGGGTCAGGGGTACGGGAAGTAAAAGTAGTAGTAGTGGTAGTAGTAGTAGTAGTAGTAGTAGTAGTAGTAGTAGTAGTAGTAGTAGTAGTAGTAGTAGTAGTAGTAATAGTAGTATTAATAGTAGTAGTAGTAGTAGTAGTAGTAGTAGTAGTAGTAGTAGTAGTAGTAGTAGTAATAGTAGTATTAATAGTAGTAGTAGTAGTAGTAGTAGTAGTAGTAGTAGTCGTAGTAGTAGTAGTATGAGGGGGGAGGGGTTGGAGGAGGTAGAAGAGCTACAGAGAGGAAAACGGAGCGACACCGCACAGCCTTCTGCGTGTCGAAACATGCGCGTAGCAGTTACAAACCAACCATTTTATAGACAGCGGGTTTTTGGTAGATGCTTCTTAGGGGGTGCTTAAGGAGGGGAGTGATCGTGTTTTGGTGGATGAAATGGAGGGATGTTAGTTGTGGTAGTCTTGATGAGCGTCACATCAGTTCTGATTTGCCGTATGATGCTGCCGCGTTTTGTTCTGGAGAGTTTTTCACTTTCTGTTCCTAGGTCTTTTTCAGAACAACACTTCACATTGTCGGATGGCAAACATAATAATGATTAAAACCGCAAATATCTCGCGAATATCGTTTCAACAATAACAAAAATATATCGTATCACCTGCGTAGAGACGGAAATAATCGTTTGGGGACCTTATTTCTACATCTATTGGATGGAAAACTTGTAAGATTGAAACATACATGACTTCCGGATTCAGTTTTTTGCCTGTTTCTTATTCCTTTTTGGTTCTAATAAGTCGGAATATCGGATGACTTGCAGAACCCGGACAGCTATCCAAATCGGTTGTCTAAATAGTCCTATGAGAAGACTACCCTTCATAACATTGAAATACCAATATTTCTGATTGTATCAAAGTATAGATGCGAAATATATTCGCCAACTTTTTTTTTGTTTCCAGAAACATCTGCGCAGAAAGCCGAGCGTGTTAGAGTTACTCTTGAAACTTCGATCGGGTATACAGACTAGGAGAAACATGTACCTATCTATGGTGATGGGGAAAACATGTTGACCAAAACTGGACGGACTTTACGCGTAGGCTGTTTGGGCAGGCAACCAAATTTCAATTCCTTCATGAATAGAGTAAAAAAATATCCGCCCTTAAGAATCGCGATAATCGAGGGTCAAGAATCTCATGTAATATTCGTGAAAGTTGGGGTCAAGAATCGACGTCAGAAAATGAAGTCAAATTGCGCCTCAGGCTTATTTGTGAGTAGAGTGGTTTGAGAATTACTCCAACCGGAAAACCTATGAGTAGACTCGTACGTAGAGTAGGAATAGCAGACTCAGTACTTCAGACCCCTCTAATAACTGCGCCACGTTTGCGCAACACACAACATACTACTATTACGGGGGACCATAGTTAATAGGACCAAATATTGTTAGTAAAAATGGTTAAATATACAGGTTTTTATGTATACCATAGGTCCTATTAACTATGGTCCCCCGTAATATTGAAATTAGGGGGGGATGGTTGTCGCCTTCAGGTGTGTCCCGGAAATGTAGACGTAGCTCTCAAGAATTTAGCTATTGGTTGCTGGAATCAAGGTTACAATACTAAGGTGGAGATTTTTATGTCAGCCAAGCAAATTTTCCAATAAGAAGGCTGTTTTTATGCGGGGCTATTTTTTTAGGTTGCAGACAGAGGGTTTTTAGCTTTCAAGTTCGTTTTAGCCTCGTAGAGCGAGGATGAAATCGAGCCGGCTCGCCTAGGAATGAATTTAACTACCTACCGTGAAGAGCAATGAGTTCGCACAGGGATGTTATCGTGTTCTCGACAACCGTAATGGTGCTAAAGTCGATTATTTCTGTATTTTCGGAAGGCTCTCGACCAGACCTATCCGAAAATATTTTTCGCGGTTGTTCCGTTTTGGCAGCCTTCCCCCCATTCAGGAAAAATCGAGCGCTGAAAACCGATCGCACCAACCCCTGTGCGAACTCAACACTCTTTACGGCACTCTCGAAAAGGTGCCCAGATCATTATTCGCTGCCCCTGGAGGGTCGCAGTTGCGAGGATTCCGACGATCGACGTTGTTGTACGTTTTGACGAATGTTCATGGGCATCCCATAGGAAATGCAACCCACGGACAGCTCATGGATAGCCCACGGACATGAACCCACTATCGGTCCACGGATAGGCCACGGGCATCGCCTGGGCAGCTCATGCATATCCCGCGAGCAACCCCCGGATATTCTATGGGCAGACCAAGGACAACATGCGGACAGCCCATGGACAGTCCGCGCATGCCCCATGGGCAGCGCACGGACATCCCATGGGCAGCGCACGGACATCTCATGGGCATCTTGAGGACAGCTCGCGGACAGCCCACGGACAGCCCGCGAGTTGTCCATGGGCAGCCAGCGGACAGCTCGCGGGCAGTCATGGGCAGCCCGTGAAAGGCTCATGGAGAACCCGCGGACAGCCTGCGGACAACCTATTGACAGCCTACAGAGAACCCACGGGAAGCCCATAGACAGTCCGCAGACACGGCCCAAGGGAATCCCATAGGCAACCCACGCGCATTCCATGAACAGTCCACGGTCAGTCCATGGACAGCCTACGGGTAGCCCATGGGCAGCCAGCGAGTAGTCCATGATCATTCCACGGACATCCCGCGGACAGTCCGCGGGTTGTACATGGCCAGCTCGCTGACAGCGCACGGGTAGTCATGAACAGCCCGCGGGTAGCCCATGGGTATCCAATGGGTAGCCCACGTACACCCCATGGACATCCCACGGGTAGCCCATGAGGTGGGTAGCCCGCGAACAGCCCATGAGCAGCCCGCGGGTAGCCCATTGACAATCTATGGGCAACCCGCAAACAGCCCACGGAGAGCTCGCGGACAGCCCGCTGACAGCCCGCGGGTAGTCCTGGACAGCCCGCGGACAGCCTGCGGACAGCCAACAGACAGTCCACGGACACCCCATGGGCATCCTATGGGCAGCCCATGCACATCTGATGGACAGCCCGCCGGTAGCCCATGGGCAGCTCGCGGGTAGTCCATGGACAGCCCGCGGGTAGTCATGGACAGCGCATGGACAGCGCACGGACAGTGGAGCCCACAGACGGCTCGCAGACAGCCCACGGCCAGTCCACGAACAACCCGCGGACAGCTCATGGGCAAGGTAGCCCACGCGCATCCCATGGACAGCCTGCGGACAGCCCGCGGGTAGTCCATAAACAGTCCACAGACAGCTCGCGGGCAGTCCACGGACAACCCACGCACATCACACGGGCAGCCCACGGACATCCCATGGACAGCTCACGGGCAGCCCCCTGACAGCCTGCGGACAGCCCAAAGACGGTCCACGCACAGCCTGTGGCTAGTCCGCGGGTATCCCATGGACAGGTCGCGGACAGCCCACGGGTAGCTCACGCTTAGCCCATGGGTGGCCCTCGGACAACCCGCGGACAGCCTGCGGACAGTCCACGGACTGCCCATGGAAATCCATCGGACAGCCCATGGGCGTCCGATGGGCAGCCCACGGACAGCCAGCGGGCAGCCCATGCACATCCCACGGGCAGCCCACGGACAGGCCGCGGACGGCCTGCGGACAGCCCATGGGCAGTCCACAGACACCCCGCGGGTGTCGGGCAGCTCATGGACAGCCCGCAGGTAGTCCGCGAGTAGCCCATGGATAGCCCGCGGACGATTCGCGGACAGTCGATGGATAGCCCACGGGTGGCCAACGGAAAGCCCTTGTGTGTAGGGTGGAGACCGACCGTCATCCGTGTAGGCTGTACCGCCTAGGTTGGAGGTTCGAGTCTCGTCAGATCCCCGAAACTGCGTTCCCGACAAGTTGCCAGATCACCATGCTAGTCGACGAGCAGCGAGAATGCCAAACCTGGAAGCGATACAAGGTACCGGCGCGTACCGGTGGGTCGACGAGAGTTTACACCTGAAGTTTAGAGGGTCGTAGTTTTGAACGAATTTCATTACTAGTTTTGAACGAATTTCATTACACAATGTGCTTTTTTTCTTGGCGTCCTTGTATTATTGAGCGAAAGTTTGGATGTGGATGAGCGGCAGAATATTCTCCTTCTAGGCGGTTGAGCTCGGGGTAATTTTTTCCGCAGGGTTTTTTTTCCACATAAACCTTGTCAAGATGTTACTAAAGCCAGGACTGAATCAACACCGATTTGACAAACTTGATGGGAATCGGCGAGCAGTAGCAGTACTTAACCATCAGGGCGATGATGAATACGGCGCACATTGGGGTGGTACAAGGGACAACTGTACACCACACCACCCGTGGTCCAGAATGCGGGTTAGGGTGAAAAACGTACTTAAAAGGAGGTATTTTTGTATAGCGGTTATAGGTGACATATCTATGTACAAATAGAACATCCCTAAGAGTGCAACTCTTTTGCTCTCCAGGCAAACGAAAAACACTGCGTACATTTCGCAATACATGTTTGAAACGCGCCGCCGACACTTCCAATGGGGCACATCAGTTCTCCCCAGACGAGCATGACCGCCGACTTTTTTTTAAAGAACCAGCGGGGGGTCACCTTCGATGTTGCGGCCACGACCAGGGGTGGATGACACGGAAACAAGCCGTTTGCGCCAAGCCCGACCTTCGCGGGTGCCGTCTGGACCGAGAGCCACCATCTTCTGGCTGAAATGCAGTCTAGATCCAACAGATCACTCGCTTCGCACCAGTATCTCACAGCGCATCATACTGCAAAACACTCTGTGCAGCAGCAAGCAGTGCCCTGTATCTGGTTGGTCATCATTCCCGATTACAAGCCATTTATTTGCCCAAGACAGTAGCAGACCACGATAGAAGGGGTCATACGGCCAGGAGATGGAGTTTTGTCAACTTCGAGGAATGTATCCGAAACATGCACAGCAGTACACTATAGCCATGCCCACTGGGTTCCCCGCGCACTTGGGCGCAACGACATGTGGCCTCAGGTGGTATTTAATGCCTTTTTCGTCCATCCCAATAAATCCAGAGGCAAATCCACAAACAAGTGGTACACTTTCTTGTGGTCTCTCAAACGGATTGAAAAAGCTTATCTGTCTGACTGTTTGTCCGATGAGGGTCACTCTATGGTCACCTGCGGACGATTTTTTTATCGAAACGGCTACGCCCATGCCGCACGCATCAGGTCGAAGCCCTGGCGGAGGCGATCGTCATGGTAGAAACCACACCTCATCAGGTGCTCTGTGTGTGGAGATATCAGAGTTGACTTCCAGCATCCCAAAATCGGGGTGACAGAACAACTGTCGTTTGGTAGCAGACGAGTGATCGTTAGATAGATGCGGGCCATTCTTATGTTCTTTGATATTTGCAGGACAGGTGGTCGTTGTAGCGTTGCCTCTCATTTGTGCATTCGCTTGGGGGCAAAGTGCTTGGAATTGGACTGGTTTGCCCCCAAAATGGGACTGCAGTCCTATAATAGGTGCGGTTCCTGCAGCAATCGCTCGCCCGAGACCAGCGGAAAAGCTCTTCGTCAAACCTATTTTCAAGTGGAAAATTATTCGGGTATGAAGACCTTTTCGAAACTCATGCATCGGGTGCCCTGTGTGTGGAGTTATCAGAGTTGAGTTCCAGCATCCCAATCGGGGTGACAAATTTATTTCGAAGCGGCTACGCCCACATGCCGCACGCATCAGGTCGAAGCCCTCGCGGAGGCGATCGTCATGGTCCAAAAATTGATACTGGAACCTGTCCTGTTTGTCAACTCACAACAATAAATAGCGTGCAGAATGAGCTTCCTGTTTCTTTTGCGCTTTACAGAGCGTGTGCAGAATAAACGTTCTGTTTCTGTTGCGCTTTTGTATTGTATCCCGGTTTTTGTTTCTTTTCTGCATTCTTAGGGAAGTGTTTCGAGTTAGTTATCGGAAGCAGATTTGTCTGACCAAGTACACACTAACTTGTCGAATAAGCACGCCACCCCCCGCTCCTTGGCCGTGCATTGACAATTTAGTTATTATTGCCCAAACAATATTTCGAAAAAGGAAGGCTGTACAAGTACAAGGTGGCCCCAGCCAAAACCACACATCGTTTCACCTTTGGGCAATCAAATAAAGAAGTAGAATGTAGAATAGTGAACGGAGGAAATCTGTGGGCTTTGTGAAGAGGTATTGAATCGTTGGCACGCGTGAACAGAGGGGATGGGCAAGAGGTTCATAGAGTTGATGATGGGTTGCAGTTGGTTGAACCAGGATTACAGAGACAGGCTGGGAAGGGTTGATACAGTGAGGAAGATCATCTACCGTACAGTAGTAGTAGTAGTAGTAGTAGTAGTAGTAGTAGTAGTAGTAGTAGTAGTAGTAGTATACAGCACTCTACTCGTGTGGGTTCACGAGCAGAAGAGGTTTGTTATCCTTTAGGAGGTCGGCGAGTTGAAAGAAGAACTTTACGACAGACAATGAATATTTATATGTTATGACTGCATGGACAAGGGGAACACATGGTCGGTGACAAGATTTTGCTGAAGTGTTGATTTAAATTTGGTCCCGCTATAAAAATCAAGGCACGTACCGTAGCGGGGAGGGGGAAGAAGCGCCCGCTACGAGTATGTGAATCCGGATTCGATACGCTGGCTAATTTTCCTGCAATTCCAACTTAATTAATTATAATCAATATTATTAATATTAATAGTGTGAAGGTCGAATAGTGGGCCGAAAGTAAGTGCTGATTTCGGCCGAAAAATGTCGTGCTACTCGTAGTGAGCGTACTGCGGCAAAAACCAACATGCGGACGTATATTTTAATAGCGCGTAAATAAGTTTAAGACAGTCAGTCTCCTCGCGGTTGAGATCGAAGTGCATATACTACAATATACGATGCAGAATGTGCAGAACCCCTCTCATTGTCCTTTGTTGTAAAGAGGCTTAGATTGGATAGGCGGGGTCAACCTATTACCTTTAGCCCAACGGATTATAATACCTTAACAAATGGCGTCGACGGCAGGGCATGGGTCGTTGGTTGTGCGTTCGAATCTCACGCCCACCATGAGATTGCTTATTAAGACCTTGACGCCTTTGTTCATGTACGAGCTGGCCAGGCAAGACCCCGTCGATTCAGGAGGTCGGCCATGCAGCGCCCAATTTTACGCACTTGGAAAATAAATTTGGACACGTTGTCCATTCACCAACCGACACGTGTCGGGCCGAGCTTCTTTTTTTTTCGTTCGAGAGATACGACCGAAAATAGACCCCAAAAAATAGAAAATCGACTGAAACTCCTGCAAAAAAACGAAAAATCCAGAAGCCAGGAACAACTAAATTTTGCACGGGCGTCACAAATACTCGTACGGAAATCGCAAAATTGAGATCGCAGTAAATACATTTTTTTTCTCGTTACACTTGATTTTACCCCATTAGAACCGCAGTCCCGTTTTCGGGACAAAATACTTGAAATTTGAGTGGTTTGTCCCCAATACGGGACTGCGATTCTAAAAGGATATCTGGAATTGTTTTTGGTCATATCTCGCGGTGGGCAATGAAACTGATATCGATTTTTTCTTCTGTATCCCCAGGAACGTCTCCCACGACGATATAATCATTATATTATTACTGTAATTAGAAGGAATTTAGGTTGAAAAAGTTGTGTTTTTGAGTTATCGCCGATATATCGTCACGCTCGAGCCGAATTATCAACACAACATGTATTTAAGTACGATATTTTTTGTTCGTGCATTTCTTTTCTTACATGCACTGATGATATGTCAGGGTCAGTACCTCCAAATTTACACATTTACATTCCTATGGCCCTATGGTTCGCAGTGGTCCACAAAATACGACTCCATGGTTGATTGTCCGCGTTATGGCTGGCCCAGCTCGCATCTGTAGGGTTTTTTGGTTCGTGCTTGATAGTAGCGCCCCCGCAGTGCGTGAAGCCTCCGCAAGCCCGTGGTTGTTGAGAGTGCCGTCTTAATTACGGGGAGATATCGATCAATGGGGTCGCATTTATCGCCTATATACATCTTCGTGCTCGAACGACTTTCTCGGCTATCCACAACGACAGCAACATTGCAGCTAGCATCATCTGTCTCCGCCATGTGCGCAGCGCAATCTCGGTAGTCCCTTAATATGGTGTCCAGCCTAGCGACAGAAAAACTGAATGGTTTCCTATTTAATACCAGTTATAAAGTATGGCGTGTGAACAGGAATTTCGGGCGCCACGTAACACGCGGTGGTCAATCACAGCAGCAGCGCTCAGGGCAAAAAAGATCTCGCCGGGAGAAGGTGGTGGCGGTGGTGGATAGTACACCGCATTTAGTTCTTCGTCGGTTACTTGTGCTCGAGTTACTATTACGGGGGACCATAGTTGGCACCTATGGATTACGTAAAAACCTAAGTATATATTTAATAATGATTTACCAACGATATTTGGTCATACGAACTATGGTCCCCCCATAGTATTACTGTGAAAAGCTTTGTATTCAATTCAGTCGGCATTCGAATGGTATACTATTAGGTAGGTTTCATGGGGACGTCTTCGCTGATTTTCTCGTTTATTTTCTACAAATCAGTATTTTTTTTATTTTTTTTTTCAGTATTACAGTTTATCCATAAACGGGAAAATCAGCAATATAATACAGCAGCATTAATATTAATAGTTCTGTGTACATAGCGCACATTTCGTCTCAAAGCAAGGCATTTTTTACGCGTAGTTTTCTGCCACTGCCACTCCGGCCGCTTGGTGCAAAAACGCACGGAAACGCCGCAGTCGGATATCATCAGTGTATTTAATTGTCGTTGATTATTGTTATGTCGCAACTATTTTACATCAAAAGAGTCCTCCATGGCCTCCATTCCCGACACGAATACGACCTCTATGAACTACTCTTCTGACGCAAAATAAACAAGGTAGGGTTCGACGTGCTCCGACGACCCAACCAACGCCTGCCTGGCTCCTATTACGTACAAGCAGCTCGTACTGTGAAGTAACGCGACGTGCTGAGCAGGAGAGGGGGGGGGGGGAAGAAACTACGTTATGGTGGGGAGGGAGGGAAATTATCTATTCGAGGAATAGCTGTATCGCCATAATACATGGCGACATTGCATCGTAAGCTCCGACTACAGCAGTAACGCGACGAAGAACAGTACTGACTGACAGTGCTGCGACTTCGCTTCAAAACGCTTCTATCTTTAGACGCCAGAAAGCTGCACGGATACGTACAATCTAAATATTAAACTCCCCGCGCAAACCAGTCGACACCGACTAAAACTGGAGCCTTGCTACGTACGATACTTGAAGTGGGTACACGTAGAGGAATGCCAACGGGTGTCGGGATCACACGCCGCCAGTCCGTGCACTAGAATCTGCACCCAAGTGAGATATCAGGCAAGCAAACCGGCCAAAATCGAGAAGGCCAAACGACCAACGTTTTTGGCCGTGCTCGCAGGATCTATATATACCCCGGGCCCCCCACGCCCCTATCCATCCTCTCCAAACCCAGGAGAGTGTGAAAACCGACTTGACCGGGCGTGGCTATGTATGCATGCGGCTGCCCAGTCCCCCCACGTGGAAGCGCGACAAAAATCTACCGAAAGACAGAAATAGCCACGCCACGACACGCGCATTTCACGCGAGGTTTGTAAATCTAGACTCCTCCGCACGGGGTGCCGGTGGTGGAGATGCCGCCGTCGAGGAGAAGCATCTGCCCGCACATCTGGCTCGACGAGGGGCTGACCAGGAAAATCACGCCGTGCGCCATCTCCCAGGGCTCAGCGAAGCGACCGAGGGGGGTACGGTCGAGCATAGGGTCGCCCTTCGAGGGCTCACTGCGACGGTGGTGGGGCAGAGCAAGGGAGATGGATGGGGTGGTCGGCAGGGAACGAACGGTGCAGAAAAAATGAGGTCGAGGAAGGATGGTTTGTATGTACTGACTGACTTCGTAAGCCTGAAATGAATCTGAGGCGCTTTCACCGATTTTTAGCACAAGGGCGTTTTATACCGATTTTTAGCACAAATCAAATACTAGACAGTACAGCACCAAACGTGCATGATTTTTTGCTGGTTTTTACTGATCCAACTCTAAACCCAACCCTACTCAAGGCTCGACGTGGCGCTCGACGCGCATTTCATTCATCTCGCACACGACCATCTCGTAGCCAAGTATACCGACGAGGGTCAATAATACACCCGTCTTTGCTTAGCATAACGCCTTGCTGCCTACCTGGCACAATTGAGCGTTCAAACGGTCAAGTGCGCCATACGCCGCCTTCATGTTTACGTTTCGTTGGCTTGTGCTGCTTGAGCCAGAGCGGTGACTTGGAACACTTTTAAAAATTGATGTCATTCGCCACGGTAGGTAGGATTCGCGGATACAACCGACTCGCCATTGCACGTTCACTTACCCCCACGCCTTGGCGCCCATGTCCGTCAATACGATGGTGGGGCCGACGGTGTTGCAGTTGATGTCGTACTTCGACCATTCCGCGCTCATCACCTATCAAACGCCCCGGGCAGAGAGGGGAGGAAAGAATGCGATCAAATAATAACCCATTTACGTGGCCGCAAAATACAGAAAGAATGCGATAAAAAAATAGCATATTTACGCAAAATACAGGGTCATGCACTTACTATTATGCTCCTCATTTGTACGCATCGATCAAAAATAGACCTGGTTGATTTGAGTCTTTACTGCGGGGGCAACGGTTCTACAGCAGCATAATATTAATAGTAGATTGAATTTGACTTGTCGCGAATAAAATAAAATCAATGTGTACGGAAGCGGAGAAGGAACCACGTCGTATACACTTTTCTACGAACGAGTATTTTATACTGCTGTCGGCCCGTTCGTTGTTCGAATATATTACACATTACACCCATCCTGTAATTATGTTTTAGCACCAGAAAGTACGACTGCGCCCCGATAGCTAAACACGTTACTATTGCACCAGCCGAAAGTTCTGGGAATAATTTCGTGGACGAAAGAAAAAGAGAAAGCTTGATTTGATGTCATGGGCGGCGCAACGGCATATGCTCTCGAATTTGTCGAGGGTGGTCCATCCGATGAACACCTCTCTTTCGGCACCAAGTGGAGCCAACAGCTGTTATCTCAAAACTAGGGACACGGGGATACACATTGTTATCCAGTAAGCGGATCAAGTAGACAACGCAATGCCGTCATCGTATTGGATACGACGTCGGGGTGTGGTAGTTCTGGGGTTCGTACAGCAAGCAGTAAACCAGAATCCGCAAGACACTGAATGCTGCTGGGGTGCAAGAGGAAAACCATTTGTTTTGGCGTGTGCCCAGACTCTTTTAAAACTTTCTGAAATTGCGACATTTCGGGGTATTGTAGACCAATGATCATTTGGACAGTTGTATCCCTACACCACTGTTAAGAGTAGAGCAGGTTCAACCGTCATATTGGTAGCAACCGGAAGCGGTCGGGAAACGGCGTTTTGAGAGGGTTGATTAACCCTTTTAGAACCGCAATCCCGTTTTGGGGACAACCTACTCGAAATTTGAGTGCACCAAAAAACGCTTACCCGGATCCCAAAATTCCTGAAGAACGCATCAGAAAAACAAAACATCCACCAAAGAAAAGGTGGGGGATTCGGTCCGGCACACGAAATGTATTTTTCTTCCGGTTCTTTCGATTTGTTTCTGGAAGGCATCATAGAATGCGCTCGCTTGTCGTGCCTGTCGTATCCAGTACGATGAGATGACAATGCACTGCTGTCTAACTGGTTACGGCATGAGTACTATTGATGTCTCTCGCTATTTACAGGATTGACGAGAACCAGCACGGACACTGGTTGTGTGGATGTCGACGGGAGGAAAAAGCGGGTTCATATGAAAACACACAAACACACGTCAACGCACTCTGTCTGGCCGGCTCAAGGCTCAAAAATAAAAAATGCACCAAAGCACGTCTGGGTTTTCCGGCGGACCTTCCATGGGGTTGTCTATTAATAGCAAGGAACTCTTACGGAAATAGATGCCTGCTACTAGTAATATTAATACTCAGACTGTCTTTGTTGGGGTTTTTTTCATTTTTTTCTCCTTTTTTTATTATTTCCATTTTTTGGGCGAAGTACTGGTCAACTGTGTTATCTCTACGGGATTGAAGAGTCGGCACGGACACTGGTCGACGTCGTGTTTGACCGGAAGCAAGGGATGAAATACAGCAGCCTCGTGCAAAACAAAAAGCGCCAACTGCCCCGCGTTTACCCATGTTCTTCCATGCAACAAGTAAAGGCTACCAGGGGTATTTAGCAAAAAAACTTGCCAAAATAGCAAGTTTGGGGAAATTTGGATTCATGTTTTGGGAAATTTGGATTTGCCAAAATAAAGAAAAACGTTGCCAAGCTATTTTATGCATGTTCCCCAAGCCCTTCGTTGGCAAGTTTTGAAAATTTGGGCTTGCTGTTTCGTATGGACTTGAAAGCCCACAATTTCCGAAAACTTGACATTTTGGCAAGTTTTCAGTGTTTTTAAAAACGGGTGTAGTTTTGCAATGTCAGATTGGTATCGTCATCCCCAGTTCAAGTTTACCCTACGGAGGGGGCCGCCTCCGCTATCTCGCGTGTTGCATTGCCTAGGCGCCCCAAAACCATCCAAACCCACGGGCCGGGGGGAAAACTATCCGATTCGTTTGACACGCACGACCCAGCAAGAGGGGGGTACTCTTGAGAGCAAACAGGTTGTGGTCACATCTTCGGAGGGGTTGTTTTACCAACGCGACCTCCCCCTCCCTTGAAATATAAAAAAGGACGTCACGCTACTGCAGCATATATACGGGGCCAGCATATAGCGGAACATCATCAACGACATGTTTTGGCACTGGGGCCGCAGTGTTGGGCACTGGGGCGGACGAGAGGGGCAATCTCTTGGCACTGGGGCGGACGGACGAGAGGGGCAATCTCTTACTTCCAACTCTTTCGTTTACTCACCTGCGTGAGGCCGTTGATGGCGGCCTTGCTGGTGCAGTAAGCCGCGTGGTCGTGGAGGGCGAAGAGGGAAGCCGTGCTCGACGTGCTGACGATCTTGCCCCCGGTGCCGCGCTTGATCATCCTCCTGGCGCACTCCTGCGCCAAGATGAACGGCGCCCGCACGTTCACCTGAAAAATAGGAAACCACAGCCCACCGAGCAGCGAAAGGACGTCGGAGCAAAAGGCGATCGATGAGCGATGACGCTATTATAGATCCGATGCAACGGCCAGGTAAACACCTGAAAATGGGAGTGTACGCGCGCTGGTGCTGCCTGCACCTTTGTGAGCATACATAAAAACATCGTTGTTCTCAGTTTCACCGTCGTTTCACATATTACGTTACGTATATATTTTGTATACGAGATCCTTCAGTGAGCTTGTGCAGTACCGTCGACGTACAGCAGTCAGCGGTCACGGGACAGGCAGTGCAATTTTAAATACGTAGCTCCACGTCGATTCCTCAGGAGTAGGTTGCAACTGAAAAAGCTCCCAGGCCACGGGTCGGGCGTCGTCAGTGGGGTGCGTGGAATGGTGGAAGTCATTGAAAAAGAAAAAGCGTGCGTATGGTACAGAAACGTATCGTCCGTGCCTCATTGGCGAAAAAAACGATTCACCACACCTGGCGAGTGTTCCCTGGTATGATCTTGGTTGGTACTATCGAGCAATCTCACGTATCAACGGAGCGACACCGGCACGGGCACAGCCAGTGATGAAAGCAGATTACATGTACAGCAGCAGCAGCATCAGCAATGATGTCGGGAGACAGCAATTTACACGTCTACTTGAACTAAGGCCACAAAAAGCAAGTGTTTTGACTCACGTTCATGGTCCAGTCCCAGTCCTCTACAGTCGCGTCCACCAGAGGTGCGATGGTGGCCACCCCAGCTGTCGATGCAAGGTCAAGTGCGGAGGAACAGAGAGACGGGCGAAAAAAAAACGGGTGCATTTTAGAATCAGGTATATCTGGGACGTATTATCAGGTACCTGGTATATATTAACGAAGCGAAGGAGGCTCGTTTGTCGTGTGTAGTGAGTGTACCGCTGTGCCCAGCGCCAGTCCCTTTCAACAGGGCAAGTGTAGATTTTTCCATGGGAATCGTCCCCTGGTCCTGGCATGTATGTGAGGCAAGACGGAAGAATACAGAGCTGAACCAGGAGCCGCACAACTTTACGAGATGACTTGCGTGTTCTCCTGCAAAAGGGCTTCGATTTTGGGAAGGGTCCCAGCGAGGTGGACCGATTGGACCAGCCGTGCTACCAGCGCCCAGCGCACGTTGTCTAACGCAGGTGGGTGAGGGAATCAGAGGGCGGTCGATCCTCACGCTCCTCGCGCGTTCGACAGCATTCAACACCTCTCCCCAGCAGGCACGCGTGTGCCCAATTACCCGTATGGGTGGTCGGCCATTCCACAGCCACGGGTCACGTGAAAACTGATCATGAATAATCATTCCGTGTAGGATACAGGGTTTGTCATGCAAAGAAACATCGTGGAAGTGTCCAACTCACACCAGAGAGACCTACCTAAATACCCTACCACGCAGACATGTTTGTGGGGAGGAAGAGGCGCCATTGGTGGCACGTGACGGCAAGTAGAGGCGGGACACACAAGAGGACACCACAAAGAGTGAAGAGAGAACATTTTCAGACTGCTACGAACGTGCACGGTTTCGCCTGTCGAGGCTGGTGGTGGGGTAATTTTGGGCGAGAACAACGAAACTACAGCAGGAGACCTGTGTACGAAGGTGCTGGTGCAACGGGCGGTGCTTTATGTACGCCCTGAGCGGCAATGCAATCCAAGGAATTTCGAGGTCGATCTCAGACCGCCAGGAAGCTTAGTCCACCCTGAGCCCAATTAGCGCGGCGCGCGCTCGCCCCGCTTGCGGTAGGTAGCCTCCGATGGAGATCGGTCATACGCAGGCCAAACGTGGTATGAATAAAAAAGAGCCCAGGAGCTGAAATCCACCGCCTTTTCGCGCATGCGGAGCTATATTACAGAAGCATCAGTAAAAATCCAAGATACGCCTGGATACCCAAATACTATACCAGGTACTCGTCTAAAAGCGAGGGTTGTGGAGGTCCGGGTCCGCGAAACGACGTCGGAGACAGGCTAGGCTGTGCTCGAGATTCAGTCGAACCAAGCCGGTCACGAGACGACATGAAGGCGGATAGAAAGGGTGAATGCCGGTGGTTGCATATGTAAATGGGTCGAGTGCGGCAGAGTGCCGTGCCTCGCATAATCGCTCGCTGGCTACTCACTTCCTACTCGCAGCGTGGGGATCCGACAACCGAGAACGCCACACAACAAAAAAGGCGGAGGGAACCAAATATCTTGAGCAATGTACGTTCACAATTGTTGTATTTTTTGCTTCCATTTTTCGAAAGTAAAAATCAAGTTGCGCCACAGCAGGAATCTAGGCCAAGGCCGCCACCCAGCAGAGGAGGGCATATGTAAATGACACGGAAAGGGATACAACAGTTTTCAAGAGCCCCACTGCTGCAGTCAGCTGCTGCTGCTGCTGCTGCATGCACTCACCGTTGTTGACGAGGATGTCCGCGCAGCCACCCGCCCACTCGTTAGCCTCAGCCGCGGCCCTCCTGATGTCATCAGTGCTCGACAGGTCGATGGCGATGAAGTCCAGGTCCTTCGTGGACAACTCCTTCTCCTGGAGGATGGGAACAAGCAAGTCGAACTTCGCGCGGCTCCTTGCCAGGACCACCACGGCACAACCCGCTTTAAGCTGTCACGTCGTGCGGAGATACAGTAAGGTGGAGAAAAGGGGAAGGAGAGGGTGTAGGTAGGTTGAGAGGACTTGGATTTGGGCTTTTGCTATGGCCGCGAGAAACATAGTCACGAAAAATCCACGGGGGTAGCCAACTGGACCACCAATCATGGACTGCTTGCTGCAGCTATGGCTGCTGCTTTTCGTATTCGGATATCCTAACAGAAGACCGCCAAAATCAAAGGTCATATGTTGGCACAGCAGCCGGTAGAGTTGAAGGACGGCAGCGCAACAACAGGCGCAGGCAGGGAGAGGGCACCAGCGGCCGAAGCTACCGTAACATTGTACAGCGGCCGCAACGCTCACCAGAGCTTCGGTGATCGCAGCGCCGATGCCTGCGGAGCCGCCGGTAACGATTGCCTTCTTCCCTGCGAGCATGTCGCTCCTCCACGGGAAAGGGGTGGGTTGCTCGGGTGCCGGCCTGCCTGCCATGATTGAAGGTCTTGAAAAATAAGAAGAGAAGGAGGGAGTAAAGGCTGCGTGCTGGCTTGCGAGCTTGAGGGTTGTGAGCTGTGGGGGAGCTGGGTCTGATTTTTGGGCGGTGAGGGGTGCGAGGTTTTTGTGGTCTCCTAAAATAGCCTGGACCCTCGGGAAATCGGCAGGAGCTTCCAGCGGAGTAAAGAAGGACCAAATTGGGCCGATCGGTGCAAGATAGAAGCGTCTAGAAGCAAAAAATACCGGAGATTTGTTCCATAAACGGAAGAGGTTGCCCCGCGTATCTACGTAGATTTTCTCCACTTCCTTGATCTTTCCTTGGTGGTGCGCCCGTCTTCTCGTGCTCTGAGGTGTGTGCTCCCGGACTCATAGTGCTGTTCGTGGTTCGTAGCGTCACGTCGGCCAGCGGCCAGCGCGCCACTCGGTTTCACTACGCATTTTCCCTGAACGTTACCGTGCGCTGCTGTTGTCGCTGCGAGACACAGAGTGAAAAAGTCGAGGACTGTTGACGTATGGTCCATCATTAATATCTGCGTCTCCCTCATTTTAGATTTAGATTTTTGGCATGCTCCGAACACCTTTTCGTCAATATTGACGTCCGTCGTCTTGAGTCAGTCCTGATGAAAAGCGTGTACTTCATACCCTGTATGGTACCTGTACGGCGGTGGTAGTGTGTGTCGGTGTGTCGCCGGCACCGGTACCGCAGGGCGATGATAACGGTACGTACGATGGCATATCTGGTATACGTGGTTAAATACATGTGTTGCAAGATACGAAGAGTGTCACGAAGTAGTGTGTGTGGGTAAGGAAGAGAGGGGTCGCCGTGAGGGAAACGCGTCTAGCCCGTTGGCATTGTTTTTTCGTACATATATCTTTGGTGTCCTGCTGCTTGCTGCGTGTGTGTGTTGAAATAGTAGCGTTATAGCCTATAATTGCTGGCTGGCACTGCCACTACTGATGATGTAGCTATAATAATACTATTACGGGGGACCATACATACCAGGTACCTGGTAGTAAATAGGACCTACCATTAATAATACTGCTGCTGTAATATTGTTAATAATATTGTTAATATAATATTTAATAGTAAAAATAGCAAAATACCTGGTACCCTGGTATCTATTGATAGGTGTTTGTGTGTATTTACCGTAGAGGCGTTCCACAATGATGATATATATATAGAGGTTCACCCTAATTTTTCTGAGGCTCCTGTCCCCCCAGGGTATAATGCGGAATTCAACCGGCATAAACATATGAAGACGCCTTACGCTTAGGGTGCGCGGGGCGCGCACCTTCAATACTCAGATACTGATATCCCCACGAACTGTGGTGCTGAACCTCCTTCAACTGACGCAAGGTAAGGATGCCGTGGTGGTTCAGAAAGTTTTCCGCGAAAATGTGGTACCTCTACCACCGTAGAATGCCTCCGTACGTCCTATTTACTATGGCCCCTTGAACTAAATTGATATCATGCTCCCCCTCCCTCTGGCATTATTCTATACCACAGGTATCACTCTGCGTCCCAACACCGCTGAGAAATCGGGCACCGGGTTCGTACACGATTGATGATTCCATGGTCACAGCAGTACATTTATTTACCGTGGGGGGGGGGGGGCGTACTCATTTGTTGTTTGCCTTAGTACTTTGACCATTGACCCCGCATCCCTTTCGAGGTGGGGCACCGTTCCGTCTGCTAACAGAGACGCCTCCAACAGTTAATAGATTATTACGTTGTTCCCATTTACCTGGTATTACACAGAAACTTTCGGCTAATCTTATCCCGTTCCTGTTTGGCCGCCTGTGGCCACCATCTATGTCCTAGGATAGCGATCGTTTTCTCGCTGCTATCTAGTGTATCAAACTCCTCCATGTCACATTCGTCTATTTCCCTCACCTCTTCTAAAGCATGCCGTTCCTCCTTGTACACTTCACATTCTCCTACTATATGAGTTCTACTCTCTACTGCTTTGCCACATGGGCACATCTGTGCATCTACTTCCTCCTCTTCCCGGTTACTGGGATACATTTTTCTTCTTTCTGGCAGGTCCAGGTCACCAACACGAAATCGCAGCTTCAGCGTTTGCGCGAAGTCCATTGGGCCGTGCAAATACGTTTTCATCTCTATCCCTTCGCTTACTCCCGAATATCTCTAAAGCGTTTCTCCGATTTTACCTTGTTTCTTAGCGCTAGCCGTTCCCTTCTTTCTATCATTTCTTTTACTTCTGACTTGTACCTCCCACACTTCTCTGCGGACATCGTTTCTCCTTGGTTTCCTCCTATATCATTTCGCACAATCCCACCTTACTCCAGCTCGCCCTTTTGTTACTTTCTCCCATACAGCTCTTACCAACTAAGGCTGGCCACCTCTTCTTTGGCATGTTCCTTACTATATACTGCCATTTCAACGACCGCGGGGGGGGGGGGGGGGGGGGGGGTACACTCGTACAGACACCTACGGGATAAAAAGGGGGAGTAGTATAGACTGTGAGGGTGGTACTATTGGCACCTACAGGTGTATGGTACCCCCCCCCCCCCCCCCGCCCGGCCGATGCACGGAGTGTGGCCTTGTTTAGAAGGGTGTTGATCGTAAAAGCTCTGTTCCTGCCGGGTTGAGCTTGAGAGTGGCGAACGGGTGCATAATACATATACCCTGGTATATTGTAATCGCAGCATTGGTAACACCATGGCAGCATGTTGTCGACAGTTACTTTGTTGTGAACCGCACGGCGTGTGTCCGTCCCCTTGTATGTGGCATTTTTGCCTCGCACGATGCATGACTATCTATCGTACGGCATACCCGTAGTCACTATTATTGATAATGTTCATATGTTACCCCCCGATCAAATGTTCTACGCTAGCCCTGGATCTTGTCTTCTAGTTTGGGTTACTGCTATAAGGCTTAGGTTGGGTACGCGTTTGGTTAACATTTTACCAGTATAACCCAACGGACTAAGACCTTCTTAACAATTAATTGGCGTCGACAGCAATACGGTACACACGTAAACGGTTGCGCCTTCTCTATGTTGTAGTTTTAGAACTACTATAGCTGTAGTAGGTAACCCGGAACGAACGAGCACGACCTCTTCTCTATTGTTAATAGATGCAAGGCTCAACTTACGTTTCTGGTGTACGTGCGTCCCAGGGGGGTGTGCGATACTGGGCCCTCTATTTTGCTACATGGTATGTTTTTGGGCATCACAAATAATATGTGAGATGCTTGAGACACTTCCCGTTCGTTACGTTTTTCGGGCATAATTCGTAGACTAGTATTACGGGGAACCATAGTTAATAGGACCAAATAATGTTAGTAAAAGTGAGGACATATATAGGTTTTTGCGTGAACCGTAGGTCCTATTAACTATGGTCCCCCGTAATAGTAGAAACGCTTTGCTCCTTCTCTGTTAGGTCAGGAACGTGATTCGTGGTCCTCAGTAACATTCTGAATAATGGTGGTCCGCAGTTAGAATTTTCTCGCTTTACTGATTACGAAAGCGGCGCACCGAACTGAAAACAGATTGTTTGTGATTTTAAGAGCAGCTCACTGAATGCAGTGGTCATTTTGGGCCTTAAGATGTTTCCGGGGAGTGTTCACTTCCTGTAACTATTGTGATCAGGAAGGTGAACCGTGGTCCGCAGTTATTTTGATTCAAAATATATCATCGTCATGGTGTGGCTCGAGCTGAGGACGTCCGGAACTGCGGATCACTATTTCCCCCTCACCCTATTGGTGAATGCAAAATTGCCGGAAAATTCCCGGAAATATCTTACCAGACAAAATGTGGAAATTACTGCCGGAAAATTCCCGGAAATATCTTACCAGACAAAATGTGGAAATTACTATTACGGGGGACCATAGTTAATAGGACCAATGGTATACATAAAAACCTATATATTCAACCATTTTTACTAACAATATTTGGTCCTGTTAACTATGGTCCCCCGTAATATTGATAACACTACTTACTCCTCGAGCTCCAGTACGAGTACGAGGTAATATATACCAGGTACCTGGTGTATACGTATATGTATTGTATAAACCACGGATTTTCAGGTGAATTTTTGTCTTAATCATTGTGCATAGATAGGCTTGATCCGCGTTGGTTTCGGAATCGAATCGTGGTCCGCGATCAGAGTGTTCTCGTAATTTTCTCGCGAATGCGGCGCTCGCCGTGCTTCTGGCCCCTTTTCTGGTTGTCATCTGTCCGGTTTGGGTCTGGGTCCGGTTTGGGGTCAGGGTTGAGGAGGGTAGGGTATAGGGGTTGGATTGGGTCTACGCTCGCCCGTACCTTGACTCCACCAGGAAATTCTTCCTATTAACAGCACCACCAGCGGCGCAGGAGCCGCGTTTATTTTTTTCTGGCCCGTCTTTGGCTCGTTTTGGTTCTCGGTCGGGGTTCAGTCGTTCTTAGAATTTTCGATTTTTTTTTGTTTTTCGGATCTTCCTAGGGCTCCAGCACCTTTGTGTGACCACGGACTCCTTCGTCAGAGAGTTAATGTGAGAACAACAACAACAACAACAACAACAACAGGGTTGTCTTGGATGGGTTGAGTCTACGTATGTATATAATACCTCCCACTATTTCGGAGGACAGGAGTGGGACTGGATGAGGTACCTTGAGGAGGACCTCATCAAGGAGTTCGGCATCAAGCTCGAAGGGTGGCGCGATGCAGCACAGGAAGCCGGCAGATGGTTCCGACGGGTCGAGGAAGGGGCGGAGGCCTTCATGCGGAAATGGCATACAGATGAGAAGGAGGCATCGGCAGAACGGCATAGAATAGCTGCAACCACGACCACAGCCGTTGACGCCAACGCGAGTGCGCAGAATGGCAGGGAAGAGGGGGGGGGCGAAAGGGGGACGAGGGGGAATGGGGGGGGGAGGGGGGGGGAGGCGGTCTGCCCAACAGACTGAAGCCTGGTTATGGCCATCATCGTCATGACGCACTCCCTTCTTTGGGACCCAAGTAACTAGCATGGTGCCACCTGGGCAACTTTGCGTGTCTGTATGCTCCAGTGCCTGCCTTTCGTATTTTCTTTCCCCCCCGCCCGTGATTATCGCTTTTTTTGTCCCTTCTTTTTTTCATTTTTCTTTCATTCCCGTTTGTACCTCTTTGTGTCTTTGTTAGTATGGTCCGTTTTGCCTTTTTTGCGTTTCGCTACTGCTTCTGTTTTTGTTTTGTTTTGTTTTTTTGCTTCGCTTCATCTTCTTTTTTAGGTTTTTGTCTGCTATTAATAGTCGTCTCCTTTTTGCTTCCCTGGTGTCCGCAGTGGTGGAGTGCGCATGCTTGTTTTTGTTTTTTGCCTCTGTTTTACTTGACGTATTTCTTCCGCTCCAGAGTCATTATTGGAGCCTGTCCTGCGACCACGGACTGCATTGTTTATTGAGTTAATGTGAGAACAACAACCACAACAACAACAACAACAACAACTATTCGGAAGAACGTGCTCCTTGTCTGGTGTGAAGTGATCACACTACTATTAATAGTAAAATATTGTACAAACCCTGCTCGTGAACCCACACGAGTAGAGTACTCTACTACTATCACGGGGGACCATAGTTAATAGGACCTATGGTATACATAAAAACTTATATAAATGACCATTTTTACTCGCAATATTTGGTCCTATTAACTATGGTGCCCCGTAATACTACTACTACTACTACTACTACTACTACTACTACTACTGCTGCTACTGTACGGTAGATGATCTTCCTCACTGTATCAACCCTTCCCAGCCTGCCTCTGTCTTCCTAGTTCAACCAACTGCAACCCATCATCAACTCTATGAACCTCTTGCCCGTCCCCTCTGTGCAAGCATGCATGTCAACGATTCAATAACTCTCCACAAACCCCAGATTTCCTCCGTTCAATCTTCTGCTCACATTTATAAAACCCAGGGACGGCCGGAACAACAAACAGGTACTCGTAGTATTTTTTTTCATTTTTTCGGCACTACTACTTACCACTTCGCGTGCAAAAAAAGGCCAGACAGAGTAGAAAACAACATCCATGCCATATATATCCGGAGCGCTGTGATCACAGCATCACGATTTAAATAGGAGGAGAAAACATCTGTTTTTTTTTTCATTTTTTTCAAAATTTGAAATCACTTGATTTTAGAGACCCCGAGTAACCCCCCCCCCCCCCCATGTTTGTTGTTTTCTCCCACGTGCTGTGGTGATCACACAGCGCTCCGGTTTGTTTCCCATTCTGCAGCTTTTTGACGTGAGGTGTCGCAAAAAGACTACCTGGTATGTGTGATGTTCTCCGGACGCCCTCGCATAGCCCGTAGAATAATACTCGCATCGCGTAATTTAAATAATCATGAACACGCCGTGCGACCCCCTCTCTGTCTGGCAGATAGATGGGGCCAGATACGCCCGAAATCACCTTCCTTGAAAATAGTGCAAAAATAAGACGTTTATTTACTGCTGCTTGGTACCACCCCCTGGTTGGTATGTATTATTAATAATAGTTATTATTATGCTTGCTTGCTTTCTGACAATATATATAGCGTATATATAGATGTCATCCCAAAATAAACCGAATATCCTCTAGTTATTCGTACCTGGTAGTGAGTAATGAGTAGCAAAAAAAGGTGGTATTATTTTTACTTACAACGAACGTACCTGGTAGGACAGCAAGCAGGGTTGTTACAGCTAATCCGGGGGGCTATATTAAATAGGACCAAATTTTGTTAGTAAAAATAGCGAAAAATATAGGTTTTTGTGTCTACCATAGGTTCTATTTAATATGGCCCCCGTAGTAGTTGTGGCGGGTCCTCCTCTGTTTTCAACTTGCAACGCGTCCGGACGAATCTTCCAGGGGTCAGGTTGTTCACTCGAAAATAATATTGATATACCAGTATAGGTATTATAAAATACTACTTCTACCTACTACTACTGCTGTCCTGCGCGATTATGCGGAATAGGAACTACAACGAGTACCTATACATATAACACTGCTGTATGTATAGTATATATAGGGGGCGCCACCCCTCTCTATGCAAACCCATAGACGTCCCCGGTGGCTTGGTCGGTGGTACGCGTGCCTATCTCAGGATCAATTCCGTTGGTTCAAGTCTCACCGAGTGCATGCTCGTAGGGACTTTTTGCAAAAAAAAATGAATAATATATACCAGTAGTAGTACCTGGTATAATAGCGGAAAGTGCGAGTGTGAGCTACATACAGTACATTCGATGAAAATCGACGAGCAGTAGTAGTGGGAATGCTGAACCCTATGCGCGACAAAAAATAAAGGCATGTATGTATGTACCGGGGGGAAAAGGGGCGCGACACCTACCTACCTGCGACCACGCACGGCTTGCCCAGAAGATCTCGTCGAGGAGGGTAAAACCACCTACCTATACTACGAGTTGGGCTCTCTCTTGGGAAAGTAAAAGTGATGATTAAAAAAAAAGAAAGAAAAATACCGGTACTCTCTTTGGAACCCACAACCGGGGGCCAAAACCAAACAGACCAGTATCAACCAAACGCGGCTTTGCCGCTTGTTTACCACGCGAGAAAAAAACTTACCTGTGGACTATTACGGGGGACCATAGTTAATACGACCGAATATTGTTATTACGGGGGGCCATAGTTAATAATAGGACCTACCTGGTATGGTATAATACATAAAAACCTACCTGGTATATATTTAACCATTTTTACTAACGAAATTTGGTCCTATTAACTATGGCCCTCGGTAATAGTAAAGATATTAAATATATAGGTTTTTATCTTGTTGTTGTTGTTGTTCTCACATTAACTCTCTGACGAAGGAGTCCGTGGTCACACAAAAAGGTGCTGGAGCCCTAGAAAGATCCGACAAAAAAAAATCGAAAATTCGGCTGCCTCAAAACACACGAGGACGAGACGAAAAAAGCGCACACAAGATAAAACCATTCATTGTGCAAAACTGAACGAACATGGCCGCGGGTATATCCTCTCAACTATAGCATAGAAGAGTACCCCCGTTCCCACCACTAACCAACTCGTGGCTGCTGACTACAGCGGATGCTGTCTATACCATACCAGGTAGGTAACTCATGATCGCCCGTATAATAACTATTGTTATGGGGCCTCACTATTATTTTAGGTGGATTCACAAGATTATTCAGAACTGCTGGGGACCACGACGAGATGATTCGCTCTCTGCTCCTTCGCAGTTACTGTAGTAGTTCTACACAGACCCAATAATATCACCTTTTCTCATGACAGACATACATACCTGGTACGAGCATACATCCACCACCACACTGGAAAATTACTGGAAAAATCGAACCCTCTTCACTTGAGGACGGGTTTCAGGTTTTCGGGGTCGGTTGGACTTCGAGCCGGGCGAGTCGGAAACTGAAAAGGGGATGATGAATGATGAACCATCCGAACGTCGTATCGTCGTAACACGGCGAATTACGACTTGAAATAGGAAATTCGGAGGCACTTTTAATATTATTCATAAACAACCCCGACATAACACTGCATGACATTGTTGTTGTTGTTGTTCTCACATTAACTCACAATTCAATGCAGTCCGTGGTCGCAGGACAGGCTCCAATAACTCTGGAGTGGAAGAAATACCTCAAGTAAAAACAGAGGCAAAAATCAAAAAACAAGCATACGCACTCCACCACTGCGGACACCAGGGAAGCAAAAAGGAGACTATTAATAGCAGACAAAAACCTAAAAAAAGAAGATGAAGCTAAGCAAAAGAAAAACAAAAACAAAACTAAAACAGACGCAGATAGCAAAACGCAAAAAAAAAGGCAAAACGGACCATACTAACAAAGACACAAAGAGGTACAAACGGGAATGAAAGAAAAATGAAAGGGACAAAAAAGCGATAATCACGGGCGGGGGGGAAAGAAAATACGAAAGGCAGGCACTGGAGCATACAGACACGCAAAGTTGCCCAGATGGCACCATGCTAGTTACTTGGGTCCCAAAGAAAGGAGTGCATCATCATGACGATGATGGCCATAACCAGGCTTCAGTCTGTTAACAGTTGGGCAGACCGCCTCCCCTCCCCCCCCCCGCCATTCCCCCTCGTCCCCCTTTCGCCCCCCCCCTCTTCCCTGCCATTCTGCACACTCGCGTTGGCGTCAACGGCTGTGGTCGTGGTTGCAGCTATTCTATGCCGTTCTGCCGATGCCTCCTTCTCATCTGTATGCCATTTCCGCATGAAGGCCTCCGCCCCTTCCTCGACCCGTCGGAACCATCTGCCGGCTTTCTGTGCTGACATATGTATGTATGTGTAGATGGGACAAAAAAAAGTACCTGGTATCGTAAATCTTATTTATGGCATGTTTTATTATTCGACTCGATCTCAACGAGATAGATGTGATGATGTCGACGAAAACTCAAAAACACCAACTTTTCATCGCAAAAGTCGTAATAAAATCGTCGTTCCCGATTGCGGCGAAAAGTGTGGTGGGAGGTGGGAGGATTCTCCGCTGAAGACCCGACGAGAAGACCCTATATTAATATTAATAATAATAGCAAGGGGAATAATAATATTATTAGTATTAATAGTTGTTCCATTTTGCCCAAAGCCGGTCGCCCCGGTGGTTCAAGCGGTTAACCTCGAATTGTGCTTGTTTGAGTCCTGGGTTCGAGCCCCAGGAGGGTCGGACATTGACTTTATTTGCAAAAATAAAGAAAAGGGATTCAATTGTTGAGAGCGCCTTGCAGCGTGGGTAGGCACAATTCGATGCGAGTCGACGAGGGAAGAAAAGGCTGAAATCTTCTCGCGATACAAATGTAGGCACGTACCGTAGCGGGAAGGGGGGAGAAGAGCCTGCTATGTGACCCCGGATCTGAGTTACGAGTTGGAAGGAGAGAGAGAAGAAGATGTGCGAAGATAATGAATGGGATGAGGAAAAAAAAAAAAAAAAAAAAAAAATCGCCACCCATCAAGATATATTATCATTATTATTATTATTATTATTATTATTATTATTATTATTATTATTATTATTATTATTATCAAGATATATTGTCCCTTTTTGTCCCTTCTTTTTTATCTTTCTTTCTTTCCCGTGTGTACCTCTTTGTGTCTCTGTTTGTATGTTGCGTTTTGTTTTCTAAAGTTTTGCTATCTGCTTTTGTTTTTGTTTTGTTTTTGCTTCGCTTCATCTTCTTTTTTTAGTGGTTTGTCTGCTACTAATAGTCTCCTTTTTGCTTCCCTGGTGTCCTTATTTATAGTGGTGGAGTGCGTATGTATGCATGCCTGTTTTTTGTTTTTCGCCTCTGCTTTACTACCGAGGTATTTCTTCCACTCCAGAGTTATTGGAGCCTGTCCTACGACCACGGACTGCATTGTATTGTGGCGATGAGTTAATGTGACAACAACTCGAAGAGAATGATTCCAGATTCAATGGGCAAAACGACCTTTTGCTTGGCTTTTCTGCGATGCCCCGCTCAATTTTGCGAGTTTCGATTTGAAAGTTTAACCTCGTAATTAAACACACACATACATAGCACGCAGACAAACGGGAAGCAAGCCTTTTTTTTCAGACATATATATATAATATATATGATACATGTGCTCTACCGCCGTCGTTTTTGTTGTTGTTTCTTCCGGATCAGATATCTTGTGAGGGTCTTAGTCCGTTGGACTAAAGGTAAAAGGTTAACCAATCGCCTACCCAATCTGAGCCTCATAACACTCTCCCCCTTGGAACGGACCGGATTTACAGGTCGACGCGCCACCAAACGCGGTTCCAATTTCTGAGGATCCAGAAGCATTTTTCAGATTCTTGACATGAGGAAACTCACTTTTCTTTTAAAGAGCGATTTCATGGTGGACGTGAGATTCGAACTCACGACCAACGACCCATGTCCTGCCGACGACGCCATATGTGAGGATCTTAGTCCGTTGGGCTAAAGGTAAGTCGCCTACCCAATCTAAGCCTCATAACAATCTGTGTATGTATGGGTCATCTCTCTCGAACGAACGAACGAACGAAAGAAATAACCAAAAAAAGGGGTTGCTTTCCATTTATTTATGTTATGGGTTGGTGCATGATCAGCACTGTGTCACAAAAACCGCATCAAAAAGCGTATATAGTATTGAGCGCGGCCAATCTACCGCTTTGGCTGAGTCGTGCGTCTCTCGAACGAATAGTAAAAAAGGACTTGCTTTCCATTATTTGTGGTTTTGGTGCGTGATCAACACCGAGTAAAAAATCGCATCCAAATGCATACATACATACGTAGTATTGAGCGTGGCCAATTTACCGCTTTGTTTGGCAAAGCCTCCGAGGGCCCAGCTCGTACTATGCAGTTGTGTTCATCACTTTATTTTCTGGTTAGAAAACACTTACGGGCGGGCGGGACGAAGGCACTCCCTGGCGGGAGGAAAGAACGGCCGCCCGGCGTAGACGACCCAACCCAATCTCTAACCCGAACCCTAACGCAACCCCCACCAGGCGCCAAAAACGGACAAAAATGGGCGGGAAACGCGGCTGTGGCTGCTGTGCCGCTTTGAAAATTTCGCATCGAAGAAGAAAATTCCAGGCATTTCCACGAGATTCTTCCGATGTGCGGGCCTGTGCAGTACGCCTTGAAAGAACAAAAACTGGCAGACCTATCGGAACCCATATAGCCAGGACTGCTTTCTGGAAAGTTCCTCCGAAATTACTGAATGGGCACGTAAGGAGTGTATTATATATATATATATACCTGGTAGGGAGTACACCTGCTATAAAGTTCATGGAAAATTCTGTCCGACCGAGCACGCTGCAGACCTTCATGTGACCATCCTATGTATATATCTGTATTGACAAAAGCTTCGGACGGATCGTCCAGAGGGTTTCACTACTATTTCACGATTATGCGAACTACTGATGATGCTGCTGTAGGAGGTCAATCCTACTATTAATACTACTGTATAGTGACATGCAGGTATCATCTCGGTAAGTAGGTGCGGTGTAAACATGAACGAACCCAAGCCCGACCCCTATAATAACCTCAACAACAACGAAAAACGTGCTGGGCGAAAAACGTGGGTGGGTGTACTGCAGTGCGCGTATACAATACGATATTATCATAATAACGCCTCCGCCCCCCTCACCCATCTCCCCCCCCTCCCCCCTCCCCCCCTCGCCTCCCCCCCCTCACCGGAAAACCCTTCCTTGGGACACACAGCTCCACGTTTTCGTCGGGGCTGTTCACGGGTCGAGTCAAACCTCACGGGTCAGGTCACAGGGTCGGGTCGGTATATGACCGGATGATCCAGTATTGCTTCGAGTTTTACTACTGCGGTTAGAAGGAGCGGTACGGTCGCTCGTGAAGATTTTCCCACGCCTCGCCCACAAGACGGCACACTGGATTTCGGCATTGCGCCCTCTTTACCCGCTGCTGTGACCACCCGCGCCGATTCTGCAGAAAATTCCAGTACGGCTGCGAGTTTTGATGCTGGTGTTAGAGGGAGCGATATGGCCGCTCGTGATTTTTTTCCCACGCCTCGCCCACCAGACGGAACACTGGATTTCGGTATTGCGTCTGCTTTGATCGCTGCTGTGACCACCCGCGCCGATTCTGCTGAAAATTCCAGTACGGCTGCGAGTTTTGGTGCTACTGTTAGAGGGAGCGATATGGCCGCTCGTGAATTTTTCCCACCCCTTGTCCACAAGACGGCACACTGCATTTCAGTAGTGCTCGGTAGTGCACCTGCCTTTTCCGTTGCTGTAGCCACCCACGCCGATTTTGCTGGAACCTACAGTACGGGTGCAAGTTTTGATACTGCTGTTAGAGGGAGTGAGACGGCCGCTCGTGAATTTTTTCCTGCGCCTCGCCCACAAGACGGCAACCTGGATTTCAGTATTGCGCCTGCCTTGCCCGCTGCTGTAGCGACCCGCGACGATTCTGCTGGAAAATGTCGTGCTGATGCAAATTTTAATAATGCTGTTGGAAGGGACGATGCTTTTTGTATCCCCCCCAATACCGGCGACGTACCTGCACCAAACACACTTGATGTTGTTACACGTACAAACCGTGACGACCGCAAATCTATCACGCCACCTTCTGGGGTCGATGCTCGCTCTCCAAGCGCTCGTAGCGCTCGCCGAATGGCGCGCCATGCCTTGATCACCGCTAGACAAGTTATTGAAGCACACGCCGCGGCTATTGCCACCGCTGCTTTTTCGTTACACGACCCTGAGTACCGCCGAATGCCGCCCCCCCCGGCCCCGGTGTTCCCCCCTGCCCTGGTGTCCTCCCCTGCCCCGATGGTTTTCGCCCGTCCCCGCCTCAGCATGTCACGGACAGCTAAATCAAGCGGCCTGAGGACGTACAGCTCCTCTCTCTCGTCGGGAGAGAGGACACCCCAGCTCCCGGGCTCTACGACTCTGGCGGACGCCGTGGACTTCGACCCCCCTAACTCAGAGGACGAGCGGCTGGCTACTACGCAGGACGCAGGACTGGCGAGATAGGAACCGGACGGTGCCCAAGCCCCGCCCCCCCGACTGCCTGGGGCATGGACCTCCCTCACTTCACCGGACAAGGCAGCCATTCTCCAGCGCTGGTCCGCCATTTTGGGGTCCGCCGTCAGGAGCGTGGCGGAACGCCCGTCGCCCGAGCGGGGGAAGAGACTCGGCCGGCCATAACGGCAGGTCCCGCCGCGGGCAGGGTACAGATCGGGACTGGGCCACTTCTCGGCGAAACGGGGCGGCATGTCGGAGAAACCGAGGCCAGCCAGGACAGCTCGAGCGACGGGCGCACCCGGAGATACCGCCCACGGGGAGACGCTTCCAGTGCTTCCAGCTCTTCCACGGACGGCAGCGGCAAAGCCCCCGTTCCCAAGGTCACGACCAGCTCAAAGAGACAAGTGGTTCCCTCGCAGGCGGAAGTTGCTTCCTCCGCCGCGCTTCTTGGTCGCTTGACCATGTCTGATGACCGCGCCATGCCAGTGTCGTCTAACCTTGCCCACGCTCGCACGACGGCGATTGACTCTACCGCCGCCGCCGCGAAAAAGCACACTGCAAACGTCCAACGGGCGTACGAACACCTGGGACTGAAGGACATCTCTCGCATTTCTGTTTTACCTTTTCCCTCCTCGATCAACCCTTCTGATGCCGCGCAGCGACTCACTCGTTCGGTTAAGGCCTCCACGTCTGATATTCTCATGAGGTGCAACGATGGCAGCCACGAAGGCCTTAGTTCTACCGATTGGATCCCCGGTCGGGAGTACCCCTCTCAAGAAATCCTTCGCGCTCGTCATTGCACCTGACAAGCCCACGACCGCCCCCGTCACTACCTTGATGATTTTTTTTGGGGGCAGGTGTCGCGCGCCCTCGCAGCCGGATCGACGGGACCGGAAGCGTTCACGCTCCTCCTGAGGTTGCTGAGCAACCACTTCGACCGAACCGACACGGGGGCCAGCTATACCAGGTTGCATAATCTTGGCGTACCTAACGGAACCCCCTTTAGCGATTTTAGCCGTGCTTCTCGAGAGGTGGTGTCGGCAACGACGGGGACTGAGCGTGTTTTGGCACCGGGGGTGGAGGTTGTTTTGGAGGTTGCTCGGAGGGGAGTGAACGAGTAGTTCCCCAGCTTGATGCCCACGCTGTACCCGGGAGTTTTGGCTACGGTGTCGAGGCCGTTTGGTACTTTGGACGCCATGTGGTTGGCTTTTGAGACTCGCGAATAATAAGACACCTGCCATCAACGGCGAAAAATATTTTTCTTTGCCTGCTTCTTCGACGGGTGTGCGGTCATCCGCCCCGTCGGGGCCCCGGCCCGACAGTAATGGTCGCGGCCAGGGCGTGACGCTTCCCCAGTTGCCTGTTTGGCAGACTGGGTCGCGCAAGAATCCGCTTGTGATGATCGTCCACAAATCCATCCCTGACTGCCTCGATCCGTGGCTTGACACCGCTTCCAACTGCTGGCCCCTAGAAGAACACCACCATGCTGAAGTTCACGCTGTTTGCATGTCCATCCAGACCAAGGACCCTCCCCTCTGGAGCGGTCTACTTTCATCGTCCGCCTGCGCGGCCGCCCATAGCAAAAACAGAGGCCGCTGTTTGAACTGCCACGAGGGCTCACACTCCCTCAGACAGTGTAGGCACCCGTTTCAAAACCTTAGCGGCATTCTAAACCCCGACCTCGGAACGCTCGGCGACGACGGCGCGGCGTTCCGTCGTTGGCAAGAACGCATGACCCGACACCGCCGCGAAAATAACTGACGGCCGAACAAGCACAACCACGAGAAGAACAGACGTCGTTCCGGCTATTCGCGTGGGCAGCATCACGGCCAGGGCCAGCAGAACAGGCAATGTGACGGCTACAACACACACGCGGAACGAGGGCACCAACAGTCTAACTCCGGCTACCACGGTGGTGGTTCGACCACCCCTGCCTCTTCCACCCCAGCTCCCGCATCGGGGGTTCGCTACGGTGCCTCGCATAATTCAGACGATAACCCCAACGGACGCCAGCCAGGCACCTTCCGCGCCGGTAACTGACAGGTCGACGGCGGTTTGGCTCCCCCTGCCCGCCCGCCGCCAGCGTTGCCGGGAGAAAATACATTGATTTCACAAGATGCTCGCGTCCCAGGCTCGCTCAGCGCCGACCTGCGCCACTCCCCCCCCACGCGTTGCTCTGTACTCCGGACCGACGCAGCGACTCAGCTCCATCGGTTTTACCGGGGAGCCCCCGGGCGTCTTTGCCGACGTCGGGAGCCCGCGCCTCGAACGCCGCTCCCCTCACCCTGGGCACGAGAGCAGGCGTGATAGACGCCGCTCTCCCGAACCACGCACCGCGCGGCTCCACGCGTGTCGCGCCGTCGCGTCGTTCTTTTCAGCGAGGGTGTCCCCCTCCTTCACCTCCCGTCCATGCGGTGGCGGTCGGTTTGAGATGCGGGCAGGCAAACACCGAAACCCCGAGATAAGCTCGACTCGGCGTTTCCTCGCAATAACGGTGGCCGCTCCACCCTTTTTCCTATCAAGGAAGCGTCGAAAATATTAGCTACCTCGTCCCCCTTCCCCACCAGGTCTACAGGATGGAAGCCCTCTCCGGTGGACCCTTTGTTGCCCCCACCGGTGCATCGTTCTCGAAGTCGTCTACAGGGTCTGCAGGCCCTCTTTCGTCTTCGCGAACGCCACTTCACGTGCGCCGCGCTCCTTCGGCTCCAGTGGAACGGGAAAAAAATCTGGTACTGCCCGTCAAGCCAGTGGTGGCTCCACAGCCTCTGGTCAGATCAACCGGACAGCATACCCGTTAAATTCGGAAGAATCGTAGCTCTCGTCAAACAGAACGGGCTCAGAGCCCCCTGTCCCCTTTGGTCCAGGACAGGGATCATCGGGCGCAGGAAGAGAACCTTCTGGTGATTTTTTGCCTACGGGCAATGGTGCCACCGAGCCAGTATACGTGGAATCGGATTCGCCTCGTGCACCAGGGGCTCAGTGTTCTCAGAGAAGCACACACACACCCCCACGCACTGCAAACGGCGGCCACCGACGACTCGACATCTTCGGTCTTTGACCCTACTTTCGAGCATTCAACGGAACGGGTGGTACTTTCTGGCAGCCCCCCTCCTATTTTTCGCAGTGGTCCCCCTCGGTTTTTGTCATTGACGGTGTGCCATATTCCTGCACGGAGCAGCATATGATAGCTGAAAAGGCTCACCTTTTTCTGGACCACGACACAGCGGAGCGGATTATGGCCTCGCCAGACCCTCGCGAGCACAAACGCCTCGGTCGAGGCGTGCATAACTTCAACTGCGCTACCTGGGACCGCGTTCGGGAAAACGCCGTCCTTGCTGGTTCCTTTGCCAAATTCATGCAGAACCCGGTCATGAAGCAGCACGTATTGAGCACTGGCACCAAAATGTTGGCTGAAGCCAGCCCTTTAGACCCCGTCTGGGGCATCGGTCTCCGGGCAGACGACCCCGAGGCTCAAGACCCCTCTCGGTGGCGTGGGAAAAAAAATGCTCTGGAAAGCTCTTTCCGCCGTTCGCGACACCTTCCGTTCAAGTGAGGCTGGGCGGGCACACCCCGCCTCCTCTCATCAATATTGCACTCCGACCACGACTGACAGAATTCACGAGATGCGCCGCCCCGCCCTTTAGCCGTGGCCCGCGCCTGCCCAGGTCTTCCCTTGGAGTTTTCGACCTAATTTTCTGATTCGCCGGCTGATCACAGCCCCGAGGTTTTGGCTGTCGCACTTAATGTCGACCCCTCCCTCGCGCTGCCTGAACTCGGCCCCTGTCTCATCGAGGGCATCATTACCCTCGACGATGCCTCTTTTACAAGCAAAATCGCGATTCACGGCGGAGCTGGCATTCTTGCACCTATTGGTTGCGTTGCGCTTCTTGAGACTGCCCCCCCACAGACTTTCATTCGACGAGATGGTTTGGATCGCATGCTCTCGGTTGGTGCGGCATCCATCGCGTTCGAGCAGAAATGCACTCCTCGTTCCTGGGGGATTTTGGCGAATCGACCCCTCTGAAGACTTCGACGAGTGTGCGCCTGAGCGTCCATTTTTGTCGAGAAAATGAGCCTACGTGCTCCCTCGCAGTTTGGGCCTGCGTGGTTCCCCCCCCAGTGATGCAGCATGCAGTGGTGCCGGGACGTGCCCGCTGGATGCGTTTTAATAGCCGCTCCTACCGCTCTCTGCCTCCTCGCCCGTCAGACCAACACGTTTTTGGTCAGCTGGAGTTACTTCACCCCGCCCCGACAGGCATGTCCGTGTACGCCATCGACCCCGCCGCTTCGGGTGGAGGCTTCCATCTCCGCTACGAGGGCGCGGCAGGGCGTCACGCTGTCCGACGATCCTCAGCTACTTGCGGTTAACTTGGTCCGAAGCGATGGCTCCCCGGCACTCACTGGACACTGCTTGATCGACATGATGCCCCAGTCCGACCTGCCCTCGGTTGAGGAGCACTTCGTCGCCTTCGGGCGACAGGTTCTTCCCCTCGTTGGAGTGGCGGCCCTCAAGCCGGGGGATATCCTCGGCCCCAATGCGGAAAAAGTTTTGGCTTTGATGAAAATGCCCATGCCTAAGAACCTCAATCAGGTTCGTGCACTGATGCGCGGCGTGGGGTATTACCGCAAATTCCTGCCCGACCTGTCAGAAAGGATCCGCCCTCTCACTGCCCTCCTCCGGAAGGGGGTTAAGCACGTCTTTACGCCGGCCATGGAAGCTATCGTTCGCCACATCCTCGCCGAGCTCGCTGCCCCACCGAGCTCACTGCCCCGCCAATTTTGGTCTTCCCGGACTGGGACGCTGTAGCCGACAGCTCCCGCCCTTTCCGCGTGTACTGTGACGCCTGGATCGACGGTTTAGGTGCCGCGCTCGAACAAGAACAACTGGACGGCTCGGTACGGCCCATTGCTTATATCAGCCGCGCTACCCTCGATTCCGAGAGGCACTGGACCCCGTTGGACCTGAAGCTGGCAGCATTTTTTAGGCCATCAAACGACCCCGAGGCTATCTATGGGGGACGAAGTTTCGCGAATTTTCGGACCACAAAGCACTTGAGAGCATCGGCAAAGTAGGGGACCACAACGCGCGAGTCCAGCGGTGGCTCGAGTTCCTCACCGCGTTCGACTACACCTCGAGTACCGCAAGGGAAGCGCCAACGGAAATTACGTTTTTCTCTCCTGCTTGCCAGAGCCCGCCACAGAACACGACCGCGGTGGGTCTAGCAGCCTTAACTTCCTCATCCGAGCCTGCGGGCTTCGCACTCGCTCTTTCACGACCACCGGTGTAGGTTTGGGTGGGCTGGTGCCCCGCAACGAACGTGCTGTCTAGAGTGGGCTGCCTTTCACCTCTTCAGATTTTCGCGATTTTCGCACACACGGGCCACGTATGAGGATTGACGACCTCTCTGCTCCTTCGGGGAGATTCGTCGCTCGTGTATCTGCTTCCGTCGCCACCGTCGATCGCCGTCCTGGCTTGAGGGTTTTTTCACCCGCCGCCCAACCCCGCTATCGCTTCGGTTTGTGTCGTACCCTCCGGGGGCGACCAGGGCTCTGCAGAAGCCCCCGCTGCAGCGACGATTGTCGCCCAGCGCGCTCCTCCCCCGACGAGCGCTTTACAGGGAGAAGATTCCGCCGTGAGCACTGCTCCGGCCGCGTCTGCCCCTTTCAGGCCAAGGCTATGCAGAAGCCCCCGCTGTAGCGACGATTGTCGCGCGCTCCTCCCCCGACGAGCACTTTGCAGGGAGAAGATTCCACCGTAAGCACTGCTCCGGCCGCGTCTGCCCCTTCGGACCAGGGCTCTGCCGACGCCCCCGCTGCAGCGACGATTGTCGCCCAGCGCGCTCCTCCCCCGACGAACATTTCTCAGGGAAAATATTCCGCCGTGAGCACTGCTCCGGCCGCGTCTGCCCCTTCGGACCAGGGCTCTGCCGACGCCCCCGCTGCAGCGATGATTGTCGCCCAGAGCGCTCCTCCCCCGACGAACATTTCTCAGGGAAAATATTCCGCCGTGAGCACTGCTCCGGCCGAGTCTGCCCCTTCGGACCAGGGCTCTGCCGACGCCCCCGCTGCAGCGACGATTGTCGCCCAGCGCGCTCCTCCCCCGACGAGCACTTTACAGGGAGAAGATTCCGCCGTGAGCACTGCTCCGGCCGCGTCTGCCCCATCACCACCTGGCAACCTGGTGCCTCTGACTACTTTGCCACGTTCAGGCCGCATCTCCACTCGGACACGCCGGCGAACAGCCGCCGCCGCTGGCTCCGTGTTGCCTGCTGTTGATTATGGCTTCAGGCCCGGCGGGGCCCCTAGACCATCAGCCCGGCGTGCTATCACCCCGCCGCGAGCCCCACGGCCGCGACCTCCCGCACCAGTCGTTTTGGCCCCGGCTTCTGCCGCTTCATTGGTCCCGACGGTACCCATCTCGTCCGAACGCAACCGCGCCGAGCCCGTGGGAACCCCTCTTTTACGACTTCCGCTGCCAACTGACGCACCGCCCGTCCCCACGAATGACTTGGAGGCCCTCGGCGCACCTGCCGAATTTCAGTTCGGTGATTCTGCAGCGCGCTATTCGAACACCGATTGGGCTCGGGAACAACAGGCCGAGCCCGCGTGCAACGCCGCCATGCGCTACATAGCCCTTGGCCGGCCGGATGTTTGCCATCCGATTTTTTGTCGTGTTTTCCTTCCCACCAGCGCCCTCCTTTTTCGGAGGTTCAGGAGCTGGCTACCAAAGCCGTTTGCACACCACCGACGCGGGCATCGTTCTACTCGTCCGGCAGCCGTCCCCCCCCCTTGCGTTAGACACGCAACACCCGGTGGATCATACGACCCGTTTATTGAACGACGAGCCTATTCGCATTTATGTGCCGCTACTTATGCGCCCCTGGGTCATGCAGGCTTGCCATTCCCCGGCTTCCTCCCACCTAGGAGCCACGCGTACCCTACGTATGCTCGAACGTTTCTACTGGTGGATCGGTATAAGCATCTGCACCCGGTGGGGGTTACGCAACTGCTTGAATTGCCAAGCACGGAAGACGTCGCGTCAGACGGTCCGGTGGACCACCATCACATTGCCCTTGCCAGAAGGGGCCGGCATCGCCGTTAGCATCGACTATTTGGGCCCTCTCCCGGTGACGCCTCGAGGAAATACCTACATCTTGTTTTTCACTGATCGTTTCAGCCGCCGAGCAGACATGTACGCCGCCACTGCGGCAGAGTTCACCGCTGAGGGCACGGCTAACATTCTCATCAACCGGTATATTCCTCTCTGGGGGTGCCCGCGCAGCATCCTTTCGGACAACGGCCTCCAGTTCTGCTCCAAGCTTGCGCACACCGTATATCAGCTTCTCGGGTTCGAAAAATTGTCACCAGCTCCTACCACCCAAACGGCAACGGTGGGGTGGAACGTGTAAACCAGACGATGGCCTAGATGCTGGCAATGGTCGTCAACGAGCTTCAAAACAACTGGGATGAACAGCCCCCTCATGTCGAATATCCGTACAACAATTCGGTCAGGGCCGCCACGGGTTTGGCTCCCAACGAGGTACATATGGGTCGGCTGCCACGCCTCCCCCTCATGATTTTCGAGCGTGCTGGAGTCGCCGGCCACCAAAACTTGGCCCGCGACCACCTCGCCTATTGCGGCTTGGCGACGGACCGCCAGCAGCGCGCGTACGATATCGTTCGCGAACACCACGCCCTCACTGTTGCCCGCGTGAACCGCCGCAACTCCGCCCTCTCCAACGCTCTGCGTCCGGTCCCCAAATTTGACGTTGGTGGCTGGGCGTGGGTGTACAATACGGCGGCCACCATCCGCCAGGGCGCAAAGCCCGACACGGACGCCAAGGTCCTCAAGGCCAAACTCTCACTCAACTGGACAGGCCCCTACAAAGTTCTCGCGGTTGGCCTCTGCTCCTCAGCGGACACCCCGGACGGGTCTCCTCTTGGGGAAAAGCTCCTGTATTTGGATCTGCCTTTCGATATGCCCGGCGCGGATGCTCGTCGGCGCGTTTCAGTTCCACGCTGCAAGCCCTGTGCCAACCCCCACGACCGTGGCGACATGCCGAAATATTTGCCAGCGGGGTTGAAGCAGTACGTGCTCAACAACTTCTCCAAGAAATCTCCCCCGTATCACGTCACTCAGGACGACGTCTCGACATCTCTTCACCGACTCGAAGTGCAAAAGATTACCGGACACCAATCGGTTCGAGGTCGAGGTGGCGTCATAGCAGTGATGTACGAGACACACCGGGCAAAACTATCCCGTCCATCCTGGGAACGGGAAATGAACCTTCTGCTTTCTCGCCACGCAATTTTGCGCTACTGGGCCGGCACCCCGAACCAGCACCGCCAAACCAACCGCCTGTACCGCCGAATGAGAATCGGCGTGGCACAACAGGAGCTGTCTCGGAGTAACGGCGAGCGGTTTCTGGCACCCGGCTATGGCTGCGTCTCGCACGCCGACTGGCTCCGCCGATACTGCAACACCGTGCTTCCCAAGGGGCCTGTTTTTTGTACAAAGGCGGCGACGGTCTGTGGTGGCTCGGGAAAATCAGCGCGACTACGCCAACGGATGGAGTACATTAGGTTCGATTTTTGGACGACCCGGGACCGATCAAGCTTCCTCTTTCTCCGGCGCGCTACATGACTTCGACGAGAGCTGTGCGAGGCTCTTGGTGTCTACAAATTCACTTGGCTAGCGCATTTGCACGGGGGGTCCTGCGTAACGTAGACGAATCTCGAGGCGCCGCCGTAGAAAGCTGACTTTCGCTTCTTGGCTGTTCTCGATTTTTGCTCGACGTTTTCCTGAACTCTGGGGGGTGGTTTTTCAATTTATTGACGTTTTCCGAGTTTTCGGGTCGGGTTTTTTCTGGCAGGCGTGTTCCTGGGTTGTTTGTTTGTTTGTTTTCTTTTTTCTTGGCCTCGGTTGGGGATGGTTTTCACGTATTCTGTCCTGCCTACCCCCCCCGCTCAGTGTCGGGGCTGGTCTGGGTAATCGGGTCACTCATTTGTGGCACAGGACACGTTTCCCGAGTTGTAGGCTGGGTTTTCTGTGTGGTTCTTGACATCTTCCGAGTTATTTTTTCTTCTCGTTTTTTATATTAATCTTTCACTTTTCCCTGCATCTTCCACGCCCCCCCCCGTCGCGGGTGACATGGCGATGATTTGTCGTTGACGATTTCTTCCTGCCCCTTAAGGCTACGTCTTCCTTTCGTTCTATTTTTTACCTACTTTGCCGGCTTCGTTGCCTTGCCGTTCAGCGGTGTGGGAGTGGGTTTTGAGGAGCCGTATCTTCGACTCATGGTCTAGTTTGTGGAATCGGGGTTTCCACGAATTTCCCATAGTTCCGCATATACGGCTCATCAGAGTGGGCTAGTGTTATGATACTGCTTTGTATGAGGTTGAAAGTGCGGTAATTACCTGGGTTCTGGCACTGGGATCGTATTTGTAGTACTTGGAAGGCGTATGTTACGTGGAAAACCAGGGGTTTTCCAGAGAGGCACGAGCGTGGTCTCAGTCTCCGTCGTGCACGAAAGGAATAAAGCTACTCTTCTATCTCTAAGCGAACAACAACGTGAGTCGAACAGTGATGTTTTCGAAAACCTCCCGTGACCCGATCCGACCCAAGAACCCGACCCGTGAGATTCTGACGGGACCCGTAGGTTGGGGTCATGGCCCGCTAAGAGCCATGTTTTTTTTGGGCGGGAAGCTCATTTTTCATGCGAATAATATTGCCTAATCGCGCATCCCACAACAGTAAACCCTCATGATACCGCGGAAACTCCTTAAAATGCGCGACGCCAAGAAAGAGAAGATGCACTCATCGTACAGAAGAGAGCCCGCGAGCACGAATGACCAAAAAAAAAAACGCCCCAACCCCAGGTTGATGGACTAGGGGCGCTGTGGATGTCTCTCGTACAGCAGTACTATCATTCTATTCGTCCGCCTCTTCTCACTTTTCCTCGCTCAGCGCGGTATACACGTCAACGTCGGGGGTCGTTCGGGACCAGATTTTGCGAGGGTTGTGATTTCCTTCAGAGAGGGGACAGACGGACAGACAGGTTTTGAATTTCCGATACATGGGGCCCCTATAGGTAAACCGATACCTGGTAGGAAATACCAGGTAGTTATTATAGTCATCATCATGTGCACCTTTTCGTTGTTGTACGAAAAAGCACGAACGAACCGAAAAAAAACGGAAGACACAAAATGGCGGCTTTCGATCCTCCTAGACCTCCGACGGTGAGTAGTGGAGGTGGTGGTGATGGTAATGTTGGCGATAAGGAGAGGAGGTGAAAATTCCTACAGCAGTAGTAGCACAACCAATAATCGGAGGAAAACATCATACAAACGTTAAAAATATCCTTCATTACGAGTAGAATAAACATTATATATACATCAATGCACGAACATCCTTCCATATCTCCCATTCGACGCGTTCTACGGTAGAGGTATAGCACGTTTCCGTTAAAATGTTTCTTGAATGACCGGGTTCCTGAACCCAATTTTGTCGGAGTGTCAATCTTGTCTATTAATAGAAAAAAAACATGTTTCTATACTTGATTGATTGAGGTCATGTGGCTATTCAACGGGATTCAATTTTATTTTTGCTAAGTCGTTTTCGGGTGAGGTATAGAGCTCTTTAAGTGAGGAACCTCATAAAAAATAGGGTGAACCTCTATCCTCATGGGACGCCTCGTTCCTCTGTTTGCTCCATCCATCACGGTGCATCGTTTTTCTGTGAGTACGCACGCGCTTCTGTGGCCACTGACCAAACGTACACACGTATCAAATGTATTATAGGCATGTACACCACCCAAATGTTCGTCGAAAAATAGACGTCATGCCCACAGAAAAGAAGAAAAAACATGAAACCCGCAAGGCGTTTTTACCACGGGCGCACACCGATCGCCACAAAACGCAAGATAAAATACTTGGTACTTTTATATTAATAAAGTGTATATTTCCAGTCAAACTAAAGGCAACCAACCTAAAGAGTTGGGTGATGGCCGACGTAATCAACTATTCATAGGAGTTAAAGGAGGCGTAACAGAACAACGGTTTTCATGTATCGACACAACGAAAAAAGAAGATTGTAAAAAAAAAAAAAAAAACACTACCAGGTGCTAAAGAACACTTGTATAGAGATTGCACGGGGGGCATGTGTTTCTCTGCCAACCACCCCCATCTCCGGCCGGCAGGTGTCCCACGCCGCTGAAGGCACGCAACGAGACCCCACAGGCTGCGGCACTCGAGGTAACATACGCTCGCCACAAAAGCCAAAAAAAAACAAAAAATGATCCCCCCCCGTGCAACATCTGCACCAAGCGGCCTGAAGAAAACGCTTAAACGTCACACGTCCCATATATCCCGCATTCCAAAATCCCCACTAATGTGGCGAGCGTCGACGATAGAGTCTGCCCCCACGCCAAAAATTCGGGCACATCCCTTTGCGTTTTCCCCTGTGGGTTTTTTTTCTCAAAGAAACCCTTCGGTAGCTTTCTCGATCGACTCTCACAACCGTGAAAAAGAACTGCTACCCACGAAAGACAAGGGGGTGATGCCAACGCGCAACGCAAAGCGACGTTTCGCATTTGAATCCTATACTCGTGCTGCCAGCTACTCCACACACCACCAGAACCTCCCGCAATCACATGACAATAAGTTACGACGGATGGGATGGTGAGGCGGGTGCTACGGGCCCGACAGCTGAGCTACAGAGTACCTGCATGCCGATCACGCTGTGAATTCCACCGGCTTCCTGCAAAGGACGCCAACAACACACCAAAATGTTCCCAGAGGGAGGCGGGATGGAAGCGAAATCAAGCGAACGCTACGACTACTGAACTAGAGCAAGAACGCTGCGGGTCAGATTTGAGCTTGTGCGTGTGCGCATGGAAAAATACACGACAACAATGCTCCATGACCACGCATGGTATGTAGACGGCGGTTTCCAATCGCGTCCACGCTCGGCACAAAGAAAACCTCCTTCCTTATCTTGCGCATTCACCAAAACCGAATACAGAAACACATTTGTTTCTCGCGCCCATTTGGACCCCAAGCAGCGACAACTTCCCCCTTCCCCTGCGTATGCACGCGATGCCGAGTTGTAACTGTTGGGACACGTGAACCACTCCTACCCACCACACAGCAGCCATAGTACTCCGCGACGACGCACCCGTTGTAACCCAACCACCTATGCTAGCCACATATCACCAAGCATACCACATCCAACTGCAAGGGGACTTTACATCGACCAGTCTACCTCGTCCAAACAAATCTACAAAAAAGTGAGACGTCAAGCCCCCGCCGACCTGCCTACTCCCGAGGAGAGCCTTCGAGTCCCACGCCGTCGACGCGAAGACTTGACCGCGTGGCATCTCCATCATCCACCTCCCGCACCCTCCACACCCCTGCCCCCCCAACCGACAAAACCATCCATCATAACGCCCACGCCGCCAACGCTGGCAGCAGCTTTCACCAAGATTCACCAAAATCTACACCATCATCGTCTGGCACATCTCACTAAACAGGTATTTTGCATAAACTTTCACTGCCTACCGTCTAGCGAACCAATCTGACCGATCGCCGCCGCTGGCGCTTCTGCGGCGCAGCAAACAATACGGCACAAACATACGTAGCTATTTCTGGCGTAGCCGGCACCAAACCTCATGGGGGATGGGGGCGGGGTCACTTACGTAACGCGTCCCTGCCGCTCTCCAGTTCGAAGCGGCAATCCTTTCCGTCACACTCGATACTACCCTGTTCACATCCCATCCGCCGCGCGCTCCACTTCACCTTCGCTGGTCGCACGTACCCCCCCCCCCCCTCTCCCCATTTTGCCATACAGGGGAGGTGAAAAAAAGCGTTGCCCAAACATACAATTGTTTTTTTTGGTGAGCGAAAAATCCGCTCAAAAAACATTAAAACCTCCTGAAATTGTATCAACACAGCTATAGCTCTTCTCCCACATTTCGGCGATGAGGGTTTCCCCCCCCCCCCCCATAAGCCCCCCCCCCCCCCCCACACACATACGTCCCCACGCGGTCGAAAGCGAACCAATCTTCGCCCGTACAGAAAACCGCGCAACGCCATATAACGACACGACACACAAGCGCCCTTTTCTTTGCTCTTAGTTTACCGCTGCCCCGCGCGCGCGAACGACAGACGTGAAATCGAGAGCAAAAACTGTACGGACGGGGCCATGAATCCAAATCAAATCTCCAGCCTCTTCCGTCACAGAAGGGAGGTAACCGAACAGTGTATGGCCGTTCAACACACAACAAAAAAATAAGCAAAACATATAAACTGAAAATGAGCGAAAACCTGCCCAGTTTTGCCATGCAATATATTGCGCGGCACAATTCCATGTTGCGGCAGGCGCTCTGGAGCCCCGGAGGCGTTCATCCGGCCAATCAGTTATGCGGGCGTACGATCGCACCCGGTAGTTCGGTTACTGCGACCGGCTCAGGGGGTGCGCTTGCGGAAGACGAAGAAGGCCCACCTGGTGACGTCCCGCGTCGGAACGCAGACACGGAAAACAGTGGACAAACATAGCGGGGCAAAAATAGGTGCAGCAATCAGACGAATAACAATTCCTGATTTGGCAAAAACCCTATAACAAACTACTTGTAGATAAATTGTCACATGTTTTTGGCTTTGTATACCCTCCTCTCTCAACGGAGTTGCAAGGACTACTGTTGATACAGATACCTGGTACACTCTAAAACAACACCACCTCGTACTCCAGCATTCATAGTATAATACGCGCTATCGAAGTACCCACACACAGCTCGCACAGATGAGTATACGAAGAATTTTTCGACCCCACAGCTCATTTTTCTTCTGATTTGTTCTGCTTTTCAAATCAGCCCCAGGGTACGCAAATTGACCAAAACGGAGAAAACATCACAAAAAATCACACACCTTGGGTCGCAAATCAGAGAATCGATTCCATATCATGGTCTACAGCAGTAGTAGACCCTTCCACGGTAAATCTATTCCCCCACTTCGTACTATCCAGCTCAAAAATGTTACCGGGTGGGTGCAATCTGCATGATCTATCGTAGCACGTGTTTCCTGGGCAGGATCTGTACTGTACAGATAGATCATGTGCAACCTCTCACAACGGTAGGCGAGGGACAGATCATATATCTGTAGATCATCTAGGTCATGATCTGTCCCGAGTCATGCCAAAAATCTTATAGCAGGGTACCTCGTACCTGGTACATGTCTATTTCGTCTTGCCCGAATTCGGAAAATAAACAATCAGCTCTATTTTCAGAGCGAAACAAAGTTGGCTGTCGGTATGGCTTTGGGACCACTCTCGACGGGCATACCAGCAAAGGTATACGGAGACAATTGGGGCAAAAGCACCGATATACATAAACGGCCCGTACATTTACGCCCAGGGTAGCTGTAGAAATAAAAAAGATGAAAAATTCAGAGTACGTCACTCACTGCTTGCTGTGACTTCGAATGATTTTCGACTAAAAAGTCGCAAGAGACTCATATTTGTGCGTTATACCGGCACATTAAAACGCCGGCCGCGCGTCTGTTTTTTACACGCGTCCATTCCCCTTCTTGCTTTGCACAGAAACGTTCACGGAGGACACGAACGAACGCAAGCACGCACGCACGCACGCACGCGCTCGAGACACGGCAAAAGACGACTGATTGTTTGCAGGAGTCACAACCGCCAGCACAGGCCAGGGCGCTTGACCCTTTTAGAACCGCAGTCCCGTTCTGGGAACCAACCAGTCAAATTTCAAGTAGTTCGACCCCAAAACGGGACTGCAGTCCTAAAAGGGGTTAACTCGACCCTTTGAGGACTGCTCTGCACTTTGCGCGCTTTGTGCAGAGTCATGCATTAGACTTCAAATTTCCTCCAGTAAATTCATCTCTAAAGCGGGCGTGTAGTCCCAGCAGGGGATACAGCTTTCTTCCGGCTCCTCGAGCGACACGCAACGACAAGAGAAAAAAAAGAGTTTGTGGTTGCATCATACTCGTACAGCTGGTAGGTTACCATTGTAAATATGGCAGTCGGCGGGGGGAGGGGGGAGGGTGTACTCGATAGGAGAGATGTACTCGATCTCATGCCATGGCCGTACGGAGAGATGTACTCGATCCCATGCGTAGACAAACTCGTATGACCATGTCGGGGTGGGGGGGTGGGGGAGGGGGGATTTTAGGGGATAGAGGCCAGCGGCACCACACTATTAATAGGGGGGAGATTTCCACAAGCTTGGTCCATGCATAACAATGATGTCGATGACCCGGATGACCCGGCATTGGTTCTCATTTGCTGTCTGCGTCACCCACAAGCAGACCGATCGCCATCAGCTTCCACACGGTCAGGCCTCTCGTAAGACGACGAATACTGCACGACCGCGTCCTGCTTCGTTCGGGTTTTCCCAAAAGTCCCTTCGTGATCAAGGGGGAGATTTTCACCAAAAAAAAACACAAAAGCTGCAAACCGCTGCGCGCACGCGTGTTGTTTTTGCTGTTGTCATTTTTTTTTTGCCATCGTGTACGTCATACATATAGAAGTGCCGTGTCACTGACCTGAGCACACCCCGGTTGCTCGCGGAGTGCCACCTCAGCAGGTCCTCGGAGAGTTCTGCCAGGTATTCAGCCGACGTGTTCTTCAGCATGTCCACCTTGCGACAGTCCGCCACCTGTAGCGGGAGGGGAAGGACACACGACGTTCAGCAAAAACGAGGGGGCACGTTCAACTATTTAGCAACCCTTTTAGAACTGTATTCCCCTTGTGGGAAAAAAAAGACTAGGAATTAGAGTCCAATACATGCTTCTGTACATCCTAACCCGTCAAGTCCATCGACCTAGAGTACAAGATGTTAAAGTCGTCCCACAGCCTCCTGCCCCAGCTACGGCTGACTCAGACCACAACATCTTGTATATCAAAGTCCGACTCAGTGGTCACTTTGCGCCCAACAGACAAACACGTAGTCCGACAAAACGCTGAGAGTTCGACAGGCAGCTTTTTATGTCCGATGGAAAGTGTCGTGAACGAGTATTAATAGTCGCCAGGGTCATTTCCACTCTCAACCAGCCTATCCAGCCCCGTAACACGTCTGGTATGGTTGAGTTTTTCACTCCGGCTATTATTGATGCGGTCGAAAAAGAGGTACCACCCCCAGCACGTCGCCACAGCAGACATGGATGGTGTGAGTCTGCCGCAACCTTGGCCGCATTCATACCAGCATGGACAGCGAGGGAGGATGCACGACAATTCTTGCGTGCCCACCCCCGGGATAGAACCGCGTGGAAGACACTGAGATCTGCGTGTGCGAACCTGCAGAAGGTGATTACCGCAGGACTGCATCCGTACTTCGAAGCGTACCTTGCCGAAACCGAACGACTCCTAGCGAACAACGACCAGAGAGGCTTTTACAAGCGCCTTAAGAGTACGGTAGGATTGGAAGGGACTAAAGCGAGGAGCGCACAGTTCATTAGGGGCGAGGATGACACACTCTTATGGGATAAGGTGCGAATTTGTGAACGATGGGCGGGGTTTTGCCACAAACTCTTGAACACGAGGTCGCTAAAACTCGATCCCACGATCATCGACCTCTTGCCACCGCGACCGCCTAAAGTGTCGCTTGAAGATGAACCATCCATAGACGAGTTGATGGAAGCACTCAAGGGGATGTCAAATTGGAAAGCTATCGGGCCAGATGGTCTCCCGGCCGAACTCCTGAAAATCGACCACCCGGCATTCGCGCAGTGCTTTCACAACATCCTTGTCAATGTTTGGGTAACAGGAGAAGTCCCCCCGCAATGGAAATATGCTATAATCAAGGTCCTTCACACAAAGAAGGACCGAACTGACTGCAACAACTACAGAGGGATTCGCTTGTTGCCTATGCAGGCGAAGTTTTGTTGAAAATCGTCGCGTCCCGCCTCAGCAACTACTGCGAGACCCAGGAATTACTCCCTGAGGAACAGCAGTGCGGCTTCCGCCCCGCGCGATCAACGATTGATATGTTGTTCGTCGTGCGCCGGTTGCAAGAGCTCGGACGACGGAGGGAAATCCCCCTGTACGTGTGCTTCATCGATCTCCAGAAAGCGTACGACTCTGTCGACCGAGAGCTGTTATGGGAGGTACTCACACGCTTTGGCGTACCAACCAAGATGCTGAGAATTATCCGTAATTTCCACGATGGCGTGCGGGCTCGCGTGCGTACTGATGACGGCGAGCACTCGGAATGGTTTGATGTCACGCAGGGGCTGCGGCAAGGCTGTGTACTATCGCTGTTACTGTTCAACGTATTATTCACTGCTGCGTTACACGTCGTACTAGTACGCTTCAGCCAAAACGAAGCCGTCGTAAGGGATTTGGTCCGACTCAGTGATGCTGGAGTAGTTCGAACAGAGAAGCAGAAGCCGTTGGCGTGCGTGCGAAGGGCTGTATGGGGCATGTTGTACGCCGATGACGCAGGAATTGCCTCGAAGTCGGCTGGAGGGCTCGCGAAAATGATGGCAGTCATCGTGACTGTCTTCGAAGCAGCAGGACTCACGGTGTCAGAAAAAAAGACAGAGACGATGCTCCTATAAACACCAGACCAGACAGCCCTCGCACCACCGCTCGTCATCGAAGCAGCAGGACAGAGGTATAAGCACACGACCCAGTTCTTATACCTAGGCGGCATTGTCCACGAAAACGCTGACCTCTCGTTCGAAATCGACCGACGGATCCGTCTCATGCGAGCATGCCTCAAACGGTTCGGCCCGGAGTTGTATGATAGGACAACCGCCCCCTAGCCTAAAAGTCCGAGTGCTGAAGGCCGAGGTGATTGAGACCCTGCTGTACGGGTGTGTGACGTGGACCCTCAGAGCGGAACACTTTGCCAAGCTTCGAACGGCTCACCACCAAGTCCTGTTGCGAGTCATTGGCTTCCAGCGCCGACTTCGTACTGACCATGCCACCCTCTCGCACGCGAAGGCCCTCAAGATGACACATTGCGAAAGCATCGAAACGACCATTCGTAAACGGCGGCTATTCTTTGCGGGGGGCGTGGCACGGCAAAACAAGAAGCGAATACCCGGTCGGGTAATGTTCGGGACGATAGCTGGTGGGGAGAACCCGAGACCAGGCGGACAGTTCAAGACTTGGCATAAACGCATGGTCGAAGACCTTAGGGAGTTCCGAGCCACCGAAGGGTCAACGGAAGTTGCCCCCTTGGTGTTTGGAGTTGAGACCGCGTTGTGGTCCACTGCAGCCAAAAAGGCGGGGAAGTGGTACCGGGATCCTTGAAGCAGCCGAACCGTTCATGGTGAGGTGGCACGAGGCTGAGGCTGAGATGAGTAGGCAGCGCCGCGCATCCGCCGTGGATGGTGTCCAAGGGAATGAGGGGGGGGGGGGGGAACAGTAGAAGTGGCATAAAACCCGACCAAGGGAATGCCGAGAGGGGGGGGAACAGGAGGAGTAGAAGAGAAAGTGATGGCAGACAGGGTAGCAAGGCACCAGGCCGACTAGGAAGCAAAACATGACCATACTACTAGTGCCACCAACTGGTGCAGCTGGTCCGAACGTGGTCTTCCCTTGTCTTCTCTTTTTGTTTTTTTTTTGCTTTTTTTTTTCTTTCTTGCGCTGATTCTCCGTGATTTTCATTTTATTTATTTCTTTTCCTTTTTCCGATTGATAAGCCGTATTGAAGGAGTCGTGTGGCGTAGGTGGATGACGAACCTGCTCTGCTCGTTTCGTATTGTCTGACGCCAAGGGGCTGGGCATTGGTGACGTACGCAGGGCGGAGACGGTCTGGGTAGCAAGGTACCAGGTGGACTAGCAGGGAGAACCTGGCTATACTACGCGTACCACAAACTGCTGCCGCTACCTGGAGGGTGCTTGATTTTCCCCTAGTCATTTTTCCCTTTGTCATTTTTCCCTTTCTCTGTCTTACTCTGTTTACAAGTAGTGGTGTTTTTCAAGTGTCTGCCCCCTCGCAGGGGCCACGACAGTTTGTTTCTTCTATTTTCTTCTTTTTGTTCTTTCATTTTTTTTTCTTCTCTTTCGAGTTGTCTTCTTTGTTTTTGTTTCTCTTTGACTGTTTCCTTTCGTTTCTCTATTTCATAGAATGTGTTTGTCGTGCCTGTCGTATCTAGTATGATGATGACATGGCATTTCATTGCCCACCGCTGTGCTTACTGCATACCCTGGTACCAGGTACGTGGTAACGTAGTATCTCTGTGGCGTAGCTTTGTGGCCACAGAACTTGTATCTCTTCTAGGATTGAAGAATCGGCACGGACACTGGTTGTGCAGGATATCGACGGGTAGAAAGAACGGTTGATTGTGAGGAACAGACAAAGCAGCAGTAGTGCAGTGCTGAAATGGTTACAAGGGGCGACGAAAAGGGCGGCACTACAAAATAAAATAAAACGTATCTCAAGGGTCAGGTCGAACCTCGCGGGTCGAGTCGGGTCGCGTCGCGTCGGGTCGGGGTTGGGTCGCGGGTCGGGTCAGGGTGACCTGCTCCCACCCGACCTCACTGGTTGAGCTGGATGTCGACGGGTAGAAAAAACGGTTTAATGTGAATGAACACACAGACACCCGACCCAACCCAACATAATTTGAAGTCCTACTGAACCAAACCCACGGGCCGGGTCATGGCACGTGAAGAGCACCGCGAGAACAACAAAAACGATTTCGCGGCTAGAAGGTGTTTGCTCGATTAATATTTCTATAATTCACACTCTGTTCGGAATGTAAGGACCATTTTTATATTCGCAGGCATGTGAAGGTGTTACCTACTGAGCTATAGGGGTAAATCGATCGATCGATTACCCAGCCCAGGGTAATCTTTATAACAGGCAGCGCTACAATCGAAGAAGAAAAAAGTAAAGGAAACGAAAAACAAAGGTGCTCGTAGCCCTCTGAAGGGTTGTCGTGACTCGTGACCCTTCACTACACGCCAACCAGGGGCTCCCATGGCCGTTCCCACCTGGTTCCCTTTCCTCTTTTATTTCCCACGGCAGACACTGCTGTCACATTGTTCAACCACAAAGAGAGTACCGAGGTCACGCTCATCAAAAGCAAAGCTTGAGCAAGCACGAGCATAGCATGAACATAGCACGAGCAAAGCATAAACACAGCACGAGCAAAGCATGCGCAAAGCATTAGCAAAGCATGAGCAAAGCATTGGCAAAGCATTGGCAAAGCATGAGCAAAGCATGAGCAAAGTATGAGCAAAGCATGAGCAGAGCATGAACAAAGCATGGGCACAAAGCATGAGCAAAGCCCGAGAAAAACACAAGCAAGCGCGAGCAAAGCATGAGCAAAAGCACGACCAAGAGCACGACCAAGCACGGCCCGCCTATACACATACGGCCGACGTAATCTGCACTACAACCCCGCACCAGTAGAGTAACACCATTTCCCTGAATACAACGAGCGTTTGGATCAAAGGTCAACATAAAACCGGCCCGTACGTCGAGGTCGAGGGACATACAGCAATACCAGGTATTACGGGGGACCATATTTAATAGGACCTATGGTACACATAAAAACCTATATATTAGACCATTTTTACTAACAAGATGTGGTCCTATTAACTATGGTCCCCCGGATTAGTAGTTACGGCTAATACAGCAGCGTACGTGGCAAAAAACGGCCCACCACGGGCCCTTCTTTTAAAAAATTGCTGTCATCCGTCATCAGACACCAGACTTCGGGCGTCGCCTTTCCCGTGCACGTACGTACGAGCGAGCACAACGTACCGCAAATGAGTGTTTCGAGTTTCGAACAGCAGTGCTAATTCATATTGGCGCGATCGATCGCTTTTATTTCCAGCGCCGGTTTCACTCGACAACGGCGAGCAAAAGGATGTGCCATTATTAACAATACGACATAATAAAAGTCGAAATTCAATGAGAAATTTTTCGGAAGCCTCTCTCTCACACCAGACCTTCCCGAAATCACCCACAATACCAGGTACCAGGTATACATGTTGTTCGGTACTGGCACCCTTTTTTCCTTTCTCGACGAATCGAGCGCTCAAAAACGACCGCACCGCTATTAACAGCACTGCTGTGCGAACTCAGCGGCTTCACCATCCCCGCTCAAGCGCTCACATTTCAGACTCCAGAATGGTGATGTTCATTATACACCGGTCATAAGAGTGATGTTGTAGGCTATTTCCTATGCGGTTCGATTTTTGAGCTTCAGATTTTGACCCGATCGCATTTTCGGACGTGGACTTGGCAAAAATCGAAACAGCAATCTTCCTGTCTGTGCGGAAAAATCAGACTTATTGCGCATGCATAGATTCTAGAGCAAACGCCGAGACCAACTGCTGTTGTTGTGGTCTGGCGCCGCGAAGAGACGCGCTGGGTGCGCTGCACTGCGCGTAAGGCCCAAGCGTCCGAGTCAAGGCTGACTGCCTCTGGTCTGGCGGCGAAGAGACGTGGCGAGTGCGCTAGAGTCAACCTGTCATTTTGTGTTTCACAATGTGACTGACAACTGCTGCTGCTGTACAGCAGTGTAGTTAACGAGTACGTATCCACGGAGAAGTCTTACGAGTACGTATCCACGGAGAGGTGCGCGCCAAGTGCGCTTCTCTTGGTCTCTAGGCCCGAGCCCGCGCCAGCCGACTATAGTCTGGCCACGGAGAGACGCGCCACTCGCCGACCACGCGTCGGGCGCAAAGCAACGTCACCATACAGCTGTCACCATCCGACACATCCTCGTTCTGCTGCTGTTGGCTGTCGTGGATAACATCTTTAATTTATAGAGCATGCCATTTGTCGATTTGAAAATCTGATGACCCAAGTCGTCCGATATTGACCAAAATCCGACGACTTGGGTCAACGGATTTTCAAATCGAAAAAAATCCGGTCAGGTTTTGCATATTCGGGCTGCATAAGAAGGGGCATTCATTTTTTAGATCGAAAAATACAAATCTAAAGCTCGAAATCGAACCGCATAGGACACAGCCATATTTATCTTCGTTTTTGTTGTTTTTTCACCTCGAGGACGGTCTGGACATGCCTGGCCATGGAGGTGGTCTTGTCGAGACTCTCCACCAGCTCCAGCCCGGTAGCGCGCGCGTGCTCGACGAACGAATCGAGCGTCTCCAGGTGGTGGATCTGCAACCGCACCAGAACTTCGTCCAGCTCCTCGGCCGTCGCCTCCTCCGTGCGCAAAATGTTCGTGCAGGCCAGGATGCCCCCCGGTACCAGCAGCCTGGCGGCCTCCTCCAGCGCGCGCGGGGTCTGCTTGCCCGCGTGGCAGAAAGAGTCCTGGGAGAAGCAGAACCCGTATGCGCCCCCGGGGAGCCCGGTGCCGAAGAAGGTCGCGGGAGCGCCCACCTTGACGAGGTTTGAGAGGCCGGCCTCCTCGGTTAAGCGGTGGTTCAGTTCGTTCGCCTCGGGGGAGAGGTCGATGCACTCGACGGTCGCACCGAAGTTGAGGGCCAGGTATCGCGCGCCGGACCCGTAGCCGGACCCGAGCTCGACGGCCGTCGTTCCCATCGTCGGTCGGGCGAGAGAGAAGAGCACCACCGTGCTGTCCTCGCACGCCTGTGAGTCGTGGAGAGGGGCGGCGGTTTAGGGGGCGGGGGGGGGGGGGGGAGGTGGGACGAATGGCGTGCCGTATCCGCAGCACCAGGGATATCGACAAAAAAAACGGGAGAAAAAACAACAACAAAAATCACCAGGGTACCAGGTAGCGGTGCCAGATAACACCCAGGTGCCAGGCGAAAAACAACAAAAATCGAATCCACGACGAAGGAAAAACGGCGTCTGTTCACCGCCTGCTGGTTATAGCAGCCAATCTGTCCCAAAAATACAAGATAATATGGCGCATTAATAGTCAATCCAAACGTTTTTTTTATATTCCGGGACAGGAATGGTGTACCATCGATCGCGCACGGAAAGCAGCGGCCCCCATGCGACGCGCGTGCAACTCTCAGAGCGAGATCGATCGCCCGCATGATTTTTTTCGAGAAAGGAAAACAAATACATAAATATCCGCCTGTGGCAAAAAAAGAAAGCGCACCCAGATACTTCACGCAGGGAGTTCAAGGAAGGCTGCGGGGGAGATCCATGGATGTTGTGCTTCGTTCGGCTGTGACGCGAGCGCAATGCGGACGTTCAGTACGTCGTGTATTTATATATACGGCAAAGATCCTTCGAGCTCGGGGTCGCCGAGTTCGTTGGAGGCGCGAGATTCCGAGATGCGCGCACGGGAGAACACCTGTCGGAGCCCGGCGACCGCGACCCTCGAGGAAAGCGGTCGAAAAAGCAAGCACGAAAAGCCAGGAAAGCTAAGGCGTCTGGAGTCCCAGCCGAAATTCAAGACGGAATCGGAAGCGAATGTCTCGCTCTTAGGCGCCGCGAAGGATTGTACATACATCTATTGGTACTGTTACGTATCGTGGAAGTTTTCGCCGCAAGTGGCGTGAGTTTTGGGTGGGGGTGATGTAACGTGGCTCAAGGCTAATGCTCAGCAACGGGTAACGGGGTAAAAGGAGTGTTGGTGGGACCACTGGTCGATGCAGGAGGCCGCCTCCAATCCAACACCGTACTTTGAACGGAACAAATTGGGAGCAGAGACGAACAACAACAACAACAACAACAACAACAGCAGCAGCAACAGCAGGAGTCGCAACCGTTTTTTACCCAATCAGAGGCTCCCACGTTTTGGGACGAAAAAAATGGAACCACACATTCTGACGGAACAAAGGAAAGGACTTGAAAGCTTTACGACTACTGCTGTACGTACTCATGAAACGACTTCACTCGGGTGTGCTACAGCTACCTACCACCCTGTTCCTAAATATAAGGAACGCTTTGATTGAATATTAGTATACAAACGGTCCTTCTAGTTCTGGGACAAGAGTGGTAGTAGTCCCCGAAAAAAATAAACCTCGACGAAAAAATTATACCGGCGAGGAGTGGAAAAAAACTTGAAGACCGTACACTGGAGATTGGGTATTACGGGGGACCATAGTTAATAGGACCTGTGGTATAGATGAAAACCTGTATCAGGTATTTTCGTACCAATACGTAGTCGCCATCATTTGTGGCCACAGTCGACGGGTAGAAAGAACGGTTTAATCTGAAGAACACACACACACACAGAACTTGTTGTATCTCTTCTAGGATAGAAGAATCGGCACGGACACTGGTTGTGCTGGATGTCGACGGGTAGAAAGAACGGTTCAATATGAAGAACACACACACAGACACACACATCATTCTGGGAAATGCTGCTGCGCTGAGAGCACTTCGGTTAGTCTGTCCACAGGTGACGAACCGCTGCCGGGGGAGAGGAGACCTCATCCACTCCAATACTCGAAAAATGAAATAATCGGAGATAAATATTACAGCCGCAGTGTACTACAACACTAGGATTGAAGAATCGGCACGGACACTGGTTGTGCTGGATGTCGACGGGTAGAAAGGACGGTTTAATGTGAAGAACACACACACACACACACACACACACACACACACACACACACACACACACACACACACACACACACGTTATTTCCCCTTTGTTATTTTTCCTTGTTACTTTTTTCCTTGGTTCTTTGTCTTACTCTGTTTACAAGCAGTGGCGTTTTTTCTTATTATTTTTCTTCCTTTTTTTCCAGCTCGTTCTTTTTCAAGTGTTGGCCACCTCGCCTGCGGGGGGGGGGGCACGACAGATTGTTTCTCCTAGATTTTGCTTTTATTTTTTTATTTTTCTCTTTCGATTTGTATACCTTGTTTTTGTTTTCTCTTTGATTGTTTCTTTTCGTTTCACTATTTCATAGATTGCGTATGTCGTGCCTGTCGTATCTAGTATGATGACATGGCTTTGCATTGCCCACTGCAGTGCATACTGCACACGTGGCAACATAGTATCTCTGTGGCGTAGCTTTGTGACCACAGAACTTGTATCTCTTCTAGGATTGAAGAATCGGCACGGACACTGGTTGTGCTGGATGTCGACGGGTAGAAAGAACGGTTTAATGTGAAGAACACACACACGCACACACGCACACACACACACGCACACACACACACACACACACACACACACACACACACACACACACACACACACACACACACACACACACACACACACACACACACACACACACACACACACACAACACTATATACAGCGGGGGGGGTCGGGGGGGGGGGGGTTGGTCCAGGAACTTGGTCGGACAAACAAATCGGAAGAGGAAAGAGAGAGAGAGAGAGAAACTCCTTGCCTCATCAACTTGCCAGCAACATCGCACCAATATGTCGAGAGACGGCATCGGTATTTATTTTCAGACCTGCGACGGACGGCGCTAAGACTTTCCATACTTATTTCCGTGTGGGAGCTCCTAAAATGTGTGTGACCGTCCTGGACAAAATATACTGGTTTTTAGTCTTGGAGCTCCTGAAGGCACGACCGCCTAGACTTGTAACACAGCAGTACATAAGTAATGTTAGTGATTGATGGGAGCTCCTATTAATAGTAAAGGTTTTTGTCACTTCTAGACTCTTGACGGAATCCCAAAATTGCCGTCTCCTGACCACCTTTGCGACACCAAACAACCGATTCGACCGATTCAACCGACTACAGAACACCCCGCCGATAAGAAACGGCCAATCTCAGCAAGCCTTATTATCGTATTGCGACACCATCCTTGATCATAACCTTGGAGCATGAAACAGCCGCCAACTGCTGTACAAGCCGGTCGCCCCGGTGGTTCAAGTGGTTAACATCGAATTCTACTTGTTTGAGTCCTGGGTTCGAGCCCGAGGAGGGTCGGACTTTGACTTTATTTGCAAAAATAAAAAAAGGGATTCAATTGTTGAGAGCGCCTTGCAGCGTGGGTAGGCACAATTCGATGCGAGTCGACGAGGGAAGAAAAGGCTGAAATCTTCTCGCGATGAAAATGAAGGCACGTACCGTAGCGGGAAGGGGGGAGAAGAGCCTGCTATGTGACCCCGGATCTGAGTTATGAGTTGGAAGGAGAGAGAGAAGAAGATGTGCGAAGATAATGAATGGGATGAGAAAAGGAAAAAAAAAGTACTGCTGTATGTTTTTGTTTTCTCTTTGATTGTTTCTTTTCGTTTCACTATTTCATAGATTGCGTATGTCGTGCCTGTCGTATCTATTAATAGTATGATGACATGGCTTTGCATTGCCCACTGCAGTGCACACTGCACACGTGGCAACGTAGTATCTCTGTGGCGTAGCTTTGTGACCACAGAACTTGTATCTCTTCTAGGATTGAAGAATCGGCACGGACACTGGTTGTGCTGGATGTCGACGGGTAGAAAGAACAGTTTAATGTGAAGAACACACACACATACTACTACTGCTGTATGTACCCGTACACTGGCTACGACTTACGTCGTAGTGTTATGTGCCGTAGCGCTCGCCGACGAGCACTTTTTTTTTTTTCTGAATCCATAGTTCTTCGTATCGAAGTAGCGTCCCTCAAAAAACGACCCCTTTTTTTTCAAGTTCTTACCTGGCACTATTAATAAATACCACTCTGTCCTTACCATTCGACTGGACTATTTCAAGTTTCAAGGGGCTTCGCTCTTAGTGCGTACTTCCACCAGCAGACGAAGACGTTACAACACAATCAAACTTCCAGCAATACGTATATAGAGCATTTACAGCAGTACCATCATCCGCCTGTAGTTTCCACTCATTTACTGAAATAGTCATTTCGGGGATGGCAACCTGATCAAACACAAAATTAAACTATTATTTTTTGGTTTCCAACTTCAGTATTTCGTGACGGAAACACTACCTAATTTTTTGTTTTTCCGAGTTCGGGCACAGGAGATTTTAAAGGGACAGTAGTCTGTGCATCAATGTTGTATCCGAAGTGCCCGTACATAAAGGGGCAGAGTGGTAGTATAGCCTACCATTTGGCTTACTCTTCCTGGGCCTACATGCTGCTGTAGCGCTGCTTTAAAGTAGTGCCGCTGTGTGCGACGTGACTCGCGTGCTTCACCTGAACGACCCTCTTTTGCGCGGGCAGCGCGACGGTGGCGGGGTCCTCGTACAAGCCAAGGTGCTGGTGGCGCCCGCCCCACAGCGCTCGGTAAAAGTACTGCGTGAAGCTGGCGAAAAATGGCAAAGCCACATTAGACAGCAACACGGGGGGGCGCAGCAGGAGGCGGGGCGGGGCGGGGGGGGGGGGGGGGGCACGCGCACGGGACGACGGAGGACCGGGGGGGGGGGGGGGGGGGGGGGTGGTACTCACTATTTATCATGCATGGCCGCAGTCGTATAAGCATATACCCTCGCATACCTACAATATCGGGACGGAGTACGTCGGGTTTCCCCGACCAGGCAGACATTGATTGCTTGTACCAAGCGCGAAGCAAGCGCCGGCCGTGAGTTGGGTGGGGGGGGGGGTATACTCGATAGGAGAGATGTACTCGATCTCAAGCATGGCCGTAGTCGCATGACCATAGATCCTCGCATCCCGACAATGCCGGGACGGAGCACGTCGGGTTTTCACCGACCAGGCAGACATGGCTTGCCTGCACCAAGCGCGAAGCGCCGTGAGGTGTCCGGCGAGTCGCATAAAGGGTGAGCTGTATCCTACTAAGAACCGCTTGTGAGGCGGACCTGCACATGGATATGACAGCTTCAATGAGTTGATTCAATTTCCGGTGTAGCCACTTCCAGATACAGCAATGGGAGTACTATGTAACTGGCTCTTGGGTGTGGGCGCGGGGGGGGGGGGGGGGGCGTACTCATTTGTTGTTTGCCTTAGTCATTTGACCATTGACCACGCATCCCATTCGAGACGGAGGGGGGGCGTCTAATGTGGGAACACGCAGACTCTCAACACCAACACAAAAAAGGCGGTATCAAAAGCAGAAAACAGATTCGTCGACGTTTATCGGAAAAAAAAAAATGAAAAAACAGAACGGCCATCTACATATGATAGTCGTTTCAGCCTTCTTGTACCACCCTGGCCGTAAGCACAAGGACCACTTGGTACTCAAATTAATGACGACACGTTCCTTATATTTCCGTCCAGAGTGGTACACTCTTTTGTCGTATACGGGGGACCATAGTAAATAGGACCAAACACTGTAAGTAAAAATAGGGAAATATCTAGGTGTTTGGGTGTATCATAGGTCTTATTTGGTATGGCCTCCCGTAAATGCTACAAATGAAATCATTCCGCACTACTACATACAGCTGTAGTACGCACGCACAGAAAACCCAAACACTGATACTGAACCACTGGCATCGGCAACAAACATTTAGAGTACTGGTGATGTGGCATCGGTGTGAAATATTGAGTATCTATCTTGTTCAGTGATCGATTAATAGTACCTGGTATACACTCTGATAATCTTGAGAGTGAAGTACCAGTACAGCATTTCAGCCATAGTGTACTACTCATACTGCTGCGAGGTACTGGGGCGAACCCAGTAATTTGGGCATATCGAACCCTGAGGTATATGCTCGGGCACGCGCAGCAGTTTGGGCATAGCGTACTCTGAGGCACCGGTATACTCTCGAGTTGCCGCTGTTTGTGCTGGCGGCGCATACCCGGGTATACTCGCACTGCCAGTAACGCTTGTAGCCAAACCCCTGAAACATTCTCAGGCGAGATGACGCCTCTTTTACTCTCGTTGAGAACCGCACTCCCGTAGTGGGTGGGGGTGGGGGTAAAGCAGTTCAAAACAGAAGTCAGATTTTGGTTTCTGTACAGTTAGTGCAGTACTAAAAGATGGGTCAAGAACCACACGCACGTTTTTGGGGACGAAACTCTATACTTCGGAATTGGTGATTCGGGTGTCATTTTTACAGTTTCACATATGTGTGCGTTCTTCGTTCTTTCTACCCGAAGACATCCAGCACAACCAGTGTCTGTGCCGATTCTTCAATCCTAGAGGAGATACAAGTTCTGTGGTCACAAAGCTACGCCACAGAGATACTACGTTGCCACGTACTGGTATGCAGTAAGGACAGAAGTGGGCAATGAAATGACATGTCATAATACTAGATACGACAGGTACGACATACACATTCTATGAAATAGAGAAACGAAAGGAAAACATGAAGGAGAAAACAAAAACAAAGAAGACAAATCGAAAGAAAAAAATGAATTAAAACTAGAAGAAACAATCTGTCGTGCCCCCCCCCCCCCCCGCAGGCGAGGTGGCCAACACTTGAAAAAGGACGAGCTGGAAAAAAGAAAAAAGAACAAAAACACCACTACTTGCAAACAGAGTAAGACAAGGAACCAAGGGAAAAATGACATAAGGGAAAATAACAGGCAGACCAAAGCCCGAAGCACCCTCCAGGTAGCGGCAGCAGTTTGTGGTACGCGTAGTATATATAGCGAGGTTCTCCCTGCTAGTCCGCCTGGTACCTTGCTACCCAGACTGCCGTCTCCGCCCTGCGTTCGTCAACTATGCCCAGCCCCTTGGCGTCAGACAATACGAAACAAGCGGAGCAGGTTCATCATCAACCACGCCAGGATGTCGACGGGTAGAAAGAACGGTTTAATGCGAAGAACACACACACGACTCCTTCAACACGGCTTATCAATCGAAAAAAAGAAGAGAAATAAATAAAATGAAAATCACGGAGAATCAGCGCAAGAAAGAAAAAAAAACGAAACAAAACAAAACAAAAAGAGAAGACAAGGAAAGATCACGTTCGAACCAGCTGCACCAGTTGGTGGCACTAGTAGTATAGTCATGTTCTACTTCCTAGCCGGCCTGGTGCCTTGCTACCCTGTCTGCCATCTCCTTTCTACTTTCGTCCACCGCAGTTTCCATTCTACTCCTCCTGTTCCCCCCCCTCTCCGCATTCCCTTGGTCGGGTTTTCTGCTACTTCTCCTGTTGCCCCCCACCCCCTCATTCCCTTGGACACCATCCACGGCGGATGCGTGGCGCTGCCTACTCATCTCAGCCTCAGCCTCAGCCTCGTGCCACCTCACCATGAACCGTTCGGCTGCTTCAAGGACCCCCCGGTACCACTTCCCCGCCTTTTTGGCTGCAGTGGATATACGTACGTATGTATGTACGTGTTCGGGGACAAGGCTACGTACTCGGGGGGATTATTGTACGATAACCTTTACACTTTGCGGCATAAAAATCAAAAGGGGTAAAAGAAGACACACCCACACCTGTCATCGTAGTGGATCCTGCTGTTCGCCTCGACTTCGGCAGTGAGGGTGTCCGAAGAGATGGCGGCGGGGTGAGGCAAGAAAGTCGTCGTGCCGGCGGGGCGAGGTACGTCCTTGCTGCCCGAGCATGTGCACAGGACGCCGACCCCGATCTCCGTCACGTCCAAGACGTGGAAGCCGCTCTCCCCGAGGACCTTGGGGGGGGCGGGGGAGAGGGGGGGGGGGGGGGGGGGGTAAGCACCGCGTGGCGTTAAGGCGTTCGTTGGGCGGCAAAATAATCGAGAAGCAGGCCGGAGTTTCAAAAGACATGGGAGAAAAAAAACGCGAAAACATGAGATTGCTGAGCTGAAATATGCGCGAGATTTTTGTCCAACCTCAAAGTGTACCTGACACAAACCATTTCTCTCCTCTCTTCTCTCCTTTTACGACTCACATTCTTCCTTGTACCCCCCTTCCTTCCCTCCCCCCCCCCCCCCCCCTCCCCCCTTGCCTGCGTCAACACCCGCACCGAAAACGCCTTCTTATTAGATCTACCCACTGCTCGACAACAAAAAGTTCGCCACGTACGGCAGCCCCAAGCCAGCATCTAAAGACGCGGTCGAGACGGCACGGTACGTTGGTTGGGACGGAGTGGGCGGGCGGCCTACCGTGGCCGCGTGGCGACACTCGGGTCAGGGGGAGCACACACGACGAGCACCGCACGCCCCGCTACCTGTACCTCTCCCACTCAGACCGGCACGGCTATACACGTAGAACCTGAAAGCGTTTACAGGGTACATATATACGCAACGTGTGCGTGAACCCCCCCCCCCCCCCCCGATAATATGTTTCCCTAGTTACGATTTTGACGCAAGGTATATGCTATGACTTGCTGTGTTCTAGAAGAGATACCGGGACGGCTCAGTCCAGGCGGGCGCCGATTTCAACCATGTCATCCCCTTCTGCAGATCTCAGCCATTTCCAAGTAGTTTATCCCCAAAAAATCGAAAGTGCAGCTGCAAAGCTTGTTTCCTTCCATATGCGGTTCGATTTCGAGCTTCAGACGTGGAACTTTGGGATTCCAACAACGAAAGCATCTGCTTGTGCATTCCGAATGTGAACAAAAAACGACCGGTAATTTTTCGATCTGAGAATCCGATGACCCAAGTCGTCAGCTGGTTTTGGTCCAAAATCCGACGACTTGGGCCATCAGCCATCAGAATATCAAATCGAAAAAAGGCATGGTCTCTTCGTTCCAACACATTATCCACACACACGAGCAGCAGCAGAACGATCGATGAGTTGGATGGTGATAGAGCTGTATAGCGACGTTGCTTCGTGCCCGACGCGCAGTCGGCGGTCGGCGCGTCTCTCCGTGGCCAGACTACAGTCGGCTGGCGCGGGCTCGGGCCTAGACACCAAGAGAAGCGCACTTGGCGCGCACCTCTCCGTGGATACGTACTCGTAGACTACAGCGGCGGCAGCAACAGTCAGTCAGTCAGTCTTCCAGCGTGCTGGGCTCGGATGGTTGGTTGAGTACAACATACCAAGACTGGTTGACTCGAGCGCACTTGACACGTCTATTCGCCGCGAGACCAGAGGCAGTCAGCGTGGGCTCGGACGCTTGGGCCCTACGCCCAGTACAGCGCACTCGGCCTCGGCGCGTCTCTTCACGGCAAAGATGTCAAGAGACATGTCTGTGTCTACAGTAGCTGTCTGCCTGTCTGTCTAGGCAAATTCATCTGTCTAGACTTATGTCCCCGATCCCCGGTAGGAAAACGCCTCATTATCTGAATGGAAACCCTTATTTTATGTGTTATGTGAGTGCTGCGCTGCGTGCTGCTGTGCCGAGTGCCTAGCAGCAGAGCAGCACAGAAGCCGCAGCAGCAGGCCGCAGCAGACATAAGCAACCAGTAGTCAGCAGTCAGTAGTTGGCAGCGGCAATAGAGACCACAATGGATGCCCTTCTGGAGCTGTGGAAACGTTCCCTCCCGCCATCCAGTGAACTTTGCGGTGTGTGAGCGGCAGGTTGGCCGTGCGGGAGGGAACACATCTCAGTGTCAATCTCCTCTACTGGATGAAGTTTCCTCCAGTAAGTAGTATGGTACACGCTTCTACTGCTCCTGCTTTAGGCTTGAAGATTGCACGTGGCAACATGCGGGGACTGGAGAGCAAATGCGTGGTGAAAATAATGCTAAACGAGTACCAAGTACCTGGCTATTTCTTCTGTTCATTTAACTTGAAAACTGCACCGTTTCATGTTTCATGACCATCTTTGTCTCCTGCCAACGTCCCCATGCGTACGCTGGTACGCTGGTATATGTCATATAGAAATATCATATGTAAAATATCTGTACTTCTCTGTGCTGCGGCTGCTCGTAAAGAAACTAACACCCCTGGTACAAGATACACCTCGTATATTGCTGCAGATCTGAACGCGTTTTTTTTTGTGTGAAAAATAATTGGCGCGAAAAAAAACAAAAAATGGCTTCACAACAAAATACCTGGTAACATTTTCCAGCATTTTTGAATAATATGGTCAGGCGTTTTCCAAAAACCGGGGATTTTTTGTCGTGTCCCCGGTTTTGGCCTCTAGGCTGCCTGTCTAGGCATTCGCTAGACGCTGTCTGTCTCGGGGTAAAAGTGCTGTCTCCTGACATCTTTGATTGCTTCACGGCGCCAGCCTACAACAACGTCATTCATGTCCCACCCGCGTACGTAAAGAATACGTGTTGGTCTCGGCGTATGCTCGAATCCCTGCTCAAATCTCTGCACGTACAAAATAATTCCGTTTTTTGTTTTTTTTTTTCGAATTGCGAGGACTTCACAGCTGCAAAAAATGCGATCGGGCCAAAAATCTGAAGCTTGAAACAAAAAAAAAACTGATCCGCTTGAGAAACAGCCTTAAAAAGGGGTTATTATATACCAGGTACAGCCTAACCCTTCACACCTCGGGCAGATCGAATATTTTCCCAATTCAGAATCTACTACTGTAGATATTTCAAGGCAGAGTAGAGCTATATTCTCGGCCGGGCTGGTACGATTTAGCAGCCCATCATGATGCCTGCCGGGTGGGACCCGTACAATCCGCGTATGATCCAGCGCGTGTTTTCCTCGGTTTGGATCTGCACACTACTACTGATACGTACGCAGATCCCTGCACACAACCTTTGCCACAACGGCAGATCAGGAACTGGATGGAAGACCTACTGCTGTAGATCATGATCTATCTCATCTATCTCATATGTCCGAGGCGTGAAGGGTTAACACATCAACCCTTGGCGGAACGCGTCAAAAACCCTTTTTTCGTTTTTTTTTCTTCCCCACAAGCACTTACATACCAGTAGGCATTACGGGACCATACTATTTTACGGGGGACCATAGTAAAAATACCAGGTAGGACCTACGGTACACACAAAAGCCTACATATTTACGTATTTTTCCTAACAATGTTTGGTCCTATTTACTATGGCCCCCCGTAATAACCAGGACCATCGTTCGAATATAGACAAAAAAAACCCTGTACATTCCAGATTTTTTACTGAGCATTTTTTATCCTGATCACTATTAATGCTGTATATTCCTCGGCAGTATTAGTAGACGCTTTAGCTACGATAGAGGTAACGTAGCGTTTTTTTTGCCCAAAACTATTTCTGACGGACGGGGCTCCTCCTTAAAAACCCTCCCACGAGGACCGCAGTCCCGTTATTTTGGGGAACAAACTACTTGGAATTTGACTGGTTTGTCCCCTGACCAGGACTGCGATTCTAAAAGGGCCAAGGGCACCGACGGATTTGCCCTACCATGGTATTAAATAGTACCAGGTATATCGATTGTGTTTTACGCCAGCCTGCTTGGGCTTGCCGAACCGACCGACTGGTGCAAACCGAAGAGCTACAATAGCAAGTAACACCGACCCTGAAATCCTGAAAAATTAGTCCTACCAGTATTTATTATTATTATATATGTACACCTCTAGTAGGCGATGGCCGACCGGGTTGCGTTTTTTGTTGTACGATACCAGGTATAAAGCTCCGCAAGAGAGAGGGGCCTCAGACAGCTTTATAGGCGCATCCCTATCACATAATGTCATGAATCCATACATCATACCGCCTCCATCACTCACTCCGTTACTATTGCGGGGGACCATAGTAAATAGGATCTACGGTACACACAAAAACCTACCCTGGTACATATTTACCTATTTTTACTGCAGTAACAATATTTGGTCCTATATACTATGGCCCCCCGCAATAGCCCTTCTCGTTAAAGAGACTTCCAAAAAAAAACACGACACCCTTTTTTCCCTCTTTTCAGGACATTTAATCTGAACACAATGTGGTGTCAGAAACATGCGGATGTGGGGTTTTTGGGCCCATCGTGGGTTCTGATACTTACAACATATGCCCACCCCGGAAAATGCGGCGTAACCCCACGTCAAGGCCGCGCACTGGACGCATACGGGCGGATCGGGCGGATTGGCAGCGGCGCCATCCAGGGAACACGAGGCCGGCGCATACTCCGGCGAAGAAACCGGGCGGAAAGGCGGTCGGTCGGCGGGACAGATCCGCGAATTGAGTGTCCGAAAAACGAAAAGGAAATATCGTTCTATTTTTACCATATTTAATATTAAAACACACCATGTTGGGTGAATTTATGGATTTTTTTGGGCCCATCGTGGGTTCTGATTACCACTAACAACGCAAAGAAAACGTCGCACCTTGCGAGCCTCTTCGGGCGTGGTCCAGTGCGTGTGGTAGCCCTCCGAAGTGTCCAGGTGCCGCTCCTCGATGTCGATCACGGCTCCCTTCATCGAGCCGCAGAGTTCAGGGTGCTTGTTGTAGAAGTGCTGCAGGGCCTCACCGAACTTGTTGCCATTCCAGAAGCCGATGATGATGATGCCGTCCTCGCCAGCCAGCTCTTTCATCTATAGCGCGGCGCAGAAAAGGGGTATATATATATACATAAATACATATTCGAGCGGGCGGTACGCCGTGAGCATGCATATATAAAAAAATATGAACACACATAACTGAACACACACCCGTATGCAAAAGCAGGGTAAAACGTCCCACGAGTTGAACCGGAACGCGAAAAAAAGTGCCGTGTAAAAAAGTCGTGACCAAATAAACAAGAGTGAGCATTGCCACCGTGGCTCTCTCCCAATGGTTTCACTTTTGTACATCGGAAATATCTCACATGGGCGGACGGGCCGGACTGTTCTGTGGTCAGCAACATGCTTTTGGTCATACTAATAATAAATACTTCCAGCGAGCTTAACCCAAACCGCGGATCACTTGCGACACATGCTTTGGTCAGATTTAGACGTCAGAACCACACAGATGCCAAAACCGCGCACCAACTTGCGTCATACGGGCCGCTGTATACGTGCTTCATACCGGCCGCTATTGTACGCACAACTAAGCAGCAGCACAACTACTCGACAGTCTCCCTCCACGCACGGTTTTGCTCCACAGCGTGTGTACGCCAGAGCAAAAAAAGGGGGTGAGTGCAGATCGGAAAAACAAAGGTCGCGTCTCTGAAAAAACAAAAACAAAAAAGGGGAAAGGGTGGGGGACCGTGTCCCCCGTCGCGAAGGAAATCCCTCCCGTAACCGCCTCCGGTTCTGATCCCATGCGACAAAGCGGCAGGCTACTCGTACAGTTTTTATTCTATTACGGGGGGCCATAGTTAATAGGACCTATGGTATACATCAAAACCTATATATTTAACATTTTTACCAACCACATTTGGTCCTATTAACTATGGCCCCCCGTAATAGTACCACTGTGCAACCGAAAGCTGACTCCTGAAGAACTGGACGCACACGATTTTTGGGACAAAACGCTTGGAATTACCTAGGTACGTGAGAACAGGCAAAAAAAATACATTGATACCACACCTCGGACCAGGTCATCGATTCCCACAGCAGCTCATGATTTAGGTCTTTCAGGACAGACAGATCATCTATTCCTGATCTGTACTGTACCAGGTATGTATGATCGGCTTAGAGTTCACGTTGCCGGGTGGGAGCCAAACAAAACTGCATGTACTGTATCTACGACTGCTGCCGTATGAGGACATATTTCCTGGGTTGGACATGTATGGCACACATCCTGCACAGCGCCCAGAAGCGGCAGGTAAGGATTTATCTGATCTATCTGTACATAATGTATCTGATCTATCTGTAGATGACCTATTTATGGATGACCTAGCTGTGGAATACCTATCTGTGGGTGATCTATCTGTCCTGACGTGTGCAAAGTATTTATTGTCGTCGAAAGGTTTACGTTAGTAGTAAAAGGGATAACACCCACTCTGGGCGGAAATATAAGGCCCGTTTAGCCAGTACTATGAATATCAAACGGTCCTTATCTTCAAACCCAGAGAGCTAAAAATATACCAGGTATATATATATAAAAAAGCGGCCGTAGTTTTAAGGGGGTGCTGTTGTGGTATCCCCTCTCCCCTGTTGCAGCATTATGATTTGTAGCAAGCGTCCCCTCATCATACCTGGCACGCGTTATCGCGCCTGCCTTTCTGATGAATGCCTCGCCCCTCCGTTCAGAAGACATTTGGCGAGGCAAGCAGCAACTAATACAAGAGCTTGTAACCTCTAACATCGTCAAACACCTTGTGTGAGTGACCAGAGCAGAGTCCAAGGCATCACCTGCCATTAATAGCAATAGTCGGCCCCTAGGCCCATACTGCCTCACACTTACCAGTAGCACCACGATCGACGAATGCCATACACAGTAGGGTAAATAGTCCCTCTACGTTAGTGTCAGTATATGTGCGCTAGCCAACAAGGGCGGCATTATATACAGCGGTCACCGGCACTACTCCGCATACTACCACACCGGTTAATCCCATCTGTGCCTGCCGATTTCACAGGCACTATAAATACGCACAGGCGGGCAGCCGGCAATATTCGACCGGCACTATTGAGAGGGGCCACTACCGTACCAAAAACCTCAAGTACGCGAGCTCGACCGCACCTGGGAGTACGTGCGGGGCTTGATCGCATCCGGGAACACTCCCATGGTGTTGTTCACGCACGTCACCACCGTTGGCCCGGAGAAGTCCTCGGTTACCGGGTGAGAGTTCACGATGTCGATCAGGTCGGTCGCGCTTCCCTTGATGAAGGCAACCTGCGCGGCCGGGCGAGAGCGCGCGTGAGTATGATATATATATAGTCTGCTTCCCTTGATGGTAGATGGACACCACCGAAGATGGATGTGGACACCAATTCGCCGTGGCATGTGCAAAAGATACCGTTCGTGCCGATTCGGCTGGCGAGGCCCAGGATTCTGCATGGACCCAAACACGTTTTCTTAGGTACGAACGGAACGAATGGCCACGAACAGCCTCGTTCCGTGCCTCGTTCCCAAGCTCTTTGGTGGGAGTTAAGACACGCCCTCAGATTTCAAGTAATTTGTCTCCAATTGTCCCCAAAACGAGACCGTAGTCCTAAAAGGGTTAACCCCGATGCTGTGAAGGGCCTTGTCTATTTGTCGTGCAGATCCAACCCAGGAACCACATGCCCTTGCAGCAGTAGTACTACTATTACGGGGGGCCATAGTAAATAGGACCAAATTTTGTTACAGTTAGTATTAAGAGTGAAACTAGCGAAATATATAGGTTTTCGAGTGTAACGTACCTGGTAGGTCCTATTTAATATAGCCCCCTGTAATACATCGTGCAGGCTGTACGGTTCCCACCCGCCAGCAAGAGCTACAGCAGCAGTGGCTGGTAAAGAACGGGAATATGAATGTCCTGAAAGCTCTATCAATAGACGGTCAAAGTACGAATCGATGGTCTGCCCGAGGTACGAACTACAGCAGCACCATACTACCGCTGCGTTCACGACTATCATACCGTGAGTTTCGTACGGTACAAACAGCACTCCAGAGAGCAAAACTGCTGTGGTCAGTAGTCACGAAATGGTTGATTGTGGGAATAGGGGGGGACTCTATGCCGTAGTTGAGTGGATACAAATGTCCATGTTATCCATGCTGTAGTTCAGTTTGCACATTGAATTCATTTTGTGTGGGTCTTCTTCGTCACGTGTATTTTTAGGTGGGAAGCGTTGTGCTTCTCAGCCTAAATTTGAGTTGCTTTTTTTTCTCGGATCTTCCTCGGGCTCCAACCTCCTGTGTGACCACGGACTCCTTGATTCGAGAGTAAAAGTGAGATCGACAGCAACATCGACATCAACATCAACAACAACTATCCACACAGCAGTACCATATCTGCAGGTCCGCGTTACCATCAATTAACTGACCTTGTGCTTCAGGTTCTCAGGGGTCTGCGACGAGGCGTAGGCGAGGAAGCCATCGTTGATGTCCAAGCCCAGGCTCTGCTTGAAATCGGGCGCTAGGCTCAAGATTACGTCTCCAGTGCCACACCCAACCTCCACCGAGCAACACCTGATAAGCATAACAAAAAGGAGGCGTTATCAACAGGGAGGGAGATGGGTTTTGTACGTATGCTGGGGGAAGGCGAGAGGGCAGAGAAGCAAACGAGCGTGCTTCACAGCGGTCACACGACAGGCGCCCAGACCTACTCAAGTCTACGTGTTTACCCTGCGGCTTTTACAGAAGGAGTATTCCCTATTAATAGGTTTACTTCACCTGCAGTTGTACGGTCTTCATGATAACAAAGTGCGAGCGTTTCTTGCCTATTTTGTCTGTCGGCCATCCTGACAGAATCGCCAAAAAACGGTACAAGTTTTTACTAAAACAGTAATTATTATTATTTACATACGCAGCTCGAATCCTTCATTGCCGAGGTGTTTATTTGAACTTACTGCTTACAAGGTTCCCTCCGGGAAGTGCTTAGGGGAGTGGCGCAAGAGCGAACTAATGCTCGTATGAAATACCTGCGCACCTGTTGAGAACTAACTGCCTGTTGAGGACTAACTGCATCCACCCATCATGTGAAGAACACACACACATATTTTTGAGGACAGACTACATAGTGCTGTTAGTGGAAATAGTGTGGGATCATATTAATTTACTACTACATACAATAATATAAAAGAGGGCATACCGGTGAGTGGATATTGATCCTGAACAGATGACTCGCGGCGATCATTTCGTTGCTTGCGGCGTAAATGTAATTACAAAAAAGTTGCGTGAGGTCGAGGTTGCGTTATATTACTTTGTGACCGGCTGAGTAAAATCCAGCATATACAAAATACTTCCATTCCTCCCTAAAAAATTATATTGTTTGGCGCTCTGGGTAAAACAAAATCTTCACGGACACAGAGTAGAAGATGCTCGAGAATAACTCGTAGTCCGAGTACTGAGAGTATTGATGTACTGGAGGCCAATATATGGTGAGTACTGAGAAGGCCCGACTACTGAGAGTATACTGAGAGTATGAGCAGTACGGAGGCCAATGTATAGTGAGTACTGAGAAGGCCCAACTACTGAGAGTATACTGAGAGTATGAGCAGTACGGAGGCCAATGTATAGTGAGTACTGAGAAGGCCCAACTACTGAGAGTATACTGAGAGTATGAGCAGTACGGAGGCCAATGTATAGTGAGTACTGAGAAGGCCCAACTACTGAGAGTATACTGAGAGTATGAGCAGTACGGAAGCTCGAGAATACATGCAAAAACATGTACCCTTAGTAGTATTAAACACGAAACACTTGGGAGTACAGAAAGTATCTCAAGTGCAGAACCTCGAATCGAATCCCGAATTAGTGCGAGCCCGAAAGTATCCGCAGAGTAGTATCCTCAGTAGAGTAGAAGTACAGAACCTCGAAATACTCAGGGCTTTTCGCGGGTCAGGTCAAACCTCACGGGTCGGGTCGGGTCAACTGACCCGACCCGACCCGCGAAAATTTTGAGGTGTGTTGACCTGACCCGACCCGACCCGCGAGATTTTGAAATCCTCTTGACCCGACCCGACCCAACCCGACCCGCGAGATTTGAAAACCTCTTGACCCGACCCGACCCGTGAGATTTCAAAACCCTTTGACCCGACCCGACCCGACCCGCGAGGTTTTCAACACTTCCTGACCCGACCCGACCCGACCCGCCACCTTCTGATTGACCCGTGAGACACGGGTTTCATGCGGGTCGGGTCAACTGGACCCATGACATATCTCACGGGTCAAAGACGAAAGCTCACGGGTCCAAAGATATAAACGTTGGTACGTTGGTCGGTTGGATGGTCCTTGGTCCCTTGTACTTTTCCGAAAATGTCGTACGTTTGTGTTCGGTTTTTTCATTTTTTGTTTTTATTTGGAGCATTGTGTAGTGTGCGCTTCAAAAAAGACCATGATCGAAAATATGATGGCATGGAGAAAAACACGCACCCGCACTCTGCCGGGCGGATACCTCCCGGCCTCTGGGTCAACCCGATAGCTCTGACCCGATGGTTTCTGCTGGCGCCCCGGCGAGCAACCTAGCTGTGCAGCCTCCAGCAGCAAGCACTGAAGCGGTGGATCTAACAGCGGAGGCAACGATCCGCGAGGATCCGGGGGCTGCTTCTGCTACTGCTGCTGCTGCCTTTTTTCATGTGTTGTCTTTTTTGCTTCTCTGGTCATACCAGGTATATCTCAAGTATTCCGTGTGTACGCACTATTTTTATTGTTTATCGCGTGGGTTCATACACTGTTATCATGTCTTGTCTTCATTGTTGCACCCTGCATGAGAGTGTGGCCGTTTTTTTTTGTGGAAATAAATGGGTGGACGTGAACATGAACACAATAATATACCACTGTACGGCTTCATCCGGCCCGGGATTCGCGTGTGATTATTCTACACGCTATGATATGCTCTCGGAGGTCTACGTATCGGCACGAGAGAAGCCTTTGGGCGGGAAACGGCCAGTATTTTTTGTTGCACAATGTCGGACCCGCGGGCCAATCCCGCGGGTCACAAAGGCGGCCTTCCGGCAGGTAGCTGCACACGTTTAGCAAAAATATTGATCCGTGGGCTAGACCCGCGGGTCGGACATGCGGGTCAGCCGGAAAAAAATCGCGGTTCATGATGACCTGACCCGCGAATGACCCGTATCTCACGGGTCATGGCCCGACCCGACCCGTGACATTTTGAATACCTCCTGATCCGACCCGACCCGACTAGCGAGATTTCAAAACCTCTTGACCCGACCCGACCCGACGCGTGAGATTTCAAAACCCTTTGACCCGACCCGACCCGACGCGTGAGATTTAAAAAAAACTTGACCCGACCCGACCTGACCCGCGAGATTTTGAAATTTTTTGACCCGACCCGACCCGACCCGCGACATTTTGAAACCCCCCTGACCCGCGAAAAGCCCTGGAAATACTACAGTAACACTGCGAGTACTCGCAGCATCTATCTGCTGCTGCTGCAGTGAAAACCCGGAATACTGCGAGTGCACGAAGCAGTACCTGCAGTATCTTTCTCGAATATACTTTGATTTAGTCCCAAGTATTGGGAGCAACTAACTAAACTGTGAAAGGTTGAGGTGTATGAACGCACGCCAACCGCATGCGCGCCCAACCTCCGTGGCATTGCGTGAAACACACACAACTTGTAGGCTAAGTGTATCATACGCGTAGTAAACAGCAGGTCAGAAAAGCAAGGTGGATGTGGACAGCGGGTTTTTGTTAGATGCTTCTCAGGGGGGAGCGGTTGTTTTTGTGGTGGATCTGATGGAGGGATGTTGGTTTTGGTAGTCTTCATGTGCATCAAATCGGTTTATTTGTCGTATGATACTGCTACGAGTATTATAATGTACTGACTGGTGGAAATTTCAAGAAAAAAAAAGAGCAAAGATCGTCCGGGTCGAACCTCGGTACAGAAATAACGAGGAAAAATATAATTATCAAGCGCAGTTTGTCATCGATCATACGCTACACGCTACATACAGCAGTACTCACACACCGACACGTTGGAAATTGTGTGTGTTTCACGCAATTTAAAACACATCGCAGGATATAACTGCATGCATGTACAGCAGTACTGTAGTATAATGTACTGCTTTAAAATGCCATGTGACATGATACGACAGCATAAGATACGCGTACTGCGACAAAGGAACGTGTACTGGTGCTCTTTCGGCGGGCTCTAGGATCGGTCAGCAGTGCAGACACAGCAGTCCGTAACTTGGAGTATTTTTGTACGAATGCTGCTGTACGCGATGCTTGTAGGAATGATTTGCTGCGATCCGGGGATGATTGGTACGGAGTAAAAAATGCTGGTCACACACTGCATGCAGCAGGTACGTGCATAGGCCAAATGCCGAAGACAACAACAACACCACTGCTAGCTGAAGTACTGAGAGTACAGCGCGGATCTGCCACAAGTGCATAGTACGCAATCTGTTGGTGTCTGTGTGTTGGCGCACTGTGTCAAGCGAGCAGTGCCAGTGGTGGATCACACAGAGCAACACGTAGAAGAAGCAGAGAGAGAGTGAGGTGTGTTGTTGCGGGATGATCGATCTCGGGCCAGAAAAAAGCAGATAGCCACAGCAATACAGCAGCATGTAGACCTGCCACACGTCCCCGTGACTGATCACTGTGCTGCTGCTGGAAGGCAGGGTCGCAGTGCTGTATGAAGCTGGGGTTAACCACGCTCTGCTGGTGTATTGGGTTGTCTGTTGTCTGTGTTGTGTGTTATGTTAAAAAAAACGTGCCGGTAGGTACTACGAGTACATGAAGAACCAAAAAAATGACGACATTTTAAAGGTACGTACGTACAAAAAAAAGGCCTCTCGTATCGAAACCAGGGAAATCGTCTTGTCCACTCCCGCCGGGAAATTTTTTTGAGCGCTTGCCACGCGCTCCAGAGTGCACGGATCGCGCCGAGACCTCGATCAGCCGAGACCTCGATCAATGTGTCCGGCCGGGCTTCATGTGTCCGAGTACTTGCTGTTTTGCCTAAAAGCGCTCGTACGAAGAGAAAAGTTGGCAAAAGTACGAGAATTTGACAAACATTCGTATACATATACCAGTATAAGTGCAGGAAACGTTCCTCGAACCGGATGGATCTGCAAAAAAGGCACAACGTGCTCGCCCCTCCCCCCTCCTTCCTTCAGGCTTGACAACAAAATAGCAGCGTATCATGTCCTATTAGGCTCATTCTTATCGGAGAGCGTTTTTTCCAGGGCTTTTCGCGGGTCAGGTCAAACCTCACGGGTCGGGTCGGGTCGGGTCGGGTCGGGTCAGCTGACCCGACCCGACCCGCGATTTTTTTTAGATATGTTGGCTTGACCCGACCAGACCCGCGAGATTTAGAAAGCCTCTTGACCCGACCCGACCCGACCCGTGAGATTTGAATATCTCTTGACCCGACCCGACCCGACCCGCGAGATTTCGAAACCTCCTGACCCGACCCGACCCGACCCGCCACTTTCCGACTGACCCGTGAGACACGGGTTTCATGCGGGTCGGGTCACCTTGACCCGCGAGACCATTTATCTTGACCCGGACGTTAGACCCGCGGATCTGGCCCGTAGGTGGGCACTTCAAAAACAATTTAATGTTTATTTTAGTGCCCCGAAGCGATGTATGACCTGGCTGTAGTGGGTATGAATGGATGTGGGCATGCGTATATGAATTTGGCGGTGTTTTAATGTCTGAATATGATACCAAAGGGGTGTTATGGAGTATTGGTACGAGAGAAGCCTTTGGGTAAGAGAGCGGGAACTTATTCAAGTGTCGGGTCCGCGAGCCGAATGCGCGGGTCCGACCCGCGGGTCAGCAAAAAACAACTCGCGGGTCATGCTGGCCCGACCCGCGAGTGACCCGCTTCTCGCGGGTCATGACCTGACCCGACCCGTGAGCTTTTCATCACCTCTTGACCCGACCCGACCCGACCCGTGAGATTTGAAAAACTCTTGACCCGACCTGACCCGACCCGCGAGCTTTGAAAAAACCTTGACCCGACCCGACCCGACCCGTGATATTTTGAACACTTCCTGACCCGACCCGACCCGACCCGTGACATTTTGAACATCAAGTGACCCGACCCGCGGGTCGGGTCATGACCCGCGAAAAGCCCTGGTTTTTTCCATAATTTCCAAAGTTTGGAAATAATTGGAGATAGGTATTAATATACGGAGGCGTTCTATCACTATTCGTGAAAATCTCCAGAAGCAAAAAATCAAGTTCGTTAAATTTCACATATTTGGAAAAAAAAACGGAACATACCAGGTATGGAAGATTGAAAAATTGCGCGAAAAAAATGTCGAAATTATGGGGGAAAAGCTCTCCTAGAATGACCCTTAAACTCTCATCACGCGCGAAGTCAAGCTCTCCTTCTAGGCCCTCCTGCCAAATCCCCCCAAAAGGCAATGACTATAAAATAACCACGAACGAGCACTTGGGATCACTGGAAATCAGAGCTGGTACTGCACATAGATGTCCAGCCGGGGGGGGGGGGGGGGGTGGATGCTTCCTAAAGAGTTTTGGTATTTTTTTGGTCGATATGGTAAAAGCTCGCACCGGCGCTCGAGCCTGTGAAAACCACGAACGAATACTTGGAATCTTGGTATCGCTGGGAATCAGAGTTGGTATTTTACATATTAATAGCACTCTGTCCAGGAACTGGTACTGCTTGCCGTCTACCCGGGCACCAGTATATACTGGTAAATGGCAAGCAGTACGCATACACTCTGGTACATGGCAAGCAGTACCAGGTTTACTGGTACGAGCATGGTGTAGAAGGAAGGGTTGATTGAGTGCTCGCCTGGCCGGAGACCCGCAGTAGATTGCAGTTGCACGCCTGGTGTAAACCTGTGTGTCGTGAAACAATTGCCAGAAGTAGCTCCCCTCGTAGTACATCGAGTCGTGCCACCTTCAATGGCAAGAGAGGGAGGGGCCGGGCGGACGATTCCAAGGAAGTCAGTCGCCCCAAGGTGATCGATCGACGAGTGAGAAATCAGCGATGAGATGCGGCAACGCACCAACACAACACAGCAATGAACGCAGCAGCAGGCAAATAATCAAGCGCGGACAAATCACCAGTACTCTTCTGTAGTAAAATGTACTCCTCGAAAGACCCCCGGAACAGAACATTACCTACAATTAATACGTACGACAGAAGAGAGAAAACTCATGCAAGAGAGAGAAGTTTAAATAGGAGGGCAGGCATTATACACCGACGAAAAAAAAACAGACCGGCCACAGCGGTATGATGGCAGTCAGCCGTACAATTCCAGCATCGCGTGGTTATATCAAACGCGACTGCATATACGAGGATGTTGTCGGTCAAAGGGAAATCGTAAAGCATTCAGGAGCAGGGCTGGGGCTGGGGGGGGGGGGGGGGGGGGCATTTGTTACTTATTACCCCTGCTGTTGTGCCACAAAAATAAGAAACAAAAGAAAACGCTGCCGACATTCGAACAGCCGCACCTTGCCTGAGCGCAATCAAGCACAGAATATATATGCCTGGTATGTCCTGGATTTCCAGCAAAAAAAAAACAATCGGGAGTATTTGTTTACCAGGTATGCCACAGGCACAGGCATATCCTACTGCTGTTGTAGAAGGGGGTTGTTCGCTTAAACACAGCGAGTGCCCCACTACGTACTGCTGCGCTGCTGTAAGACCGAGGGCGGAATGGGAGGCGTGAGGCGTGTGTATTCGTACAGTCCGTCTTTTCGTCTTCTCGTGGTGCAAGATGTCGGCTCAACCAAAATCCTAAAAGATGCGCCGCGTACCCACCCCAGGGACGTGGCGGAACGCATCGACCGCGCAAATCGCGAAAATGCAATCTCGAGGGGCTCGGGGTGGGGGGGGGGGAACGGATAGGCAGACGGAGCGCGATCCTCCGGGCGTGCACGAGCGGGAATCGACACGCACCCGTTAGAAAGCACGTCGGACGTGAGCGTTAAGGAGATAGACGGAGAAGAAACCGCCGCGCGGGCCGGCCGGGGGGGGGGGTGGTTGTTTCGTTGTTTCGTTGTTTCTATGTACGGTTGGCGCTGCTGTTGCACACTATATATAGCAGCTCAGGGGTGAATAGGCAGATACAAAGGCAGGTGAACAGCAGTAGAACAGCTTCGAACCCAACTCGTCACGATGTGACACAAAGGCCTTTGGTGCCCCAACTGTCGTCGAGCCCTCTCCGACTACACGCGGGGTGTCGGCGGTGGGCGGCGGGCGACGAGTCGGCGTCGGGGATGAGATACGCAGAATGAAAAGAGATGTTCCGGTTCACCGTCCAACGAACACCTTTTCCCTTGCTTGGTGTCAAACCTTGAGATGTTGGACCTTTCTTTGCCTCTCGACTCTCGAGCTTCCGCGGAAAAAAATAACACCATTGTACACCGCTGTCCGTGCGTATATCATGTCTCACGAAATAACTCAAAACATTGACGATCCAAGCCAAAGCCGGTCGCCCCGGTGGTTCAAGTGGTTAACCTCGAATTCTACTTGTTTGAGTCCTGGGTTCGAGCCCTAGGAGGGTCGGACTTTGACTTTATTTGCAAAAATAAAAAAAGGGATTCAATTGTTGAGAGCGCCTTGCAGCGTGGGTAGGCACAATTCGATGCGAGTCGACGAGGGAAGAAAAGGCTGAAATCTTCTCGCGATAAAAATGAAGGCACGTACCGTAGCGGGAAGGGGGGAGAAGAGCCTGCTATGTGACCCCGGATCTGAGTTACGAGTTGGAAGGAGAGAGAGAAGAAGATGTGCGAAGATAATGAATGGGATGGAAAAAAAAAAAAAAAAAAAAAAAAAAAAAAAAAAACTCACGAACCCACTCACATGAATGGGCAAGATACGCCCCTGTGCGCTACTGCTACTGCTGTTGTGTACAGACATTACAAAAAGAGTACCAGGTACGTAGGCATGAGGCTCGTTAGATACCCAGGTGAGGTGGCGAAGATATAACCTGTGCGTACGCCAACGGAGACGACCACATTCATTACGGACGCCATGGTCAGGTTTCTCAATAGTCCGGCTCGACGTCGCAACGCGGACACCACCGAGGACTATCTCACACCTCAGGCCACAGACATATTTTCGAACCGAATACCGCCGACACAGATGGCAACTCGCGACGTGTGGCATGCGCAACGACACCTCTGCGGTGTCCGGAGTGCGTGAGCGAGCGTGCTCGTACCTCGAAGCTGTCATCAGGCTCCAGTCTCCTTTTTTGTCGAAAGTGTGCTTGACGGTCCCGTTCCCGTTTTGCTCGCTCGTCTCCTTGTTCTGCGCCTTGGGCGTGTTGTTTGGCTTGATAGGTGCCATGCTCGCCGTGTCCTGTTGCTTCACGAAGTTTGAGGTTTTCGCGCACTTGACTCTTGAAGGCGAGCGGTTAGCACCATTGTCCGCGGAGTACATGACGCCTGCTCTCGTTAACGCTTGGGGGCTAAGCTTTCGAGAGGGAGGTGTGAGGACCGGGGCGTTTGGTTTGCTGTACAACTCTATTTTTTTCAATCGGTACATGGTTGATTTTTCGACTTTTTGATTTTCGGTGACGTTGACATCCCGTCTACGTTTTTACCCCAAATATGCCACGTTCTGGTCGATTTTGGGTGAATATTCCCGAGAATTGTACATTCCCGAAGCAATCTTGTCCTTTTTCCGACTATTATTCTGTTTTTCAGTACGCTTCCGAGGAAATATCAACATTCCGGGTGTTTCTGAGGTTTGTGTCTGTGCACTTTCTGCGATATTGTTCGTTTCCGATGACATTTGCCACAAAAAGGATGATGCAACATGAACTCCGTTTGTCAAGTGGACCTTCTTGTGTGACCTGCGCCGATTGTGTCTACGCTGCTGCTCTGCTGCCACGACTTCGCACGGTCTACGTGATCAGAGCACAAGGTCTTCATCATGAAGATCAGCATCAGTTTATTTGCTGTCGCGCTCGCTCTGGCTATTTTGCGGCCATCCGTGCTGGCTTTCAAGCCGTCAAATGCAGGCATCCGACAGCGCAACGTTGCACCGCGTCAGAGAGCTTCTATGACGCAAGTTTGTGAAGCCGCCCATTCCTCCATCGACATCGCCACGACGAAGGTATGGTTACATGCGCGAACCCTGGGCTGCTTGCATTCTGTATCGGGGATCTGCAGTGTTTTTCGAACGCATTTTGTTTCCGGAGCAATCACGTCGAGCGCTGGATCGTGGCACGCTGGCACGTTCCTGCCACTCTCTCTCACACCTGTGGTACCATATTTTTAGGCCCCAAGAACCACTTGCTAATTTTCTAATTACGTCGACATCCGGTTGACGGATTGCAGCTCAGTAAACATGTACGTTTACGTAGCTCATGCCTGCACCACTACACTACGCTGTAGTATACCGTACAAGCAGTATAATACCGGTACCAGGTATGTTCCGAAGACGCCTTACAGCTTAGAGATCATAGGCTCGCCAATAAGAAAGCGCCCAATAATAAGAAGATAATGCTCACTTTTGGGTCGAACCTAAGAAATTTGGGTTGAAAAAAACGGCTCAGTGGTGAACTCCACACTAAATCCTATATATTAGCCGATGCTCAAGCTTGTTTGAAGATGGCGCCTCAATAAGAATCTTTGGCTTGCCCTGATCAGGTGCAGGTGTTTCTTGTTGGCAGGCCCATACTGCTGTACCAGGTATATTGAACGACACTACTATTACCAGATACCTGGTATACAATTTGCGGTATTTGTTCCCGGGTACCCGGTTTAATGTGAAAAACACACACACACACCTGGTACCGCACCTGTTGGTTATGCCGCTTGTACTTGAGGGGAGTAGTCGTGCGAGGTACCGGTATTACCAGTGTGAGTCACAGCAGCAGCAAGTACGAACGTGGGCTGGGCGGAATGACCGAACACCGAATAATAAATTCGTCGTACTTTGAATGCAACGAGAACTACTACTCTATCTATCGTGCATACACATGCGAAGCTCTTGTGTGGCTTGTCGCCTGCCTGGTAGGTTCGAGAGCTCCAGCCCTACAGCTACGAATACACCAGTACACAACAAGTACCGGTACTGCGATGACCTCGTTTTTGCAAGCCATCTTTTGACAGAGCTATCATACTCGATTATCGCCGTCTACTCGTACGTATTGCCGTCTGGTGCAGCAGTCTGCTGGGGGAGATGTGCCTGAAAGGCAGTGGCAACCATGGGGGTTCGAAAGGGCACTGGTCGGAGCCACCTTGGCGGCGGCAACATGCCTCGCGGGCCCGTGCGCGTCGATTGCAGAATATATCGATCCTGACGATGTGAGCTCATGTGCATAAACAACTGGCAGCTATTCGTGTGCCAGCCACCTCGGTTCATTGCTGTGAAATCACAAGCCAGGGGTAATTGGTTCGTACCAGTAGGGACGAGTATATTCGCCGTAGAACCAGTTTATTACCAGTACGTAACAAGGGATTACAATGGTTGCTTTCGTCTTTTATACCTCCGATCTCAATCTTTTGTTTTGAGACAGCAGGGCAGGGCGTGTGTGTGCTGCTTGCTGCTGGTTGTGTCTCAAAGTCCCTGATGTACACGAATTCTGATGTTTGATGGGTTTTTTATCTCCCCTAGGCTATTATCTCGCTCATAGAATGTGTATCTCGTGTCTCTCGTATCTAGAGGTGGGCACCAAAACAAAAATAAACGATTTGAACCGATTTTTGGAAACCCAGCAGGCTTGTTCGAGTAGTTGGTTTTTAGAAAAAAAAACGCGGTGTATGTGAGTAGGTTTAGCAATCTGTGAGGTAGGATCTGTAGGGGTGTTTTTGACTTGAAAATTGATTAGCGCGGTCTGCACTTCGGAATCGTCGTCCGCAACTGAGAAATTTCCTGGTTCGATGCAAACGCGGCGCAGCCGCGTTTATGGACAGTTTTGCTCCTTTTTGGCTGCGGTTTGGGGTCAGGGTTAGGGTTGGGGTTAGGGTCAGGGGTCGGGTTGGGTCTTCGCCCGTTCCTTGATCCCAACAGCAACCAAAATGCCTGAACAGCCTACCAACCTAAAGATCCTACCTCCCAGATTGTTGCGGGACCTCCTTTATTTTGCCGGTTAACCGGAAACCGGAAAACAACGGAAAAACAACGGAACACCGGTTTAAAACGGCAGAACCGGATATATTTTTTGACTGATTTTCGACAGAATAAAACCATTACCTGGTACCTGGTACCAGTTTACTATTAATAGACTACCTGCACAGCAGCGGTTGCAGGAATACTATCAGCAGAGCCTGTTGCATACGTACCTGGTACTCCGGTAGGTGTTTACATCAACCAAAGCTCGGTAGACAGCTATTATCCTTCTGCGCTACAGCAGTTAATATCATTATTGATACAATATTATACCTGGTAGCTAAGATGAAATTATGTGGGGAATGGAAATTGGATGGAAATTGGAAAACGGCTAAGAGAGAAGCGTACGAAGAATACTGCTGATTTACGAAAGGATATTCGGTTCATATTGGAATGGCATCTACGCTATATTGTCGGAAAGCAAGCATCATAATAAGAAGAAGGAGAAGAAGAAGAACAAGAAGAACAATAATAATATGATCACTATCTTATCATGGACTTCAGAAAAATAGATCTGTCCGGAATTATACTTTACGTTTCAATATTAATAATAAATACCAGGTACAAGGTTCCCCTCCGGGAAGTGCCTAGGGGAGTGGCGCAAGAGCGAAATAATGCTCGTACGAAGTACCTGGTATGAAATACCTGCACACCTGTTGAGAACTACCTGGTATTCATAACCAATGATGTCGGATTACGGCTGGAGATGCTTATCCTTTTGCGTGCTTACGGGTAATTACGGCAAAAACAGGGGACGTTTAAGAAACATCCCCGCTAGGATCAAAAGGCACGTCCAAAATTGTGCAGACCATTATGTTATATATTACTAATATGTGGCGGGCGCTGGCGGCATGACTTGCAGCTGCCACGCATGTTGGTACCCGCGCCCGGTTGGCCAGGAGGGATTTCGATGTAGGGGTCGAACTGCTCGCGTACACCTGAGTGCTTGGACTTCTTCGCGATCCAAGATGCCATCGCCATGCTCGCAGCAGGTTGCAGGGTCACAGAGCAAGCTCAAAGTCCAAATGTGGCTGGCTACTGGGAACTGTGAAGCAAAAATGCGGGGGTTTTCTAGATATTTTTACGATTTTCGTTTATAGGGGACTGGGGGCGTAGCGTAATTTCGCCGGCCCAGTCTTATTACTTACCGCCAAAACGGCTCGCCGTAAGGACGTAATTACGTAATCCGACATCATTGTTCATAACTGCCTTTTGAGAACTAACTGCATCCACCCATCATGTGAAGAACACACACACACATATTTTTTAGGGCAAATGCCAAAATCAGTTATACCTGATCCATTTGAGCCATAATCAGGTACATATTAAAACCAAGTGAAAAACGCGCGCAACGAGCGGTGTTGTGTCCATGAAAGTCGGGTAAAAAATGAAGCGTGCCACATGGCCTCCAAAATCTAAATCGTTTAGTTTTCTTCAGAGTGTAAATACCACGGGCTTCACTTGGACTTGCAGAGAGAGTCACTATTAATAGGCTCCGTGTCGTTTGTTTTGCCACGGCGGGGGCGCCAACAAGAGTATCTACTCTGGCGCCCCCCCCCGTTGGCAGCTCTAAAAATATTCTAGGCCGTCCTCGCGGAACCGTCTGCTCGGCAGGAAATTATCTTGCCGTACCAAACCTGAGACCACCTCGACGCCGGGTGGTGCAGAGTGCGGACAACGACCATGGTGCTGTATAAACCGCTGTGACCATACATGGAAAACAACACACAGCAGGACAGCAGGACACATCACAACAGCTATTTAATAACTGAAGCACGTCGCACACCCTAAAGAAGAAATAAAGTGAAACCTGCGTATGGATGCATGTATATTTAAATACGTACTTTCACGTACAACGTACGAGTACAGAGTTTATACGTTAATAGAGAACAATTCCAACCGAGGGAGGGCAGACGCATCCGGAGAGAAACACCATAGTGTACGAAGGGTCTCTCTGATTGGTTCAAAGTTGGCCAAAATCAGTTGAAAGTTAGACAGAGTAGAAAAAAACAGGTATACCTTGGCCTTTTCGAGCCAAACTCAGTTACAATGTCAGCCTGGCCAATAGCAGGGCTCCTGGGGTGTGTTTTATACTTGTTTTTAGCATTTAACTGATTTTGGCCGAAAAATGGCCGGGTATAACTGATTTTGGCAAAAACCCTATTTTTTAGGACAGACTACATGGTGCTGTCAGTGGAAATAGTGTGCGATCATAATAGAACTACATACTTAGATCACAACCCCTGAGCGTGCTCGGTTGGTGCATCCCTGGCCTCTCAGAGCTCCCACTTCCAAACCGCCTCCTTTCATTACTTGCCGGACCTTTCCAGCAGTTCTTTGTTTTCTCGGTCCTTCCTTCCTTTTTTCTTCTTTCGTTTCGTGTGCGTGCGTGTTCTCCGAGCACGGCATCGCGGGAGGACCCGGCACCGTCGCGGGTGCCAGCGGGTGCTGGGGGGTAGAGGGGGGGTTGCAAGGAGCGCGGTCGCCGCTTTCGTGCCTAGGCGTCGCGTGTGCCTCGAGACACGAGGGATGCATGAACGGGCTTTGTCTGGCTTCGATTTATGATTGTTGATAGAGTATGTACGAATTTATAAAGGTCGTTCGCGAGGGCAAGATAATATTCAAGCGGTGCTTATTTTTGCGACCACGCTGAAGTTGAAAGAGGGAGGTGTGCAGTTTGAACACCAACGTTATCGAGCTGGCGAACGACGGCCACGGTGAGCACCGGGCTTCACGCGAGGCGGGCGACGGGGCTGATTGTGGCAGAGAGTGATAAAAGCTTTACCCGGACCGAATCGGTAGCGAGGTGGTCGTGAGAGGGGCGGGCGGCGTACGAGGCTGAGAGAGAAGCTCTTCTGTGCGATTTTTTCTTTTCTTCTTTTTGACCGGGTGTAAGGTGTTCCAATCAGGCAGAAAAATATTGCACGAGAGGGGACGGGGATTTTTTTCCCTTTCCGAGTTCTCGGTTTCATTTTCATTGTTCTTGCTGCTGCGCCGTGTTGTGCTTTCGCTTTCTTCGTACATACAGTACAGACATAGAGCATATCGAAAGAAGAAAATAAGTACAGACAGTAGTACCCTACCTGGGGTATGTACGTACGTACGACATCCGCGACGAGAAGCGTATATGTGGCATCCAAGCTGACGTCGGAGCTGTTTTTTCCTGAAGCATGGCGGCGGGACTCTTGGCATTATCAAGTCGCCGGTTTGCAATTGCGATCCTTGAAAACACTAAACTCAATCGTGGACCTCTGTTGGCTTCGCATAATTTGATTTACTTTTTTCCTTCCTGAGCGAGCGTAGCGGGCGGCGTAGGCCGCCCGCGGAGCGAAGCGCCTTGTAATATATTAACTTTCTACTCCATTACAATAACATAAAAGAGGGTATACCGGTAAGGGGATATTGATCCTGAACAGATGACTCGCGGCGATCATTTTGTTGCTTGCGGCATAAACGTAATTACAAAAAGTTGCGTGAGGTCGAGGTTGCGTTATATTACTTTGTGACCGGCTGAGTAAAATCCAGCAAATACAAAATACGTCCATTCCTCCCTAAAAAAATATGTTTTTAGGCGCTCTGGGTAAAACAAAAACTTCACGGACACAGAGTAGAAGATGCTCGAAAATAACTCGTAGTCCGAGTACTGAGAGTATTGAAGTACTGGAGGCCAATATATAGTGAGTACTGAGAAGGCCCAACTACTGAGAGTATACTGAGAGTATGAGCAGTACGGAGGCCAATGTATAGTGAGTACTGAGAAGGCCCAACTACTGAGAGTATACTGAGAGTATGAGCAGTACGGAAGCTCGAGAATACAGGCAAAAATATGTACCCGCAGTAGTATTGAAGCACGAAATACTTGGAGTACAGAAAATATCTGAAGTGCAGAACCTCGAATCGAATCCCGAATTAGTGCGAGCCCGAAAGTATGAGTAGTATCCTCAGTAGAGTAGCAATACAGAACCTCGAAATACTGAACAGTAGTAATACTGTGAGTACTCGCAGTATCTATCTGCAGCTGCTGCAGGGAAAGCCCGAAATACTGCGAGTGCTCGAAGTAGTACCTACAACTGTATTTTCTGGAACATACTTTGATTTAGTCCCAAGTAGCAACTACAGTATCTAAACTGTGAAAGGTTGAGGTGTATTATACGCACACCAAGCGTATGAGCGTCCAAACTCCGTGGCATTGCGTGAAAACACACAACTTGTAGGCTAAGTGTATCATACGCTTAAATAGCATGTCAGAAAAGCAAGGTGGATGTGGACAGCGGGTTTGTGGTAGATGCTTCTCACGGGGGAGTGGTTGTTTTGCTGGTGGATCTGATGGAGGGATGTTGTTTGTGGTAGTCTTCATGTGCATCAAATCGGTGTATTTGTCGATCGTATGGTACTACCAGTAATATAATGTACTGAAGAACACATACACTGGTAGAAATTTGAAGAAAAAAAAGATCAAGGATCGTCCGAGTCGAACCTCGGTACAGAAATAACGAAAAAAATATAATCATCAAGCGCAGTTCGTCATCGATCATACGCCACACGCTACATACAGCAGTACTCACACACTGACACGTTGTGTGTGTTTCACGCAATCTAAAACAACTCATCGCAGGATATAACTGCATGCATGTACAGCAGTACTGTAGTACTGCTTTAAAATGCCATGTGATATGTTACGACAGCATTAGATACGCGTACTGCGACAAAGGAACGTGTACTGGTGCTCTTTCGGCTGGCTATAGGATGGGTCAGCAGCGTAGGGCACACAGCAGTCCGTAACTTGGAGTATTTTTGTGCGAATGCTGCTGTACGCGATGCTTGTAGGAATGATTTGCTGCGATCCGGGGATGATCGGTACGGAGTAAAAAATGCTGGTCACACACTGCATATAGCAGGTACGTGCATAGGCCAAATGCCGAAGCAATAACAACAAACACCACTGCTTGCTGCAGTACTGAGAGTACAGCGCGGATCTGCCACACGTGCATAGTACGCTACCTGCTGCTGTTGGCGCACTGTGTCGAGCGCGGCTGGAGCAGTGACAGTGTTGGATAACACACGGCAGTACGTACAAAAAGCAGAGAGAGAGAGGTGTGTTGTTGCGGGATGAACGATCTCGGGTCAGAAAAAAGCAGATAGCCACAGCAATACAGCAGCATGTAGACCTGCCACACGTGCCCGTGACTGATCACTCTGTGCTGCTGCTGCTGGAAGGCAGGGTCGCAGTGCTGTATGAAGCTGGGGTTAACCACGCTCTCTGCTCTGCTGCTGTATTGGGGTGTCTGTTGTCTGTGTTGTGTGTTGTGTTCAGACGCAAAAAACGTGCCGGTAGGTACTACGAGTACATGAAGGACCAAAAAAATGACGACATTTCAGAGGTACGTACGTACAAAAAAAAGGCCTCTCGTATCGAAACCAGGAAAATCGTCTTATCCACTCCCGCCGGAGGAAAATAAAAATAAAAAATTGAGCGCTTGCCACGCGCTCCAGAGTGCACGGATCGCGCCGAGACCTCGACCAATGTGTCCGGCCGGGCTTCATGTGCCCGAGCAGTGTGGTGTTTTGCCGAAAAGTGCTTGGTACGAAGAGTACAGTTGGCAAAAATACGAAAAATTGAGAAACATACGTATACATATATACCAGGGTAATGCTCATTATATTTCTATACAGAGTCGCATATGCCAGAGGATACAAAACGTCCTCAAATTCCTATTAATAGGGCTGGGCCCTAGTCCAGTATGCACTGGCTGAGGGGGCTGCCATGGTGCCAGTACTTTGACTATTTACGTACGTCCTACAATAACGCCACATTAAACAGCGGAAACCCATCGAAATTCACGGCGTAAAGAGCAGAGAGGGCACGCAGAACAGCTAGAGAGGGGAGAGAGGGAGACAGGGAGCACGATGGACGAAGCCGCCTCAACCACTATCGGCTTGGGCTGTGTGGATCCTGACGGGGCACTTGGAGCCGAGCTCTTGGTGGAGTCGAGCCCCGCCACCGCTGCTGCTGCGGCTGCTGCTGCTGCTGCTGGTGTGGAGGTTGTATCGGCTCCCAATCGAGAAGGGAGTCGGGACTGGCTGAAGCACTCACAGTGGGAAGCGAAGCATGCAAGGCTAGAACATCGCGAAGGAGAATCTGAGTAAATATCATGTTTGGAACACTATAAAAGGATATGTACGTGAATATTTACGTCTCTGAGGCCGCGATTCCGCATATTGTAGCGGTTCGGTATTGCACACTTCAAACATGTTTTTGAACCCGTGTCCCACCATTTCGGTATCTAGGCTGCGTGCTGCAGTGTCCCGTATTTCCGCACAATCCTGTCCATCATAGGCTTCGCTCGCTTTTGCTCTATTTTGTGTATTATTTATTATTTACGGGGGGCCATAGTTAACAGGACCCATGGTATACATAAAAACCTATATGTTAAAAAAAATTACTAACAATATTTGGTCCTGTTAACTATGGCCCCCCGTAATAGTCAATCTACCACGAAATTGCATTTGAAATGGTACAAAAACGACGTATTTTTCAGCTCTATTAATAGTGAAGCCCAAACGCGGAAAACGGGCCTCCGGCAGGGTGCCTCCAGCGGGGCCTTCCGGGGACGCCTGCGGCGGCCCCCCCTCACCAGCCGGCGGGGGGCAGGGGTCGCGGCTTTGCTGCCACCACCAGTGCACTGGTCGGGGCCAGTGTACTGACATATGACGCAGCTAGTACATACTGCAGTATCTAGAGCTACCAGGGCCCAGCCCTACAAAGTCCGCACTATATCCTACCAGGTAGATAACAAGTAATATCCCCGGATTCCGCACTATATCTGTAACAAGTTTGTGACGTGAGAAGGATACTGCATTTTATTGTGCGATGGTTGACAAAAGCTGGTTGTCAGCTTGGTTTCGGATGAAATTGTGCTCATCGTGAAATTGTGACACTGCTGCCGTTTTGTGTTTTTTCGATATATTTTCACACCCTGGACAACAGACAACAGTCCAATAGTCTATTAATAGCTTCCTATTGCAATTGACTGTCTAATGTGGGGTGGCCCCTATTTCCAATGAATTGAAAGGCATCGAGCTCTATTATCCAGGCAACTTCCATTGAATGACCCCTACCTAATTGTCCAGACAACTCCATTTTACAGGCAGTCGCCGTAATCAATGGTCCGGACAAAATTCCAATTAATGGACCTTCTCCTATATAAATTGTCCGTCCAGTTCCAATTGACAGACCGTCTGCTGAACCAATTGTCCCGACAATTCCAATTGACGGACGGCCCCCCGAATCAGTTGTCCGGACAATTTCAATTAATTAGATTGCCGCCAAAAATATTTGTCCCCACAATTCCAATTAATAGGCAGTCTCCCAGATCAATTGCCCCGACAATTCCAATTTATACACAGCCTCCAAAATCAATTGCCCGGACAACTGCAAATAGCAGACTGCCTTCTAAACCAATTGTCCGGGTAATTCCAATTAGTAGACAGTATACAAAATCAACTATCCGGACAATTTCGACTTATTACTAAAACACTTCTTCAGACAATGCCATTGGTAGGCAGTCGCCTGACTCAATTTCCCGTACATTTCAAGATATCAGTGCATACGGATTATTTTGTTTCGTGAAACGTTTTTTAATGATTTACATCTGAGCACACGGGCTAGGCGGTATCAAAATGTCCTGCGTGCGGACTTGAAGTACAAAGCTAAAGTTGAGGTGTCCCGCCCTTTTCTGTTTATGCCTTGGACAATAGACCTATCAATAGACTATTGCCCCTACAGCAGAATCACGAAGTTGTCTATTGATTGGAATTGTTGGGGCCAGCGATGTTGTAGACTGTGTAGCGATTAAAGTTGTTTAGACAATTGATCTTGGATACTGTCTATCAATTGAGTTTATTCGGATAATGGTTATCGGGTACTGTCTAGCAATTGGAATTATCCTGACAAATAATATTGGAGACTTTCAATCAATCGAAATTGCCCTGAAAGTTGATTCCAGAGACTATCTATTAGTTGAAATGGTCTGAACAATTGATGTTTGGTGCTTTTAAATAATTGGAATTGTCCAGACAAACGAGCTCGGAGACTGCCTATTGATTGAAATTATGCTGGCAAATGATCTCATAGGCTGTCTATTAATTGAAATTGCTTGGGCAATTGATTTCGGGTGATTTACACGAATTGGACTTGTTGGGGCAACTATTACGGGGGACCATAGTTAGTAGGACCTATGGTCTACTTAAAAACCTACATATTTGACCATTTTTGCCAACAATATTTGGTCCTATTAACTATGGTCCCCCGTAATACTATGAGAGACCGTCCATTAATTGGAATTGTCCGGACCATTGGTTCCGGAAGTGATATACTCGTTGGAATTGTCACGACTATTGAGTTTAAGAGGGCTGTGTTATTTGAAAGCCGGCAGCTGCTTGTAGAACTACACAGTTGATTCGGTCAGTACATAACAATATCATGTTAATATTGCCTCTACAACTGGATCGGGAACTTCCCTGTAGACGTAATCATTTGCGAGGTCCTTTACTGTACCGTATTACGAGTAGGATCAATTCAATGGGGAGTGTCTTATCATAATACATTAAGTAGGTACATGGCCACGACATTTATCGAGCAGTTGGTTTCTTGCGCGGCATCTGCAACACATTGTGCGAACGATTCCAACTACTTTCCGATCGCCGAAGTCCGTTTGGATAATTCCATTTAATTCACAGCTCCCGAAACCAATTGTTTGGACAATTCCATTCAATAAGCAGGATCCGAAATCAATTGTTCAGACAAATCCAATTAATAGGCAGCTCCCGAAACCATTTGTATGGACAATTCCAGTTAGTGGACAACACCCAAAATCATTTGTCCGGACAATTCTAATTGTTGGGCCAGCACCCGAAATCAATTTGCTAGATAATTCCAATTAATTTAGCAGTCTCCGCAATCAATTGTTCCGACAATTCCATTCATAGGCAACACTCGAAACCTATTGCTCGCACAATTCCAATTAATAGATGGTCTTCGAAATCTATTGCCTGGACAATTCCATTTCATAGAGAATCGCCGAAACATTTGTCTGGCCAATTTCAATTAATCGGCAATCGCCCAAATCAATTGTATGGACAATTTCAATTAATAGACAGTCGCCAAAGCCAGTTGTTGAGACAAATCCAATTAACACACAGCCTCCTGAATTAATTGTAGACCCAATAGACTATTGAAATAGGAATTGTCCAGAGTGTGATTTATATTTGCACGCTGACCGTAAGGCTTTGCTTTTTTACCTGGATGTCAGGATAGTTAATAATATGTACCAGGTAGGTGCTACTGGTTCAGGTGGTGTAGCTTCTTGGGGTGTTGGATGTGGGCGCTGCCAGCTAGGGGGCTGCCATAGTCAACTCCCCCCCCCCGTTTGTTCCGGTGGCGTTAACAGGTTTTATAATGTCCACGTCGGTGCCCTGTAGTAACTACTACTCTGTAGGGGTGGGTGTTTCACTTTGCTACTACACGCGAACAGCTGACTGCTGCTCTGTGTTCGATAGTCTTCGGGGGGGGGGGGCACCGATGCAAAGTCAAACGAGAAATAAGCGATAAATTTGTCACCAGCGGTTGTTTGTTTTTGGCCCCACGCAGTGCATCATCGCGAGATCCGTATTTTCCTCTTCTCTTTTTTGTCTCCTGTGGTCCTGTGATACATGACCACGGTCCATGCCGACTTGTTGCATTGTGTAAAAGACCCTGCCAATAAGGGTATCACTACCATATACCAGGAACACCTTGTATGTATCAGGTATACGATTGAGCTCGTCGAGCCTGCTGCATGTTTTCCATGCCTCAACTTATTTTAGAGATTGCCACATTACCAGGGCAGTATATTAGCCTAAGAGGGCTGTTATAGTTGAAGCTCTACACAAATAGATGATATACTATTGATATTACGGGGGACCATACGTAGTAAATAGGACCTACGGTAGACACAAAGCCTATATGTTTACCTACTGTATTTTTGCTATTAATAACAATATTTGGTCCTATTTACTATGGCCCCCCGTAATACCAAGCGGCAGGTGTACGGTACTGCCGTGCTACTGCTGTATAATTGAGTACATATATACGAGTAGATACGAAAGGTCTTGTTTTATTCCACGAAATCACATCATCCCGTACCATTACGTGCTGTTGTTACAGCAGTGAGTGCCACACCACCTCATTTTATGGTCGCATGGTCGCACACCACCAGTAGCTCGGAATCCACATAAACAGCACGTATTGGACGCAAAATTCCCGTTTGGATCAATGATAAGGAGGTGTTTCACTTTAACATCCGGTTTAAACCGGTTTTCGGAAAGCCGGTTAACACCGAGTAAAAGAAACCGATTTTATCCGGTTTTCGTTTTCAGAATAACGCCTCGTTATCCGGTTTTCGTTTTTTTTAATTCCCTTAAGGTGCCCACCTCTAGTCGTATCCAGTACGATGGCATTGCATTGCATTGTTGTCTTCTCTGCTTGCTGCATCCTCGTACTGGTACCTGGTATCAACGTATTACTATTAATACTGCTGTGTCGTAGTTTTGTTACCACAGATCTTGTACCTCTCTGTTATTAGGATTGAAGAACGGCACGGACACTCCCAGGTTGTGCTGAATGCCGATGTGAAGAACACTCACACACATTTGATTGCAGGGTATTGTTCTGAAGTCAAGGAATTCGCGGTCACAAAGGTGCTGGAGTCCTTCGTGTTGTTGGTTGTTGTTCTCACATGAACTCTACTCGTAAATCAAAGGGGCCGTGGTTACACAAAGGTGCTTGAGCCCTAGGAAGGTCCGAAGAACCACAAAAATTCCACACCTCGGATAACGTAACACTCGGATAACACTTATCTACGTTATGGGGCCTAACACAGGAACGAGGGAACGTTCTAGTATAGTGTTAGCACTGGAGGAGTGATCACGGTATCACGGTAACACAGCAGTGTTATCTGAAAACCCACGAACGTGCACACGCCTGAGCGTTATGTTGCTGCTCGACCTCGTCCTGCTCTGGCACATAACATTATGTTATGTCGTGATCAGTCCTTGAACTAACACCGTAACACGGTTTTAGACTTTGACCAAACACGTACGTTATCACTCTAACATGCCCAGATCGATATCCGCATATTTACTGACACGATAACATAATGTTACTGTTAGGGGTGGGACTGGAGGCCTGTTTTGACCCAAAAAAGCGGCAGGCTATTCGAAACGACCAGCCATAAAATATTGAAAATTCTGAAAAAGTAAAACTACCGATATATCCCTATGTACTTGGTTTGAGTGTAAATGCATAGTAAACTTAAACTTGTATCCAATATTTCTCTGAGGTGGAGATGAATTCGATCTTGACCATACAGACACCTCACACAGGCGCATGCCTTCCGGATGTTCTGCTTGTTTTAGCACAGGAGTACAAATTGACGTATTTATAGACTAAAAGGTGCGGAGAAACATGTTTTTTTCTGTGGTTTCTGCCTCTTACTCTATGGCGTGCTTTTGAGTAGTGCGCAGACTTGGAGATGCTCTACAATGGGATGTGTGGCATACAGCAAAACAAACCCCGCTCGAATCGACGTGATATCCGTAGAGAATGATCCGGCGAAAAGTCGCCCCTTGAGTCACTTTTTGGGGACCACGACACTCAATTTCGTGATGGGTAATTCGAAATAAACAGAAAGAACCTCGGCCAAGGGCAACAACAAAAATAAATTGTCTACTCGTAAGCAAACTGGGAGGCATATCTGCAGCGTGCGGGTCGTAGTGTCCACGAGGCGGCGGCGATCGTGTGCCGAGCGAAAGCTGTTATCCGCCGTGGCATCGCCGGGGCGGAGGACAGCCGCGACCGGGTTAGAGGGGTGTAGATTGGAACATCTTGCACCGCAGCAGCAGCAGCAGCCGGGTCAGCAACGCCAGCAGCCGCACCAGGATCAGCAGATCCACCGTCAACCAGGCCCGGCAGGGGCTGCACCAGTAATCCCCCTCCACGCTCACGCGCCCGTTTGTGCGCTGCTGCGCTGCTGCTCAAGCACCCGTCGTGGTATTTTTTGTGTGTGCTGCTCCGCCTTTCTCGAGCTAGACGCTGCAGCTCCTCTCGTACCATACTACCCTGGTATCTGGTATATGATACCACATGATGAAGAGTTTTTTTGTGACGTGCTTATTCTTTGCCAAGCGCTGATTGGTTAATTTATTAAAGATTCATCTTTCCCCCCTGACATTTTTTGTGACTTTTTTACGTCTAAAAATATTTCGGTCCCACCCCTAGCTGTTGTCGACGCAGCGTTAACACACTAACATAGTGTTACCCTTAGGAGGAGTTATACATAACACCCTAACATAACGTTGCCATGTTCGCCAGCACTACTAACACTACGTTATCTGGACCCCCATCTGATTGGCTTTGGCTCGGATAACGTAACACATAACGTGCGTTAGATACGTTCCAGTCTCAGCCGGCCCATACGTAACAGGTTAGGATGTTAGTCTAGATGCGGAGGTCTCTCTAACATTTTTTTTCGGTATTACCGTCAGTAAAGATCTGATGGTAACATTCCGTTACCGCGTTACCATAAAAATCAATCCGGGTCTAACATTGTGTTACTGAGTTACCGTTGGGGCCGAAGTCGTTCTAGCGTAATGTTACTACGTTACCCTTTGGATCTTCGCGAGATCTAACATGTGTTACCTCTATTAGTGGTAAAGCGGCGTGTGGGAGTAACATAACGTAGCCGTGATATCCAATTTCGCCGACATCCCAGTAGGGGAAACCTACTAAAACATCTCCGGGGGGGAAGGATAGCATGGCATCCCCGGTAAAAAACGCCTCCATATTTTTAAATACCTAAACAGGGGATATTCAGGAAGGATCCCCGCAAAAAACGCCTCATTTTTTTTCTGGAAACCCCGTCAGTACGTTATCCGTAGGCAAGTGTAAACTAACACGGGGCAGTTGACACCAGCCATCTTCCAATCATATGGCTGAAATAACGCGAACGACGGGAGCCATCTTCCAATAAAATCGCTGTATTAACAACCACGGGAACCACGGGAACCACGGGAACCACGGGAAATCACGCCGCACACAAACAAGATGAAGAAAGACACAGCTCGCAGCTCGCACACCCACAGCCACGCGACGATTGACCTTCGATCTCGGCATGTAATCCACCCACGGTCAACGAGCTTCGTACCGGGCAAGGGCAATGAGTGAAAATGATGGCCTCGGAGGTATCATTGGCATCCGTGGTCTAGGGGGCGAGAAGTTGGCCGCGGCGTCCTACGCTCTTCGTCACAACTTTAAAAAAAAATGTTTTGTGCCAACGGAGAGGAATCAAGAGTTTTTGTCGTCTGTTTTCTATAAACCTGCTGCCAAATATGTTTCAGTAGACGCCTGGCCCACCCACGCCACATATCACCGACCGAAGTGTGAGAACTGTGATACTAGTGTGGGTCGTAGCGAGTTCGTGACCTAATCGTTGGGTTTGTCGGTCGATGTCTAACGTGAAAAATGGTCGATTTCTTGCCATCGGAGAGGGGTCGAGATTTTTTGTCGCCTATCTTCTACAGACTAGCGCCAAAATGTTTTTTTAGCAGATGCCTGGTCAGCGCATCACGTTCAGATTTCATGACGGTGTCGTTGGTTTTGTCGATCGATGTGCCGAGGATTCTCATAAAAGTTGGCTCTAGTCAATGGGAATTACTATATCTTGCTCCGGCGCCTGCCAGAACAGGGGTTTTATACACATTGCGTGGCGCGCAATTAAAGTCCACGTGAGCTGTCTCGTGACGTTAAAAAATTACCGTTATCCATCTATAACACAGTACGTTATCCATCTATAACGTAATCTACGTTATCCATCTATAGCGTAATCTGTACACTCGCACGTACGAGCTAACACGGCATTAACATGTTGGTGATGTTAGACTGGGGATGTACGTTATCTGCTAACTTGTGTCACTAAATACATTGCCTACGAGCTACCAGGTACACATTAACATTATGCTATTACGGAGGACCATAGTAGATATAACCAAATATTGTTAGCAAAAACAGATACATATACAGGTTTTTATATGTACCGTAGGTTCTATTTAATATGGTCCCCCGTAATAGTGTGTTATCGATCACACCTGATATACGTTACTCGTTTGATGTATGTTATGATAGCAAGACTTCCGTTAAGAACCTCACACGACGTCGCTCGATACAGATTGCTGCTGCGGCTGATACGGTAACATAAAGTTAACGTTGTATTGACCATATACTACGTCATCCCTCTAACGTGTGCTACGATAGCCACTATTGATAGGAATTTCACTATCACACTAACATAGATAGTGTTATGTACGCGTCTATTCGGCCGTGTACGTTATCCGTCTAAAGGGTATTACGGTAGCAAGTAAGAATCCCGCTAGCACACTAACATAACCTTACTCGCTACGGGCTGATGTCACTAACACGGTAAAATAATGTGAACGTTTAATTGGCCGTGTACCTTGTCCCTTCAACGTGTGTTACGATAGCCACGAGGAATTCCGCTAAAACGCTAAGATAGTGTTACTCGCTACGGGCTGAACACCCTAACACCGTAACACATATACTGCGGTCGGTACGGTATCAAGGTAACACTCTAACATAGTGTTACGAGATCACCCGCCAATATCGTAACACACTAGCACTATGTTGTCACACAATGCAGAAAGTAGTCAACGTAGTAGCGTAATGTTACGGGGTTTTTTCGCTGACGCCTAACATTAACATAAAACGCTGAGCGCTAAGTATTACGTTTTCCGAGGTGTGAAAAAATCATTCGGCTTGGAGGCACGACGCTTCCCACCTGAAAATACACGGGACGAAGAAGGCGCACACATGAGGTGAAATCAATTTGCGAATTAAACCATTGTATTGTTAATAACATGGCCACGGGTATCCACTCAACTACAGCATAGAGTTCCCCCCGTTCCCACAACTAACCAACTCGTGGCTACTGACTTTTATGCGGTTGCCGTCTGGAATGTTGCCTGCACCGAACGAAACGCACGGTAGTCGTGAACATTAGAGAGGATCACGCCTGCTGTCAGGGGTGATGTCAGAGTGATGACTCGCGGACATGCCGTAAAAAATAGCAATCGAAACAAAAAAACACCATACCTGGTATAAATATCAGCGATCCCCATGTCTTGCTGTGTGTGTTCTTCACATTAAACCGTTCACACCTCGGAGAGATCGGCTCACGGTAGCTCAAGCTAGCTCTTTGAGGAGCTAGCTCACCGGTGCGCTACGTGAGCTCCGTGAGCTACACGTGTTTTCCTGGCTTGAACTATAGAAGGGTAGCTCATCTGCACATGTTTTCCAAGCTTGAGCTATAGAGGATAGCTCATCTGCACATATATGTCCAGAGTGAGCTATAGGAGCTACCTGAGCTAGCTCATCTACCCCCGAGATGAGCTATAGGAGCTACATGAGCTACGCATGTTTTCCCCGGTTTGAGCTACAGGCGGTAGCTCATTTATACATGTTTTCGAAGCTTGAGCTGTAGGCGATAGCTCATCTGCACATGTTTTCAAAGCTTGAGCTATAGGCGGTAGCGCATCTGCAGATATTTTCAAAGCTTGAGCTATAGGCGATAGCTCCTCTGCACGTGTTTTCAAGGCATGAGCTATTACAGGGGATAGATGAGCTAGTTCATCAGCTGTGTAAGTGACCAATACAGGTACGCACAACAGAACGACATCAACGCAAACAACTATACCAGGTATATTTTCGGGACGTACCAGGTACAGCATGTTGATATTATATGAGATCGGATCTGATTCTATTCTGAAGATGCCTGACGATTGGTCGACACCCAACATAATTTGAAGTTTCGTTTTTGAGAACCATATACAGCAGCTGTCAGCTGTCACCATGCACACCACAAGAGGCGCTCGCACAGAACACAACACCACCACCACACAGCAACACCCCTAGCATGCCCACGACCCGGGGTAGCAGCTCTAGCGGCACTTCGACCGTAGACCAGACTGGCGGCGGGCAGCAACCGGATCCATGGATGCATGTGGACCCCACGAAAAACGTCATCGATGTGGATGAGGACAAGGATCAAACCCAGGCCGAACCCTTATTCTTCCTATACGTACAGAGTTGTCCCGGAGGGTGGGCTTTTTCAGCTACTTTATCTCTCACGCGTGTGTTGCCGAGAAAGAGCTGCAATGAGCTGCGTGCATGAGCTATGATTACGTTCTCGGGGGGTGAGCTATTGGCGATAGCTCATCTGCACATGTTTCCCCTGTTTGAGCTATAGGCGGCAGCTCATCTGCACGTGCGTTGCCGGCTTGAGCTATAGGTGGTAGCTCATCTGCACATGTTTTGAAGGCTTGAGCTATAGAAGAGAGCTCATCTACACACATTTTCCCAGGCTGAGCTATAGGAGCTACATGAGCTAGCTCATCTGCCCCCAAGATGAGCTATAGGAGCTACATGAGCTACGCATGTTTCCCCTGGCTTTGAGCTATAGGCGGTAGCTCATCTCCACATGTTTTCGAAGCTTGAGCTATACACGATAGATGAGCTAGCTCATGAGCTGCCCGGGGTGTGAAACCGTTCTCGATACCCGACGACATCCAGCACAACAAAACTTATCAGGAGACAGCACTTTCACCCCTTGACAGATAGCAACTTTGCCTTGACATACCTTGACTGACACCAAACTACGAGGTTTTAGTGTGGAACACTCGGCCCTACGCCCTTGACAGCACATATTTTGTGTGGCTTGACATGTCTCCTGACATCTTTGAGCACAATCAGTGTCGGTGCCGATTATTTTTCTTCAGTCCTAGAGAGGTACCGGATACAAGCTCTGTGGTCACAAAACTGCGATACAGAGATCCTACTTCGTGACCAGTGTGCAGTACTCGTACGTAAGAAGAGTAGACCCTACACACACACGCCATGCCATCGTACTGGATACGACAGGCACGACATACACATTCAAGCATGAGTTGAAAGGGAGAAACACGGAAAAGAAACAACGAGTAAAAAAAAAAAAAGAAGACTGTCGTGCCCCCCCCAACGGAGATGTGGCAGACAATACAAAACAAGCGAAAGAAACAATACCACTCCATGTAAAAACACATAGGCAGGTTGTACAGCACATACTGCTACCAGGCCTATCAATGGTTCACACGCAAGCATGCATGCCCCATCTTGCGTTCATCGGTGGCTGCAGGCCGTCGTTGTGGTAAAGCTGCACAAAACTGCCTAGTTGTGGTTCTCGTTTTTGGGCGATGAGACTCGACAGCGTCCGCGCTGACGCCCTTGCTACGAAAGGAAATCAATATCGGTTCGCAATCGGCGCCATAATTGCCTCTGCTCTCGCCTGGCACTCGGCTAGGTGCTACGCGATGTGTCCCACCACTTCCTGCGGTGGGAAAGAGAAACCGAACGCCGATGACCCGTTCCCGAGTACGCGCGACACGTCTTGGGTGAAAAGTTCCACTCCCGCCGAGGCGACGCAGTGGTTGGTACCAGCACAAAATCAGCAGCTGCTGTCCCGTACGCCGGGAGGAGCTGCCTGAGCAGTGCCAGTGGAGGCCATGAGGTCTACATGCAACTCCCCAAAGAACGGTCACACTCGACGGAATGCAAACGCCGTCAGCGGTACTATTGAGTCCCGCGACGACCGTTCAATTGCGTCGGCGGTCGCATTCTCCGCTGTTGGTGCTCACATCAACGACAACCAGAATCCGTGGGTGACCTGCATGTCGAATAGTTGGACCAACAAGGAATGCGATTATTTTGCCCGCCCCTTTTCGAACGCATGTACCACGGATTGACTGTCCTCGTCCGCAAGGATGTTCGTTCTCTGCCACTCTCCCGAGTGCTCTTTGGAGTGCTGATCGAGCACTTCGTTCGGCGCAGGCACTTACGTTGCGTTGATGTATGTGTGCAACCATTCGTTCGGGAAAGCGCCAGCTACGGCGAATTGCCCTTCTGGCCTATCCATGCGTCGGGTATATCACGATCTAGATCAAGATCCTAACCTGCCGTTACGAGATGCTCTGCAGGACCTGTGTAGTACAGATGAAACCCAGGAAACATGTGCTACAGTAGTTCATGCCAATTGTACGGCTTCTACCCGGCGACATGATCTAGACCATACAGACCAGGAATATACCTTCCCTAACCGATCGACTCGTAGATCATTCAAGTGGGGGTCGGTGATCTGTGCATGTGCTGCCTATTCACCACTCCCCCCCATGTGCTGGAGGACACTTCTGTGGCCTCCGCTGTAATACCCACCGGGTAGTGGCGCGGCTTGTACCAATCACGGGTGTCGCGCGTGGTCGAGCACAACTGTAGCCATTGGTTCCACTCTGCCCAGAGGTCTGCCTTGTTGTGTGACGGCGCCACCGTGTTTGCTATCTGTGCGATCGTCGCGATCATGCTGTGGGCCCAAATGGGCGTCGGTCGAATCTCCACCGACATGCTGACGCACCTCCTTGCAATCTTCTCTAGGTTGGAAAATTATGTACGCTGCCTTGACTCGCCCTGGCTACGCACGTGCGACTGACTTTTCAAGAGTTTGTCGCTGGGTATGCTGAATTAAAGTTTGTCTTCAGCAACATAGAATCCCGAGGGAGCGTTGGATGCGTGACAAGCGCAAGACGCCTTTATTTGCTGACAAAATGTAGTCGCAAAAAACGAGACTAAGATGGCGACGTGGTAAAAGACTTCCGCAGCTACGAGCCATTGCCGTGGGGCGAGTGGTCCGAACGTAAAGGTAAATTTTGCTGTCCAAGAGTCACCGGTGTACACCAACGTGGGGATGTCCCCGTGACCAAACGTTCGCCGCTTTTGGTTCGCTCAGCGAGTGGTACGCGAAGAGACTCTCGGATCAACCTGGACGCTAGTTTCGTTCACACAATGTATTATATCCCTCCAGGACGAAGAATCAGCACACTGGATGTGCTTGATGTCGACGGGTAGAAAAAAAGGTTGCATGTGGAGATTATTCACACACACTAGGTCGATGCCTTCGCACTGTACCCCAAGCGACGGCCACGACTCTGGCAGAGCAAAATGTAGCGGAAACCAGATTGTCGGCCAGTGAGCCCCGGTTAAAAACGTCTGCCGCAATTGCACCGCTCGCGCCACCGTGTCCACGCCGAATGCGACGTGCCGGCAGCACGCGTGAAGCGGCCTTGCAACATAGTTCAAGCCCTTCGTTTTATCTCCATCACCCGGCCCGTTCGGAGGGAAGATTATGTGATACAAGCGAGCGGTTCCACCCTCTACGCTAGCTCACAACGAAGGACGGAACGGAACGGATGACCCTAAATTGTGGTTGCACACAGGCGATTAGCAAATGCCAAGAGCCCCAGGCTCCCAAACAACAACACGGACGTCGCATGCATTTACGTACATTCTTACTTTGATATAGAAAGCCCGGCACAACACCGCACAGCGCTGCATTGCGCTGCACGGCTGCGCTGAGCTAGCCGAGCTGGGTGTGCCTTTTTTGTTATTCTATGTACGTACATATCCAAGAAGTTCGTATGATACCTGGTATGTTTAAAGAGGTTGCACAGCACTACGGCATAGCGCGCACCACACGGAGACCTCTCACAATGCCCGTGGCTTCCCCAGCTCCTGAGATGGCTGAAACTCCCCTGCCCCCCACACTGGCTACCGGGTATTTAGCGTTCGCCAGACCCTTCTCGGCCGCTGCCTATCTTTGGCCTTCCCCCCCCCCACGTGGAAGGCTGGTGCCAGTGCCCGGCGTTGCGGTATTCGGCGCTGGAAACGCGGGAAGCATAATGCCCGCGCCCAGCGCTGGCACTGCGGAAGGCAGCACGAACTGCCCCGCTATGCCGCGCAGGCCGTGAGCCTGTCGAAGGCGTGCTCGATGACGATTCGCACGCCCCAGCTTGCTTGAAAATGGCTGCTCCTGTCGCCGCGAGCTCTGCGGCCTCCGCCGTCCGGAGGCAGGCACCGACATCCCCGCCGTCAACCGCTGGTGCAGTGAATAAACAGCGGGATGAGGCGCGCCACGGCAGCGTGCCGGTTCTCCGTGGCGAAACTGTGTCGGCCCCCGGTGGTAAACACCTTTGCGAGTACAATGACCCCGGGGGCATCACCAACACCTACCTTCTTCCGTGGAAGGGAAAGTAGTACACCGGGATTTCTGCCGGAATGGGTACCCCTGGCGAAGTCCGGAGGCAACTGTGCGCAAGCGCTCACGTCGGTGGATGCGCGGGTGGATGTCATCTGTATTGTTGTTTGCATCCCTGTTCCTACTTAACTGTTTTATTTGAGGAGTAGGGCAGACTGTTTTAGACCAGGAGGGAACCTCCCCTTCAGGCCTTCGGTTGCCACAGTAATTAGTCTCAACACTTGAAGCATACCAGTATATTGGAGGAGCGTTTGGTTTTAACAATTTGGCCTCCATGATCCATGAAGACGATTAGCACCTACTCGACGAACCGAGGGTTCCTGCTCCAGCAGGCTTTCGAGAAAGGCACATCGTTCAACATGATGCTTCGAATTCCCCACAGTAGTTCATCATCTTTGTTTTTTTTCGCACGAGACAGCTCAGTCGTTGAAGGTGCCACGAGCTATCAATACTTGCAATATCCCATGATCACCATGGGTGGCATTACAGCCGCCAGTGTACTATTAGCACTCTAGCGTATTGACTGCAGAAGAGCTTGAAATGAGTGAGCAATGCGGTAGTCCGGTGCATGTACTCGTACGACGCATGGGTCGGTCTCTGGTGCACCGCGCACGTTTACCCCCTCCACCATATAAAAATAGTGTAGCTGTTGCTAGGAAGTCATCAAGCAGGATATGCATAACTGCCGTCAACTTGTGTGCGTTGCTGGATGGTAGACGGTGGTACTTGTATTAATAGTAGTCATCGTTGTTGTCTCGTCGGCACTGACACCGCAAAAAAATATTTCCCTGTAAAAACAGTTGTGATTGTTGTTTGGTCACAAGACAGAAAACATCGGATCAGACTGTAATAGCCTACCAATGTACTGATCCTGCTGCAGTACCGCACACAAGAGATAAGACATCCGGGTCAGGGATCAGGCTCAGATAGATTCCCACTGATCTGTCGTCTGCGAGTGGTATGACGGACTCGTACAGTAGTACCACACAGCAACAACAGCATTACTGCTGCACCATGCTATTCTACACAAAGTACGTGCGTTCAGTACTGGTTCTGGAGTCTGGAGCCGAACTCGAGTGGGGAAAAACAAAACCAGGAACGGCGGGATGCTGCTGTTGCTGCAGCTGGAGCTGTGCTCCCGACGGAGTGTTGGGGTCGAGGCTGCCGACATGTATCTCTTGCCATGGCGCAGCAATTGCACAGCAAAAAGCACACCAGCAGGATGGGGCTAGGAATCTCAATTCCGCCCATTTGCGACTCTGGGCGCGCAGCGGTGGGGGTGCTGTTCAGCTGCTTGTCGTTTGTTCGATAGCTGCCCCGTGCTTGCTCGTGCTCTTTTTGTTTGGTATTTCGAAAAAACAGTTCAAACCCGAGGACACGAAACCCCATGTTTTTCTGAAAACGCCTCACCATACACTACCAAACGTCACGGCGGGGGATCCAGGCGTGTTTTTGGGCACACTATTTTTTTGGCGTCGTCAAATTCAGAAACTCCCATTCGCTCGTAATAATTCCTTGTAAGCGGTGCTATCAAATGGGGGGGCCGACGTCAGGCACATCAATTTTGTTTTCTGGGAAACGATGCACGGCCCTTCTCGCACGAGGGCCGCCTAGAACCATTGGTAGCCCTGTTCTTTTTTTCGCCACCTCGTCGCCCTCCACTTCCTACGCACAATTTTCGGTGTCTCAGCTAAGGTGTCTGTAATTTTTTTAAAGGTCAACCCAGCTGAGGAATGGCACCTTTGGCCTCGAACCACGCAATACCTGCTGGGTAAAGCTGAAACAGTCTCTACTGTAGTCCCGAAGACGCGTTCTACGATAGAGGTAGCACATTTCCGCTGATTTATTTCTTAATGACGGGGCTTCTTAACCCAAAATCGTCGGAATGCCTGTTATTTCGAAAAACGATTTTGTCTATAGTTGGGCCTTCGGATTATTCATCGGGATGCGATTTGATTTTTGTAAAAACCAGTTTTTGGGTGAGGTGCGGAGCTCCTTAGTGAGGAGCCTCGAAAAATTACGATGAACCTCTATCATAGAACGCCTCCGAACCTTCGGTGTTGCCATCCAGCCGATCTAACACTCTCAACACGGCGTTTGAAATCTGACCTCTATTGACGCCGTGCGGTCGTTTTTGTCATGACTTGATTGCAGGTCGGTGAAATTGTGAGCAGCGACCTGCCCCCGATGTGGGTGCCGCTTGCGTTGGGGGTCGCGCTTACGGCGGGCATCAGCCTCTTGCAGGGGAGCTTGGGCGACGTCATGAACGATGAGGCTAAGCTTGGGAGCCTGTCGGGCGCTAGGGCAGCCAAGCAAAGCGCTCGCGACCGTAACATGTTCAAGAAGAAGTAGTAGAGTCGGGATTGGGTATGGATAAGCAGCACGTAGGATTTGATATCGCACGTCTCGCGGTTCTGACTTTGACTCACGGTCTATGTTGATCTGCTTCGGAGTTCCCAGGCGTGGTTGAGGCGCGAACGTGTTGTGCGCAGAGCTGAGGTTCCGAGCAAACATACCAGGCTTGTTTGGCTCAATGGAGGTATTTCATAATGGCAGTATACCGCGATAATAATGACGGTAGATCGTCACAGCTCAGGTATGTTGTAACCAGCATCGTCAGTGTTTCGTCTCGAAACAAGGGGTTGTGACGTCATGTAGCTAAGTCGTCACGAGCGACGGTTGTCAGGCGGGTGCGTTCTCATTGCAAGATATACTCTGTAGCACTCTGCGCCTAGATGTAAAAACCGTGTCGTCTTCATACTGATGCTTGAACGGTCCTTATATTTCCGTCCGCCCCGAGTGGTATAGTACAAGTACCGGTGTACTTACCTGGTGTACGTTATGAAGTTTTGACCAAGATCTGTATAAAAATAAATCACCGACGACAAATTTTGGATGGGCGCCAACGCCTTCCGTGTCTGGCAGCGCTGCATGTTCGTTGCAAACGCACCACAGGGCTTTCTCTTGGCGACGACTTTGTCGAATACAGAATTCTGTTTTTAGCCCCCACGTCCACGTATCATATGGGACTCCAGGGCGGGGAAAATTAGTCAAATGACGACGAAAACAGGCTGATGACAGCATCGGTCTCTGCTTGTTTGGGTGTTCATAAATGTGTAAACTTGGTTACCGGACGCACCGCTCTGGGCGGAAATCGAAGGACCGTTTTTACTTGCACCTCAAGACCAAGCGCCCCTTATACTTATGCCTAGAAGAGTGGTGTAACGCAAGGGCCGCTTGTTACGTCGGCGTTATCACCGATTGCTCCTGGGGCTCCTGACTTGGCCCCAAGGAGATCTATCCCTCACCCAAAGACGCATTTATTTAGAGAAAAAAAAGACGAAAAGCACAAACCCCGACGAACGATCCCAAAACCTGTATAGGAAGTGCGGTGAGCTTCAGCTTTATTTTTACCAATCCGCCGGAGGAAGACAAAAGAGGGGGAAAAGTTCATGTACATCACGAATAACGTTGCAAAACACTCACGTTCGTATCATAATGATATTCCAACGATATTGGGTTCAACCATCTTAGGACCGCAGTCCCGTTTTGGCGACAAACGACTCAAGAATTTGAGTCTTGTCCCGAAAACGTGACTGCAATTTGCGCGAAAAGGGCGAAGGAGCCCGTCCAGGCTTAGTGACAGCTTAGCCAATATACCCCGATCGTTGGCAGCACGCCTCGATACATTTGTTAACCGATCTAAAACGCAAGGAACGCGTGCTACGTGTACGGTATAGAGGGGCACATCTGGCTCCCCGGGTTCCTGACGGTCCTCACTTGGTGATAGGATAGCAGCTCTATACCTCACCCAATAGCCGACGATTCATGAATTCAAGACGGAACATATCCCATGCGCTGCATACGTAGGTGTTGCAGCGAATATTTTTGGAAACAAGAACTGGGTTCCAGGTTTCTAAATGCCACTGCTGTAGAAAAAAAAGTTGGAGTTCCGAGGTATTTTGCTAAAATATGAATGGGGGGCTCCATTAGTACTGGATAGTTCCAGTTTTGGAACCCCGCCAGTCAGTCAGAAAATAGTTTCATCGCCAAAAAGCGCTACACCTGTATCGTAGCACGTGTCAAGGAGTCGTGGACGCGAGCGTAGCATAATCCGGCTTGCACTGCTGCGCGCTCATGCTAATTCTAGTAGACCTGTCTTACACTGTTGATCATACCAAAGTTATCTTTTTTTTCTTTTTCTTTTTCGTCGAGACCTCTGCACCCCAAATAGTTCAGCGCGGCTCTCGTTTACAAAAAGACAATTAATTGAAGGATCCTTCAGAACATCGCGGGGTCCGTGACCCCTTCCTCGGTTATTGCCAGCCGTGGTGTCCCCCTCCTGCGTGCACTGTTTTTTCTTTTGAGCACAACCGCGCGTCACGTGTCTGTGTTCCATTCCGCACACACCTCTCTATACTACAGTAGTCTTAAGACCTAACGGAGGGTCTCGAGCAAAAGTGGGCTACCGGTTTGAACACTTTGAGCGTAGTCTGCGCTGGGGCGAGCTTGCAGACAAACGGCGTGCACTCGAGCCTGCCGCTGCAACTACTGCTGCATGTAGCTCGAACGAGCAACAGCCGCTGAAAGGTACCGTGTAAGCGGCGGGCGGTCACATAGTGGAAACTCTTCGCACGTCGGACCACGAGCTAGACCCGAAAGTTTGCCGTTGTGAGATATCATGCAAGAGCCTAATTATACAGATCCACCCGGCAAACACGTGCGCAAGAGCCGTGTCATACAGACCATACCGATCACACAGATCACACAACTCAGGGACGTATCTGCCTCGAAAAACCTGGATCATGAACTGGGGATCTGATCGGTCCGAAGTGTTGACATTTTCCTACTTATTCGCAATCAGCCACGAATACAGAAAGTCAGCCCTATATTTCGCGGCGTGACGCACCATCCTCGGCATTATCACCAAAAATGTTGTCGAAAAAGCGCCGCCCAAGGAGGGGGCTTAACCCACACGCTAAGCCATACGAACAACCTGCGACCGTTTTACGCGTCCTGCCTACCACATCATCCTAATGTACTGCCCCAGTACAAGAAGGCAAAGCGGTCGCGCGCCCAGGACGTGGCCTTGTACCTCAAGGACAAGACCATGAACGAAACAAGATGCAAGACTTACTCACAGGCAGACACCAAACACACTACAGTAACCAAAATGCCACGGAACTGCTAATAATTGTAGTCGCTAAAAAAAAATTCATCCCGCTTAAAATTCAGGGACCCCTCTTGAGCTGGGGGTGAAGCCGGAGATCCGCGCCGTCCACCCGAAAATCTTCGAATATATAAATAATATATATATATATATATATATACCAGGTATATATTACGAGAATAGTTCGAAGTTAACAAGGTATCAGGTATACAGTTTGTTTTCGTTGAGCCTAGGCCCTATCTACGCGCTCCAACAGCGCAAACAAACAGTTGAATACAACAGATACACACATCCACCATCGCGATTCTCTAGCGAGAGCTACCCTAAGTTACATATTTCGGGCCGGTTGCTTCAGACCTTTTTGGGGTTTAATTCGGCATCGTCGATTTCTGTGCGCGCGTGCGGCGGAAATCCGCGATCGTCAAAGGCGGACGCTCTTCTCAGCAGCATGTTGTGGTTGTGCACGGTAAACACCGCCGTTGGGCCGAGCGATGCCGCTGCCGCTAACACAATGACGCCGAGGGTCCCGCCCTGGACAACCGAACGATGTGCAAGGGAGAGTTACGCGCTTATCATATTGCGGACTTGGACTCAGGCTTCGGGAGGTGTCACACACAACGGGGGGTTGCGGAGGAGCGGGTTTTTCGCACACACGAAGGTGTCGGATAATACGTAAATGCACCAACCCCTCGAACCCGTACCCCATCTATGCCCGTCTTCAATCGCCACCACCCTGCTTCAGTACACACACACGGATTCAAAAGATATCGGGGCGGTGCGGGTGTTCTTGCCTCAACCTCGTCAGCGCTACGACCGCCAGGAGCAGCGGAATCTCTACTCGTATCGTGCTTGATAGTGGCACAATGACCGTATGCGTTTTTTGGTGAAAACGACTTGGTCAAACATGGCCGAAATGATGCTGTGGTTGAAGCACTACTACAGCATAGCTGCGCAATACGGTCCGGCCCGTCTCTGCTTCCAATGAAATGCTTCATTCTACATCAAGACCAGGTGCGTGCTCTCAAGTGGCAGCGCCTACATCGGTTTCCAGTGTCAAGGTATTACAGTACTGATGAACCGCTGAGAGACAGCACGGAACCAGATTAGTCAAAAGGCTGTAAGCACTCCACGGGCATCATCTAAAGCTTGACGCGAGGTCAATGTTTGTCCAGCATCTCTAAAAACTCTGGGCATTGCTCTACATGGCAAAGCTTGATGCGCTAGGCGCGGAAAAAAAAAACAGAACGCTACAAGCTTCCATGGCGTTGCACAGACTCGCCTGTTTCAACACATCGCCCGCTAGACAGTAGATCACTGCGGTCATCGCTGCCGCCGCCACCACGCTGATAACCGGCAAGTAAATGAGCTGCCGCAAAGTCTGATTGCTTTCACCGGCAGAATGTGCCGCGAGAACGCCGAATGAAGCCCCGACAATCTGCGACCGCCCCACGTCGAAAACATGCACAAGCGTGACAGCAGTTGTTAGTGTTAGCGCGCCATGACCGAATGGCCCGTCGAAAACCATCGATGTTGCACGCACAAGCGTGGACTAGAAACAACAGCTGACGTATACCGGGTGCAAGCTGGTTCCAGCTGGCTCCAGCGACAGCCGAGACTTGACTCCTTCCCACTTTTGCGCTTTGGTTTTTGAGAGTTGGAAAACGAAATTTGGCATGGTTGTGCGTCATGACAAGACGAACCAAATGCAAACTGGACTTCTTGAGGGTTTTTTTTGGTTCTAAAGATACAATTTTCAGCTTTTTCTGATTCGTTCAAAAAACTTTGACTCTCCCTGATTCACGAAAAACCCCCAGGAAATTCCACCTTGTAGTTTGTTCGGCTGGTAATGACGCACAGCCGTGCCAAAATTTCGTTTTCCAGCTCTAAAGAACCAAAGCGCAAAAATGATTCCCATTAAGAGTAAACTGTTCCCTATGGTTTCCGAAAACCTCAATACATTGTTCTCGTAGTAGTACTCTGGCTGGCGTTTATTACAACAACCTTGTGCGGCTCGTGAAGCGAACCAAGTGAAATGGACGCCTTCCCCTTGTTGATGCGATAATTTCAACACGTCTAGTACCAGTGTCGAATTATTCGTCGTATTGGCCGATGTATGGCCTGAAAACGATTTCTAAAGATTTTACTGTAGGAACTTGGAATCCCCATGAAATAACGCCTCCCCAAGTACTACGAACAGTTCCCATATCTCGCGAACTGCAACCCGCACGCCGAAAAGTCACGTTTTATATAGAGCTTGGGAAAGAGGTAAAAAAAATATCTAAGGCTTTCGGAGGGATTTTCGATACCGGGGGCTTAACGTTTTTGAGATTTGTGCATTTCTGGTCCGTAAAAAATGTCCTCTGCATCGATGCCACCACGAGCGCTACAGTTGGAACCTTGCCGTGTAAATGGAGTATTTCGAACAACATTGCCAAGAACTATCGAGGGTGTTGAAATCAACTCAATTTCGTTGGATCACGTGATGTATTAACCCAACGCCCTATGATCAGCCATTCACGAGGCTGAAAGATGAGTACCGATCTGGACGCAAATGCGAGAGCCGTTCAATCGTCATGTTTAGACCCCAACAATAGTCCTTACAATTCGGCACAGAGTGAGTGGTACGACGATATGAAGTTCCAGTACGTACTGCTGTTGCCTTCTTCTTGCAAAATTGTTTTCTCTGCCCGGCTTTACGCGACGCCCCTCCCTTCCGACATAGCCCCTGCCCCGTGAGGCGACACGCTGCGGCAGCAAAACATCACATAGCCGCTCGTACAAGCTCATCCAATTTCGTGTGCCGCTTGTTGTACGTTCCGAGTTACTACTGTTGTGACATTTCGTTGTAGGTTAATTTGTGCCAGGCATATAGTCTGGGATCAATATCAATGAGGCCTCCTGCTGCGACCAACCGGAGACTCTCACCCAGGGTTACTACTCCCGCATAAATTTTCAATCGATCAACGCGACACCTCGTCGCAGAGAGTACGTACCCCGGTAAAACAACCACCAACAAAACTGATGTTGTCGACGGCACACCTCGTTACCAACGATGAGCGGGGGGAATGGTCTGTTTTTTTCTAGCCTCTTTCTATTTTGTCGTGCTGTTGTAAAGTTGCGATATCGCTCACGGAGTGACACTTATCCACTATCTCCCAGTACAACAATGAGGCTTTCCCGAAAAGAGATCCACCCTCCCCTCTTTTTTTCTTCAGGTTACTATTGCAACATTGCGTCGTAGGTTGATATATACCTGGTATATAGGTGGGACTAATGAGGCCTCTCTGCTGGGGCATGAGATCACATCTATACTTGTTGACTCTGCTCTCATCTCCATGTCGTCGCTCGTTTGACTCGTATCGTTTCTGCGAGTTCCTTATTTTCCTTAGTGTCCCCAAGCTTCTAACCTAGCTCATTAGGGGTTCTGCTGCCGTTGGTTGTCCCGTGGGAACGTCGTGTACGACTTTCCCAACCCCTCCCACAGTGATCAGGCGCTTAACCCTTTTAGAACCGCAGTCCCGTTTTGGGGACAAACTACTTGAAATCTGACTGGTTTGTCCCCAGACCGGGACTGCGGTTTCCAAAGGGGTTAAGGTATGCGATTGCGGTGCGAGGCACCCGGGAACGCGTCTACCTGATAATCGGGAAGGAGCCTTTCGTGGCGTGTCTCCGTGCGGTTCTTCCGGAACTAAAATACGCTCACGTCGTGCTTGAGGGGCGATAGCCGCGGAGCTTTTATGTGGGTGGTCTCCCAAGACTACCTTTTCCCCGATACCACAGCCCGCAACCCACCGCAATCACCGCGTCAACATACATTTTCGCCAGACAAATACCGCATAACGTCTGCCACAGTCGGCATGTTCTCTACGTTTCGCTTGGTCCTCGCCCCCCCCCATCCCATTCGCTCCTCGTATATTTTCCCGCTTGCAGGGAGCCGCCAATTTCTGCCAGCGCAGCTCCTTCCTCGCTACTCTAGGTCTGTGTCCCTGGTCTTGGGATGTGTCTGGTGCCGCTTCACATCGAGCTTTCCGTGAGCACACACGGCATCATACCATTCATGTACTGCTACACGTGCGGCGTCTTCCGTAGCGGCTGCACGCGCGGCGCTGCTGAATGCCGTGCTTGTTGCAGCGGCGGGCTGAGTGTTACGGCGAAGCGTTCAAAACAAAAAAAAACGGTTGTGGACCAAATATAATATATTCATATAACGATTTTCAAGGAGCCCACTACTATATAATTGCCTCTACCTGCCAAAAACCCCTTCGCCGATATCTCCCCCTGTCCTCCTTCCGTCCATGCGGCCATGTGGATATCTTTACTTTTGAACAAATCAACGTATATATTTCGCTTTTTCTTGCCCGAAGGTGGAAGTTTACGCATATTCTTGGAACCAGCTCGAATAGATTGGGAGTTTCTTTCATAAAAGGTCGTACCTGGTCAAGTCTACCAGAGGTTGTTGGTACCTCTTTTTGATAGCGACCGAAACAATGATAACCGTCTACGAGCTATACTAGAGCAGCGTGAGGGCCCAGAAGTACGGTTACGGTTAGGATCATGTTGCGCCAGTGACATGGAACACGACTCCTTTTTCTTGTCCATCATCACTTATACACTCTGTCCCCAAATATTTAGTAGTTCCAAACATCTCTAAATACAAGGTATTAATAGCTCGATATTAGTATGAACTGCAAATGACTTGCGCATAAGAAACCGCGAAGTTGCTTCAATAGATGCTTCGACATGACATGTGAACCGAGGGGAGGTACTTTCCAGGTCAACTCGTCGGAGGCTTTTACGTTTTACCCTCGGCGATCTTCTGGAGAAGCCGTGGTCACAGGTGTCGTCCCTTCTCCCCCCCCGGTACGTGCCTTCATGTTTACCGCGCGTGGAGTTCAGCGTTCCCACTGCTCGTCGACTTTCATCAAATGTTGCTATTAATAACTCACGCTCTCGCGCTTTCCGCTGATCAATTTTTATGGAGAAAAAGTCCTTACGAGTGTGCACTCGGTGAGACTCGAACCCACGGAAAAACGATTTTAGTGCACGCGGACTATACCTATGCCAACCCACCGGGGATGCCGGTTTCCTTTGCACTGCTGCTGTAACTCGGACACCAACCGATATACCTGGTACCAGGTACTGGTGAATCATCACCCCCCATCCACGCAATGACCGTCGCTGTCAAGGTCACTTTTTATCCAATACCTGGTATACGATACGTCAGGAGACATTTCAAGCGAGGGAAAACATGCGCTGCCAAGGGTGTAGGGCCGAGTGGTCCAGACAAAAATACCAGTTTACCAGGTACAGCAGTAGCACAAGTAGTTTTGGTCTAAAGCCAAGGCATATCAGGCTGAAATATTCTCGCGATAAAAATGAAGGCACGTACCGTAGCGGGAAGGAGGTAAAAGAGCCTGCTATGTGACCCCGGATCTGAGTTACGAGTTGGAAGGAGAGAGAGAAGAAGATGTGCGAAGATAATAAATGGGATGAGCAAAAAAAAAAAAAAAAAAAAACAAGGCGAAGTTGCTGTCTGTGAAGGGGTGAAAGTGCTGTCTCGCACACTCTTCATCGCGTTTCCCCTTTGCATGGAGTCCTATTAATAAGGGTTAATTAAAGTAGTAATACTCGTGCAGCAGCAAGTACTCCGCGAAGCTTCAACTTTTTCGTGTAGTTGCCACGGGATCCAGAGCAAACTCACCACGCCTGGAGCAGCAGGTAGCCCGCCTGGGCTTCCCCCTTGGCTTGGGGTCAGGAGGACAGCAGATACAAAGCCACACATGGTGCCGAGCAAGGTGCCCATCGCCTGGCATTACGAGTATTTGGTACGAACGAAGTGGAGGGAAGGCGGAACAAGGTACCTGGTATGTTATTTACCAGAGTTGCGTCGTTCGAGGCCATTGCCAATGATTGCGCATTGTGTTCGCTCTCCGGTGCGTTCAGCCAAAGCCTGCTGCACTATGCTTCACCTGGAAAAATACTAAGCTCACTCACAGTCCTTGCCACGAATCGTGCGTCGTTTACCTGCAACCCTGCCCAGCAAGTCGGCAGCGGCGGATCGTCCATATTTCGGTCGTTGTTGCCACAGAGTGTTGCGTCGTTGTGTCGTTGCTTTTCTCGATCATTCGAGATTCCTCCGCATATCTGTCAAGGTTTACAGGTTTGCTTGCAACTACCGATCACCAACGATAGGCTGTGATGGCGGGCTGCAGGTTGCGCTTACAGGCAAATCTGCGGAGTGAGCAAGCCAGTCACGAGTCCCGTTCGGATGGGAGAAGGAGCATTCCCTGTTCCACAGAAGTGCCCATGTTCCATGTTCCCACATGAATTGACCCACAGGAAACTTGACACTCGAAACAGTGACCCCTGACCCCAAGTTGGTTGACCTCGCAATACTATTGAAACCTGGCGTCACCTCTCGCACGTTTAGGATTTTTTACGTAAGACAGGGGGGGTGTGATGATTAAGATTACCGCTTGCCGATGCCCCTTCACCTAGATGGGAACCGGCACCCATCACCCAATGCGGCAGGGCCCTGAAAACCCGCGCCGCCGGCACCGGGTGCGACATGGGGTATCCTACAAATATTTGCAGAGGTCAACCCTCCTCGCGCTCTGGTGGATCTTTGTGTCACCTGGCAGTTTGTTATCAGACCCAACAAAAGCAAACAGCAGCGGCCCGTGGCCGACTCTGTTTGTCGCTGGACAAAGATACAGCGACTCAAGCACTGCCTCGGAGGACCACGGTGCGGAGTGCGACGGGCACCAACAGCTTCGACCCGCCGTGTTCCATTCCGCGGTTGGGCACATCAACTACGGTGTAGGCTTAGAGCTCGGGGCAGACATCAAGATTCCTGGAGCATGCGAGGTCAATCTTCCTATCGATGTGAGTTCGAGTACGAGTACATACTGACGAAAAGAGTTCGTAAAAGTACCCACAAGAGGGGGGGGGGGTTACGTAGTACGTGTTCGTGGTGTTGATCCTCACAGGAGATGCGATGGCGTGTTGCCTGCCAGTGCCAAGTTCTAAACCAAACTCCATCAAGAGAGCAGTCTATTTATTTCAGAATTCCAGGTTACCAGGTACCAGGGTATGCACGAACGTGCAACAGCGCTGTGCTATTCCGCTTTGTCCGGCCATGTGAAGGGCACGTTGTTGGTATTCACACTAAATATTCATACATTTCCGGAAGTAACGTGTACGAGTAGTGATACTTCAGCTGACTCGCATCTGGTACATATGAATTGAATTAAACAAAAAAACGAAGCTGTGAGATAACACGTCCGTCCGATTCGACGCCAATTCGAAACGAATGGTGCAAAAACAGCATTTGTACGCACCGTGCTCTGCCGTGTTGCGCCTCGCGCCTCGGCCGTGGGGTTGCGCTATGTCGCAATTTGCATTTTCGCAAGCACGATACGCTGATTGGGTACGAATATGGAGCTAAACACGGAGTTTTCCTGACCTACAGGTACCCGCTCGCGAGCTGGGAATCGATGCGTCTGCTGCCCTTCCTGTGATCGAGGTATCTTCATCCGAGTTGGATGGCAATTACGGAGTGGGAAGCGAGATCACAATTAGTGTCAGGCAAGATCAAACATCAAACAAGAAATATTTTTATATTAGCGTTCAACTGCGGTATAAATACCTAACTCATCGAAAGACCTCCAGCCAACCCCGAGACGCGACTGCCTCGCTCTTGTGAAATGATGAGTAAAGACTGCGATACAGGCGTACCTGAATATACCGCCGAGCAAGCACGGCCTGCGGGGACGTAATGTCCTCGTGAAGAGCACCAACAGTACATACACCTGTACATACGTAGTCACTTCCAAGAGGCCAAGTACTCTAGAGCATTTGAGGAGGAAACAATACTATGCGCGCTTCGACACGAAAGACCCCATGGAACAAGAAGAAATACGGTGGCCCTCAAAACGCGACATTGTATCATAGGGTTGATAAAGTCTAAACACCAGCCCCATACATGTCTTTACGTCTTCTAGGTTTTCGAGTATCGTTAGAGTGGAGGGGTCACCAACGCTGAGGCTCCGGACGGGTTGCCACGAGGACTCGTGCCGCATATCGGAGGTTCAGAGTTTTGTATGCAGGTGCGAAAAAGGATTTATCACTGACACAATGTTGCTTGGGTACACTGTTTGGTTTGGCGAATTAACCTCTGACAACGTCGAAACATGCAATTAGTGCCCCCATCGAATGGTGCATTTTCCCGACGAACAAGATGCGCCGGTCAAGTACGTGAGAAGAGACAGCAAATCGATGATCTGGAGCATGAGGTCGGCGACGTCGCGAGGCGATACACCTGGCGGCACATCTTCGTGTGTGTCGAGCTCACGGCTGAATGAAGCGCATGAAGCAGTAGTAAGGAAGGGACCAAACCGGCACTGCGTGAGCTTCTGTACTTCTTGTTGTCTGATTCGTAGTGTCCACGTGTAATCTGCTTCTGCCTTACAAGTTAGAGGTGTGGGAATGGGTTGTGAAACGCCGCATCTTCGGATCCATTCTCCAAATTCTACGGATGGGTTTGGTTCGTGCCTGCGTTGTCTATGAATATACGGCCCTTCAGGGTGGGCTAGTCTTATGGTATCCCCTCTCTCCTGTTGCGGCATTTTGATTTATAGCAAGCGCCCCCTCATCGTACCTGGCAGGCGTTATCGCCTGCCTTACTGATGAATGGCTCGCCCCTTTGTTCAGAAGGCATCTGGCGAGGCAAGCAGCAACTAATGCAAGATCCTATATCGTCAAGCACCTTGTGTGCGTGACCAGAGCAGAGCCAGAGGCACACCCGCTAGCATTAGTCGGTCCCTAGGTTCATATTGCCCTTACACTTGACACTTCCACTCGAAAGCTAACGCTTCTTCCTGTCAACTGCGTATCATTTGTGGGGCAAACATGAGCAGACTCTCCCGATCGTGTGGTTGGAGGTACGAACCCGCGCCGAGGCAGTGGTAACCGGGTCACGGTTTTGATTTTCGAGGTAGTAGCAGAGGGTTGACCTCTAGATAAGCCCCCGAGGAGAGACAACGAACGCGTGCGAAAAGAAGACGGCGCATACTGGGACATGGTATCCTCATCATGCTGGGAACGGCCGATCCTACCAAGCGACTACTGCTGTACAGTACAACTTACGTTGCACTCCGGACACGTCTCCTATGTTCCGGCAGCTCGGGCTGCTTGGTGCGCGGCCGATAGTAGACTTATCATGTATCTTCGGCCCTTTTTTCCCGGTCAAGACCCAAAGGAGGTATATGACAGCGAGTCTGTCACGCACACACAAAGAAAAGTCGAGTGCGTCGACGCTTTCACCGATTTGCAAAACCTGTTTCAGTCGCAGCAGCTGCGTGGTCCCCGCCCCCCCCGTATCGCGGGCCCGGAAGTCATCCCGTAGCGCCATCCTTAGCGCCGCTGCTCAAAGAATCCCCCTCGGGAAACGATGAACCCCAACAAAAGAAACCAGCGCAGCTTTCTCGTCCGGTAGACCCTGTCCCCGTAGATGGTTTTGCCAGGGATTTAGCTTTGTCTCTCGTTTCCACGTGGCCGAGCGTTGCGTCAACCACCCGACTAAAAGGTGAGATGATAATAGGTATTAATAGACGGTTTATAAGTAGCCCAAGCGGGGTATGAACTTGACAATGCCACGACTTCGCAGCACCCCGACCCGCGCTTGGACCGGAACGTAAGATCACGTAGACCTGTTGAAACAACAGCCCCTGCAGCCACCTGCCGTCGATGCCGAATTTGGAACCACAGCTAATCCCGCGCCAGTTTCTTCCCTATCGCGTTGTTGGAGGTGTGAACACGCGCCGAGGCTAGTGGTAGGAGATCGCGGTCTCGGGGCACCAACCGAGGGTTACCCTCCAGATTATTTACGCCCGTAAAGCGCAGGCAACAAAGATGCGTGCACAAAGCTGGTGCATATATTGTGCATGGAACTGGCCCAATCTTATTAGTCGAGCTTGAGGGGTCTTCGTTTAATGCCAGACCCTCTTTTCCTCGTGTTTTCGCGTGTTTTCTGGTGGTTAGGGCTACAAGGGGAGAGTTCGCTATCAGCTTCAACGGCGAGACCATACCGAACGTCGACGCGGGTGCATCAAAGGCAAGCATGGAGTACATATAGGGCATTGAAAGGACACTCGCACCGCCACCCTGGAGCTCCTTCATCCTGACGCTCGCTTACTCGTACTGCTCGCCTGCTTGGTTCTCCCCGTAACTGCAGCTTCCACAGCAAACATTTTGACCGTCCTGAGGTACCCCCGCCTGGTCACCGAAAACCCGACGTTCTCCGTCTCGGCGTTATATGAGTAGGAATACGAGGGTCTATGGCCATACGACTACAGCCATGCATGATATCGAGTACCCCCCCCCCTCTCCGCTATATACTATATAGGCTGGGTTGGAGTTGGTTGGCAACGACATTGTAAGACATGCCGCTCACTACTTGAGCTAGACAACCAGGGTGCCGTTTTATTATTTTGGTGATCGGTCTCAGCTATTTGTGCCGGGCGGAACAGCCTTCACTCTGCACACGGGGAATGATCGTACCACGTAGTGTTTACTTTTTTATTTTGTTATCCTGCGGCGGATTGGTATATATAAAGCTTAGGCTCAACATTGTAAGGCATCGACGAGGCAGATACATAGTACCCCCATTGTTGTCTCTGGAAGTGGCCACGCCGGAAAACAAATTAAATCATTGAAGCTGCTATCCATGTGCAAATCCGCCTCACAAGCGGCTCTTAGTAGGATGAAGCTCACCCTTCATGCGACTCGCCAAACACATCACGGTGCTTCGCGCTTGGTGCACGCAATGTCAGTCTGGTCGGCGGAAACCAGAGGTGCTCCATGCCGGCATTGTAGAGATGCGAGAGTCTATGGTCATACGACTACGGCCATGCATGATATCGAGTATACCCCCCCCTTTATTCTCCCTCCTGATCTACCACTCTCTCTCGAAGTTTACGGACCGCTTGTATACTAATAGTTAGTTAAAACGGCCCTTATGTTCAGGGAAAGAGTGATATAGTACTGAATACTACCAGGTATAGGTCTTCTTGCTCAGCGATTGTATTACGATAAAATAATACGCTCGTTCACGTGTTTCTTCCTCTCCATTTGCACGCCGAGAAGAGAGAAATGAAGCGCATCATACAGGACTTTTCCGGCGTCGAGCGAGCGGCCGTAGAGTACCAAACGTGGTCGGCGGCTACTACTACTGCTGCTGCTGCTGCTGCCGGGGGTCTCGGAGCAACTCTCGTTCCGAGCGACAAGGGCGTGTGCTCGGACAACGGCACGACGGTCACGGTGACCTTCGAGCGCGTCTCTCTAGAGGTGAGAAACGAAGCATATCATTGCTGTAGTTCATTCCGCAAACGTTGGGTCTCCGAATAAGGCGTACTTTGGCTGGAATCCACGCTAGTTGGTATTAACGGTTGGGTGGCGAAGTTAGTCAAACTATCTGGCGTACAAAGTAATTTTGGGCCCCAAACGGGGGACGCAAGAAGAGCATCTCCGGAGTGGGACAAGGCCTGCCGGAAGTGCAGAATTAGTCAGCCAATGGCACTTGCTCCGTCAGTAAACTACGGCGGCAGCACTAGAAAGGAGGTGCCGCTCAGGGGAAAACAGAGCCTACCTATTTCATTAATGCCAAAACTGGGTACGACTTGAAAGCGACGACGAAATGTTACTGCAGGTATCAATCAAGGAAAGCATACACTTTGAGCCGCAAAAAAGACGCCAGTCTGATACTACGAAAATGCATCCAGAGCTCAACTCCCAACCACCGCACGCAACTGACTTTTAATACGTACCTGGTAGTCAACTTATAAATATTAAGAATCGGCGGCTTAGGTACCCAGGCAACTCACAGCCCTGGAAAATACGTACGTACTTGAGCCATCATTTGTGTTTTAGCTGTGCGATATACTTCTGTAGGCCGCGTAGCAGATGAGAGACGAGGGTATCACTCGCACACGTTCGTTCCGTTCATTCAGTGCCAATAAAGCGTATCGCAAGTGTTCTTGATGAGTTTCGGCCATTTTTTTACCTGCCACAGGGAGATGACGGTGACTTACCGATGCTCGAGCTCGACTACCTGAATGCGCCCGTGAACAGCTACACCGGCATGAGCTGGGGAGGTGACAGCCGCTTGTGGTACGGCTGGTTCAACGAAGAGGAATCCGAGCCGGAGAGAGCGGAGAAGGTGTTTTCACGCCGCGGCGATTTATGTTTTATGAGTGAAGTACTCATGGGCTATAGATATAGATAACGTAGTCTGCATAGGCCATCTCTTCACATTTACTAGTATAACAGCTGTGCTAACTCGCGGTGTATACGTAAAATAAGCGGTATACTATATATGAAATTCCGCATCATGAAGGAACTTGACCATTTATTCAATTGTTTCAGCTTCAAAAAGGGAATTCGGGCTAAGGCGACACGCTTGTGGGTTTTGTGCTTCTATATATGCCGTGTCCTAGAAAGCAATAACTAATCAATCCGCCGAAGTTTACGCGGTTGCCATCGTTTCGGGGGAACGGTTGTCTGTGTCGGTGCTTACTTATACCGCAGGACCTGTCTTTTGGGGGCTACTACAGGGACGACTTCGGGAAAGCGATAGTGGGAGATGACGGCCTTAACGGCATCGAGCTTGGACCCGCAGTGGAGAAAACGGTTGGGAGTAAACCTACCGATCGCCTCGCCACCTACACGGGAGGCACAGGGACCGACACGTTGTCGTTCCTGTACATCGTTCAAGAGGTATGCGTTGTAAGCACGGTCAACCCTGTAACAAGCCAGGACAGGCGGAGAGTATTCCCGGTTATGCGATATCAGTGTGATGGTAATACTGGTATATATCCCAAGTGGACCGTGTGGCGTGTATTGTACGCTTGCATGTTTTTTGTTGAGACTACTGCGTCCCTCCTCGCTCCTCATCTAATCGATAGTCTGCCCCCTGAGGCTATCAGATGCCCACCCACCCACCCACCTACCCACGCACCCCTACACCAGTTGGATATTCCACCGCCCCTTCTCTCATTTTTATGGTTTTTTTTATCTTTCTGGAGATCGCTCGGTCGCTCGCTTTTCCCATAATTTCATTCAAAATAGGTATCGTTCTATTATATATGTGTTCAAGAAAACTCCTTTCGTCGATATCGCTCCGAGTCGCTCTCTTTTCTGTGTTTACACTTTTAGTGTAGTAGTTACGTATCGCTGCCCCCACTCTCTTTTTCTCTTTTCTACATGTCTCATGTACCTTCAAAAACACTATTTTTTCGCGGATGATATCCCTCGGTGGTTGAGAGAGCAGGGCGACTACTCGGCTGACCTGGACTACTACGACGAGTCTTCACTCGCGCTGCCTGCTAACGCGACAATCACCGGCGGCAACGGCGTAGCGGCGAACCTCGACCTGCCCCCCCTCGGATACGCGGCCGTGTATCGAGTGGGAAAGGGCTCCAGCCTTGGAGCCAACAAAGACCTGATCGTCGACACTTCGCCGCCAGTAGTCGTTCAGGTAACGAGGAAGAAACCTCGGTGATGCTATGTAGGGGGGGGAGGGGGTGTGTAGTCAGTATTGTGCATGGCCGTAGTCGTATGGCCAGGGGAGGGGGGGGGGGGGGGGACTCGATGTCGGCGCATATTAAAGTTGGAGAAAATGGTCTTCAGGCACCGACTGATAACTTGGGGGGAGGGAGCAATCGACTCTCGCATAATCTAATAGTTAGAGAAAACCGCCGTTCGGGTAACGAACGACAATTCAGCGGTGTCTATTAGTAGGAAGGGGCACTCGAATTTCGCGTAATGTATACCTGGTAGAGAAGAGCAGTCGCGCTGAATGCAACACGAGACAGGCAAAGATGAGAGGGGAAAATAGAGTTCACCGTCGTAGCGATAAGTTGGCATCACCCACGAGCCTTCTACACGTAGGGGGCGGGGGGGGGGGGCTGAGAGAAACACCCAGAATTCGCTCTCTTTTTCCACCTGACGAAAAAGGCTGAACGTCGTGCGATGCACAACCAACGCATCCGGCACCGAGACTATTTTCTGAAAGGCGACGCAATTGACCCCGTGTCAACGAAATCCCGGCGGGTCAAATTTCGGTGAAACAGGTTGAATCTCCCAACGAAGCTCGGGCGTACGGGACTGGCGAAGTTATTGTGATCGATGTGGTCTTCAGCCAGGAGATTGTGCTCACCGGTGAACCTACTCTGAAGCTCGAAACCGGCGTGTTTAACCAAGAGGTGACTACTGTACCTGCACACAGAGACGCTCGCCGCAATATCTGACGGATGTTTCGACCGAAAGACGGTACTTGCTACCTACGTACTGCTCTGCGTTTGTGAAGTTGTTGTACGTTGCGCTAAGACCGCAAACCGTACCGGTTTATCAGTCTTGCTTACCCGCCATTTCACTATTTCACCGTTGCGCTCCATCGGGGCAGTCGGTCCACCTCTGGCCATATTTCAAGGAAATACGTCTGCGGCGATTTTGGCCGCGACACTTAGAAGGAGGCTTTAACGTCGGGTTCGTTCGTTGGCAGCAATTATTTTATTCGTTCGTGTAGCAGCACGTAGTTGCTTCCCTTCACCGCTGCGCCGACGCCTGACTCATGACAGTAAACATACAAACGATATTTGACGTTTTGTAGCGGGACAATTTGTATCACCTATACGGAGGACCCATAGCAATCATAACCCATGAGAGAGACCCGTAAGCCATTTTTTGGTCCTGATTACTGTGTTCCCTGGTAATATCAATAGTTCCCTTTCGTTATTCGGGACCAAACTCCAGAGTAAGAGTTGGGGTCCATTTTTGCCTCTTGCCAAGAGAAAACTTCCCCCTCCCCCTCCTTTTTATTGGCGCAAAGCAAGATAAAAACACCCCGACGTATCCCGTCTATTTCTTTCCAGCTTGACGCGTGCTAACGGGAAGGGAAGAAGCGCCTACACTATGAATAGTACCGTATGGTTTCGGCAGCTCCTCATTCAAGGAGCTATCTAAACTCCACACAGAAGACTGACCTTGATTCAACCCCAACCACAAGAACAATCCCATGGTCTGTTCACAGGCCTAAGACGAGTGATCCTGGAAAACGAAAAAGGCATTCTGGCGATATCGGACGAGGTAGTCTGCTCCTCGGTCGGAGCCTCGCTACACAGGTGGCAGGGTGACCCCACCCCGCCCCCACCCTCTTGCACAATGTGGGCGTAGAAACAACCCTGTGGAGACGTTGAGCAATGCAGCACACCATTGTGCGTACTGAACTGAGAGGTTGCCGAGACACCTACTATAGTGGGGTTTACTAAATACACTGCTGCTCAACGTCTCCACCTTTTTTAAAATATGTCCACAATATGCGAGGGGGGGGGGGGGGGGGGGGGCGGGGGGTCCCGGCCACCATGCGACGTCAGAAATATTTCGGCCAAAAAATTGCTAAATGCTCCTGTTGTGGCAAGCGTGTCTTTCCTCGCGCTACTACTGTAGTACCTCGCGTCGCCACTCTAGCGGCTGGCAAGTCTCGAATACCCCTGAGGTACGGCGGTGGTTTCGTATGCCTGGTATGCCTATACATGCAAAGCACTAACTGCTGAAGCAGCAACGTTCCTTTCGAACGTTCCTTTCGCTCACCCGTTTTTTTTTAACAGGTGTCCATGCTGTCTTGGAGCAACAACACCATCACGTTCACGTACGTGGTGCAAGACGGGGATTCGACTTCCGACCTCGACTACACATCTTCTTCGGCTCTCAGTCTCAACGGAGGTACAAAAACAATTCCGGAAACTTTGTTTAGCAAGGATGAAGGACTTGTCGGCAACAACACATTCGGAACAGCAGTACAGTAGTCCCTCTACAGGTGGTGTCGGTGGAGAAGCGCCGGCTTCCGGCTGTAGTGCCTAGCACAGATGGGGAGCAACCAGTGCGACAGCGGTCGTCCCGGTTGCCGCTATAGTGCCGGTATTTGTTGGCTGGCGCATATACATCGGCACTAAAGAGGGATCATCATTGCACGGTTTTTGTGTCACGAACGACCCCGATTAGCCCCAAGGCCGCGTGCAAGAAAGACATGATGATGGTGCTCGTATCATACGTGCTCACGTGTTCGTTCGCTCCCAGGTTGTATTCTCGTGCATTTCTTGCTGCTGCTGTAAAAAAAAAAACGGCAACGTCGCACAAAAAAAAAAAAAACGACGACGACATCGTCACAGGTACTGGTGCCGCCTTGCCGTGGCGGTTAGAGAGTATCATAGTGTCTCAATGCTCTTCCGCCAACGAACAACCCCCCCCCCCCACCCGCGCGCGCTCTCATCCCCCTTACCCCGCGCGCTTCAAGCAAAGAAAAAAAACGCTCTCGATCTCACACCGCCGCGCTTCACTCTGTGTGTCCTCATACCTCGTGTGTTAGGATCGCTTTATCGAAAATCTGAAGACGCCACAACAGAGGCGTCGACGGTGCTGCCTGAGCCGGGGGGCACTGGGAGCCTGTCTGAGAATGAGGTATACACGACGGAGGCAAAACTACATGCAGTACGTCTGTTTTTCTTGTGCGAGATACATTGTGGCACGATATTTATTTTTGAGTGAAGGGTACATTTTTTGTGTCTCTTAAACTGTGGCTGGAGGGGGGAGGGGGGGGGGCATTCGTCTCGTTTGGTCTTTTAAGAAATAGTGCTCACTTTTTTTGGCGACAAACTACTTATTAATTATCGTGAGGTCATTTTTGCGGTAGGGAAACTTTTTTATTTTGAGACAATGATGAGTTGGACATGGGCTGAGGCGGAGCCAAAATACAAAATACCATCCAACACGGTCGAGGGTTTTCTTCGTACAGAGCTGCGGTGCGCGGTGGTGTGCAAAAACAGAGGGCGAAAACATGTCAGGAGACGGTGTTTTTGGACGTCATCGATCAACCACCTCTAGGAGCTCCTGCACTAAAACCACAGCAGTACGTTATATGTCCAGACGGTCGTCCTGTGCATGACATCTTTGAAGAAGTGGTGCAACATGCAGGAATAAATGCGTTGATGAATGTTGAATGATGAATGCCCGTCGGAAGTCGCAAAGAGAGAGCTACAAATAGATAGCCTTAGCAGTGCAGAGCAACTCTTCGTCGTCTGCAATAATACCACGATGGCTTCTTGGTGAATATAGATGCCACAGACGGAAGCCGAACCAGGAAATAAAGTGCTGAACCCTTCTCGCGATAAAAATGGAGACATGTGTACACCGGGGGGGGGGGTGTACTCGATAGGAGATATGTACTCGATCTCATGCATGGCCGTAGTCGTATGACCATAGACCCTCGCATCCCTACAATGCCCGGACGGAGCATGTCGGGTTTTCACCGACCAGGCAGACATTGCTTGCACCAAGCGCGAAGCGCCGTGAGGTGTCTGGCGAGTCGCATGAAGGGTAAGCTGCATCCTATTAAGAACCGCTTTTGAGGCGGACTTGCATACGGACGACAGCTTCAATGAGTTGATTTAATTTCCGGTGAAGGCATTTCGAGAGACAGCAATGGGAGTACTATGTAACTGCCTCTTGGGTGCCTTACCTTGAACACTACGTGATACGATAATTCCCAATTGTGCGCAGTAAAGGTTGTTCACCTCGCACAAATGATCTAACTCGACAACCAGCTGTGGGCGACCGCCAAAAAAAAAACAAAAAAACGGTACCCTGGTTGTCTAGCTCACGTAGTGAGCGGCATGTTTTACAGTGTCGTTGCCAACCGACGCCAACCCAACCTATAAAAAATAGGCATGGCCGTAGTAGTAGGATCATAAGCCCTCGCATCCCTACAATGCCGGGACGGAGCATGTTGGGTCTTCACCGACCAGGCAGACATTGCTTGCACCAAGCGCGAAGCGCCGTGAGGGTGTTGGGGGAGTCGCATGAAGGGTGAGCTGCATCCTACCACTAACCGCTTGTGAGGCGGACGTGCATATGGACGACAGCTTGATGATTTAATTTGTTTTCCGGCGTGGCCAAAACAGAGACAGCAATGGGGGGTACTATGTAACTGCATCGTGGGTGCCTTACCACGAACACTACGTGGTACGATCATTCCCGTTGTGCGGAGTACAGGTTCTCCACCCCGCACAAATGATCTATAACTCGATCGCCAGCTGTGACCGACCACTACAAAAAAAAAAACGTACCCTGGTTGTCTAGCTCACGTATTGAGCGGCGTGTTTTACGCTGTCGTTGCCAACCGACGCCATCGCAACCTATATATAATAGGCGGGGGGGGGGGGGGGGCTGCTCCGTATGAGGCCCCGGACCTGAGATACGGCTAGAGATAGAGCAGGAGAAAAGGGCGGAGATAATGAATGGGACGAAAACATATAAAACATCAGTACTTTCGATCGCGTCGTCTTCGCGATATGACAGTTTTTCTACCGCCGACAGCCACGCGACGCAGTCCAGCTGATTTCCATGGTATGCATGCATGCACTACGTTTTTTTTCCCCGATACGTTTGTTGTTTCATCCCCACATCTTACAACATAGGACATCGTCGTCCGACCAACGACGGCAAATGTTATCAACGTGGATTCCAGCACCGCGGACGGCGAGTACGGAGCAGGGCAACACGTGTACATCAACATTACCTTCGGGTGAGACGAGACGGGGAAGGGGGACGGGGGCTGGTGATGTAGAGCTCCGTCGTGTATAAATGATGCGTCCCGGTGGCTCGGTAGGTGATCCGCGTGCCTGTCAAGATTAATTTCGTGGGTTCAAGTCTCACCGAGTGCATGCTCGTAGGGGATTTTTCTTGCGTAAAAAAAATGATTAGCGGAAAGCGCGAGAGCGTGAGTTAGCTCCATTCGATGAAAATCGACGAGCAGTGGGAATGCTCAACCCTATGCGCGACAAAAAAAAGGCACGTACCAGGGGGGAGAAGGGTAGACACCTGTGACCACGGCTTGTCCAGAAGTTTGTTGAGGGTAAAACCTTCTACGAGTTAGGCTGGCAAGTAAAGGTGATGATTAAAAAAATAAATTAAATGTTTTAACTCTTCTGCAGAGCATTCATCGTAAGCAATTGGATTGGATCAGGCTTCCTGCCCCGAACCAGGGAGGTCTAGACCTGGGTAGACTCTGCGCCGAGTGCGTTGCTCAGCGCGTTGTTCATCCCTAGCTATATAGGCTTGAAAAAAGCGGTCAGTGCTACTTCTTTCTATTTGTTCGGGAGTTTTGTCGCACCGAAGTCCTTTCTCCCTTTTTTCCCGTTTCCCCTTCTGAACTGATCTACCAGACAGTTGGGTACCGATCTTACTTCAACAGAGTTAAGTTGAAGTGTGGTGAGCTCAACCATTTTTGGGACCCCTTCGACAATGGTTGACAAACGATGGTTGGCAAATGATGGTGTCATCAACCGTCCACGAGCACAGCGTAAAGCGCCCAGCAGCACCACGGGTTTAGATAGGGATCACGTTTTCCCCCCCGTGCCGAGCGCACGCACGACTCTCTTTCAACAATTGTATCTCGGACACCTGTTTGTGTCGTCCCCCAAACATCACGCCGTACCCATGGCTCGGAACTGTGGCTTCTGTATCGTCCTTTTTTCCCCTCTGAGGTCCCAAAGAGGGTCGAACTTGACAGTAGTTCTACTTTGATCCATCTGCCGGAGGATAACAAGAGAAACACAAGGAAGAAAAAAAAACTTGCGTTGCGCCTTTTGGCTTGTCGACCACAAGAACCCAAAAAGCGGAGCGATGGGACGAGCGGGAGTGTTTCGCCACGGTAATTTCAACGCCGACTTTACCGACAGTTCTCGAAGTTTGTTTTAGAAGCCCCTCGATGGCCCAATATATTTTTGTGTACCCCTGCATGAGGCGGCGGCCATGGTCAAGGGTTGTAAATACTTTATATCAACACTGCAGCCTTAGAATTTTCCTTGGAAGGTCGCGTGCTACGATTGAGTTAGCACTTTTTATGACTGCCTGATGGGGGCTGCTGAACTGAGGAGCCCTGTACCCAATACCTTTGGACCCGATGCGTGCGTGTGGTCTTCACAGGAAACCATTCTTTCTACCCCCAACGACATCAGCTCACTCAGTGTCTGCCCTGATGATATAAATTCGATGTTGTGTTGTCTTCAAATCAAACCATTGTTTTCTACCTCCAACGGCATCTGTACACCCAGCGTCCGTCCTGGTTATTATACGTAGGTTCGATGTTTGTGTTGTCTTTATACTAAACCATCCTTTCTAACCCCGACGACGTCAGTATACGCGGTGTCCATCCTGATTTCTACGTAGATCCGATGTGTGTGTTTACAACAGCAGCACTCGTTCCAAACCAGGTACCTGTTACAGCAACACAGCATTTCTTGTGGAATTGGTTGTGTATCGGGATTGTATAGCCCTGGTGAACGGGACACAAAGCTCCTGCAATGACGTTAACGAGCCTTTTACCTCCCCCAAAGCCGACTTTTCAAAAGAAAAAAAGAAAAATGCAGCCTAATGAACAATCCCAAAGCCTGCAACAGCTAGGTTTATCACGAATACTTTTTGTAAAACGTCAATGATGTTTTAACGATACATATGTGGGGTTGAGGAACCCGGCTACTGTAGTCACAAATATTTGTTTCCGGAAAAAACTGCTACGTACCCCTATTGTCGTGGCACGCATCTGGTGTGTTTCCCTGCCGTAGCATGCCTCCTTAACTCTTTTAGGACCGCAGTCCCGTTTTAGGGACAAACTGCTTGGAATCAGTGTTGTTTGGGGACGAACTACTTGGAATCAGTGTTGTTCGGGGACAAGCTGCTGCAGTTTGCCCTGAAAGGGTTAAGGTCGCGGCAAACCAAACACGGCTGTATATCGTCTCCCTCGGATGTGGAAAAAACACACCCATGTCCTGGGTTCATGCGAAGGAGCATAGTAATCAGAACCAATTCAGGTGTGCAAACATACGGGGATGCCAGGTTTTTCGGGTTCATCGTGGGTTCTGATCAGTATGCGTAGCCCCCATTGTGATAGTTTTAAGTAGTGGCGGAGGCGGGACGGGGTGGGGGGGGGGGGGGGGGGGGCTCCCAAAGGAGGTTGAACGGCACCCTCGCAATGCGTGACATGAGCTGAAACGTCGGAGTTAAAAAAAATGTGCGGCGCAGGTGGTGGGACGACGATTTGACGCCAATGCTGCTCACTGGCGAATCAGCAGAGCTGTGGCTGCGGGTGGGGTGGCGAGTTCGCGCGACGGTGCACGGCACCGTGAACGATAGCACGTGGCTTGTCTTGGAGGTATGAGGCGTACACGTATTACCACTCTGTCAAAATAATGTATGCACATTTGGAACCTTTGCTGTCTTCATATGAACGTACAAACGGTCATTATTTTTGCGGACAGATCGGGATGTGTTAAGTGTGTTTGCTATCCCACAGCAATGCGCAGCATGAACTTTCAGCGTTGGTCACCTCAGAAGCACTGACATCGCCGAAAAAAAAGAAAACAAAGAGGAAAATTTATGTACACACAGTGATGCCGGCCATATTTAGAGGCAACCGGCATTCCTCCGCACACTATTACGGGGGACCATAGTACCGGTCGCCCCGGTGGTTCAAGTGGTTAACCTCGAATTCTACTTGTCTGAGTCCTGGGTTCGAGCCCCAGGTGGGTCGGACTTTGACTTTATTTGCAGAAATAAAAAAGGATTCAATTGTTGAGAGCGCCTTGCAGCGTGGGTAGGCACAATTCGATGCGAGTCGACGAGGGAAGAAAAGGCTGAAATCTTCTCGCGATAAAAATGAAGGCACGTACCGTAGCGGGAAGGGGGGAGAAGAGCCTGCTATGTGACCCCGGATCTGAGTTACGAGTTGGAAGGAGAGAGAGAAGAAGATGTGCGAAGATAGTGAATGGGATGAGAAAAACAAAAAAAAAGTAATAGGACCTATGGTATTCAGAAAAACCTACATATTTAACCATTTTTACTAACAATATTTGGTCCTATTAACTAGGGTCCCCCGTAATATTAATACCACACTGGTGAGTCCCATCTGTGTGCCAAGCGTCTGTGTGCCAAGCGTGTCCGCAGGCACTATAACAGGCAACCGGCACTATAGAGGGGCCACCCGGCAAGTACCTTACAGCTGAGGGCGCACAAAAAACGAATGTGTAGTTGAGTGGCATAGGTACAAAAAACGAATGCGTAGTTGTGCGGCATAGGTGCTACCACGA